>JANAVB010002998.1:3012169-3659511 GCA_029216955.1 Iris pallida
TTGGAGTGTTCATGGCGTGTCCGTCACGACACGACACAATACAAACACAACACCAATTTTCAAATTATCCATGTTTAAGTTAGATTACAAATTCCATAATTTGAAAACAAGCAGGACTAATGTTAGATTACAAACTGTGATTTATATACAAGTTATTTACCTAATGGCTTTTTTCCCACGCTTTGGTAAAATCATGACTCACCCTTGAGATTTGAATTATACCATCCAATGTAGTATTAATATATCTTAACGAACTAACATACACCTCAATTTGGTTATAAAAGCAAAGTTAATGATCAATTTAATATATCATGAATACCAAAACAAAATTAGATAATAATTTCTATATTCTCAAAGATATTATATTTTACATCAAGCATGGGAGTATAAATTTTTATGTAATTGATTCCAATTAATTTAATGTGGCATCTGCGCCCAGATTAGAAATTTAGGGATTTATTTTATTTCATTGATTATGATTAATTTTATGAACATTAAGGGTGATGCTTAAGCTTATAGGTGACCTATGGCCATACTATGGTCATATGGCCTATATATATATATATATATATATATATATATATATATATATATATATATATATGTGTGTGTGTGTGTGTGTGTGTGTGTGTGTGTGTGTGTGTGTGTGTGTGTGTGTGTGTGTGTGTTATTTACCTATTTTATATTTTTCCACAATTTTTGGATATTTTATTGATTTAATTTATAAAGGTTTAGTATTTTTAGAGACTTCCAGGATTTACTGTAAGGTCATACATGGTTATTTTAGGACCAAGTATTTTTATTTAGGCTGTATAGGGTTAGAAATATTTTCTATAATTTTCTAGAATTTTTAGGAATTTATTTGGATTTAAAATAATTTTTAAATAATTTTTGAATTTAATTACCTGGTCAGCAGTGCACAGTCAGCACCCTGGCCCACCCATCAACCACCCAGGCCGAGCGGGACAGGCCATGTGTCAGCCCAGCCAGTGGCTGATTGTGTAGCTTCCTTATATGGAAGCTTGGCTCAAGCCAATCCGGGTCACAATCTGGCCGTCCAATTTTGGGACAGGATGCACCAGATGACGACACGTGGCAGGCTAAGTCGCGGCTTGAGCCATCGCCTCCACACTAGTATATATATGTCATTAGTTAAATCCAGAAACCTAGTTTTTCTTTGGCCGATTTTTGGAGCTTTTGATCCTTGGAGACTTCCGACTTCGCAGAACGATTGCGGAAAGCCCCGACCTTGTTTTCATGGATCGTTTTTTTTGGAATTGTCTCAAGGTCAGATTTTAGAATATATAATTTATTTATTGTATTTGTTTGTGAATTTTTGGAGATTTATTTGAGTATCGGTTGTCCAAAACTCGATACATCGTACAAGTTTTCGAGATTCCGGAGATTTCGAATTCCATTTCACGATCCGTTTGAAGTTTTGGAAATTTGACACAACGATCTACGACATATAATTTTGCTAGAAATTTAATTTTTTTAGTATTTTATTTATTACGTTGAACTCAGATTTGATCGATAAATCACTGATTTGGTCACGGTTAGCTATAACAACGATAATTTGACCAAAATGTGATTTTACGGCACGGTTGATACCGGATGCACTTGTAGCACTGAAATATACCATGATATACTTTCAAATCATCGAGTTCATAGCAGTTTGACTAATTAGTCAACAGTATGCCTCGATTTGCGTGCCATGATTTTCAAAATTAGAAACATGACTTTCTATGGCCAAATTTCCTAATTTAAGTTATATTTCAGATTATTATTAGGTTAAATTATATTTTTAAGTGATTTATTTCATAATTAAGTATTATTAGATATGAGGACCCATTAGCCACTTATTCCATGATTTTAGAATTAGAATCTTAAAATTGACTTATTGTTTTCAGTGTACGGTTCATGGTACGATGGTGTGATATGTATTGATAGCTTCTAGGTCATAGTTTCTTTCGTCCTTGACTTACAAAAATGATTTGTCCAAAAAATCAGACAAGTTTTACTATGACATTATATTACCTTTATTTTGCACTGTATGTATCTTTACATCATCTTTTTACCATTATTTCTTGTTGTCGTTGTTCTAGATTCATCATGATTACTGCTTATACATGAGAGTTAGAATCATTAGAGTACATTTACATTCTTGTCTTACTTTTTATTTATCATGTTTACTATTTATCGTATTGTTAATGTTTGTCGTGTTGGACATGTACTTGTGAGTTAGTCGGGTGGGAGAATACGACTAGTAGACATGTGGTACCCCAGTATAGTCCAAAGTTTATTCCGTCAGGGGACCGTCTTACAGAGCTTGTTCAGTCAATACATCTCACGTGTTGATTGCCCGCTTCCTAACCCAACCACATGTTGAACGTTGGTATTCTAAAACACATTGGACACGTGTTTTCAATTCTTGTTGCTATATTGTTAGATGTTCGTCTCTTCTGAGTATAATTTCATAGTATTAACATGTCATAGTTGATCTCTTCTTGTTATATCGTATCATGTTTACAATTCATCTCCTTATTGTTATTCTTTCATGCTTGTATATTATATTATGTAGTGTTGTATTATAGTGATCTTGCTCCAATCCTGACAGGATAAATATTTTTTAGCTTTAGATGATGTCATTTGTCCTAAGGCCTACGGTATGTATGCTGGCGACACTGGCGTTACTAACGTACCAGATTCTGGCACTGATGCAAATTAGCATATTTTCTTTTTTATGTTTTTCATTCTTTAGTGATCATAGTTTGGATTCTAGTTTATCTATTTTACTTTTCTGCTACCGGGTTTATTTCTGAGACTACTTGAGTTGTAGTGGATTATTTGACAGTTTTCTTAGTTTATTATTGAGACTATTGGATATTATCTTGTAGTTTAGCTGTGGATGTTATGTGCATATTATTCTTGTTGTGGACTATGTTATCATAGATAGCATACTACCGCCGATGCTGTGGCGTAGGCTGGACTTGACTATGTACTCGTATCCGAAAAGTGGGGGCGGATCATGACATTTAATGCTTAGGAATATACAATTTTTGACTATATAGCATTTCGTATATCAAACGCCCCCTAACAAACTATGATGCTTACTTTTTAATTTTTAATTTTTAATTTTTGCATTTGGAGCGAATCTTACAAAACTGATTAGCTCAAAGCAACTTGAAGGGGATAAATTGAGCCAAACAATTCAGGACCTAATTGTGTTTCCAACATAAATTGTAGTGACAATGAGAAGATGAACCAAAAGATTACATGATATATCAACCTCATTTTTGGCTTGAGTTAGAGTTATTGCAACCAATAAAACGACCTTGATATATCTCTCACAGTGTGCACACATAAATATATAGGTTATTTAGTTTTAGGGTCTTATATAATATTCGTTTAGGTCTCCATATTGTCTAGAATAGAGTCTAGGTCTCTTCATGATGGTTGACTTGCGCTGACTATTAGATCTCGCTTAGGTCTCCATATATTTGAAATTTGTATTTAGTTTTGGTCATGCCCTGATCCCGCAGGATCGAAAGTCGTCACTGAACGTGATGTCGTACAAGCCTAAATTGTACTTGTACAAGAGAAGCACCAAAAAGCGAGCAATGAAAGCGATCTCAAAATTTTGAAACTAAAATAAATAGAAAGTCGATATACACAATATATACGAAAATGAATCTCTTTGTTCATAACATTGCATCAAAATTACAACGGCTCGAAGCAAAGAACAACTTGATTACAAGCACTCTCTCATTCTCAATAAAATAAAACACGCCACAAGGCTTACAACTCAAGAAATATACAAACAATGATGTTCCATACATTATTCCTCTATATACAAAGATATCATCTTTAGCCGATCTGATACAAGTTGCCAATCGAGCACCAAAGTCTCTGCATGTCCAAGCAAACTATGCACCTGAGAAGATCTTGTGAGAGGTCAGTACATTATCATGTACTGGTGAGTGGACTATAGCTGAAACCACTAAACCAACACGTTGATTAGTGAATGCAAGCAATATTATGTGGTCTTTCTAATCTTGTCGTATGATCAGTTATATGGAATAACATACACGTATCAAAAAACATAAAAGTGTTGCAACAGAATTGATCTTACCCAATACTTACCATCCTTCTCTTTTCACACACAATATATATATATTTATATATATATATATATATATATATATATATATATATATATATATATATATATATATATAATTTTTTTATTTTTTTTCAAAAAACAAGGCCTGTGGACAAAGCCACCCAACCAGCCGCTCCCATGGGGATTCAATCCCGGGACCTCACCCCCGTGTGCCAACGGTCTTACCGGTGCACCACCGCGCCATTGGCATATATCTAAACCAACACGTTGATTAGTGAATGCAAGCAATATTATGTGGTCTTTCTAATCTTGTCTTATGATCAGTTATATGGAATAACATACACGTATCAAAAAACATAAAAGTGTTGCAACAGAGTTGATCTTACCCAATACTTACCATCCTTCTCTTTTCACACGCAATATATATATATATATATATATATATATATATATATATATATATATATATATATATATATATATATATATATATATATATAATATAATTTTTTTATTTTTTATTTCAAAAACCAAGGCCTGTAGACAAAGCCACTCAACCAGCCGCTCCCGTGGGGATTCGATCCCGGGACCTCACCCCCGTGTGCCAACGGTCTTACCGGTGCACCACCGCGCCATTGGCATATATATATATATATATATATATATATATATAAAAAAAATATATATATATATATATATATATATATATATATATATATATATATATATATAGTGTCATAAAGAAAAAGAAAATATATATAGTGTCATAATGCATGTTCCTGCCTATGATAGTCGTTAGCCATCACAAATACATAAATGTGTCATGTGCCCATTATGTATCAAGTACTAGGCCTACAAATAGATGAATTAGCACGCAACCTAACTATATGAAGGTCACTGGCACCACAAGCCACCTAACTATATGAAGGTCACTGGTACCACAAGCCATCCTAGACTTCTAGTGAAACAACAATCCTTCTACTCCGGGTAGATAGCCCTACTGAAGGCCCTGAATCACCCCGTGCTAGTACGTTAGTAACGTTTTCCTAGGCTGACCCGGTTTTGTTGCCCCGAAACCGTTCGAGAAATAAAATCTTGTGCATAAGTTGTCCATGAACATGCAAATATGTGAACAGTTAAACTACAAACACAATGCATGGTACAATCTGAAACAAAATATACAACACGTGTCTACTCTGTGTTATATCACAACACATATCTTCCGCCTTAACATATTTCCTTGAGACATCACTCACATCATTCTTTACAGTCCAGGAATTCTACCTTTGTGGCCCATCGATCCCAAACCTTTCCATATTTCATTCTTCTGAACCACATACTCTACTCTATAAAATATCAAATACCACAGTTCTATAATCCATATGATAACGAAATAATAGAACTATACTCCACATGATTTATAACTACAATAGTATAAAATCTACAGTATAGCAACAATATAAATTCTTAGTCGATACAATATTACAAAAATCCAAGTCTTTCACGGTGAGTTTATATTCCATGTTATATACAACAAATTAGCAGAAAATGAGATTACTCTTTTTTTAATCTATCTTAGTTCTTCTCTTTTTATAGCATGCACAACTCATAGCGTAAGAATTAAAGATGTAGCATCATTTCATTTAGTTTGAAGGTAAAGAAATGAAGGATCATCGAAACCACCCACTTGAATAAACGTCGATCGGTCTCGAACGAGCAAATCTATGAAATATCCTCTGCATGAATCCAAGTCCAAACGACCATTCGAGCCAACAAACAACCCAATGCACCATGCGAAGCATGACATTACATAATACACCACTTAGAAAAGTTATATCCTCGAAACTTACAAGAACATATTGCTCCAACTGCACCAACTAATCATCGATGATCTCTAACTCAATCTCTGATTCAATCTCTCATCTAATCCTACGACTTCCAAATATGCGGATAAAAAATCAAAGCAATCATGAAACACCTACCATACTGATCAACACTTGCAAAAATCCTCTTGTACACCACAAAATACCTACAACAACACTCTCTTCACTCAAGCCAATGCATACTCTTCCAATTCATAACTGCATCAAAATACTCAAACATATGAACTCAAAACTCCATGAAGAATCTTCCATCTTATCCAATACGAATACGCCTAGCATAACATCAAAGATTGATCAAACACAACTTCCATCATTTGTTTACATAATGAATACAATCTCACTCACATCATAGCCAAATCCATTAAACAACTTATACCACCGAACTCAAATCCAACCATATCCAAAGCTTCACCAACATCCTTGCCTCATCAACAACGTCGTGCACTGAACCACACTCACACACTAAGGGACCACCTGAGAACTAAGAAAAAATATCCAGGCACTATACTACTCAATTCTAAATAAAAAGTATATGAACAAATCAACCTAAATATGATTTCCATCAAGCCATTCCATTCAATTCATCCGTCAGTATTAATCCATCTCAAATCCTTATATGCATTGCAGGAAACTTATAGCACTGACTAGACTACCCAACAAATATCAATACACTCAAGGTCAAACCCAACCAACATCTCCATTCAAATTCCAAGTGTTTCCCGTCACCCAATCCAAACAATTCTCAAGATATCAAATTTAATTACCAAACAATCTTCAAAACCTGACTGCATTAAAGTCACAATCATAATCATATATCAATGCTCAAATTTTGCAAAATTAGACTATCATGGAATTAATTTACTATTGAATCGGTCCACATTTCATCTCCCAAAAATTCCTCAATCTAAGAAAATTAACAACAAACCCAATCTAAATCATTAACCAAATATGAATCTCTTATTATGTATACATCAATCATATTATTCGAGGCATGATCTCAATATATGTAAGCAACATCCAATTTTTAACCAAGTATAAATTTATTATTCAATTACCCCAAGAGTCGATCTTAATTCATCGCTAGCCTACAACATATCGAAACATGAATCCTCATACTCCCTAACTTTCCTACACTTTCCCGCATAACATGAAATCTTTAACCGTCAAATTCAATCCATTCCATTAGCCAAGACCCAAGTCTTTCAATCAATTTCTTGCGTTAATATAATCGCTACCCCATTATTCTAGCATTATGTACACATCAATATTACCTCGAGGAATTTCAATCCAAATCCAAACTGAATCAAATCTAAGGATCACGCAACTATCAATCACTTCTCCAAGCATACAATTTTGAATCACCATCCAATTTGTCAACAAAATTCCATCCATCACCTCCACTTTTGTATAATAATAAAAAAATCTGATAATAAGCAATCAATCCTACTAGTTCCAAATACCATCTGGTTCTTCCAACTGCAGACAATCAATCAAAATTCTCAAGAACTGAATCATATCTATGCTTATTTCTTAATCTCTTTATCCCAGCTCTAATCTAACACAATCTACCCAAAAAACTATTCTTAAGGTTAATCATACTGATTCTATTGCTCAACATTGGGACGTCTGCCAAACCACTAGGCTAGCTCACAAAGCCACACTCAAACATCTAATAGCTCATCAATCGCACATAACCGTCATCAATACTCATATCCAAAATGCAACCAAGAATTACTGTACTCATGCCCCATCATAGGATCAAACCTTACTTAGCAATCTATGGCATTCTACGCAAACATAGCAGAAACTCCCATTTAACATCTAAATGTCAACCAAGGCCAGCCCATTAATATTAGTATCATCAAAATTCGGGGGGCAATGCCTATCTAGCAAAGTCTTCTTCCAAATAACTCTCATAGTTCAAATCCTCAATCAATTTCGATAAATTTGTCAATCTAAATTCAAAATCTCAATCAACAATCCCAGGTCATAAGTCTAAATCACCCATAACTTATAAATTTGCAGTGTCAATCCACCAATTGTAACTCATACTCCATATCTATGAATTCCAAATCACTTGTATACTCAAAATCAACTTAAGACCAATGCACAAGTCATAATAATCCTTATAGTCACTGGTTGTTTCAATCTTATACATATTCATTCCAGCCAAAATCATAGTTGGACTCAAAAATTCTCTTAAGCAATATGCCTTATCACTCGAATCAATGATCAATCATAATAAATTTCAACATTCACCAAGCTGAGTTTATCTCATATCCATTCGTGCCATACTCAGGTTCGCCTAACCACATCCAAAACATTCAATACTATCATTAAATTCATCAGCAACCCATATGTTAGAATCCATTCAAGACAAAAAAAATCAATGATTCAATTTGCTATACGATCATCATTCATCCGACCATAATATCCTCGAGTCAACATCTATTCGTCTTTGATATACCTCAATATCATCAAACATATATGCATAACCGAAAAACATCCATTCTCTAACTCAGTTTTTTCTCTATCAATATCATCTTTCAAATTCGATATAGGATCTACTCATCCATATTCAAGATCAAATAAGCTATAGACTTATCTACTCATCCATATTCAAGATCAAATAAGCTATAGACTATCTCAGGTCATCGACTAAGTACAATTCTTCTATCATTAGAGTCA
Organism: Iris pallida; assembly: GCA_029216955.1. Taxonomy (NCBI): domain Eukaryota; kingdom Viridiplantae; phylum Streptophyta; class Magnoliopsida; order Asparagales; family Iridaceae; genus Iris; species Iris pallida. The sequence continues at coordinate 3,020,864 of JANAVB010002998.1, forward strand.
TTCCCATATCCTCCAAACAAACTTTCAATCGCACCACCAAGTCTTTGTACTCAACTCAAAATTCGATCCGATTAATTCACTTCAATATACTATCTATAATAATTTTTCCAACTAAGTCATTTATTTTATAAATTCAAACTCGTATCCAATACTATCTCAATCTGCCAAATATCATTCTCGATCATCCGAACCAATCAAGCAAGAGACATTCAAAATCGCATCAACCAAGCATAACTCTAAACTGAGACTTCATACTAGTCCATATAAAGCTGATAGACTTATTGATACCCATATGTAAGCCCCCTGAATTTCAGGGTTAATTTTAAATTTTCTAAATAAATTATTTTCGATAAATATTCTATTATTTAATTATTTGTGATCATTAATGTACCTTTCCGTGACTTTGACTTCTGGAGCGTCAGGGATGCCAATCTCTGTAAACTCTCTTTACGAGTTTTGAAGTAGACAAGATTATCTTCGTTTTGATATATCATGTCCCACATAAATTCGTTCCCTTGTGCTCTTTTTGTATCGCGCAACTTCGGGTCAACTTAGACCAAATAATCATTGAATAATTATTCCCACCTTTATCTTTGATCATCGTTTGCACGTTACCGTGACTTTTAATTTAGGAGCACCAGACCAGTCATTTTCTCAGAACCAACTTTTCATAAATGATCTACTCGAGACGCTCTTCACCTATGACCATCGTATCCCACTCAGACACTCCATTTTGTGCTTCATTTTCTTCGCACAACTTCCGCGTCAATTTAGGCTGATTTATTATCTACCGTAAAACCTGATTTAATTTCCAATTTAATTTCGGGACCCGACATCGATCCAACCTAGTCGACCCAAAGTACGAACGTGGCCCACATGAAGCCTACTACCCACATGACGCTTGTGTCCCATTTATTGGAGTCCCCACATGTTATTTATTTACCTATGATTATAAATACCCATTTTAATTCGAATATTGCCCCCGGTTCGATTTTGACCCGACCCGGCTCGACCGAATCCGAACCCAAGCTCCATATTATTCTCCCATGACTGCACAAATACCCCACACAATATTTCTTTTTTTCCTATTTAAAAATATATATACACTCTCTCTCTCCTATTATTCAAACTCACATCTCACCACCTCACCCCCTCACCTCCACCTCACAGCAGGAGCACCCCCCAACCGACTTCTCTCTCTCTCATTCTATAATATCTCTCACTCTCTCTCTTCCTATAATAATACACACACACACACACACACAAAACCATACATCTCTCTCTCCTCTAAACCATACACACACACACAACACCACCACCACAACCGACAGCTCCCAGCCCCCACTCCTCCTGGCCGGGTGCCACCGACCACCACCCTGGCTGCCGGCCACCAGCCTCCCTCTTCTCCCCCTCCTCCTCCTCCATTATCATCATCTTTCCATCATCACCACTACTCACCACCCTCACAAACCACCACTCCCACCATGCACCACCACCACCCGAACCACCACCCGAGCCACCACCACACGCCACCGCGCCCTCGCTGTGCCCGGCCAGGCCGGCCCGCACACAGCAGCAGCTCCGGCAGCAGCTGCAGTAGACAGCAGCGCGCACGTGCGCGCGCGTGCGGGCCACCGTCATGCGCCGCCGCGCCGCCGCACGGCCACCGTGGCCGGTCCCCCTAGGCGCGCACGCCTCCGACGAACACCCCCTGGCCACCTCCATCCTCCCCGCATGACGTATAGCCTATTCGTGCGTTTACGTCGAAATCCCGTCGGCGCACGCGAGTTTTGAACTCAGAAATGACACTCCGTCGCAGCAACTTCGTACGGAATTTTTTGGAAGATCCGACCGTTGGATCTGCGAACTTTTTGCTTCAGTCACAATTTCGGTATATAGCACTTCACTCTCCTCAATTTTCGTCCGTTAATTATGTCGTTTGATATCCTCAAAACTGGCCACCAAGTTGACGTTTTAAATTGAACTGTTTTTGGACAATTTTGTGACTGCCAACTTCGCGGGTTCGTATCTTCGTCGTTGCAGCTTCGGTTGGCACGCTACCAGTTCCTAGTGTGCAGCTGGTATAACCCTCTTCCTGCCTCCTTTAGGTTTCAGTTTCATTATAAGCACGTTCGGTTGGTCGAATTCGACGCCAAAGTTGGCCGTCCGAATTTTTTTATTTGCACTTGTTAAATTCCATTTTGAACCCGGGACTCCGGATTCAATTTCTGACACCACTAGTAGACTCGTGGCATCGTTCTGGCATGTTTTCATATAAAATTTGCTTGATTTGGAGAACGTGGGCTATGACACGTATTTCGGTGCAAATCGGATCCCACTTTTCGAGTCAACGTGTCACTTTGAGATCAGCTCATCCCAATCCCATTCCGGATATACCGTTGAGTTCGTATCCTCATTCTGGACTCGTTGACATATAATTTGCTGAGTTTTGAAGACATTTGCTCCGGCACGCATTTCGGTGCAAACTGGATTCCAAGTGTCCGCGCGCGTCAACGTGTTATTTTGAGATCGGCACATCGGAATTCCATTTTGGACATACCGTTGCGTTCGTATCATCATTCTGGATTCGTGGACATATAATTTGCTAGATTTTGTAGACTTCTTTTCTGACACATTTTTCGGTACAAAGTGTGTCCAACGGCGGACATCATTTTGATCCAAAATTATCGTTTTGCCCCTGTGTCTAAATTGGACTTATGGGTAGGCTATTCTAGCTAATTTGACCATTTTGGACACGTTGGTGATATTTATTTTATCATCCGACAACATCTGTAGATTTTGCTTATGTATTATACTTAATTTGTAATTAATTATTTTTCCAGAAATTGTTACTTTCTGTTTTTGAATTTTTATATATGTTTTAATTTCTGTAAAAATTTAGGAAAAATTGTATTTAAATACTATGTTAATTTAGCTAATTTACCATAATTTTTTTAGCATTTAACAAGTACTTTTGGTATTTTATAAAAATAGGAAAACAGAACTCATTTTCAGGATACTTATGTTTGCTGATTTTTAATAAATATTTATGAAGGTTTATAAATTCCAGAAAAATTAGTATAAATTTCTATAATTAACAAGAATTATTTTGGTACTTTATTTTATATATATTTGAGCTTTTTGTCTATCTCAAAAATTGTTGGAACTCAGTGTACAGTTTGATTTATTTATTGAGTAATTACGACTTTCAATATTTTGTGTTGTTTTGAGTTATTGTAGTATTGGACCACCCCCAGTGTAAAGACCCTAGAAAATTAGTTTGGATATAGTGGCACTCTACATTAGACTTTTATGCTAGGTCCCCACTTGGCTAGTATCCAGTTAGGAGTCGTGTCACACCACTAGTGTATTATTGAACATAACTTAGATACTGAGTTGTATATCATTATTGACAGGACACTGGACATCTATATCTTCGTACTAGTATTCTTGCTTTGCTCGAGGCAAGTACATCTACAAACTCATTTACTGTCTTTTAATGCTAGAATATGTATTAACCCTGTTAAAATACTGATCCTTGAGGTAGCAAGTTAAATCTTCACATGTTGTATTACTTTCAGTACCTGCCATGCTTAGGACAGTTCTTATATCTTCACATGCTTCGTACTGGTTCTCAGTACATGTTTCACTATACTATATACTGCTCTGAGTATTCACATATTTTATACTGCTCCCAGTACCTGCTATGCTTATACTGCTCCCAGTATCTCTCACATGCTTTATATCGTTCTCGTATCTCCCACATGTTTTTACTATTCTCGTATCTCTCACATGTTTAAATAACGGGTTAAGGGGAAACTGTTAGTAGTGTACGTGAACATGACCCCCTTCTCCGTATGTACTTACCGCGTTCGGTGCCATTCTATATGTGACCTTGCCGTATATTCTGGTCCCGCATTTGTGTATGGATATACACTGATGCCGTTAAGTGTACGTATGTACACTTTAAAAAATTGATATGTACCGCTGTACATCCTATTCACCTATTTACCGATTCACGTACATACTACAGTTTTAAACTTTTAAACTATATGTTGTCATTTCTAAAAAGAACCAATTAAACCATGATATGCCATGTTTCCTATGTTACCATGATACTGTGATCCCAGTTGTACCATGAGGCCATGTTTCCAGTATTTCCTATTTTATAGACTTATCACACCATGTTTCTTATTGTACATCTCTTTCATTATATATTCAGTACTTTAGTTGTAGATGTTGTACTTGCTTCCGTCCTGACAGGATAACGTTGTAGGTTCATTTTTCGAGAAGGAAATGCTATGTGATACATATTATGGCACTGATTTTGAGGACCTGGCCTTAGCTCCAGAAGAGGTCCCAGCGGGGAACCTTGCTTAGATATTTTTATGTGTTTTGAGACTTAGACTTTGTTCTGTACTTATAATTGGATACTGGACTTTGTCTCCAGTTAGATACTTTGGAAGTGTATTATTAAGTCTGTGCTTGTTTACCTTCGCTTATAGATGCTGTGTTGTGATGTACTTGAAATATGATTTTAGAACTGTTAGCTGCTTAGATCCTTTATTGTCTATTCTTAGAACAACTTACTACGCTTTAACCAAGCGTAGGCTGGACATGGCTCGGCCCGGCCCAACAATTTGGGTATCGGGTCGTGACACCATATCATCCAATCTAGCAAATATCGCTATGCCTACACAATACACCACTCATGGTTCTAGGTCACTCTCTACTTAATCTATCCATTATCCCAATACCGAATCAACAACTCTTTCAGAAATCCATACCATAGCAATCCCAACTATCACAAATATAACATCCATTTCCAGCAACTCGACAACTACTGAAATCTAACTGAATCTATTTTACTTGAACAAATCATCAACTCATTTCCATATATATCTTGAAATCCATGCACACTTCCTTTAATACTTGCATCAAAAATACTCAAATATGACTGCAACATCTCTACTGATAGCATGTCGCTTATCCAACATCCAATTTATCAGAACATCTGACTCTCAGTCTGCTCAAATTGTACTATACGTTCTTCAAAGTTATCCCTGGTCAACAAAATACCTACATGAGATTCATTAAATCTAGACATTATATAGAACATCCAGCAGAACATTGAGAGAGTCAAAAAAACTTAGATCACGAAAACAATTAATTCAGAGTTGAAGAGACTCGATTGAGGTTCCAAGGATGTAAAGCCGTGCTCTAATACTATTATGTTACATTCCGATCCTGCAGGACCGAAAGTCATTATTGGACATGATGTCGTACAACCCTATTGTACTTGTACAAGACAAGCACAAAACTTGAGCAATGTAAGCGATCTCAAAATCAAGTCATTACAAAAAAAATAGAAAGTGGATATACACAAGATATACAAAATAAATCTCTTTATTGATAATATTGTAGCAAAATTAAAATGACTCGAAGCCAAAGAACAACTTGATTACAATCTCTCATTCTCAATACAACAAAACACGCTATAAGGCTTACAACTCAAGAACTATACAAACAATGATGTTCCATACATTATGTCCTCTATATGAAAAGAAATCATCTTCAATCGATCAGAGACAAGTTGCCAACCGATCTCCAGTGTCGTTGCACGTCTAACACTACAAAATTATGGTAATTTAGCGACTAACCATTTTAATTCGCTAATTTGCGACTTACTACCAACTAAATTTCGACTAAAGGACAAATTAATTTTATGAATAAAATAGTTAATTGCCATTCCGTCGGTAGAATGTTGCTACTTTTATGAAATTATTCAGCGACTGAACGTAGTTAGTCGCTAAGAAGTCGGAAGTACCTAAAAGCCTAATTACTCCTATTCAGCAATTGAAAAATTAGTGGCTATTCCAAAAAATTTCCCTCTCTTTCCAAAACCCTTCCCCCCATAAAATTAACTAAATCCCGCTATTCCCTTTTTTCTAACCCCAAATCCCTCCTCTTTAACCCGCAGGCCTCCTCCTCCTCCAGGCCGCCTCCTCTTTTAACCCCCGCCGCCGCTGCCTCTTTAACCCCCCCGTCTCTCCTAGGTCGCCTCCACCTATTTAACCCCTGCCGCCTCCTTTGACGAGCTCTTTGCAGGTGGAGCGCCCCCCCTCGCGTCTCCCCCAAGCCGACTCACGACAGGCGGAGCCCCCTCCGCCTCCTTTGAAGAGCACCCGCCGGGCCTCCTTCGGACGTCGATCTCCACCGGAGTTTCCAAGGCCCCGCCGTCTCCTTCAAAGAGCCCCCGCAGACTCACGACAAGTGGAGCACCTGCCACCTCCTTTGATGTAACGACCCGCTCCGCCCTAGCGGAACGCCGATTCAAACGGCAAATTCAACGACTCAAACGAGCCGTCGACCCGAAGAGTTGATCTCGACCAGATGTAGAATCGATGCAAGGCTTGCATTGGCCCGTCAAGATGAATCCAGACTTAGACTTTCAAAGGCGCGCTCGGAGTATCGCTCGGCCGATGCGAACATCGCTAAGGTGGGTGGCTCCGATGAACCTGTCTTTGCTTAGCCTAGACACATAATAATGCAGCACACTTGCTAGAATCGCTAGGCGATAACACCGTGTATGCTAATAAATGACTCAACGCACCTAGCTAAGGGAATAATCCCATCTTGCATGCTTGTTTAGAACATGGAAAAGAACTTGATAAATATAGAAACTCTCGTACCGCGCTCTACGCTCGTGCTAAGGCACAAGCTTACGTTCAAGTTCCTTTTGCGTTCAACAATGAAACAATGAATGGTTTACAATAATGAAACGGGAAGACTATCAACATAGCCGTTCCGAGTAGAGTATAGCAACATTGAAAGAGTATGGGACCGATGGGTCGCCAAGGCAACTCCCGCCCTGGGAGTTGCGTAATGCGTGAATGAATGAATGAAATAAATGAATACGTGAATGAATCGATGAACAAACGAACAAGTGAAAGAAAGAAAGGAATGAAAGAGTGAATACAAGATAAGGCATGTAAGACGTTAGCGACAGGTATGACGGGCACGTGCAACGGGGCTCGCTACCCGCGCTGCACGGACGCCAACCTGGTCGATAACGCATTATGGCTCAAAGTCAGCCTTCATGTTAAATGACAAGTAAAATACGAAATGGTCGTGGACAAACGGCACGGGCGATGGGGGGGAATACCGTGGCCGTCATGAGGAAGGATTCTGCGGCACGGGCGTTGGGAGGGAATACCGTGGCCGGCCTAGGCGGAATCAGACATGGGGCTTACGGGCTGCTTTGAGTGGGGGCTCAGCCACTCAAAGAGACGTAAGACCAGACATTTCAAGAGACTATCAAGGTATACCAGCCATCACGCTTCGATAGGTGAGAATGCCCACGAGATATGTCCAAAATGGCTTGTAAAGCCAGCGACCCATGCATGTAGATTAAGTAGACTATGCTGGTGGCAATCCACGTGCAAGTCTTTGCATTGGAACAAGTAGTCTAAGTTAATCAAATGAATTGCCTCCTGAAAACATGCTTGAAATGTAACATGCTGAACATGCTCGAAACGTAACACTCTGAACATGCTTGAAATGTAACACTCTGAAACATGCCTACGACGTGCTAGAACATGCCCACGACGTGCTAGAACCCGAGACATGGACACGCCCGTAACATTGAATGTTTATATGAATCACGTCAAGTTACTTCATGTTAATTGTTGACTAACTTGGTTTACCTTGGACAGGGAAGGCCGGACGGTAAGTATGGGTAAGTCGTGCATGTATTTTTCATGCGACACTTGAATTCGGCAACACGAGATAGGTTACGAAATATACCATGAAACTGATCCTAAGGCAAGATTAGAAAGACAATCAATGATAGACGGTGCACAAAAGTAAATGGAACGTGTTTGGTAATGATAGCATTGTGGGCGAGCTAGCCTCCCCACCAGTGCATAACAATGTACTGATAACCCCATAGTCTGCTTGCATGATGCAGGAGACGCCGGCGGGTGCAGAGCTTCCATCGAACGTGTTAAGGTACGGAGCCAACTTTGGGGCCTTAGAACGTTGCAAGGAGCTGAAGCACCCTATACAGGACATAATGTATCGGAACATCGCCATAAATCATTCCATGTTGTAAGCCACTTGGTACGCCCTTTTATGTTTCAGAGAGAGAGCTTGAGCGACTTGTAATATTGGCCTAGCGCCGCTTGTAAACTTCTTGAATATCAATAAAGAGTTCGAATTCGCTTCTACTTGTGTTCATTTACTTTCCGCTGCAATGGGGGATACTCTGTGCGACTCTGTAGCCTAGCTCAAATCGGCCGTTTCTGGACTTGGCCTTGCACGGGTGCAACCTAGGCCCGTACGGCATCATGCCTTAGCGAGAACGATCGCTCCTACGGGAGCGGGGCGTGACAGATTGGTATCAGAGCACGGCTTTACGTCCTTGGACTTCATTTCGATTTTCTCAGTTTTGAAAGCTCGGTTAGAAACAAAATATGGGTACGCTCTCTCTCTCGTTGTGCCTTGGGATGTTCCATACAATAAGTCTAATATTTTCAAAAGCTCGTACAAGTACTCGGTTGAACGGGATCGATAGGCAAAGGCCTTTGTGCCAAACTACGACAGACTTGAGTCAAAGGAAAACTAAAATGCTAGTAGTTAGCAAACGCAAGGTGTGCTTGAATAACCTTATGCTAACAATGTCGAACGATGTTAAACTTGACTCGATAGAGAACACATGCTAAGTTAACATGTCGCGTGCGTGCCTGACTAGTCTTGCGTTGGCCTAGCAAGTGAGCGTGCAAACTTTAATATAGTCCGCACGGGATGGTTATGCGGCACAACTTAGTCCGCGTGTCGCGCACCTTGACTTTTGGGTAAAATCGGGTTGCGAGCGATATCAAGTATCGTTCGATCGAGAACGGAGATACACTTTGAGTGTCTATCGATAGGAACGCAATCGAGTTAACACTTAGGCGTACCCGAAAAGATTGGCTTGGATTTTGAGGATTAGTGCGAACGACTTAGTACGTCGAGGCGACGTGAGCGATTACGCTAGAGAATCGTCGAACGAATCCGAAGGATGTCTTAGCGCATGACGCGAACGTGATTGAGGACTAGATCGTATGGCTTGAATCCGAGTGGTGTATGTGATAGGTTCGGAGAAGAATAAGAATGAGTGTCGACGACTAGTCGAGTGGCTCGAACCCTGAGTAGTGTATGGACGTCATAGAAATTGTTCGAGCGAGACTAAAGGATATGCGGATAGAACGAGTATGTCGGAAAGCGATGATATCGCGCAAAGCCTTAGAACGTGTCACGCTTAGTTGGCCGTGACTTCAAAAGTCCCGAATGAGATATCGCTGGACAACTTGTCAATGAGCAACGCGAGCTAGAAAATGACTCGAAACGATGAATGAAAATGAATGGTCTTGATCGAAGAAACTTAGAGGATCGTGTGTACGATTTCGGATCGATTCAAATGAATTGTGACTTGAGTTTGAACAACGATCTTGAAACTAGCTTGAAGAATAGCAGTTGAACTTGATCTTGAATATTAAATGGAAATATAGTATATCCAGTTCGGACAATAGCATCAGTCGCACGACTCGAAATTGGTTGCAAAGGAAGATCGTCAGGTTACGCATATCGTCGATGGTATTGAGGCGTATCAAAGATCGATATGTGATAACTCGGGGGTACTCTGACTCGGCGAATGACGATCGTACAAATGTCATTGTTCTGACGGATGCTATACTCGGAATATTGAAACGTGTCGAGGAAAATATAGACTTGGCTCGAGGATTTTCTAGTTGAACGCATGACGGTCAGACTGTCGAATTGAATTAGCTTGGATGAAAATGTGAATGCTTGGAGTTACTTCGACGATAACCCCAACGTCGACATGCTTGTCTTATGCGAGCGCAACTCCAGCCTCGCACATGCGTCGTGTCGATTAGGGCGATCACTCCGCGTGAGCGCTGATATGGTGATTCATACAACGGGGGTGATTGAATCTAGCATGGCGTGGAAATTTGTGTGCTTCGACTTGTGGTGACGCGAAGGTGAACTTGAGAATGACTCGGTGTGCTTGATGATTGAGCTTGAGGATTGCGTAGGTCCAATCCGCGTATCGAGAATGAATTAGTCTAGACGCAAGCAAGAGTTACACCCCGATGAGAATGATTATTCTACGGGAGCGTTGCATGGTGATTCATGAACCACCGTGGATAATCGGACTCGCGTGAGATTGGGACGCAACATATTGTCAAAGCTAGATGAACTCGTGATCGAATACATGAATTGGTTAGAATGGATATGTGAAGTATGTCGATTTAGTGAGTTGAATGGATTTAAATTCGTTGCGGTGTACGACGAATGCCTTGATGCGAATAGGTGATTGTGCTTGATGTTTAGAAATCTGAGTGACGCGAGCTTGGATAGAAATCCCGTACTACTGACTTTGGTTTGACCCTAGGATTGGGGTCAGTGTTGGCATTATTGTTGGGGAACTATGATTCCAATCCTGACATTGACTTAGCCTCGAAAAGATGGCCTAGCGGTTAGGCGAGACGTCCTGTTTCATGAGTTATCAATCAAAAGATTGATCTTGAGGATTGACATGGATGGATAATGTGAATCACGAATATAGGAAACCCTGCTCACGAGATTCGGCTGACATGCATATATTTCAGGGACGCTTGAGTATGTGCACGATACGACTCGAGTGAGAAAGATAAATTTTTAGATCATACGGCTTGGCTGAATGCATGTATTTTGGGGACGCTTGGAATGCGTGCACGATCCAGCCAAGTGATACATTGAGTTCAAGCAAGACTTGAGGAATGGAAGAGTGTCGAAGATCTTGAAATTGTGTTAAGTAAGGGATCGATACTAGTACGAGCGTGGCTCGGAATCCAAGAAACGTGTGAGCGGAGTGTGCGTGAATGACAACGAGATTGGCCCTAAACAAGTGAATGATATGGAATCGATATCGTGCAAGTAAAAGTTGGTATAACGAATTGAACCATTGATAGAACGATATACTCGATGATAATACAATACGTGGTCTTAAATCGGACAAAAATTACTTAGACTTGGTCGACCCCGCTAAGTAGAAATCATACTGATTTCGTGGACACGAATGCTTGAGAAGCGAATCGGGTCATCTCGATGACCGAGATAAACGAAAGTGAGTTTGCCTCAGCCTACGACACTCGCATTTGACGAATTACAACGTGCCTCGTGCGACCAAATTCAGTCCCATGACACGTCGAATTAGCAACCGAATCGAAGAAACACGACAATGGAATAAGGACCATCAACTCTAAATGAATGAAAAGTTATTCAATGAAAATCGACCGAACGTGTACGACACGGAACTTAGAAAGATATCAAGTATGGTTCGATGCTATCGATTGATGAAATTGTCTAAGAAACACAACGACACGAGTTAAGGAATGGTAGGATGACCTGCACTCAGAAAGTCTCGAGGACGAGACTTATTTTGAGTGGTATATTATGTAACGACCCGCTCCGCCCTAGCGGAACGCCGATTCAAACGACAAATTCAACGACTCAAACGAGCCGTCGACCCGAAGAGTTGGCCTCAACCAGATGTAGAATCGATGCAAGGCTTACATTGGCCCGTCAAGATGAATCCAGACTTAGACTTTCAAAGGCGCGCTCGGAGTATCGCTCGGCCGATGCGAACATCGCTAAGGTGGGTGGCTCCGATGAACCTATCTTTGCTTAGCCTAGACACATAATAATGCGTCACACTTGCTAGAATCGCTAGGCGATAATACCGTGCATGCTAATAAATGACTCAACGCACCTAGCTAAGGGAATAATCCCATCTTGCATGCTTGTTTAGAACATGGAAAAGAACTCGATAAATATAGAAACTCTCGTACCGCGCTCTACGCTCGTACTAAGGCATAAGCTTACGTTCAAGTGCCTTTTGCGTTCAACAATGAAACAATGAATGGTTTACAACAATGAAACGGGAAGACTATCAACATAGCCGTTCCGAGTAGAGTATAGCAACATTGAAAGACTATGGGACCGATGGGTCGTCAAGGCGACTCCCGCCCTGGGAGTTACGTAATGCGTGAATGAATGAATTAAATAAATGAATACGTGAATGAATCGATGAACAAACGAACAAGTGAAAGAAAGAAAGGAATGAAAGAGTAAATACAAGATAAAGCATGTAAGACGTTAGCGACAGGTATGACGGGCACGTGCAACGAGGCTCGCTACCCGCGCTGTACGGACGCCAACCTGGTCGATAACGCATTATGGCTCAAAGTCAGCCTTCATGTTAAATGATAAGTAAAATACGAAATGGTCGTGGACAAACGGCACGGGCGATGGGGGGGAATACCGTGGCCGTCATGAGGAAGGATTCTGCGGCACGGGCGTTGGGGGGGAATACCGTGGCCGGCCTAGGCGGAATCAGACATGGGGCTTACGGGCTGCTTTGAGTGGGGGCTCGGCCACTCAAAGAGACGTAAGGCCAGGCATTTCAAGAGACTATCAAGGTGTACCAGCCATCACGCTTCGATAGGTGAGAATGCCCACGTGATATGTCCAAAATGGCTTGTAAAGCCAGCGACCCATGCTTGTAGATTAAGTGGACTATACTGGTGGCAATCCACGTACAAGTCTTTGCATTGGAACAAGTAGTCTATGTTAACCAAATGAATTGCCTCCTGAAAACATACTTGAAATGTAACATGCTGAACATGCTCGAAACGTAACACTCTGAACATGCTTGAAATGTAACACTCTGAAACATGCCTACGACGTGCTAGAACTTGCCCACGACGTGCTAGAACCCGAGACATGGACACGCCCGTAACATTGAATGTTTATATGAATCACGTCAAGTTACTTCATGTTAATTGTTGACTAACTTGGTTTACCTTGGACAGGAAAGGCCGGACGGTAAGTATGGATAAGTCATGCATGTATTTTTCATGTGACACTTGAATTCGGCATCACGAGATAGGTTACGAAATATGCCATGAAACTGATCCTAAGGCAAGATTAGAAAGACAATCAATGATAGACGGTGCACAAAAGTAAATGGAACGTGTTTGGTAATGATAGCATTGTGGGCGAGCTAGCCTCCCCACCAGTGCATAACAATGTACTGATAACCCCACAGTCTGCTTAAAGGATGTCGGAGATGCCGGCGGGTGCGGAGCTTCCATCGAACTTGTTAAGGCGCGGAGCCAACTCTGGGGCCTTAGAACGTTGCAAGGAGCTGAAGCACCCTATACAGGACATAATGTATCGGAACATCGCCATGAATCATTCTATGTTGTAAGCCACTTGGCACGCCCTTTTATGTTTCAGAGAGAGAGCTTGAGCGACTTATAATATCGGCCTAGCGCCGCTTGTAAACTTCTTGAATATCAATAAAGAGTTCGAATTCGCTTCTACTTGTGTTCATTTACTTTCCGCTGCAATGGGGGATACTCTGTGCGACTCTGTGGCCTAGCTCAAATCGGCCGTTTCTGGACTTGGCCTTGCACGGGCGCAACCTAGGCCCGTGCGGCATCACGCCTTAGCGAGGACGATCGCTCCTACGGGAGCGGGGCATGACATTTGAAGAGCCCAAGCCGCCTCCTTTGAAGAGCCCCAAGCCGTCTCCCTCCGACGTCGATCTCCATCGGAGGTCCCAAGGCCGTCGATCTCCTTGTGGATCAGGTATAAAAATTTATATTATTTAAATTTAATTGGTATTCATTGATTTGCAATTTTATGACCAAAATATGGATCTCCTCCTTCTGGAAGGGTTTTGGTGGTTCCCTGGTCTTTGTTTTCGTAACCCAGCCCCTCTCATGTGGTTCTAGCCTTTGGTTCTATCCCAAGGCCGTTGAGCCCTCTGATGTGGTTCAAAATGAGGTTAGAAACATTGCTTCCAATCTATAGTTTGCAACTTACGTATGTTCGATTTGGTAGCTACTCAAACTAGCAATGTAGACCAAAATGAATGCTCAACAACAAAATAATCTGCTCCAAACTTCATCAGAATTCCAGTTCCTACACGCTAGATAAATAATAGACTGTAAATTATTTTGTGGACTGTAAATTATTATGTGGACTGTAAATAATAGACTATAAATTATTTTGTGGAATCTACAAAAAGTAATCTTCTCCAGACGGTCATTATGACTCTACAATCCTGGTTACATATTATGTGGGCTCTAAATTATTTTAGACCTGATCTTTTCTCTTCTCTCTCTAAATATCTGAATAATCTTTACAGTAGAAAAATAATAGTTTACAAAATATGTAAACCTGTATAGAATCACTCTCATGCTTCCTACAATCAATATCAGCACTGATGAGCTATGAGTAAGATGTCGTGAGGAATAAACATGCCTTGGTCCATCTGTCCACATTCTGACGTTGATCTAATTTGTTGACACTTAGGCATAATATGTTGACACTTAGGCTTAATATGTGGTTCTATCCTTTGGCGTGGTAGATTTTGTTAACAACCCCATATAGAATTGCATTTTTTCATATTCATGTTTGGTTAGGTTAAAGATAGAAATAGGCTTGAGGGTATAATTGTCATATTTGTATTATGAAATCTTAAGGTTCTAGTTTTTAGGCTCCAAACCCCTTGATGAGGCTCTAATTGTCATATTTGTATTACGAAATCTTAAGGTTCTAGTTTATAGGCCCCAAACCCATTGATGAGGCTCTAATAAGATTTAGTAGAACATGACATGGAACGAAAAGGAATTGATGCACAAAGTGATATATATTGGTATTATCCCAGCCGAGACAACCCCAATGAATCCCCTATAAGGTATCTAATCTAGTCCACATCCTACCTCGATGAATCCTTTTTATTTTTATTTTCTTTTGACACTTATATTGTTATAATTATATACTATGTTAAAACTAGAGACAAAATTTTGATAGCTTCTAGGCAGTGAGTCGATCTTTTGATCTACAATCATATTTGATACCTAATTTATATTTTTTTATAATATATATGGTGCATAATCATTCACACGAGTGAAAAAAATCATGAGTCGATACTTAGTTGATCGTACGTGGATGTACAATCGGCAACATGAGAGCAAGATTGGTCTGAATGATGATTTTAAGGTGGGTGTCACGCCCCGATCCGGGAAATCGCTCGTCCTTGCTAGATTTTACCCGAATCATCGTCCCTGCTGGGGCGTGATGCCGCACGAGCCTGGAGTTGCACTCGTGCAAGGCAAGATAACAGTTCACATAGTGATTATCTCAAATTCGTAACATAAACAGCGGAAGGAAACAAAGTATAACACAAGAATCTCTTTTATTCATAATGAACTGAAGATTACAAAGGCTCTGAATAGCCCAACATAAAATGCCAATTGGCTACAATGCTCATGATCTCTCTAGCTCACAAAGGATTACATTGTTCCATACATTATGCCTCTATATAGCCACCAAGTAGTCTTCGGCCGAACATCTCCATGTCGCAAGTCCGAACGCCTATGCGAAAGCTTCTCTTGAACGCCAAGGACTCCATGCCTCGGCACGTCCAAGCCAAGCTCCGCCCCGAGCCGATCATAACCTGAGCCTGCACATAAACTAGTGGGGGATTAGTGCTTTTGTCTTCGCTTCGCACTGATCAAGACCCGCTCGCACCCAAACCAAACACTTAATTATTTAGTGAAACATGCATCTTAAATTGTGATCTTTCTATTTAGCCTTAGGATCGATTTCATGGCAACACTTAAACATAGCACAATATCATAAATGTGTCCCATATCGTATTCCTGCAGCAGATACAGTTAGACATAATCTGAAACATAAACATAGTGATTCGTGCTCATCCCGTCCCATATTACCTAGCCTGCATGGGTTAGAACTTAACATAGAATCATATCATTCACGCAACAACCAACCATAAACTTAGACCATGCATAAGGGTCGCAGGCCCTGCGCTTGCACCCAACTCTCATCTCAGCCCACCGGCCCTATCTATATGAAGGTCACGGTGTTTCGTACCGTAATGGACTTGGCATCTCTTATGTGTAAGCCTACAATCGCTTCGATACGGGTTGCTAGCCCAGTATCCGAAGGATCCCAAACTTACGGATATTATAGCCTGTTACAGCACTGGACGGTCACAATTCGTCCGAATGTTGTGCACCATAAATACCACACATAATTTCCTTCTAGGTCGAACGGTCCCGGCGCCCCGGCGTAACCGTTCGAGGGAAGCCGTACCCGTGCACGGGCCATCCGAGTCCATTGACCGTACAATACGCGCCATAGCAAACACACATAACAATCCAACCAAATCCTCCGTTGCATAAACATAGTCTCGTTCCATAAACGGTTTCCTGTGCCATAAACGGTTTCCCGTGTCATAAACATATTCGTATCTCATAAACATAATCCACCATTCATATGGGGAGCTCCGTCGGCGTTATGCCCCAACACATCCATGATGCACGACGTCCAACGGCTTAGTCATCTCATACTCGTATTCAACGCGTACCATTCGAAAGTCATTCCCATAGCCTAGTTCCGTAGTTACTTAGTCTTTTTGTAGCATAAGTGCCCGAGGGCACGCTCAGCGCCGTATTTAATGTTCTACGTCTAGTGTTCAACGCATATTTAGACACTTACTCGCCGAGCCACGCTCGCTAACTCGATAACATATTACGCATACCATAACATATTTTATTTGACGTGAAGGAATAGGGAGAGAGAGTCAAGAACCTGCCCACCTTAAGCCGATACGCCTTACCGATTGAAGCGTCTCGCTTCCATAACTCGATCGCGTAGCTAACTCCCGGACTTAGCCATTCCTTTGGACTACTCAGTTGATTTGGCCTATCGCGCCCATGCCACAATCCATTGCAAGGCCGCGATTTGGTTTTGCGGACACTTTATTGCATAAGGTAAAATGCCGACCT
Organism: Iris pallida; assembly: GCA_029216955.1. NCBI lineage: Eukaryota > Viridiplantae > Streptophyta > Magnoliopsida > Asparagales > Iridaceae > Iris > Iris pallida. The sequence continues at coordinate 3,037,792 of JANAVB010002998.1, forward strand.
CTTATCGTCCCGCGTAAAAGCATAGCCTGCACACCAGATCAACTAAAATCAGCACTTGCTCAACGAGACTTATCTTTTGCATCGATTCGATTCATAGATTCTAACCGACTCAAAGCTTACCTTTGGCCAACGTAACACTTGCATCGATTCATATCGATACCTCATCGGGTCAACGCAACTCTTCGAGTCAACGACTCATCGTAATGCACCGTACGGAGCGGGACATTACATAATATACCACTCAAAATCAGGTTCGTCCTCGAACCGACACTAACACTTAATCCAAGTGCCTCGCTAGATCGTTTCACGATCTCGTGCTACTATCGTTGGAATCATACAACTTAGTTTGGATCATACACATATTTTAGGCGTCCCACAAATATATGCATTTCAGCCAAGCTCAGTTGTAGGATATCGGGACAACTAACAAGCTCGCTTAAATCCTTAAATACCAATCTGTCTGTACTCGACTTAGTCATATCTTGACGCCTATTCCCAAATACTTCTCGTATGTATCATCCCATAACATGCGATCCTCTTCCATACACCTCTGCACATAACTTGATTCAAACCCGTAACTTCGATCTCATAAGTTTCTTCGACGGCCATCTAACACTCGTATTACATCGAGTCACTGTGCATCCGATCACAACAATTCTCTGCAATGCCTATTCGCCCAATCGTTTCCTATCTCTCACATAACTCAAGTCTTTCATCCAATCATTCATAACGCTTGGCCTTACTGACATGGACTAAGTCCACATGTCTAACTTTCCTTGCCAACAATCCGTATTATGCATCGCACTCAACTATTCCAACATGATCAACGTTCTCGAACCATATATGCATCGCGTCTGGGATACCCTCGCTAGGTAACTTATCCAGACATCATGCTCGCACTTTTCTGACACAAGAGGTCAACTTGAGTCTATGATGCTCAATGGCAACAATCTTTCTGACCCAAGGTCTCTTACGATACACCTATCTCCGATTCTCGACCGAGTACAAATCCTTTACTCAATTCTCGAATCAATCCCGACTAGTTTGTTTTGTAACATAGATCGTGTGCTCAACACACATAGCCTAACCGTTACTCAAACCGATCTACGACACAACTCTTAAGGTCGTTCTACTATTCGTTACTCTCACGCATTGCAAGATTCTTGCAATCGTCTTACCGCGTCACTACGCTAAGCACGTTCCTCAACATTTATTCGACCATCGACCAATCAAGTCTACTTACGCACTCATTCGATCGATCGTAAATTTTCCAACCATATCGATCTCGTTGAAGACTACTCGTTAACTTACGAAACATGATATTCACTCGCTTAGACTTATCCTCAACATGCACTACCTCATTCCCTATCCTTCTTACGCGACTTCTTTAGGGTCATCCTATGGGACTTCAACATTCACTTGATTTGGCGGTCAATTCTTCTAGGGTCATCTGCCCCGAAACTACGCTCGATAATTGAAGATCATCAACGAGGGACAGTTACAACGAACCATGCTATGTCCTATCGTGGAGCCAAATCAATTCCCGACAATTCCTAAAAGACTTTACCCAATCCGACATATCAATCCAAAATTTTTCTATCCCCGCGCAACTGATGCGCCGTTGCTATTCGAATCACTTATGCATTACCGTCAACTATCTTTGCTAGTCGTATGACATCTACTCGCCTCAGGTCTGAGTTTACCTATTCGTGATCATAGCTCGACACGCTCCGTACTCATCAAAACCATCCTCGAACAACTTTCGCATCAAACCACAAGTCAAATCCGATTTTGCCATGCCAGGTAAGTTTGATCATCCCCGCTGTATGAATCACCATACCAGCGCTCACGCGGAACGATCACCCTAATTTGGCGTGACGCATGTGCGATGCTGGAGTTGCACTCGCATAAGACAAGTATATCGACATAGTGGTTATCCACGAATCAATCAAGACACTTTCGATTTCATTCAAGTAACATCCATCCACTCTTAAATTTTCCGAAGCACTCCTACCGTTATCATCCCAGTGTCCATAACTTAACTTGCATCCTATTCATCCAACAACAATGCTCAACACAATTTTCGTTAATTCGATCAGAGTATCCCCGAGTTATTGCATATTGTCACGCCCCAGAACCAAAATACTGGAGAGCGGAGGCAGACATAGTCAGCTACGTATATTGAAGTACAACCCACCTCGCTATACGGTCACGGCTGTCTAGATACATGAGGGTTTACTACAAGCCAACAGTCTCCTATGGTCATGAACAAGCCTAGTGTCTCAATCATAAGCAAGTAAGTAAAGTCACAAGATGTATGATCATTAAATATACAATAATAAGGCGTCCCAAATATTACATATTTAGCTAATCATGAAGCTAGTCATTACAAAATGTTAGGACTAGCAAGAGTTTAGTCTTACATGATCAACCCTCGGATCTGTCAATCATGTTTCAGCCCGTAGGCAGACAGTAAGTGCAATCGAGCTAAACAGGTGCTCGTCGGCTAAACGCCTCAAAAGAATATTTTTACAATAGAGTGGGAGAGCCAAAAATAACCCACTCGTTGCCCTGGTTATGCCTGGTGTTCACCATCGGGCTGGAAAAGCGGTAGATCCTCTGGAGCTGCTCCGAAATCTGGCCATACAAAACCAGCTGGGTCAGATCCCAGAAAGAGCAAGTGCCACAAAGGAAGCTTCACTTAGGAACTAAAACTAGCAATCAGCACAATTATAATAAAGGTAAGAACTGGAAATAAAGAAAATACATCAGGATGATATACGATGAGATAACCATGGAACTATTTAGATAACCAGGTTACAACCCGTAAACCAAACAAGGATCGGGGTTGTAACCCTTCGTCTGAGCAGAACTTAGAATTCTCACCATTTATCGGTAAAATAAATACAGGCATTCTGGTCATACATTAATCTGGAACAGAATCAGGACAAGACTAGACTGGTTGGACTCCGTCCAATCATTTCACGGCCAAGCAGGAATTACGGCTTGATACTTTAACTAACTAGGGTTGTCACAAGCCTAATTACTAACAAGATGCAGTGAGATTATTCCACAGCCACAAGCCCTGTAGACCATCCAGGTTACCCAGGTTGAAAGATTAGGGTTGAATTCAGGTGGGTACATCATCCAGAAAATGCATGTACCCTTAGGTAGCTTGAAGGGTGTAACACATGATAGTGTGCTAGAAATGTGCCCTACTCGACGGCAGGCTACAGATCCCAAGGCATGTCCAGGTAACGGGATTGCCTGTAGCTGGGATATCTCTTTATGACTAATGTATTAATCTAGTTATTAGCCTTAGTCCATTTCAATGGGTACTCCTGACCGTGGTACTCAGGAGTCCCCTCCTAGACATTGTTTACCATTAAAATTCTTTTATTGCAAATTTCAATACAAACAGAACAGTATTACAATATAGGACTTAGATGTAGTCCTAGGAGTACACTTTTGTTTAATCTGGGTCCTTAGTGCCAATGGAGCGAGTGGTAATGCGTTGACTCCGTTGACGGGCTGACGACGGTTATCGGTTCTCTGAAGGTGTAGATTGCTCTGGGTGTTGGAGCTTGCCGAGAGGAGGAAGACGTTGAGTGTCTGTATCTGCTTCTCTGGTGATTCTCTGTATGTTCGTTGTGGATTCTGTGCATGGGTGAGAAGGAAATGATCCCTCTATTTATAGTTTTGCAGGCTGGCTGCTCATGCGCACGTGTAGGATGCGCTGGTGTGTGGGGACGCCACGTGGGGATTGCTGATGGAGGCGCGTGGGATGTGCCCTAATCGAGGGGTAGAATTCTTCATACTGCTGTTTGTGAGCCGGCACGTAGCAGAGGAGAAGATCTTTCTGTTGCTGAAATCTTGGATGAGTTGAGTCAAAGGACACGTGTCATCGACCCATGGCTCAGAGATCTCAGATTTGGTGGGGAGAAGTGATCTGGTGAGCTGCGCCTTGGATTGGACGCAGGAGAAGGCTGCGGCTCGTAACCTTTAGGAGTTACAAACCGTTCGGGGTGCATGGCTTTTGAGGTGCATGCAGGCGACTTTCCTTCTGTCTTTCGGGATCAGAGAGCAGTCTGAGGCGCATGGCTTTTGAGGCGCATGCAGATTTGGGCGCATGGCTGCAGAGGTGCATGCGGGTGGTTGAGTGGCCACGTGGCAGTAGCCGTCGAGATGAATTCATGATGACGCTGACATTGCCGACGCTTCATTTTCTGAAAAAGCTGTCAACTGTTCAGACTTTGGGAGGTGTGCTGCCAACTCTGTCAGTTCAGCATTTAATGTTTCTGACATTCGATGGACAGCTGAATGGGCACGTCGATTGGCGTTCCACTCGGTATGGAGATGTGTGGGGGCGCATCCTCTGTGATGCGCCTGGTACTGAAGGGTGCGTCTATGTGATGCGTCTGATGCCGAAGGGGGCATCCGTGTGATACGCTGTATGACTGGCGCATCCGATATGTCTTTTAATGATGCGGCTGTTTCGCTCCTCGAGTGCTTTAAATAGCCGTTTGGCTGAATTCGAGGCGTTCGGTTCATCCATTTAATGCAAATTCATTGCACGGAATTTGGAGAGCCATCTACTTGGCGCGTGGGTTTGATCTGCCCGGCCTATAAATAGTGGCATGGAGAGAAGGTTTGCTCCTCGTTCCCTCACATACTTTCGACATGAACTTGGGTATTCGGGTGCATTCTGTTGACGAAGTGTTCCCGAGGGTGAAGATGAGATGCCATGTCATCGTTGATGCACTTGAAGGTGACTGTTACATCCAAAAGACGGGGTCGAGGGCTTCTAAGGCAGGCGGAAGGTGCCTGTTGCATCCAAAGATAGGGATGCTTGGGCCTCGTCTCCGTTATTCCGGAAGAGCCGTAGATCGGAATGGCGGTGCCCTGACCGTCTTCCTTTGGCTTTTGAGGCTCTTTCTCTTGATGGGGGTTTAATTGCCACCCTCGTCCTGCTCGGCCAGGTGAGCCTGGCTGGAAGGATGGCACATAACTGGGCTGCTGAAGGGATGCACATAACTGGGATGCACATAACTGAGCTGCTGAAGAGATGGTAGGATACGCCTGGTTGGAGGCGCATGGTATCTGCTGCGCCTAACTGGCGGCACATGGTGACTGCTGCGCCTATCTGGAGGCACATGGTGGCCGCTGGCTGTAGACTTAGGATCTTTCCTTTGTAGAAATTCTCCTTTGTACAACCTTTTCTAGACATATAATAGACTTTTGTATATAAATAAAAAGTCCTTTTTCAAATGTCTATACTTATTGACTTTGCTGTAAAGTGTTCTGTCCGAGTTCTGGCGCATGTAGTGTCTGGCGTATGGCCTTTCTGGTTATAAAATTCCATGCTTCTACAATACCCCCTTCAAAGTTTTCAAAACTTTTGAATAAGTTTTGGAATACTTTGAATAAGAAGCATGGAGGTCAGGGCGCATGATTGTTGGGCGCATGCCTGTTCGGGCGCATGCTCCTCTCAGTTAATGCATATGATGATGCCTTGGTAACCGAAAAGATTAATGATGATCTTTTGGTTTTATTTTCTGTTATCTCTTCACAGGACCCGAGGCGACGGCTGAGATCACTCCTCATCGGGTCACGCGTGCGACCAAGCCCTATAAATAGGCGAGAGATGGAGAGAGAGAGAGAGAGAGTTCTTCTGTTCTGTGCCTTTGCCTTCTTTAGAGTTCTTCTTCAAAACCCTAACTTCTTTCTCTTTGAGAGAATGGCTCCCAAGACTCCTCGCGGCGGTGCTGGCAAGGGGAAGGAGAAAGGAAAGGAGCCTGTGAAAGTTGTGACGGCTGACGTTCCCCGTCGGCCTGTCGAAGTTCGGCCGGAGGTGGTTGGTAAGTCTCACTTCTCGTACACCAACGCACATAGACCTTGAGTCTTTGATGATGTACAGCGGTCTTTGCCCACCGACGCGCATGGGTTTAAACCCTGATGATGCGCCGAGGCTCTACTGCTGACGCGCATGGGTTCAAACCCTGATGATGCGCCGAAGTACTGCTAACGCGCATGGGTTCAAACCCTGATGATGCGCCGAAGCTCCTTTTTTTTCCCAGACACATTGTGTGCTCTCTTGTTGCTTCTAACATTTTCGAATCTTTGCTAGTGTCAATGGCAATCCCGTCTTTGAATGAAGTGTTCTTGGAGGCTGCCTTCAATCAGATAGGAGTAGATTATGACGAGGAAGTGATAAACCCTGCTCAAGATGCTCTTATGCTGGATCAGCCTCCCGAGAGAATGACTCAAATCCGGGAACAACAGTATGGGTTCCTCAAACGGATGATGGAGCGTGGAGTTTTAAAATCTTCCACATCTGATAAAGTGACCTTCTTGAAACCTGAGTTCCTATTCGGAGACCGCCTCACTTCTACTGAAGTTACGGTGTTGAAGGTCAAGGAGGACTGGTTCTTTGCAGCAAATGGGGTGCATATGACTGTTAAGCAACTTGAACGTCAATGGCCCTTGACGTCCTTCTGTCGCCTTGCTTCCAAGAGGAGGATGTCTTGGGATCTTACCCTCTCTCAGGGGGGAGCGGTGATTGGCGTCATCCAAATTGATTCTACCTCCGACCAAAGGGATACTTTGACCGTCGTACGGTCTGGGTCTTCTTTCACCTGGCAAACTTTACGTCCTGGGAGCCTCTACAGTGATGTACCCATTGATACGTTTGCTTATAGTGCTTCGACTTTTACACATCGTATATTTTTGATGGAACGCTCATACCCGAAAGGAGATTTTCGGGTGGAGGGTTGGTGCCATTATGTTTCCAAATGGGATAGACTGACACTCTGGATCTTGTCGTATTTTCGGACTGAGCTCCGAGAGATTGGGTTGACTGCCGCGATCCGTGCTACCCAGGCGGGTGTTGACATCAATAGGCATATGTTCCTCGCACTCCTGGAGATGTTTGATATCCATACCGGGACCTTTTTTACTCCGATGGGGGAGTTAGGGCTCGCTCTTCATGAGATGTATGAGGTGTCAAAACTCCCTTGGGGGTCGGAACCCTATGAAGAGTATTTTCCGACCAACGAAGAGCTTTAGGTCCTGGGAGACAGGGCTGAGGAGATGACGACCGTTTTCAAGGAAGTGGCGAGTCATCATTACTATATGCAGAGAAGGGATAAAAGCGGGACGCAGCCCCATGTGACTGCTTGGAGGGATTATGTCTTTAGACAAGACAAAGAGGACCCTTCGCAGTTTTCTACTCCGCCGGCGCTCTCTCGTAGCGAAGTGCTATCCGAAATGAGCAGGTTAGGTGAGAAGAATCCCCGAGGGAATGAAGACCAGCAGTCAGATGAACGCTCCTACAGCTGCTTCTGGCATCTTGCTTATCGAATGTCATCCAAGGCGGTGTTGACGGCCTACCTGATGATATGGCTCGGGGATTGCGTGCTCGCAGGCGGATCCGACGCCGTAGAGAGGGTGAACCGGAACTTAATCCTACCAGCCGTAAAGTTGGTCTTCGGCCGGCGTTTGGCTCTTCTTCCCGCAATGGTATGTAACCTACAGCGAGGTTTGCGAGAGTTTGCGGGAAATGTGATTCATGACAGAGGCAGAAACAATAACTTTCCGCATGCCGAACTGCCGTTTTACTATTTAATGGGAAGGTTAATTTTGCATCACCCCAATATGATGAGCCCAGGCTCAGAAGAAGACTATAGAGCTGGAGATACATTCCTTCGCCGTTTCCATCGGAGGAGCTGGTCGCACACTGGTGTCCCTGTCTGTAGAAAGGTTTTATCCCGTCTTCAAGGTTGGGAGATCACCAAAGTTGGTCCAATCTACTTGGGTTTTGAGGCCAACGAAGATTTAAAGGATTCGGGCGAAGGTACCACCACTCTGCCTCAATGGGGATTCCGCTGGTTGCAAAGTATTCGGCCGTCCCATCTGGTGTACCGGAACAGGAATCAGTGCTACCTGGAACCGTATCTGTCGAGCCGCTTTGCACGGCAATTTGGTTATGCCCAGCTGATGTTGGATAACCCCAGTATTACTCTGGGATATGTTGGAAGTTTGTTGGATGGTGCACGAGCTTGGCATTACTATAATGTCGGATGTACCGGGGCTCGTTTTACGTTGCCCGTCCAAGATCCGCGGCCGCCCATTCTTTACTCGGCCGCCAAATTTTACTGTGTTATGGCTGCCGCGCCCTCTGGATATGATAGGGAGACCAGTCTCATCACAGGCACCCAGTTAGCAGCGACCGGGGATATGCCAGTGAAAGCCCGATCGCATCGTCCGCCAGGGGCGGTTCATCGGGGTGCCCCTTCCGCATCTCAGGCAGAACCCTCGGTCGATCGATCAAAACGATGTGCAGATACAGGGGCTGAATCTCCTGCGCCGAAGAAGCAGAAGAAGGTGTTGTCACCGACGGTGTCATCAGACTCAGCGTCCGCAGAGGTAAGGATGCCCTACATAGTCCGATTTAGGTTCCGCATTTTATGTAACCGATGCCTTCTTTTGTAGGAACCGCTAAAAAGAAAGCCTCGTACTCCAAGATCGGTTGGGAGTAGGCAAAAAGAGATGGCGGGCTCGTCTGGAGTGCGTATCCCGCTGACTATGATGTCTCCCATGGAAGAAATCTGGAGGATGCTGTCGTCGTGGAGATTCCGGTATCCCTGGATTATGTTAGGAGAGAAGCTGAGGGTGCAGCAGCTTCTGAGATGATGAAGGTCACAACGGAGGCTTCGAATGCCGAGGGGAGCACGCGGCTTCCTGGCGGCGAAGTGGAATGGAGTTCGTCGTCTTCGGATGACGTTGCTCCAGAGCTGCAAGAGTTTGTTGCGGGGGCAACATATATGGTTGGGACAGAGGAGAGGGTTGATTCCCCTCCTTGTCATGATGAGGGGAGGTCGGCTATATCATTGCCGAATCCTACCCCAACCTCACTCGTAGAAGCTGAGGTGGCTACCGATCAGGAGGTAGCGACAGGTTCTGTCCCTGTAGAGGGACTTGGGAAGGATGAGACCCTTCTACCGGTCCTGTCTCCTGGGGCGGGCCAGGAGATGAGTGTTGATCTCCCCGTTCTGCCGGAGGAGGTACTGGTCGCTGATAGGACGTTGGGGGTAGAAGAGGTGGCCGTTGACGTCGGTGGTTCCTCCGGGCTTGAGAAGGGCAAGGGTGTGGAACCCTCTGTTACTCCTTCTACTTGGGGTACTATCTCGACGCCTGTGCCGGCTTCCTCTGTTCCTTCGGCTCCTCGGGCTAGCAGTCTGGCCCCTGTCGATGAAGAGCCTATTGATGCCGAGGTTCAAGCCTCGCAGGTTGAGGTTGGCGGATCTTCTTCCGGTCCGCTAACTGTAGTAGCTCCTCCAACTCCTGCTATAATGCCGCAGGTACTGGCGGTCGCAGACGAATATGTGAAATTTCTCGTCGAGGGGGTGTACAAAATGCTGCAGAGGGGTGTATCTACGGTGATGGATGCCAATGGGAGCTTTGCAACGGCAAGAACTCTGACAATGCCCTGTATTGAGCTAATCCGCGTTCACCAAGGCCACGACCATATGGCCAAAATTTTGGAGGCTTCGGTGATCGAGCTGGACGAGCGGCTTGCGGAACTTCAGTGCATCCAGCGAAATGACCTCTCCGTCCTGATAGATGCGGAGAAGGGAAAGTTGATTGTCGAGATCGAGTCTTCCTACCAGGCCACTGTGGGCATTTGGGAGCGCGAGGTGGCTGAGACTGAGGCTGCGGTAGAGCAGTTGTCTCAGTCCATGAAGAAGACGATGGAAACGCGAGCTGCGTTGGATGCTAATATCGCCGAGATCAACACCCAGATGCGCCGCCTTGAGGACCAACGGGCCCGACTCCAGTTAGATGCCGAACGTGTCCGGGCTGAACACGTAGCATTCAAGAAGGAGAAAGCGACTTTTACTCAGCAGACTCTTGCCTTGGCCCAGCAGCGACAACAGCTTGATGAGAAGCATGAGAGCGAAACTTCCGCTGAGGCTGTTGAATTGATGCGTCAAGAAGCTGAGCGTCGAGTCCTGGCGACTGTGGAGACCCGTACAGCCGACTTAAGATGTCGAGTCAGAGAGCTCTCAGCCCACCCTGGAGAGGTTCAGGGACTGTAGTTTCTCCCTTTTTTATGTTCTTTTGCAACCTTTGCTGGGGGATAGTATAGTTCTGTACTCTTTTTCTTTCTTTTTTTTTTAAAAATAAAGAAGTACACAACCTTTTTTGTGATGTGTTCAATTTTGTTATTATGAACTCGATGATTTGTGTGGACCTATTATCTTTTACGCACCTTGGTTTTTAGGTACAGATAATAAGTTTGAAGGAACCAACATGTTTGCTCAGAGGTGATGTGGACATGGCAATCATTGGGTTCAAAATGATAGAATCTTCCTACTCAGAGGTATTATGGACGTGGTAGGAATGATCCTGGGGGATATGCTGAACAACTCACAGGTGATGTGGACGTAGAAGTTCTGCGATCAATATACGACAACACAGGGGTTGTTTGTACGAGATGTTTACTCAGAGGTAATATGGACATGGTAAACATGAAAGGTAGCGTCGGCTTACATAGTATAAGATTTCGCTTTGTAGGGTGTAGAGGAACAACTCAGAGGTGATGTGGACGTGGTTGTCTTTCTACTGAAGGATGCCACGGAACAGCTGGGTTCCGAAAGCGTATGAGTTTGTGGAAGGAGATTGTGTGTGAGCCCCGATGATTGGGCCCACAGATCCCCTTTGGGGAAGTACATGTCTGAAGGATGTCAAGAATAGTACTTCTTTAGGAACTTGCCGTTGATGGGCATCATGAACAAGTCCCCATTGGGTTTGGCGAGGCGGTAAGCACCGTTTGAGTATACTGTCTCTATGATGAGAGGTCCTTCCCACTTGGGCTCGAACTTTCCTGGTGTCTTGTGAGTTAACACCATTGGCCTTCTGACTGCTAAAACCAGGTCGCCAACTTGGAAAGTCCTCTGTTTGACCTTCTTGTTGAAAGCCTGTGATATACGGGCTTGGTAGAGTTCGATACGTTGTTGAGCTAGGAGACGCTTTTCGTCAAGTGCCTCCAGCTCCCGCAGACGACGACGTTGATTGTCCTCTTCTGTGAGTTTGTTTGTGATTGCTACGCAGAGTGAGGGTATATGGATCTCGAGAGGCAGTACCGCTTCACTCCCGTAGACTAGGGAGAATGGTGTGTTGCCTGTTGGGGTTCGTACCGTTGTGCGGTAGGCCCAAAGACATTCGCTAAGCTTTTCGTCCCAGTCGCGTTTGTTGGATGACACGACCTTTTTGAGCAGCCTAACTATAGTTTTGTTGAACGCCTCTGCTAACCCGTTTGTAGCCGGATTGTAGGCGGTGGATGCCACATTTTGAATGCGATTCTTGTCACAGAATCTGCTAAAAATGTGGCTGATAAATTGAGGACCATTGTCATGAATAATCCGTCGTGGTACTCCGAAACGGTAAATGACATGGTGTTTGATAAAGCTGACCACCCTGGAGCTCTTTACTTCCGCCAGTGGGACTGCTTCTGCCCATTTGGAGAAGTAATCGGTGATAGCCAGGATGAAGCGGTGTCCTCTTGATGAAGGAGGGGTGATTGGTCCCACAATGTCCATGTCCCAGGCTTCAAAGGGCCAGGAGACGACTGTAGGATGTAGTGGTTCAGACGGTGTATGTATGAAGTCTGTATGAAGTTGGCATGCGTGACACTTCTTAGCATATTCAACAGCGTCGGCGGCCATGGTTGGCCAGTAGTAGCCCATACGTCGCAGTCGATCCTGCAACTTAGGACCGGGTTGATGAGCTCCGCGAGTTCCGTCATGAGCTTCTCGAAGAGCTTCGGCTGCTTCTTCGTTGGACAGGCATCGAAGGAGGAGCCCATCGAAGGAGCGTCGGTACAGTGTTTTGGTAGCTGTATCGTAGTAGAATCGAAGCGAGCGTCTCCTGACTGAGACGGCTTCCTTCGGGTCCTCTGGAAGGATTTCGTAGACAGCGAAGTCGATGAACGGGAACCTCCAGTCTCGGACATTAACACCAGTGTTCGTCGGTATGGCGTGAGCCACTCGCAAGCATAGGTTGTTTCTAGGACAAACCAAGTCTCGGCCAGTTACCGTGACATAGTGTTGAGTCCCAAGGGGCGCTGCCAATGAGGCTGCGAGGCTAGCCAGAGCGTCAGCCTCCAAGTTTTGTAGACGAGGTACGTGTTCGATGAAGAACCCGGTGAAGGTTAAAATGATGTTCAATGCAACTTCATGGTAAGGGATCAGATCTTCATGGCGAACCTCGTATTGCCCCCGAATCTGGTTCACGACGAGTTTTGAGTCACCGTAGGCTTCCAGATGGTCCACCCCCAGCTGTTGTGCGAGCTGGAGTCCCATGATGAGTACGTTGTACTCGGCAACATTGTTGGAGCACGGCTTCGAAAGGGAGTAAGCACGTTGGATGACCAACTGATCGGGGGATACTAAGACTATCCCCACTCCTGCGATGATTTGGCCTTTGGGGCCTGTTCTTGAAGCGCCATCGAAAAACATCCGCCAAACGGAGCTTCCTTCGGTGACGTTGGATTCTTAGACCTCATCCGGGATATCTTCATAGAGTTTTGAGGATTCTGGGATGGGGTGTGCAGCTAAAAAGTCAGCCAGAGCTTGACCTTTAACAGCTTTTTGCGGGACAAACACCATGTTATACGGTGTTAGCAAGATCGCCCATGTGGCTAGCTGGGAGTTCAATGATCCTGGCTTCGTCATGAGGACTCTGAGCGGATTGACACGAGAAATAACATGAATTGTCTGGCCCGAGACATAATGACGAGTCTTCTGGATGGCAAACACCAAAGCCAAGCACTCCTTTTCAACGGGGTTGTACCGGTGTTCGGCCCCGATGAGCGTTCGACTGAGGTAGTAGATTGCTTGCTCATAGCATGTATCGCTGTTTTGAGCCAGCAGAGCGCCAAGAGAATGATCCATGGCACGGACGTAGAGGAGAAATGGTTTGCCGGCGATAGGTGCCACCAGGACTGGTGGGCTCGTCAAGTAGGCTTTGATGTCGTTGAAAGCCTTTTGGCACTCCTCTGTCCAGACATAAGAGACATTTACCGGAGAGGTTTGCTATGAACCTCCGGATGTATGCCAGACGTCCCTGTAGGCCCCAAAGTTCTCGAAGATTATTCGGAGGGTCCATGTTGAGGATGGCTTTGGTCTTCTCGGGATCAACATGAATGCCTTTCGCCGTGATGACAAAGCCCAAGAATTTGTCACTAGAAACCCCCAGGAAGGATTTAGCGGGATTCATTTTGAGTTGATGTGCCCGCATGAGATCGAAGATTGTCTTCAGATCCTGTAGGTGATCTCCTTTGAGGCGGCTCTTGACTGCAATGTCGTCAACATAGCATTCGACTGTTTTACGAAGATGTTGACGGAAGATGGTTCTCATAGCTCGTTGGTATGTTGCACCGACGTTCTTCAAGCCGAAAGGCATCACTGTGTAGCAGAAAATACCCTTCGGAGTCCTGAATGACGTGTGTTTTGCGTCATCAGGGAACATCTTGATTTGATTGTCACCTGAATACCCGTCCATGAAGGACATGCGTTCAAAGCCACATGTGTTGTCGATCATCACATCGATGATTGGAAGCAGGAATTCATCCTTCGGGCAAGCAGAGTTGAGGTCCCTGAAGTCGATACAGACTCGTATCTTTCCATTTTTCTTGGTGATAGGTACGACGTTGGCTACCCAATCTGGGTGCTGTTTCTCACGAATGAAGCCGCTGGTCAAGAGTTTGTCCACCTCCTGATCGATAGCATTCATGATGTCCGGACGGAAACGTCGCTGTTGTTGTTTGATAGGTTTGGCATCAGGTAAGATATTCAACCTATGCATTGCGATCTGTGGATCGAGTCCCGGCATGTCTTCGTAGCTCCAGGCAAAGACGTCGATATACTCTTTAGCCAGCTGGATTAGAGACTCTCGGTCTTCTCCTTCTAGGATTTTGCTGATGAAGATGGGTTTGGAAGAAGATCTGTCCCCAAGGTCGATCTGCTCGACTTCGTCTTCGGTGGGAGGTTCACGTAACTCAAAACGTGACTCCCATTGTTCTCCTAGGCGTTGAGCCCAGGTTTCTTCTTCGAAGGGTTCCGGCGTTTGGTCTTTGCCTTCACCTTTTTGAGGTTGTGCTGACGTCATGTTAGCTGACAGCACTTTCCTGAAGACTGATCCGATACTGGTATCGAAATCCCAAGTCGATGCTTCGGACGAGTGGAAATGTTCTACGTCTTCTGCGTCTGAACTCTCTGGAGTTGTTGGCGGCGTGACATAGCCTACCCCCTTCGAGTCCGATTGTAGTAGTCCTACGGCTTTCCCTTAGGTGTCAGAAGCCGGAGAGGGAGACGTCGACCCTTGCCGTAGTTTAGGCCTTTGTTGCTTTTAAGGTCGTAGCCCATCTTTTGGATGATGTGCTTTGCCGTATCCGTGTACCGATAGACTTGTACTCTGCCGGTATCAAGTTCTGGCTCGAGTGGCGGGAGTTCTTGATGACGCTCGACTTTGCCCAAAATGATGGATCCTTCGTCTCGACTTCGTGGAGGGGCTATGAAACAGACTCCTTGAGATGGGACTACTCGATTTACATGGACGGTCGTTATTTGTGTTTGCAACGACCGTAGAGCGTTATCTAATGTATACATGGCATTACAATGTGAAAGACAAGAATAATTAAAAGACACTCTATTATTGATGAAGTACGAGATTTTATCCCGTGGGATTACATTGTCTAAGGAGGGTGCATCTACATCAGCAGAGATATATTCGCCAAGCTCCTCATCTGTAAGCACTGGGGTCGGATCAGGAGAATCCACCACAGCTTTGACTTTGGGGTCAGAGAGGGTTATGTGAGCCCTCTCTGGCATCTTGGATGACTGTAGGGGCTTGCCCTTAAGACGCACCTTCAGAGGTGCCTCAACTGCGCCTCCTGTGAGTGGTGACTTCCCCTGTAATTTTGCCACCAGGGGAGCCGATAGTTGAGGCGGTTTTCCCTTGAGGCGTATCTTCAGGGGAGCCTCAGGAGTCGGTGCTTTCCCTGATAGTTTGATGCTCATTGGAGGCACCTTCTGGGGTGGTTTGCCCTTCAGTCGGATCTTCAAAGGGGCGTTTGGAGTCATCTCAGGCTCCGTGTCCGGCTGAGTTGCCGTCTCTGCCTCATCATCAGCATCGTTGGCTTCCTCCTCGTCAAGTGGCTTGTACAAGTCGGAATCGGTAAAGTAGGCTTCAATCCCTTTGAAAGGATCGATGTCTGCAAACTCCGTCCGGATGACGCCGTTGGTGGATACATATTTCATGCATTGGTGGAGCGTGGAAGGCACCACCATGTACTCATGTAGCCATGGTCGACCGAGCAGGATGTTGTAGTTGACCTCGGCATCCACCACATAACAAGTCACCTCAGTTTTGAGGTTGCCGATGTGGCACTTCAGTCTGATCTTGCCCAGTGGCTCGCTTTTGCTAGCGTTGAAGCCACTGATGGTTGTGTTGGAGGGCGCCAGCCGGTACATTGGGATCTCGAGTTTTGATAGCAGCGCCTTCGGGATGATGCTGAAGGAAGACCCCGGATCGATCTGAATTCGGCTCACCTTGACTGAACTGATGTACCCTGTGTAATACAGCGGTCGGTTATGTCGGTGATGCTTGAGAAGCATGTCTTGTTGGGTGAAAGTTATGTTTGGGATAACTTCATCCGCACAATGACAGTACGCACAAGTAGTTGGGAGGTCTTCAGGCTGCTTGACCTGACTGAGAAAGGATTCAGCGTCCTTCAGAGCTTCGCAGAGAGCTTCTTGGGAGTCTTTGGAAAGACGCAGGAGCTCGAACAAAGACAGGCGTGCAGGAGTACTGGCCAGTTGTGCCAGTATGTCAAAGTTGTGTGGCTTGGCTAGCCCCGAAGCATTCTCCTTCCGTAGAGGTCTGTCGAAACGGGCCTCCACCTGCTTCTGCTTATTGGCTGCTGAGGGTTTAGACGGGCCCTCCTCAGGGATGGTGCCAGGAGGCACCACCTCGACGGCAGCTTCGCCGGGCTGGGCGTTCTGTTGTGCACACGTCTGCACTGGAAGTGCCTCTTCCGTTGAAGAAGAGACCGTGCGGCAAGACTTGATCTTCCTGCCTTGATTTGGAGGTAGAGCGTACCTCCGGTTGAGTCACCTCGGAGACGAGGTCGGGGTAAACCCAGAGGACCTCTCCTCGAGATGTGGTGAGTAGGATGAGTCCACTCGCATTGTCATGGGTAGGTGGCAAGTTCACCACCTCCATTGTCGCCTTAGGGATGGGGATGACGCCATCTTGTGTGGTAGTCAGCGGCAAGGTGCCGAACTGAAGTGACACCACATTGGTTGACACCGTCTTCTCTTCATAGTCGACAGAGATTACATCCGCATTGATCATGCGCTGGATGTAATTCTTGAGGACGTAGTAGTCCTTGGTCGGGTGTCCGATAAACCGATGGTAGTGACAGTACCTCTGGTTGTCCACTTTCCCGACTTCAGCGGGCCGCTTTGGGTTTGGGAGCTTGATCTTGTCACCATGCTTCAGTATTTCGAAGAGTTGCAGGGTGTCTTCGTCATTGAATGAATACACCTCCTTGGGTCTCGGTGCCAGTGGAGGCTTCTGAGTAGGCACAGATGCGCCTTTCAAGGCATTAACAGTCAATGCCTGTTTTCCATTTGCTTCTCGTCCGGAGTTGTTGGCTGTAGACCCTTTTCCCTTATCATCAAAGGAGGGGAAGCACCCAGAAGACGTGCATTGGCCGCCTTCTTTTCTGCGGCTTCAGCTTCGATGATCAGGGAGCTCCAGTCGGGAGGGGGAGTAGAGTTGAGCTAGAGCTTCACTGCAGGCAGCATGTTCATGCTGCAAAAGGAGAGGAGCGCATGTTCTGGCATGCCTGGAGGTAACCTGAAGCAGGCCTGTCGGAAGCGTTCGATGAACACCCGAACCGTTTCTTTCTCCTTCTGGCGTATCTCTATGAGAGATGTCATCGTCATGTCCTTCCCGCCGTCGTAGAAGCGATCGAGGAAGAGGCGCGTCAAGTCGTCGAAGGACGATATAGAATTGTCGGGGAGGCTGCAGTACCAGTCATACGCCACCCCTTTTAGGGCCCCAACAAAGATGCTGGTGAGGAGCGCGTCCTCCTTTGGAAGATGCCCCGTCTGTGACTAGAAATATGTCAGGTACCGACGCGGAGAGTCCTTCCCGTCGTACGGCGTGAGTGTTTATGGTTTATACTTTGGGGGATAAACCACCTTGTTCCACTCGAGGGGATAAGGCTGGGGAATGCCCATCTTCTGGCGCTCCTCTTGCCTGTTTTTGGACTCGAAGCGCTCCCGCAAGTCCTTGATCATTTCGACCACATCCTCCGTGGAGCTAGGAGTCGGGGAAGGTGATACCATCTGGAGTGGAGCGTTTGAGGGCTCCGACGTCCGGGGTGCTTCTGTGTCTGAGGGTGCCCGTTGAAGGGGTACACTCGACTCCCCATTGGCTCCTGGGTCGGGACCGGTTGAAGGTATTCTGGTCAAGGCCGACCGTATATCAAATACTGCTTGAGTCAGTGCTTGCATAGAGGCAGAGAGGGTTTTGAGTCCTCCCTCTAATGAGTCTATGTGCTGGACAATGTCCTGCGGCGGCGCATCAGACTCGGAATCACCCCCAGCCATGTATACTGTCATGACACGGCCGGGAGTGGATGGATTGGTTGAGGCTTCGCTCTCGGCCTCACTTTCATGTGGGGGAGTTACCTCTCCTGGTGTTCCACCTTGGCCACCCCCAGCCACATTCTGGAGGTCACTCTCGACGGGCGCATCTGCAAGGGCATAATTGCCCTCAGCTCCGTCTTGAAGGGCCTCTTCATCTCTACCCCCAGCCGTGTCCTGGGGGACATCCTCGTTTTGAGGGACTTCTGGAAGGCTGACTTCGCCTCGAGGATGAAGATCCGCCGCAGCTGTGCTTTGGACATCTTCGTCTTCAGAAGGAGGCTCAACAAGGGTCTGACTACCCCCAGCTTCCTCCAAGAACTTCTTCCTCGACCGAGTACCTTCGAACACTCCAGAGGTCGAGACAGCTGCCTTGGTTTTCCTCGGCTGGCTTTTGGATGAAGACGAGGAATTGCCAGTCGTCTTCCGGACTGACGAGGAGTTGGAGATCACGTTGCATGAAGCAACCCTTGGCTCCTCTTCTGTTGACACCTTCGTCCCTAGGCGATGTCGGAGGGGTGTCGATGATTGCAGCCGCTGGAAGACTGACTGCCTTGGTGGTACTACTGCCTTGCAACAGCAGTTGATGGTGACCACCACACAAGTATGCCCCGTGAGAGGCGCATCGTGCCTGTTGGTCGACTCTCCTGACCGACGTTTGTGAGTGATCACGTTACGCAGGTCGTTGGAGGATAGTGCTACCTTCACACCCCCTTCAGGCGCATGGTAAGGCCAAACGTCGGGGTGGTCAGGTGAGTGCTGCGCCCCCTGATCTAATACCAAGCAGGCATCACGATCAGTAGTGGGGGAACCACAACATTTGAAGTGACTTGAACAGACCTCAAACGCACAACCAGAGGAGGCGCGGGAGTTCAAGACCACTGAATTTGCCTCACTCGACTTGGTTGTGCACGCAGTAGATGCGCCCAAGTGAGATGAGGACTTTGAAGGTCGACTTATTTTTGGTACAGAAGCACCTGATTCGACCTTGTACAGCTTGCCATCGGCAGCGCGCGTGATTGTGAGTGCGTGCCTCTGGCCTGCTGCTGGCATAGCACGTTTGTGGCGCATGGCCCGTGCCGCCTTAGATTTCTTTGTACTAGCCCGCTGGGGAGCATAGTACTCAGCATCCAAATTCTTCTCGCCATTACAGCGAGTGAGTCTGTCAAAGACAGAGACTTTTTGTGGCGCATCAGAGGTGATGTGCGGGGCATTGGCTGCGCCCCTGCTCCGTCGATGCATCTTCCTTGCCTAAGAGGGAGATGGCTGGGGAACGTGGTTAGCCGCACGCTTTTCCGAGAGATGCGCTGCATCAGCGGGCGCACCTTGGTTGCTGAGAACGTCAGCAGGAAGGGAGGGCTGGATTGGCGCATTCCCTTCAGTGGTGGTGCCCGAGGCGTCGACCTTGCGCACCCAGACACGGCGGGTCTTCTTCGGCTTCGACAGCCGCTTCGAAGGACTCGCACTTCCTTCAGAAATGAACTCCGCGTACACCTGTTGATTGAGGCGCACGACCAGCGTCTTGTGGGAGGAGCCCGCCTTCACGTCGTCGGCCTGTGACACGATTTTCTCGAAAGAGGAGAAAGAAGTCCCCAGCAGAGTCGCCAGCTTGTTTGCAATTAAAATTCTTTTATTGCAAATTTCAATACAAACAGAACAGTATTACAATATAGGACTTAGATGTAGTCCTAGGAGTACACTTTTGTTTAATCTGGGTCCTTAGTGCCAATGGAGCGAGTGGTAATGCGTTGACTCCGTTGACGGGCTGACGACGGTTATCGGTTCTCTGAAGGTGTAGATTGCTCTGGGTGCTGGAGCTTGCCGAGAGGAGGAAGACGTTGAGTGTCTGTAACTGCCTCTCTGGTGATTCTCTGTATGTTCGTTGTGGATTCTGTGCGTGGGTGAGAAGGAAATGATCCCTCTATTTATAGTTTTGCAGGCTGGCTGCTCATGCGCGCATGTAGGATGCGCTGGTGTGTGGGGACGCCACGTGGGGATTGCTGATGGAGGCGCGTAGGATGCGCCCTAATCGAGGGGTAGAATTCTTCATACTGCTGTTTGTGAGCCGGCACGTAGCAGAGGAGAAGATCTTTCTGTTGCTGAAATCTTGGATGAGTTGAGTCAAAGGACATGTGTCATCGACCCATGGCTCGGAGATCTCGGATTTGGTGGAGGGAAGTGATCTGGTGAGCTGCGCCTTGGATTGGACGCAGGAGGAGGATGCGGCTCGTAACCTTTAGGAGTTACAAACCGTTCGAGACGCATGGCTTTTGAGGCGCATGCAGGCGACTTTCCTTCTGTCTTTCGGGATCAGAGAGCAGTCTGAGGCGCATGGCTTTTGAGGCGCATGCAAATTTGGGCGCATGGCTGCAGAGGCGCATGCGGGTGGTTGAGTGGCCACGTGGCAGTAGCCGTCGGGATGAAGTCATGATGATGCTGACGTTGCCGACGCTTCGTTTTCTGAAAAAGCTGTCAACTGTTCAGACTTTGGGAGGTGTGCTGCCAACTCTGTCAATTCAGCATTTAATGTTTCTGACATTCGATGAACAGCTGAGTGGGCGCGTCGATTGGCGTTCCATTCGGTATGGAGATGTGTGGGGGCGCATCCTCTGTGATGCGCCTGGTACTGAAGGGCGCGTCTATGTGATGCGCCTGATGCCGAAGGGGGCGTCCGTGTGATGCGCTGTCTGACTGACGCATCCGACATATCTTTTAATGATGCGGCTGTTTCGGTCCTCGAGTGCTTTAAATAGCCATTTGGCTGAATTCGAGACGTCCGGTTCATCCATTTAATGCAAATTCATTGCACGGAATTCGGAGAGCCATCCACTTGGCGCGTGGGTTTGATCTGCCCGGCCTATAAATAGTGGCATGGAGAGAAGGTTTGCTCCTGGTTCCCTCACGTACTTCAGACATAAACTTGGGTATCCGGGTGCATTCTGTTGACGAAGTGTTCCCGAGGGTGAAGATGAGACGCCATGTCGTCGTTGATGCACTTGAAGGTGATTGTTACATCTAAAAGACGGGGTCGAGGGCTTCTAAGGCAGGCGGAAGGTGCCTGTTGCATCCAAAGATAGGGATGCTCGGGCCTCGTCTCCGTTATTTCGGAAGAGCCGTAGATCGGAATGGCGGTGCCCTGACCGTCTTCCTTTGGCTTTTGAGGCTCTTTCTCTGGGTGGGGGTTTAATTGCCACCCTCGTCCTGCTCGGCCAGGTGAGCCTGGCTGGAAGGATGGCACATAACTGGGCTGCTAAAGGGATGCACATAACTGGGATGCACATAACTGAGCTGCTGAAGAGATGGTGGGATGCGCCTGGTTGGAGGCGCATGGTATCTGCTGCGCCTAACTGGCGGCGCATGGTGACTGCTGCGCCTATCTGGAGGCGCATGGTGGCCGCTGGCTGTAGACTTAGGATCTTTCCTTTGTAGAAATTCTCCTTTGTACAACCTTTTCTAGACATGTAATAGACTTTTGTATATAAATAAAAAGTCCTTTTTCAAATGTCTATACTTATTGACTTTGCTGTGAAGTGTTCTGTCCGAGTTCTGGCGCATGTAGTGTCTGGCGCATGGGCTTTCTGGTTGTGAAATTCCATGCTTCTACAGACATGATGCAAGACAGGACTGGATTATTTGTACAAGCACAATCGTCCACGGTGTCCAGGACATTTATACAGGTCATGTCATGTCAGGTAGCCGTCGCAACAGCTTATCAGATATATCATGTCAGGTTATCATATCAAGTTTACTGGTCAAAAGTGCGCCACGACGGGCCACTATCAGGTCATGCCAGGTTTACTTGTCAGGAGTGCACCACTACGGGTCACTGTCATGTCAGGCTCAATTATCATGTCCAAACATATCAAGTAAATTCGTGATTATCAAGTTCATGACAAAAGGCATAAGGATATAAAATGGACGTAAAATATCTAATAAAATATCAATACACAGGGCTATAGGGGAGCCATGCGGCTAAGGCATATACGGCTAGGAATGATCTCATGCGGCTGGAAGAGAACAGCCCATGCGACTGAATAGGGTCAGGCGCATGCGGCTAAAAAGGGAAGGGCTTATGCGGTCAAAAGGGGTATCAGTCATATGCGGCTCGGAGATTCACTCAGTCATGCGGCTGAGAAAGGAAAGACATATGCGGTCAGGAGGATAGGGAACTCATGCGGCTGGCGGGGAATGGGTCCCTGCGGCTGGCTGACCAATCAAGTACATGCGGCCGGGGAGGAGCAACCCATACGGCTGGGAGACTGCGGTCTATGCGGCTCGCGAGCGTTGATTTCATGCGGCTCAGGGTTGCTGATGTATATGCGGCTCGGAAGCAAGGCTTTATGCGGCCAGACAGGTTATACGCCTATGCGGCCAGGATATGAAGGGGTGCATGCGGCTCGGTTAGGAGCTTATGCGGCCAGGTCAGTTCAAGAGCTCATGCGGCTAAAAAGGAGTACAAGTTCATGCGGCTGGGAGAACACTTGCCGCAGGAAATGTTCATGCGTTCAAGTCAAGTACTATTCTTCTTCTCCAAATTTTCGAGAAGAAGAACACCAAAAAGCCATGGCCACCAAGCTGCATAGAACCTTCTTTCGGAGTCCAAATCCGAACTTCCATAGGTCAAAATGGGGCAGAATGAAATGCTCTACAACATGGAACCGTCAAAACTCAAAAATAACAAGATTAAGTAGATTAAAACCCAAGAAATCCAAAAATAAAGTAAACTTAGATCTACAAGAATCCGGCCATGGAAAGTGAAAAATGTCAAGTACTAAAGTTAGTTAAAATACTGTAAGGAAGAGAATAAAGCAATAAAATTGGAGTTCCTCCATGAAGCAAGTTGCACTTGCCTAGACCTTTCTCTCTCTCTCTCCCTCTCTGGTAGGTGAAGTAGTAAATGGAAGAAGAAGAAGAGAAGTAATGAAGAGAGAGAAAGAAGAATGGGTAATTATTTACCAAAGGTGGTGGTAGGTAGGGGGTTCATCCATGGTTCATGATGAACCAAAAACAATCCCAACCGAACCAAGCCAACCCCGGGCCAAGAATAAACCGAGCCGAGAAGGAAAAGCTAAGCCATGAATTAAGCAATACAAGATAAAATACGTATACGTATTCCAAATACGTAATATAGACAACAGGCATTACAACTCTACCCATCTTAAAAGAATTCCGTCCTCGAAATTTAATTAAGAGGCTAGAGAGACAAGAACAAGCTACACTAATCACAGGCAAGCTATACTAGACAATCAATCGAGCAATCAATCATGCAAGCAAGGAATCAAAGGCATGAGGCATAAGAAGGATATTATACCTCACGAGTCAAACAAGTCGGGATATCGCGATCGGATATCATCCTCACGCTCCCACGTTGACTCACCCAAAGAGTGATGACCCCAAGCAACTCGGACTAACTTGATAGTCTTATTCTTGAGGATCTTCTCTCTCCGGTCTAATATAGACACGGGCCGCTCCTCATACGAAAGGTTGGTACCAACAACCAATTTTGAATGATCTAGGATGTGGCTCGGGTCTGTGATATACCGTCATAATTGGGATACATGGAACACGTCATGCACCTCTCTTAGCGACGATGGAAGAGCGAGACGATAGGATACATCTACTACTCGCTCCAGAATGTCAAATGGCCCTATATACCTAGGACTGAGCTTTTCCCGTACGCCGAAATGAATGACGCCACGGTTAGGCAAAATCCTCAGGAATACATGGTCACCGACAGAAAACTCGAGAGGGCGCCGATGAGAATCGGCCCAATGACGCTGGCAATCTTGGGCAATTCGAAGATGATCTCTGACCCTTCTAACCACTTCAACTGTCTGGGCAACTAATTCTAGACCGAGCATCTGTCTCTCTCCAACATCGTCCCAGGCTAACGGGGATCTGCACTTCCTGCCATACAGTGCCTCGAACGGTGCCATCTGGATACTGGCCTGGAAACTGTTGTTGTACGAGAATTCTACCAGGTGTAAGTAATCTTCCCACGAACCACCAAAGTCAAATGTACAGGACCTCAACATATCTTCAAGAGTCTGGATCGTACGCTCCGACTGACCATCTCTCTGCGGATGATATGCTGAACTGAACTGGAGATGGGTTCCCAAACTCTCCTCCAGGCTACGCCAAAAGTGCGATGTGAATCTTGAATCTCGGTCCGAGGTGATACTAACTGGCACTCCGTGCAATATGACGATCTGCCTGAGGTACATCTCCGCTAGCTGAGCCGTCGACTGACCAACTTTGAACGGGAGTAAGTGAGCTACCTTCGTGAGCCGATCAACTATAACCCAGATAGCATCCCGACCAGCTGGGGATCTAGGCAATCCGGTCACAAAATCCATGGTCACATGCTCCTACTTCCACTCTGGAATGGGCAAGGGCTGAAGAAGTCCAACGGGCCTCTGATGCCCAGCCTTAACTTGTTGGCAAACCAAACATCGGGAGACAAACCGAGCTATCTCCCGCTTCATGCCATTCTACCAGAAGTGCTGACGGATATCACGGTACATCTTCGTACTGCCAGGATGGATGGAATACTGAGAACTGTGCACTTCCGACATGATCTCCTGCCTGATATCTCCACTGGGTACACAAAGACGCTTACCATGTCGAAGTGTACCATCCTCATGAATGCGCAACTCTGGTCTTCATCCTGCCTCACACTCTGTCCTAAGTCGCTGAAGCTTGGAATCTGTTGACTGCACCATCCGGATCCTCTCGACTATAGTGGACTGAACTTGCATACTGGCCATCAATGCCATACTGGAAGGGAGAACAACTTAAATACCCATCTTCTGAAGATCTGTTAACAGCTCTGGTTGGGATGTTAGGAAATAAACTCCGGCTCTCCTGCTCAATGCATCTGCTACAACGTTGGCCTTCCCAGGATGATACTGCAAGTTGACATCATAATCCACAAGAAGCTCTAGCCACCTTCTCTGACGGATGTTAAGATCCTTCTGGGTGAAAACATACTTCAGACTCTTGTGGTCGGTGAAAATCTCCACCCTATCTCCATACAGATAGTGCCTCCACAACTTGAGTACAAACATTACTGCTGCCAGCTCCAAGTCATGGGTTGGGTAATTCTTCTCATGATCATGAAGTTGTCGTGACGCATAAGCTATTACCTTCCCATGCTGCATTAGAACACATCCTAAACCTCTACCCGAAGTATCACAATACACTGACAATCCTCCGGTTCCATCTGGAAGCGTGAGAATGGGAGCCGTCATCAAGGCTCGCTTCAACTGTTCAAAAGAACTCTGACACTCTGCTGTCCAAGCAAACTGCGCATCCTTACGGGTCAACTGGGTCAATGGTGCTGAAATCCGAGCAAAATTTGAAACAAACCGCCGGTAATAGCCGGCCAATCCAAGGAAACTACGAACTTCTGCAACCGTGTTGGGCACTGGCCATGACTCAATGGCCACAATCTTCTGGGGATCCACTTCTACTCCTCTTCGAGTGATGATGTGACCCAAGTACGAAATACGATCGAGCCAGAACTCGCATTTACTAAACTTGGCATACAACTGGTGCTCTCTGAGAATCTGGAGGACAACTCGGAGATGCTGCTCATGCTCTGCTTCACTCCTGCTATAAACCAGGATGTCATCCAAGAACACAATCACGAACTGATCCAAATAAGGCATGAAAATACGATTCATGAGATCCATGAATACAGCCGGCGCATTGGTCGCTCCAAATGGCATCACTAGGAACTCCCAATGCCCATACCTCGATCTGAAAGCTGTCTTCGGGATGTCCTGCTCTCTGACTCTGATCTGGTGATATCCTGAGCGCAAGTCGATCTTCGAAAATACTTATACCCCCTTGAGTTGATCAAACAAGTCATCTATCCTTGGGAGAGGGTATCTGTTCTTGATTGTCACTGAGTTCAAGGTACGATAATCAATACATAACCTGGACGTACCATCCTTCTTTTTCACAAGAAGCATCGGGGCTCCCCAAGGCGATCCACTAGCACGAATGAATCCCTTGGTTCGAAGTTCTTCAATCATCTTGTACAAGATCTCCAACTCTGAAGGCGCCATCCTGTAGACTCTCTCTGACACTGGGGCTGTCCCGGGAATCAAGTCTATGATGAACTCGATCTTCCGCTCTGGAGGCATACCCGGAAGCTCTTCTGGGAAAACATCTGGAAATTCTTCAACTATCCGAGGCAACTGCACTGCTGCTACTGCCATCCGCAACACTGGAGGAGAAGGCTCAACTGCGCCACGAGAAAAGGAAAACTCTGGCTCGCCTGGAATGCTAAAAACAACCCTGCCAATATGGCAGTCTATTCTAGCATACTGGTTCCTCAACCAATCCATCCCTAAGACCACATCATAATCGGCCATCGGGAACTCTATCAATCTAGCGGGAAATTCCTTACCGCTAACTACGATCCGACACGAGAAAAACACCCTATCGACTCCCACAAGTCCGTTACCAGTAAGTATATTGAACCTTACCGATAACGACTCGGGCTCCAATCCTACCCGTGTCGCGAATCGTGCAGACATAAAAGAATGCGATGCACCAGAATCAAATAAAGCTGAAGCTGGAAAGGAGTTGACGAGAATAGTACCTGCCACTACCTCTCCTGGTGCCAATCCTTCCTCTGCGGTCATCACCATAGCATGACCATGCCTTCGGGGTGCTGGTCCTCTCTGCTGAAATCATCGCTGCCTATTCTGACTCTGGGCTTGGACTTGAACATACTGCTGGGGTTTTTGCTGTTGGAATACCTGGGACTGAGGCGGCAAGGGCCACGACAATGGATACTGCTGCTGCTGGACCGGAGCTGGTCCTCTCACCGAAGAGCTAGAAAGGTTGGACGATGATGAACCTCCCCTATTCGGGCAAGATCCAACCCTATGGTCTGCTACTCCACAAGCCAGACACAATCCCTGTGCCCTGTGGCACTCTGCCATTACATGGCCTGGCTTTCCACAATGAGAACATCCTACTGCGGAAGACTGCTTCTGCTTCTGCTGCTGCTGGTACGTCGGGGTTGAATGCTGAACCGATGTTACTAAGGCCGCCCGCCTCAAAGCTCCAATGGTCAAAGCCCTGGCTGCCGGGGCTGGGGCTGAAGACTGATTCATCTAGCCGTGGGATCTCTTGCGACCTCCGGCCCTATCCATAATCCTCTGGGAGGTGTACTCATGCCTCCTAGCTGCTCTCAAGACCGCATCAAAAGTCTGATGCTCAAACTGCTCAACCGCCAATAGAATCTCCAGGTGAAGCCCTTGCTGGAATCGCTGGGCTCTATCATACTCGGTTGCCACCAAGGTGGGAGCAAACCGACTGAGTCTCGAAAACTCGGCCGCGTATCCATCGACCGTCCTGCCCATCTGCTTCAGATTGGTGAACCTCGTCTGTAGGTCGTATCGAACTACAGCATCAAAATACTTGGTCTGGAATCTATTCCTGAATACTGCCCAAGCGATGGGTGCTGCTAGTCCAACGGCCTGCGCTGCCCACCAGCTGCGGGCAAGATCTAACAACTGCAGGCGCACCACGGCTACCTTCTCGATCTCTGGGGTTCTGGCTGCTTCTAGAATCACCTCTGTGTCCTGAAGCCAAGCATCTGCGGTGATAGCATCTTCACTACCGTCGAAGAAGGGAGGGTTCAAGCGCTTGAAGCTATTGGCCGCGCTGTTACCCTGATGACCTCCTCTGGCCAAGGCATCCGTCACTGCCTGGTGCAAGGCATCTCCACGATGATCTTGGGAAGCTATCAAGGTCCTGACGAGTCCTACCAAAGTGCCATTATCAGGCTCGACAGGCTGAACTGGCTGGACTGGTGGCTCTCCATCAGAAGGCACGACTTTGGAGGCTACTCCGGAATGCTGGGCTTGATCCCTGGGTTGCTGCTGATCCACGGGAAGTGCTCTGCCTTGCTGACCGGCAGGTCCAGGAATAATGCCGCTGAAGAAGACGACATAGGGAACAATAAGGAAGGACCAGGAAAGATCAATGATACAAGCATATGATCAGGACAAGAATCTAGGGATTCAGAAGATACGAGCAGAGATCAAGGAAGAATACTGATTGAGACATCTATTCGGTAAACCCTCACATATCTTGATTTACAAGACCTGTATCGGCCACCAATTAAACCATGTCACGCCCCAGAACCAGAATACTGGAGAGCGGGGGCAGACATAGCCAGCTACGTATATTAAAGTGCAACCCACCTCGCTATATGGTCACGGCTGTCTAGATACATGAGGGTTTACTACAAGCCAACAGTCTCCTATGGTCATGAACAAGCCTAGTGTCTCAATCATAAGCAAGTAAGTAAAGTCACAAGATGTATGATCATTAAATATACAATAATAAGGCATCCCAAATATTACATATTCAGCTGATCATGAAGCTAGTCGTTACAAAATGTTAGGACTAGCAAGAGTTTAGTCACACATGATCAACCCTAGGATCTGTCAATCATGTTTCAGCCCGTATGCAGACAGTAAGTACAATCGAGCTAAACAGGTGCTCGTCGGCTAAATGCCTCAAAAGAATATTTTTACAATAGAGTGGGAGAGCCAAAAATAACCCACTCGTTGTCCTGGTTACGCCTGGTGTTCACCATCGGGCTGGAAAAGCGGTAGATCCTCTGGAGCTGCTCCGAAATCTGGCCATACAAAACCAGCTAGGTCAGATCCCAGAAAGAGCAAGTGCCACAAAGGAAGCTTCACTTAGGAACTAAAACCAGCAATCAGCACAATTATAATAAAGGTAAGAACTGGAAATAAAGAAAATACATCCGGATGATATACGACGAGATAACCATGGAACTATTCAGATAACCAGGTTACAACCCGTAAACCAAACAAGGACCGGGGTTGTAACCCTTCGTCTGAACAGAACTTGGAATTCTCACCATTTATCGGTAAAATAAATACAGGCATTCTGGTCATGCAGTAATCTGGAACAGAATCAGGACAAGACTAGACTGGTTGGACTCCATCCAATCATTTCACGGCCAAGCAGGAATTACGGCTTGATACTTTAACTAACTAGGGTTGTCACAAGCCTAATTACTAACAAGATGCAGTGAGATTATTCCACAGCCACAAGTCCTGCAGACCATCTAGGTTACCCGGGTTGAAAGATTAGGGTTGAATTCAGGTAGGTACATCGTCCAGGAAACGCATGTACCCTTAGGTAGCTTGAAGGGTGCTGGAAATGTGCCCTACCCGACGGCAGGCTACAGATCCCAAGGCGTGCCCAGGTAACGGGATTGCCTGTAGCTGGGAGATCTCTTTATGACTAATGTATTAATCTAGTTATTAGCCTTAGTCCATTTCAATGGGTACTCCTGACCGGGGTACTCAGGAGTCCCCTCCTAGACATGATGCAAGACAGGACGGGATTATTTGTACAAGCATAATCGCCCACGGTGTCCAGGACATTTATACAGGTCATGTCATGTCAGGTAGCCGTCGCAACAGCTTATCAAATATATCATGTCAGGTTATCATGTCAAGTTTACTGGTCAAAAGTGCGCCACGACGGGCCACTATCAGGTCATGCCAGGTTTACTTGTCAGGAGTGCACCACTACGGGTCACTGTCATGTCAGGCTCAATTATCATGTCCAAACATATCAAGTAAATTCGTGATTATCAAGTTCATGACAAAAGGCGTAAGGATATAAAATGAACGTAAAATATCTAATAAAATATCAATATACAGGGCTATAGGGGAGCCATGCGGCTAAGGCATATACGGCTAGAAATGATCTCATGCGGCTGGAAGAGAACAGCCCATGCGGCTGAATAGGGTCAGGCGCATGCGGCTAAAAAGGGAAGGGCTTATGCGGTCAAAAGGGGTATCAGTCATATGCGGCTCGGAGATCCACTCAGTCATACGGCTGAGAAAGGCAAGACATATGCGGTCAGGAGGATAGGGAACTCATGCGGCTGGCGGGGGATGGGTCCCTGCGGCTGGCTGACCAATCAAGTACATGCGGCCGGGGAGGAGCAACCCATGCGGCTGGGAGACTGCGGTCTATGCGGCTCGCGAGCAAGGCTTTATGCGGCCAGACAGGTTATACGCCTATGCGGCCAGGATATGAAGGGGTGCATGCGGCTCGGTTAGGAGCTTATGCGGCCAGGTCAGTTCAAGAGCTCATGCGGCTAAGAAGGAGTACAAGTTCATGCGGCTGGGAGAATACTTGTCGCAGGAAATGTTCATGCGGTCAAGTCAAGTACTGTTCTTCTTCTCCAAATTTTCGAGAAAAAGAACACCAAAAAGCCATGGCCACCAAGCTGCATAGAACCTTCTTTCGGAGTCCAAATCCGAACTTCCATAGGTCAAAATGGGGCAGAATGAAATGCTCTACAACATGGAACCGTCAAAACTCAGAAATAACAAGATTAAGTAGATTAAAACCCAAGAAATCCAAAAATAAAGTAAACTTAGATCTAGAAGAATCCGGCCATGGAAAGTGAAAAATGTCAAGTACTAAAGTTAGTTAAAATACTGTAAGGAAGAGAATGAAGCAATAAAATTGGAGTTCCTCCATGAAGCAAGTTATACTTGCCTAGACCTCTCTCTCTCTCTCTCTCTGGTAGGTGAAGTAGTAAATGGAAGAAGAAGAAGAGGAGTAATGAAGAGAGAGAAAGAAGAATGGGTAATAAATACCAAAGGTGGTGGTAGGTAGGGGGTTCATCCATGGTTTATGATGAACCAAAAACAATTCCAACCGAACCAAGCCAACCCCGGGCCAAGAATAAACCGAACCAAGAAGGAAAAGCTAAGCCAGGAATTAAGCAATACAAGATAAAATACGTATACGTATTCCAAATACGTAATACGGACAACAGGCATTACACATATCGTCTTTGATACGCCTCAATACCATTGTCGATATGCATAACTTGAACATCTTCGTCTCTCATAAGCTCTAATTCGTTGCAATCACTGTTATTATCCGAACTCAAATACGAATCAAGTCTTACACACATCAAGATTCATTCTGTTATAACACTATCATAATCACGACACAATTTCTAATTCACATATTTATTCTCATATCCCTAACTCGCACTTTTAAATTGTGCTACTGACTCATCGTACTAATCCAAATTCGTTCGCACGATTTCTCCGTGCCTACTCAATTCGTTCCGAAGAAGTCTCCGTACTAACTCAACATAAGTTCGACCGGGTCGACCATTTCCTCCACGTAACATTCCTTCGCTATGCTCAACTTATCGTTCGACTTACACTTAACGAATCCTCGTCCGACGTATCATCCATAGGTATGACTTTGCACATAATCGTTCAACTCAATTCATCGAAGCATACTAGCATCGACTTCTCTCAAGTCATTCCCACTCAAGTCTCGGAATTACTCCATCCGTTGTGGATAAACCTATCGTAACAACATAATCGTCTCGACGAAGTCTATCGCAAGTCACCAACGGCTTAACATAGCTATCGCTAAGTGGTATTCCGTATACCACTCAGGATCGAGCCTATCGTTATCGACACAATACTTTGCTATACTTGCTCGCATAATTGGTATTGCATATACCACTCGAAATCGAGTCATTACTCGACATCACATTCCGCATAGGCCCGACGTCTATTCCTCAATCAAATATCCCGTATGGCGATCCTTCCGATCCCAGCTCTAGTGTTCGCTCAAGTTTGACACGCATTCAATCTAACCGTACCATGGCGATCGTATCGATCACGCCCGCAACATTCGCTTACTCGCAGCTCAATGCGACATACGGCCAACATAAACGTTCGCCTACTCCAACTCGACTTAGAGTCCGACTCGACTCCAATCCCACTCGTTGCAACTCATGCAACAACTCATTCTCGATGCTTAAGGTCATTTCTCAATCTCGCACAACATATCGCTATCCATCCGCATAGCCATACAACACGCATCATACCATATCGACTCGTTGTACCGATGCAACGAACGATCCACGACTTGCTGCACTCCGTGCAACCGATAACACATAATCACTCGCATAGCCACATAATAGGTATTGCCTTATATCTCGATTCGTTGTACTTCGTGCAACCAACAACAAGTATCTCTTCGCACTTCGTGCGACAACAACACATAACTCCTCGCACTTCGTGCGACCAACAACACATAACTCCTCGCACTTCGTGCGACCAACAACACATATCGTTGCACTTCATACAACCAACAACACATATCGTTGCACTTCATGCAACCAACATCACCATATTCGTTGCACTTCGTGTAACCAACATTCTCCGATGGCACCCGGAGATAGCGTGATAGTCACGACATACTTGTGGCAGACGTACGCACTTAATATAGACTTATTATATGGAACATACAATGTAGTATCGAGCAGATCCATGAGCCATGCGGTTGCGGAAACAACTTAGAGTCAACTGAATTCGATAGCGAAGCAACTGAGGGTCAAAGAGATTCATGTACGGTCCAAAGGATGGAACCGATCTGATACCAACTTGTCACGCCCCGATCCGGGAAATCGCTCGTCCTTGCTAGATTTTACCCGAATCATCGTTCCTGCTGGGGCGTGATGTCGCACGAGCCTGGAGTTGCGCTCGTGCAAGGCAAGATAACAGTTCACATAGTGATTATCTCAAATTCGTAACATAAGCAGCAGAAGGAAACAAAGTATAACACAAGAATCTCTTTTATTCATAATGAACTGAAGATTACAAAGGCTCTGAATAGACCAACATAAAATGCCAATTGGCTACAACGCTCATGATCTCTCTAGCTGACAAAGGATTACATTGTTCCATATATTATGCCTCTATATAGCCACCAAGTAGTCTTCGGCCGAACATCTCCATGTCGCAAGTCCGAACGCCTATGCGGAAGCTCCTCTTGAACGCCAAGGACTCCATGCCTCGGCACGTCCAAGCCAAGCCCCGCCCCGAACCGATCATAACCTGAGCCTGCACATAAACTAGTGGGGGATTAGTGATTTCGTCCTCGCTTCGCACTGATCAAGACCCGCTCGCACCCAAACCAAACACTTAATCATTTAGTGAAATATGCATCTTAAATTGTGAACTTTCTATTTAGCCTTAGGATCGATTTCATGGCAACACTTAAACATAGCACATTATCATAAATGTGTCCCATACCGTGTTCCTGCTGCAGATACAGTTAGACATAATCTGAAACATAAACATAGTGATTCGTGCTCATCCCGTCCCATATTACCTAGCATGTATGGGTTAGAACTTAACATAGAATCATATCATTCACGCAACAGCCAACCATAAACTTAGACCATGCATAAGGGTCGCAGGCCCTACGCCTGCACCCAACTCTCATCTCAGTCCACCGGCCTTATCTATATGAAGGTCACGGTGTTTCGCACCGTAATGGACTTGGCATCTCTTATGTGTAAGCCTACAATCGCTTCGATACGGGTTGCTAGCCCAGTATCCGAAGGATCCCAAACTTACGGATATCATAGCTTATCACAGCACTGGACGGTCGCAATCCGTCCGAATGTCGTGCACCATAAATACCACACATAATTCCCTCCTAGGCCGAACGGTCCTGACGCTCCGGCGTAACCGTTCGAGGAAAGTCGTACCCGTGCACGGGCCATCCGAGTCCATTGACCATGTAATACGCGCCATAGCAAAAACATATAACAATCCAACCAAATCCTCCGTTGCATAAACATAGTCTCGTTCCATAAACGGTTTCCCGTGCCATAAACGGTTTCCCGTGCCATAAAAATATTCGCGTCTCATAAACATAATCCACCATTCATATGGGGAGCTCCGTCGGCGTTATGCCCCAACACATCCATATTGATGCACGACGCCCAACGGCTTAGTCATCTCATACTCGTATTCAACGCGTACCATTCGTAAGTCATTCCCATAGCCTAGTTCCGTAGTTACTTAGTCTTTTCATAGCATAAGTGCCCGAGGGCACGCTCAGCGCCGTATTCAATGTTCTACGTCTAGTCTTCAACGCATATTTAGACACTTATTTGTCGAGCCACGCTCGCTAACTCGATAATATATTACGTATACCATAACATATTTTATTTGACGTGAAGGAATAGGGAGAGAGAGTCAAGAACCCGCCCACCTTAAGCCGATACGCCTTGCCGATTGAAGCGTTTCGCTTTCATAACTCGATCGCGTAGCTAACTCCCGGACTTAGCCATTCCTTTGGACTACTCAGTTGATTTGGCCTATCGCGCCCATGCCACAATCCGTTGCAAGGCCACGATTTGGTTTTGCGGATACTTTATCGTCCAGTGTAAAAGCATAGCCTGCACACCAGATCAACTAAAATCAGCACTTGCTCAACGGGACTTATCTTTTGCATCGATTCGATTCATAGATTCCAACCGACTCAAAGCTTACCTTTGGCCAACGTAACACTTGCATCGATTCATATCGATACCTCATCGGGTCAACGTAACTCTTTGAGTCAACGACTCATTGTAATGCACCGTGCAGAGCGGGGCATTACAGTGGGCGTAGAGAAATTTCTCAAATATGCCAGTAGCCAACCTGATTTCATGGATGACAGACTCATCAAATGTCCTTGTGTCAAATGTCATAATAGACCATTCAAAGAGGTGGATCTTATTAGGGAGCATCTATACAAGAAGGGTTTTGTACACAACTATAAGGAGTGGACAGCTCAAGGAGAACCTTTGTTCTCGCAATATCAGTCCTAATTTGATACAGAGGTCGGTGGGCCCACTCCCGGAGATCAATGTTAATATCAGCGTCGAAATCTGGCACGGGAGATGATATTTGCCACGTCCGGGCTTAGTTTTGATCCAGAGAATCCAAATCCTGATGCAAAGGAGTTTTATGATATGTTCAAGGATGCCGATACACCGATATACCCGGAATACAATACTCATTCTGTCCTGTCTGTGGTGATGCGGCTGTTGAACATCAAGTCTGATTTTAACTTGCCGCAAGAATGCTACGATCGGATCATCCAACTCGTCAGAGAATTGTTGCCGAAAGGATCAAAAGATTTGCCTCAAAACTTTTATAAGTCGAAGATGATGATAAGAAAACTCGGATTAGACTATAAAAAGATAGATTGTTGTCGAAATGGCTGCATGTTGTATTATCAAGTATAAAGACAAATGCACTTTCTGTCATGCGGACCGGTACAAGCCTGTTCGGGGCAAAAAAAAGTCAACTGTCCAAGAAAAGCTACGTCCATACAGGTACATGCAATTCTTTCCTCTCACAAAGAGGCTACAGAGGATGTATATGTCCGCAAATACAGCACAACACATGACATGGCATAGCAAGGAACGGAAGATGGATGAAGGAGAATTATCTGACCCTTCCGATGGAGAGGCATAGATGCATTTTGATTGGCGTCATCCAGAATTTGTTGCAGAGCCTAGAAATGTTCGGTTAGCGTTATGTTCTGATGGATTCAATCCTTTCGGACAGTCAGGATCTCAGTACTCTTGTTGGCCGGTGATTTTGACCCCTTACAATCTACCACCGTAGATGTACATGAAAACTCCTTACATATTTTTGACACTTATCATACCTGGTCCCAAAAATCCAAAGAAAAATATCGATATCTACTTGCAGCCATTGGTGGATGAGTTGAAACAATTATGGGAATTCGGTGTCCAAACGTACGATATATCGAAGAAGCAAAACTTTGTGATGAGGGCGACACTTATGTGTGAAAACACAGGTGTAGGCAACTCTAGAGGGGGGTGAATAGAGTTTGTGTCGATAATCACCAAATAAAAATAACTCTATAACACCTCCACAAAATAACTATCAAGATAGTAAATAAATCAGAAAGAAATGCGGAAGTAAATAAAGATCAGAAGAGCATACGCAAACACAGCAGTTTTAACCTGGTTTCCCTCGTGGAGGACTAGTCCAGGCCTGAGAACTCTAGCTCAGGATTCAATCCACTATTTGTGAAATAGTAGTTTACAACCCGTGCCTTTTCTTCAGAAGAGCACGTCAACTTCTTACAGAGGATCGCAGTGGCGATTTGCTTGGAATTGTCCAAGCGACTTGGAATTGTCCAAGTGACTTTTCTTTTCAACTCTTGCACAAAAACTTCTAGCTGAATCGCACTTGAGCACCTTGGGGCTTAGGAAGTTTTGTGGCTAGTAGATTTGAAGAGTAAAGCTCTTGACTATATAGGCTATATAAGAGAAGAAGAATAGAAGAGTGGATGGTTTCAAATGAGAGAAACCAAGGCCTATTTATAGGGTTCGAGACAAGCAGAATTCGGCCAGAATTCGGTATAGATAATTCAAATTTTTGGCCGTTGGACAGCTTGTAGCAAGCAGGCCCTAAAAATCAGCTCCTGAAAATCAGGGGACAGAGTTCGGCCCGAACTCTGTGTGGAGGCAGAGTTCGGCCCGAACTCTGTCTCCAGGAGACAGAATTGGTCCATTGGCTTTTGGGCTTTGTGGAGCTTGGGCTTGGTTCAGGAATTGGTCTGTTGTATGGTAGAGCTTTGGAGAGATATGCTAGGGGTTGAGATGACTCAGTGCGACTCAACGTACACATTCTCCTAGACTCAATAAATTGAAGATTACAGACTTAGAACAAGTAGGAAAACCAAGAGCCCTTTGATGATGCCTTTCTTCTGATATTTGAGCAGCCCTGAAGACGTCTTTTTCCCTGACAGCAGTCGTCCGAAGATAAACAGATCTGAAAATCTGAATACCTTTCGGGGGCTTCGCCCCCGAACCCCTGACGGGGGGCGCTGCCCCCTCGACCCCTGTCCGCTGACCGGGCAGCGGAACCCCCGATGCGAGGCCCCGGATAGGTCGCTAGGCGGTTCGGAGAAATCTCTTTGTATGACGCCGTCTTTGCTCCATCATTAATTCTTCATTGCCTATGTCCTGTTTGATCATGTTTGATCATGCTTACTGCATGTCTACAAATACATGTTAGGCCAGCAGAATATGTTGCAGTACGATACAAGCATAGCAATATAATATGGGACAATTAGGACATTGCTAAGTATAAGTAACAACATGATATCATGTTAGGCCAACAGAATATATTGCAGTACGATACAAGCATAGCAATATAATATAGGACAATTAGGACAAAGCTAAGTTTAAGTAGCAACATGATAGTGAGTATATGAATATTAGTGACATCATTATGTTAAATTTAACTGATTAGCCATATTCAAAAACACAATGTAATCATTGGGCCAACAATCTCCCCCTTTTTGATTATGGCAAATCGGTTAAGTTTAAGACAGATACGATAGATGTATATATCACTAATAAACACATACTACGAGAAGATAGTGTGCTAACTTAAACTTATTTCTCCCCCTTTGTCATGATCAAAAAATAAGCTCCCCCGTAATAAGAGATAAAATGAACTCAAGCATAAGGAGGAAGGCATAGACAATCATGATCAAGATATACTAAATGAGGAACAATGGGAGAAGTGTGTAAAGACAAGTATAGAAACTACATACCAAATGTAGAGTGCCATACAGAAAGTAACTTGTCAAAACACAAATAGTTGGTAAAACTAAAAGAATTTGAAAATAATCAATAGATACTTTACCAACATGAAATCCAAGAAAGATATCCAAAAACATAGTATTCCAAGAAAGACATCCAAAAACTTTTGGAAGAGAAAAAAATTCAGTCAAAAACCATAAGGATTAGATAATTGCAAAAAAATAGATATCAAAGAAGAAAGATACCAATGAAACTATAGATATCAAAGAAGAAAGATACCAATTGAAATATACAAACTTGATATCAATTGAAATATGAAAACTTGAAACATTGATCAATGAAACTATGATAGTTACAATTGTCCACAGATAATTAGTGGAACAAAATCAAGGAATGATCAATGTAAAATATAGCAATTGAAATAAATAAACTTGAAACATTGATCAATAAAACTATGATAGCACAATTGTCCACCGATAAATTGTGGAACAAAGTAAACGAATGATCAATGTAAAATAAGGCAATTGATATAAAATAATCTCATTATTTACAAATCTATTTGCTTATCCAAAATTCATGCATTTGAACTCAATTACCATATCATGCTTTATGAATACTCTTTAAAATAAACATGAAGGTAAAGGAGAAAAATATTTGAGAAGGAGAAATTCAATCGACTTAAATGCTCCCCCTCAAACTATTACCAGTATAGATAAAATCATGAATTTTGGGTAAGTCCTCAACAAGGAAAGCCAAATCAATTAAACATACAAAGAGAGCCAAATCATAGAAAGTCATATCAAAGAAAGCACAATAGTCATCAAGATAAAATACGAAAGTAAATATTAACGAGATGACTCATATCAAAGAAATATGATGAAAACAATTGCATAAACTCTTATAAACCTTTCAAAAAATAACAGTATCATGACCTCAATCATTAAGATATAAATAATGATAAAAATATGGGTCAATGATGAACTAGGTATACGACATATTAAAGGGTATAAATGAATTGAACCAATTTATTTGCTCCTCCTTAAAATATGCGTATCTAGTTCCAAAGCACTTATAGCATAAATAAAATGATAACTACAAGATCTAGGGGTAAATCAACTATTGATTTCTCCCCCTTGCTCAATGCATATAAGGCTATAAAGACGACATAAAACAAATAATGTCATCTTTAGGAGAGATATCCAATAAAATAGTCACTAAAGATGAACGATCAAAATAATATCTCAATTTAGCACATGTAATCAAAAGACGACATACACTAACCTATATAGAAGAATATCATATTGAAATATGATAGATCAATGCATGTTATCTTTTGAAAAGAAGATCATCATGAAAAGAGATAAGGTCCATTAGAAAAATATTATTATGATCAAGAATAATAAGGACCATTAGAAAAATATCATCATGAAAAGGAATAATAAGGTCCATTAGAAAAATATCATTATGAAAAGGAATAATAAGGTCCATTAGAAAAATATCATCATGAAAAGGAATAATAAGGTCCATTAGAAAAATATAATCATGATGAGAATCACAATATAGCTCAAAAGATAAAAATACAACTAAAGAAAAATGTCATCATGAATAAAGTCAATTAAATCAATCATGAAGAAAGTCAATTAAATCAATCATGAGGAAAGTCAAAATATAGCTCAAAAATAATAAAGCTCAAATATCATGTCCATGATTATCTAATTAAGAAATGATCAACCAACTTATTGCTTTACAAGGACTATGCATGTTTTACCACATATGTACCCATCAACGGGTAATAATCCAACCTTGCTAATGCTAAATGAGAAACCAATGAAGTTTAAATAGCAAAGAGCATATGTGATAATCCATGAGTAGTCAAAGTAGAGTAATAAATTAACTTGATAACCACATAATTAGATAATATAGGACTACTCAATCATTAGGATCATTTATCAATAAAAGTAAACATGATCCAACGAATCTCATCAAGAGAAAATCCCAAATCCATATTTATAATACAATCTTACAAATCGATAAAAAATATGGAGAGAAAAAGTCAATCTCATTTAAAACATTGCAAATATTCCAAAGAAATGATAATATAATAGAATCATAACTCAAAAGATGAGAGAAATTTAAGAGATGCTTGTCAATGACTAGTATGAAAGGAAGTTAAAGCGATGAATCACAAATCTCAATGGAAACAAGATAAAATAAAAAATTTGTCAAACTAATTTTAGAAACCAAGTATATGTATCTAAAATAGAATACAAATCAGAAAGAATTCATAAATCTTATTTTTGTAAACTAGCATATCACATATAGATTGAAGTTCAAGAAGATAGCTAGATGAGTGAAAGTGAACAAAAATCATGTAGCTTAACAATACATCGCAAATAAGCAAGCTAGCTACATAACTAATTAAGATTAATGAGATAGGCCATTAACATGATAAATGTGCTCATTAAATCTTAAGTCACTAACACTAAAAAATACATGCTTAAGCATAGAGTTCACAATAAGGGTAATACATTTTGTATGATCAAAATGATTTATATACTCTTTGCTAAGCAAGGATAAGAGTATAAGATAGCAAGTAAATGAATTAGACTCTCATCAAGTAAAAGACAAAAGAGATGTTCATGAAAACACAATGGAGCAAATCTCTTTGCCAAATATTGAGATTAACCCAAGATAATAAAAAAATAGATTGATCTAGAGAAAGCAAAATTATAACCATTATGAAAGTGTATTCTCTAGAAATAGAAAATCTCAAAGTAAAAGTTCAACCCATAGTAGCTAAAGACATGAGAAGTATGATATATCAATTACATATATTCTCATGTGCTACAAAATATCATTGGGCAATAATAATAAAATATTTATAGCTCAAATATAAGGCTAGATATGATGAAGTATTCTGGAACTTATGGGAGGATCCAGAACTAGATAATGGTTGCAAGTAGACCTTAATAAATCTTAAGTCTATAAAGTGTTGATCACTTTGGGTTAGCTGTAGGGGCCGGTTCCCAGCTAGCGGTAGTCCGAAGACTAGTGCACCGTGTCGCTTCAGTCTATTTACACCTGTATGAAAGAAGGACCCTTTCGGCTTGTTCCCAAAATGTTCTTTACTTTTAAGAAATTAGATTTAGAGGAATATATGCAATATCATCAAACAACATCAAAGTATAAAAATCACTTTGAATAAGAGAGGTAAATACCCAAATAATAATGAAAGAATGGTCATCAAAATTTGCTAAGAATATTTTCAAAACAAATATTTTCATAATACACTTTGTGAAAATAAATATATAGAAGATTTATACTCAAAATAAGTATGATAATCTCAACAAGAAAGGTAAAGCATAAAATCAAGCAATTCTTAAAAGTACTTCCATAAAAGTCATGAACAAGACACTAATAAATATTTTCTCTCAACATTCCAACTTAAAGGCATTTGAATAAATAAATATCGACATTTGGAATCAATAATGGCCATTGGATCTATAATTTGATCAACTGCTGAGGCTGTTTTCAGTTCTGGAACAGTCAGGCCGAATTCGGCCCGAACT
This sequence comes from Iris pallida, assembly GCA_029216955.1. Taxonomy (NCBI): domain Eukaryota; kingdom Viridiplantae; phylum Streptophyta; class Magnoliopsida; order Asparagales; family Iridaceae; genus Iris; species Iris pallida. Next base: position 3,078,564 of record JANAVB010002998.1, read on the forward strand.
CTGGTAAGGACAGAGTTCGGCCCGAATTCCGGATTCTGGTGACAGAACTGGAATCAGGCTGAAAATAGGTTAAGCAAAAAGATCAAAATAAGAGTGAAAGACATGTATCCATAAAGTCAACAAGTAAAAGCCAATAAGATATCATCAAAAAGAAGACTTTAAGGAATAAGCTAATTGATTCAAGTAGAGATAACACAAATTTAGTCAAAAGAATCAATAGCTAAATTATAAGGTAAGCACAAGTATGAATAAATACTCTTCAAAATAATATGGAACTTGAGCTTATCACATATGCCCACATAAAGATATTTATACAAAAATAGATGTCAATATAATAAATACATGATCTACATGTAAATGAAGATTTAATGAATATAGTCATGTATCCATCATGAATGTTTGAAAAACTATCACAAATTCAAAAGCACGTATAAATAGACTTTATTAGGCAAAGACATAATTGATTCTCAATAGGATAATCAAAATAAAATATGAGAATTGATAATGAAGATATTATGCAAGCACAAGATTAAAAAGAAGTATAAGTATATACTTATCAAATTATAAGTAGCTTGTGCTAAACACATATATTCACAAATACCAATGATATATTAAATACAAATCGGCAATAAGTAACCATCTCAAAACTTTTAAAGATGAAGAGTTAAAATCATATTAACTCAAATCAAAACCAAGGTTATAAGGACTAGAGTGATATGCATGCTTTGTAAATAAGGATTAAGAATAACGAGCATGCATATATAAATGTATCACACTACTAGAAAATGAGTGATAAACTACATAGAGTGAACTAATCATTTAAAGCAATGCAACTAGTTATGCTAGATAAAATAAATAATAAGAAAATTAACTAAGCATGCTAGTATTATATCTCACATTGATTTATATAAAAGCAACTAAAGGATATCAATGTAAGCTAGTAGCAAGACATCAAGAGAAACATGCTAGATTCAACAAATATAAACCATTTAGAGAGAATCGTTTAGCATGTTACCAAAGTGGCTCTAGTGGCCACACTTGTGTTGGTGCAATTGCTTGGAAGATGACCTTTGAGCTTTGCAACCACCAACACGCTCCTTGGTGCTATATCCCAATACAAGAGGCTCCACCTACAACATTAGGCGAAGACTTTGGTATCCAAATAAACTTGGATCCATATTTGTTAGCTTTAGGGACCCATATACTATTTACTCTAGCATTGGTAGAAAAACTCCTACGAATAGGACAAGTTATACTCATGTGTCCAATGCGAGAGCAATAGAAGCACCTAATACTAGTGTGTGCACATGTATCAGAATGAGCATGATTATGAGCATGTGACATACTAGAATGATGAATATCTCTAGAGTGAGTATGCATGGATTTGGTCTTAAGAGTATCATGCAAATTATTATGCACACAAGTAAGAGAATCACTATGCATGGATTTGGTCTTAAGAATATCATGTTCTAATAGCAAATCATTATGCAAACAAGTAAGAGAATCAAATTTAGCATTTAAAGCATAATTCTTTTTTTCAAATAAAGCAATTCTAGAAATAAAATCATCATTTTGTTTCTTTAAAGAGTCAATAGAAGAATTATGCAAATGATTTAGCTCATGTGCTTGCTTCTTAAGATCTTCTATTGATGAGGAAAGAGATTTGATTTTCAAAATTAAAGAATCATTCAAACTCTTTAAAGAAACACAAGATGAGTTTTGAGAGTCAAGTCTAGATAATAAATCATTGATTTCATTTCTCAAAAACTCATTAGCTTCTTCTAAATGAATAACCTTTTCTACAAGTTCTTCATTTGTAGAATGAAAAGCCTTAGCACACTTTAAGGAATGGTTAGCCATGGTTTTCCACTTAGAGCACTTATTGCATTTAGAAGAAACATGATTGTCTATGCTACTAGAAGAAAAACCCTCTTCATTGGAGGAGGAAGAATATGATGCCATACACAAATAAACAAGGATCTACTCTAAGGATGTTAAGCCTAACAATAGAGACCTTGCTCTGATACCAATTGAAAACACAGGTGTAGGCAACTCTAGAGGGGGGTGAATAGAGTTTGTGTCGATAATCACCAAATAAAAATAACTCTATAACACCTCCACAAAATAACTATCAAGATAGTAAATAAATCAGAAAGAAATGCGGAAGTAAATAAAGATCAGAAGAGCATACGCAAACACAGCAGTTTTAACCTGGTTTCCCTCGTGGAGGACTAGTCCAGGCCTGAGAACTCTAGCTCAGGATTCAATCCACTATTTGTGAAATAGTAGTTTACAACCCGTGCCTTTTCTTCAGAAGAGCACGTCAACTTCTTACAGAGGATCGCAGTGGCGATTTGCTTGGAATTGTCCAAGCGACTTGGAATTGTCCAAGTGACTTTTTTTTTCAACTCTTGCACAAAAACTTCTAGCTGAATCGCACTTGAGCACCTTGGGGCTTAGGAAGTTTTGTGGCTAGTAGATTTGAAGAGTAAAGCTCTTGACTATATAGGCTATATAAGAGAAGAAGAATAGAAGAGTGGATGGTTTCAAATGAGAGAAACCAAGGCCTATTTATAGGGTTCGAGACAAGCAGAATTCGGCCAGAATTCGGTATAGATAATTCAAATTTTTGGCCGTTGGACAGCTTGTAGCAAGCAGGCCCTAAAAATCAGCTCCTGAAAATCAGGGGACAGAGTTCGGCCCGAACTCTGTGTGGAGGCAGAGTTCGGCCCGAACTCTGTCTCCAGGAGACAGAATTGGTCCATTGGCTTTTGGGCTTTGTGGAGCTTGGGCTTGGTTCAGGAATTGGTCTGTTGTATGGTAGAGCTTTGGAGAGATATGCTAGGGGTTGAGATGACTCAGTGCGACTCAACGTACACATTCTCCTAGACTCAATAAATTGAAGATTACAGACTTAGAACAAGTAGGAAAACCAAGAGCCCTTTGATGATGCCTTTCTTCTGATATTTGAGCAGCCCTGAAGACGTCTTTTTCCCTGACAGCAGTCGTCCGAAGATAAACAGATCTGAAAATCTGAATACCTTTCGGGGGCTTCGCCCCCGAACCCCTGACGGGGGGCGCTGCCCCCTCGACCCCTGTCCGCTGACCGGGCAGCGGAACCCCCGATGCGAGGCCCCGGATAGGTCGCTAGGCGGTTCGGAGAAATCTCTTTGTATGACGCCGTCTTTGCTCCATCATTAATTCTTCATTGCCTATGTCCTGTTTGATCATGTTTGATCATGCTTACTGCATGTCTACAAATACATGTTAGGCCAGCAGAATATGTTGCAGTACGATACAAGCATAGCAATATAATATGGGACAATTAGGACATTGCTAAGTATAAGTAACAACATGATATCATGTTAGGCCAACAGAATATATTGCAGTACGATACAAGCATAGCAATATAATATAGGACAATTAGGACAAAGCTAAGTTTAAGTAGCAACATGATAGTGAGTATATGAATATTAGTGACATCATTATGTTAAATTTAACTGATTAGCCATATTCAAAAACACAATGTAATCATTGGGCCAACAATGTGGACCATCAATGATTTTTCAGCATATGGAATGTTATCGGGATGGAGTACTCATGGCACCAAGTCTTGTCCGATATGTATGGGAAAGAGTGAGGCGTTCCGTCTTCAGCATGGAGAAAAAGCATGTTATTTTTACTGTCACCGTCAGTTCCTTCCTGCGTCGCATCCGTAGAGAAGGAACAGAGATGCCTTTAGAGCTGGTAAACAAGAAATATCTCCTCCTCCATTGAGAGTGACAGGAGATGAAGTTTAGAAAGAGGTAGAGAATTTACCGACTATAATGAAAGAACCAAGATCAGACGGTCATTTCCAAGGATTCGAACATACCCATAATTGGACAAAACAGAGCATCTTTTGGGACCTACCTTATTAGAAGGACAATCTTAAAAGACACAATCTTGATGTCATACATATCGAAAAGAATGTATTCGATAATGTCTTCAATACGGTGATGGATGTCAAGGGAAAACAAAAGACAATCCTAAAGCAAGAAAGGACTTGGAAAATATTTGCAGGCATCCAGAATTGAACCTCAAACGAATGGCCAATGGTACATTGGTCAAGCCTCTAGCGTCATTCACATTAAGTAGGGATGATAAATTGATAATATGCAACTGGATATCAAAGTTGAATTTTTCTGATAGTTACGTGACGAATCTGGCGAGATGTGTGATCTTAATAAATGCAAATTGACAAGGATGAAGAGTCATGATTATCACGTGTTCATGGAGAGATTACTACCAGTTGTTCTGAGAGAGATGATGCATTCTCAAGTTTGGACTCCACTAGCCGAGTTATCTATTTTCTTTAGAGATTTGTGTTCAAGCATGTTGATGGTGCAACATATGATTGAACTTGAGGAGAAGATTATATTGACAATGTGCAAGTTAGAGAGGGTATTTCCTCCTGGCTTTTTTGATAGTATGGAACATTTGCCGATCCATCTTGCATATGAAGCACGTGTAGGTGCTCCCGTCCATTATCGATGGATGTACCCATTTGAGAGGTATAAATTGATTAACTTAGACTAATAATTTCTTCATTCAAATAATTTTAATCTTCAATATATGATTTCTAGGTGTCTACATCACCTAAAGAAGAAAGTGGGCAATAAGGCTCATGTAGAAGCTTCGATATGTGAAGCATTTCTCATTCAGGAGGTTTCAAACTTTTGCTCCATCTATTTCGATACCCATGTCAGGACAAATCAGAATAGAGCCTCAAGGAATGACGAAGGTGAGGGTGATGCACCAAATAGTGGAAACCTATCTATCTTCAATGTGAGAGGTAAGCCTACAAGTGCTACGAAAATACGGTGGTTGGAAGACGATGAGCTTGAAGCTGCTCATCGATATGTATAGTTAAATAGCGACATAGAGGAGATGAAAGATATTGAGAAGTAAGCGACACAACTTTACTAGTTTATTTAATTTGCATGTGTAGTTGGTAAAGAGGTATCCTAACTTTGATTCCTCTTATCACAGTACTTTTAGAGCCGAAGTGCAAAAGGAAAGACCTAATATTGATGATGATGATCTTGCTAGAGAGGTTGATAGAAAATTTTCAGCATGGTTCCATGATTATGTAAGAATAGCATGGTTCCATGATTATGTAAGAATATTTAACCTCGAGCATTATTATTTTGGAGTAAAAAATTAGGATCTAATGTATCTACGGTATCTGATCGATGTTTCAGGTTTTTCGTCCTAACATCAAGTTACAGAATGAGGGGCTTCGAGCACTAGCTATTGGACCAAGTAAGAAGGCAAAATGTTGGGATGGATACGCGATTAATTGCTTCAAGTTTAGAACAACTGATAGGCCTATCAATCACTCGTTTGTCGATGAAGATGGCAATTATACAAAGATTTTTGGAGTGTGTGTGAGGGGCTCAGTCTACGATGCGGATCTAGAATATGATTATTATGGTTTACTAAGAGATGTTATAGAGCTGGAATACCCACAGTTGGTTTCTTGTGATACGAACATTGTGATGTTTAAATGTGATTGGTTCGATACAACACCTAAGCAAGAATGGAAAATTGACAAACAATTTGGATTTGTCGATATAAGACATGGTAAAAGATATGGAGGATTTGAACCTTTTGTGTTGGCAAGTCAAGTATACTTTACAAGTTATCCTAGTCGACGATGTAATGCCCGGGATTGGTGGGCGGTATTCAAGACTAAAGCTAGAAACACTTATAATGTCGGAGAGCTAGCATACCAGGAAGATGAAGTGATAATTCCTCAACTTACATATATGAATTCGGTCGTCGTCGATGATATGGAGATTGATGTTATTGATGAGGATGCTAGAGTTGATGAAGAGGTTGTTATAGAGAGAGTTGATGATATGGAGGCAACAGTTGAGGAAGAAGATTTGGAAGCTGAAGAAGAAAATGAAGAAACAGACGATGAAGAAGATTTGGAAGATGAACAAGAAAATAAAGAAACAGACGACGACGAGGATGACGACGAGGATGACGATGATGATGGCGACGACTCGGGAGATGAAGAGTTAGAAGAGGACGAGGATCAAATCGATTAGTAAGTTATGATGTTTAATTGATGAAGGAGCAAAGATCTTATGGTGATGATTGTTTTGTTTTAGGGTTATAAAATTGAATGAGTTTGGAATTGGGTCTTTGAGTACTTGGGGCAGTTGGAAGTATCAGAAATTTTAGCTGGGTCAGGCTTTAAGGAGGAAATAATTCAACATTGGGATGTATTTTTTTTTTCCAAAATCCCAGTTGGAAGTATCAGAAAGTATGTAGAAACAACATTCCTTGTACATCATGTTTCCTTTCCCTTAATTTCTAGTTTCTTTCTGAGCAAACATACCACCAGTCTGAAACCAAAATGAAACACAACAAATAGCAAGAAATAATGAGACCTTAACTTACACTCATACCTGAGTCCCTTCTCAAACTGACGCCACACATATATGCAATAATTGCATATGGAGTATAGGTGTCCTCACACATGGCTCATAGCATTTCTGAAACCATACATTTGTACAGTAATTAGCCTCCCTTGCCACCAAAGCGCTGCTTACTAGTGTAGGGCATCTCCCTATATGCAACAGTAGCTCAAAGCTACTCTTCCTTTCACCTCTAAACTGAACCAACTGATATCTCCATGATATATTCCTTCTTCAAGTATACTGATACTAAGTAAATGGGTCTGATACCATATGTTCACCTCAACCTGTACCTGTCATCCACTCTCTACTACTCTTCCTTACACTGGTACCTCTCCTACCTATGCTAACTCACATAGGCACGCAATTACCTGTGCTTCAATAGATACAATACACACATATATTTCAATATCTCCTTCCCTCTTCTCACTTGCCCTTTCATAGACCACATGGCTTACACATTTGGTCGGATATCAATGAGTTAGGCCTGACCATAACAGGGACTTGATACTATAGTACCTTCCCTATGGTTAACTATATTGTAAAAGGCTAAACACCCCTACCTCATGCCTGGCATTGCCTTGCCACTCTCACACAAAGATACATATACGTATATATATAGAGAAAACCTACAAACCCCCATCATCTAATTTAACTGATACATAGCCCAAGTATTATCTGATACTTAACCATCTAATGATTGACACATCATCTGAAATATATATTAGAAATGGCATGGGGACAGGGCATTAGGAAATATGTAGGCTAATACATACTCAAGTGGATTTAGGACTGCACAAAAGATCCTAAAGCTTATACTATGGCCTCTCATGACTGTTACAACTAATTAGGAGGATGAACATGATTCCTGGATTGAACAAATGAGTCATGGGACTGATACAAGGAAGGATTTTGGGTTGAGACAAATGCAAGTTTGGGCAAGACAGAGTCTATTAAAGAACTAAAAAGACAATTGAGGTAAGGACTGAAGTAATGAGTTTAAGAAGATGGGGAACTAAATCATTAATTCCAAAAGGAAATGATCTTGTTCTGGAGTATGCAGGACAGATCTAATACCTAAATTTGTAATGTGAATCAAGATTTGTGATAAAATGAGAATTTTATAAGAAATACCTCCCATGATAAAATGAGAATTTTATAAGAAAAAAAAAATCAGTAACGTGCCTAGTACAGGTACAAGTTTATAAGAAATACTAGCTTTTTGATGCCATCTCTAACATATAACTAACTACATCTACGTCAATCAAAAGAAATCAAGAGATCAACATCTTTCTTAACAAGTGGATCACTTCAGAGTTGTAAGAAACTGTAGCATATCACATATAAAGCTCAAGACAAACTTCTGACTGTAGTCGAGTAACAATTGTTCATTCAGCTTCACAATCAAGCTACAGAAGTTTTTTTTTTGGCCACAATTTGATGCCATCTCTAACATATATTTATTTAGCTCAAGCTGTCCTTTTAGACGAGCAGAGAGATCAGAGAGCATGGCCCAAACCATGTTCATATTTAGACAAAGCCAAGATTGAGAGAACCGAGTCATGTGCTCAGGAGAAATAAAAATAAAATCAATCTATCTATACTACCAGACCTCAGGGCGCAGCTCACCAGTTGCTGGGGGCATCCATCTCCCAGAGTGGTATACGCTCTCACCAACCTTCCACCCAGGCACATCTCTCATGATCCTAGCCTCCTCTTCAAGGGCCTTCTTCCACTCCTTGACAAATCTACAGCATCGTGCCGAGACCTTAGAATGCCTAAGATTTTAATGGGAAAAGAAAATTAGAAAATTGAGGGGCTATATACCGTTCATCCTCTTCGGCATGAAGAAATGGGAGAATTACAGCTCGCGAAGAATATTTCTCTTCCTTGAGAGCCCTACAGATTTCACCTCTTTAGGAACACGATTTCAGAGGAGAACATGCATCAAACATAGGCGAGGTATACCGTATACTACTACGACATGATAGTGGTAGAAGAACAAATATTGTTCACTATAGCTTCCAAAGCATGACTCAATTGGTGGTGCATGCAAACAGTGACCATCAAAAAGCTAGGAAATCAACAGAGCTTGCACAATACATGAACACTAGCTCTGATTGAGGAGCAGGTACCGGAATGTAATTGAGAATTCAATGGAAGTTACCTTGAAATCGCATCTGATCAAACCTACTAACTTCTAGGCTTAATTTTATAAGAAATACTTCAATGGAATTTTATAAGAATTTTAATCTGCAAGAAATATGTTTAGGTGATTACCTGTACAAAGAGCTATTTTATTTACATTGACCTAGTGCAGGTACAAGTTTTTTAATTTTTTATTCGAAGGGGAAGAACATTGCTGACCCCGACATCTGAGCTAAGTAACGTGCTCATGTTCTAATAAATTCGTAACAAAAAAGAATGAACTGCATATCCATCCAGGAATATACTTGACTATAGTATCCAGAGCATGCATTGCAGCACCACCTGTATCTGACTGTAAGTGATGTCATTGATCTAGCATAAAATTGCATAACGGACAAATTGGCCAAACAAAAGGAAACTCAGAAATCCTATTGCCCCAAACTCCTTGGAAAAATTATCATGACATCAAAGCATCAAAAAGTATGTTTGTCAAAAGCATACATGAGTCAAAAGTTCAATTTGAAATGTATTATTCATAAAAAGTTACAGGTAAGAGTTGCTGTTTTTGAATGTATTATACTTTGAATCAGAAGCAAAGATAGACCTCTAAATTTCAATTTGATGTTTAATTGATAAGATTTCAGCTTAGAGTTGCTGTTTTTGAATCATTATAATGATCTGGTCGCGATATTTCCATGAGAATATTGTTGGAGTGGGTGGAGTTCCCACCTATGTGGAGAATACCCCGGAGAGCGACGAGCGCCATCTGTGTGTCGGAGAAGCTTGGGGAGTGCATGAATTTTATTTTGGTACATATATGGTAAGGAAATATATGATTGGATTTCCATATTTACTTTGATTATATATTTATGATTGAACCCTTCATATAGTAGCTTTCCATATTATTGGGTTTCCAATTATGGTAAGCTAATTATGATTGGATTTCCATTAAATATATGATTGATTTATATTGGAAGTTTCCATATATATTGGCCTTCCATGTAAGGGTTACCAAGGGCTTATAAAAGGGTGATGCATGCTAGTTGTAATCTCATCTCAAAACAAAGAGTGCTTTACAATCTTTGAGAGAGAGAGAGGATTAAGGACTATTGTGAAGGAGAGATTGCTTCGAATAATTTTTCGGCATCTCTTGTTCTTCGGAGTTCGCAATCAAAAAATTTCTTCTTTCAAGTGAGTTGTGGTGATCCGTGGTGGATCGGGAGGAGCTTGTAGAGGGTGTATTCTCTTTATTTCATTAGTGGAGATTCTTCATGGTTGGACTCCGATCGTCCCGTGGTTTTTTCCGCAAGGGTTTTCCACGTCAAAAATCTTTGTGTCTGCGATTGTGTTTGACGTTTTTGGTTTGTGTGCTTTTGCTCGATTCTCTCGCAGGACTTTCTGGTTTGGGGGAACGGTTTCCGCGCTTCGTTCCCAACAGAGTGGTATCAGAGCTTTGGGTTCAAAGAAGTGTCAGGAGTTGACAGTCAAACCAGGAAGCAGAGATGGACGCAAAGCCGGTGCGCACGGTGAACCTGAACGGTGTCACGCCCCGATCCCGCTAGGGTCGTCCGTCTTGCTTGGATCCCTGCGGGATCGATCGTCCTCGCTAAGACGTGATGCCGTGCAAGCCTAAGTTGCGCTTGCACAAGGCCATGTACCTGCACAAAAACAACTAGTCAAGCAAAAACACACGCACGCACCCATTAGTCAAGCAAAACACACGCACGCACCCATTGCAGAAAACCAAATGTTGGACACAGAGATTTGAAATGGAAATACTCATTTTATTCATAGCTTGATAGGAATACAAGTACAAAGCTTTGCAACTCAGATTTGCCTTATAATTTGGCTACAAGATTCTCTTTGAAATACTCTTTTGAAATTAGCCACAATGTCCATACATGATATCCTTTATTACAAGCTGGAATTGAAAGACACCTTCAAAGGAAATGAAAACTGGAAACTTGCAATTGACTGAAAGTAAACTTCGAGGCGAATCCACGAGCTCTACTGGGCTAGACGAGCTTCGGTGCCTCACTTGAAATCCCCCTGTCTCCTTTTGCTTTCTGAAAAGGATGCCCACAACATGGGTCAGTACACATCATGTACTGGCGAGCGGCTTTTGGCCGAACTCGCAAATCTCTGCACTAAATCAATATGTTGAGCTAACATTTACTAGTGATCTTTCTACTTGTCTAGGTTCTTTTTAACAATTCATAAGAACATGACAGATAGAATATATCATAGCAACTTACCCTCGCCGGCAGTCATCCCTGCACAAAATCACGTTAGCACAATTTGCATAATGAGTAATTCATGATTCATTCTTGCAGATATTGAAGTTGTCATTTGGGTCATGCAGGTGGACTATTCTACATGTTGGTCCATGGGTTTTCCCCATGATTAACCGCTGTGACTCTTTGGTTCAGCTCGTCGCTAAGGACACAGATATTCGGCTACACTTTTAACATGGGTCCTTGCACCCAGTGTGCTCATAATCTCTCCTAGGCCGAGCGGTTCCAGGTGCCCCCAGATACCACCCGAGAGACAAATAATTCTTTGTATACAAGTTGTCCGAGACCAAATGCATGCTCTAGCCGTTCTATCAGATGAGACACACTTGGACTTATGCACAGGTATACGACACGTTTGATTCGTGCCTTCAGGTTTATCTCAACATGTACAAATTCGTCTGTACATGTCTACATTTCAAGCATACTGATGACAAGCAGATGATCATTCTTATCGAGCAGATAGAGTAGCAACACATATTCTTGCATTTGATTCAATTCAATTATCTTCTCTTATCTTTTGTGGATGTGGTATCGTTGATCATTGGGACAAGGCAACAGAGTAGACTAGAGATTATTTTTCTTAGGCGTACAGATCAATGTCTGTTCGGTTGAAGCAACTCACCGAGATGAATCTTAGTTGAGAGAAGAAGGGACTTCACGCGCCGTTCACGAACAATTCACGCGGCCTACAATGGCACCAACAGTTGATTAGCATACTTCGTCTCTTTCTCCCAAGATTCGGAATGAATGCGAAATGCGATGAAAGCGAACAATGAAAACCAATCATCGAAAACCAACACGAAAATGCATTCATCAAAACCAAGCAGCGAAGAGAAAACATTCAGCAAAACTCTTGGATTCATTTCAATAGAAGCCAATCCATCAATTGGAAAGGTTCATTGCATTTCATCCGTGATCAATCGATACCGGCAAAGGTTTCACCAAGTACTCAGTTCATGACTGAGTCAACAAGCCGTAGGTATTACATAGTGGACCGCAAGGAGCGGGGCACAACATAATAACCCACCAAGAAAAAGTTTTGTCCTCAAAACTTAAGAAACAAAACTCACCTCCACTATTGTTGCATTCTGGGTCAAGCAACATGGAGAGATTCAAGACGCGTCCATTAATCCGCTGCGGCTGGTTCTGCAGATTGTCTCGAAGGGGCGGTGGGCCTGGCAGCTGCCCATGCTCTTCAGTGTCGTCTCTATTTCGATTTCTCTTCGGGCAATTTCGGATGGCGTGACCTTGTTGGCCACAACGAAAACAAGCGTGGTTTGCGGAACGACAGTCCTCCTTGGTGTGTCCATGCTTTCCACAGTGACTGCATACCAAACCTTTCGCAAAGCGACATTCTTCACTCGCATGTCCTCGTCGACCGCAGTAGGAACAGATTGTCTCATTTCGTGGTTCCCCATCGGTCTTTTTCTCTCCGTCATGATTTCTCTTGGCGGGCTGACCGACTGTTCGGCGCTTTGTTGGACGCTTTCTTCTGCTCGAACTGTTCCACCTGAAGCGCCGCCTCAAGGGCTTGAGAATAGGACCCGCATTCTCGATTCAGCACACTTAACTGGATGTCGTAATTCAGACCTTCCACGAATCGATTTATGCGAGTCTGTTCCGTGGGGAGCCAAGCAGCGGCAAAATTTGCCAACTTAGCAAATTCAGACTCATAGTCCTCAACGGACATATCTCCCTGTTTCAGTGTGATGAAGTCATCCTCCATCTTCTTGCTCATGGCTCGAGGCAGATATTGATCCAGAAATGCCTTCTTGAACAAGGCCCACGAGATCTTTCCATTCCTAGCCGTTGCGAGCAGCGCCGGCTTCTTCGCCTTCCACCAGTCCTTCGCCCGCAGCCGTAGGAGCATAACGGCACAGACTACCTTTTTGCTACTTGGAACTCCTATGAACGCGAACAGAGTCTCTATTTTATCAATCCAGTCCATCACCTTGTCGGGTGACGTCCTGCCTTGAAATTCTGGAGGTTTCGCGTCTAAGAAGTCCTTTGGCCTAAAGACAGTGTGCCTTTGCGCCGGCTGGGGCTCATCACCCTCTACGGGCTCGATCTCGGGCGTTTCCGTTGGTTCCGTCGCTGCGGTGGCATCTCGATTTGTCGCAAGCGCCGTGACAAGCTGGGTCAGGGCATCCAACTGCTTTTGTTGGACAGCCGCTCGGGCCTCATGTATCTGATTTCTTTCCTCATTGTCCTGTCTCTGTAACTCCAACATTGTCATGATGCGTTCTACCGCATCGGTCGAGCCAGATGGACGAGGAGGAGCCATTTCTCTACAAAATAATGTAACTTCTGTCAGTCTCATAAAATATTATGGACTTATTGTATGGGGTATTGGTTTTCATAACCCAAAATCCGGACACTTTTGAAAGCCGTCAAAGTACTTTATATACTTTTTGAAAACGATATTTGCAAGAGGCCAAGGACGTAAAACTGTGCTCTGATACCACTTTGTCACGCCCCGATCCCGCTAGGGTCGTCCGTCTTGCTTGGATCCCTGCGGGATCGATCGTCCTCGCTAAGGCGTGATGCCGTGCAAGCCTAAGTTGCACTTGCACAAGGCCATGTACCTGCACAAAAACAACTAGTCAAGCAAAAACATACGCACGCACCCATTAGTCAAGCAAAACACACGCACGCACCCATTGCAGAAAACCAAATGTTGGACACAGAGATTTGAAATGGAAATACTCATTTTATTCATAGCTTGATAGGAATACAAGTACAAAGCTTTGTAACTCAGATTTGCCTTATAATTTGGCTACAAGATTCTCTTTGAAATACTCTTTTGAAATTAGCCACAATGCCCATACATGATATCCTTTATTACAAGCTGGAATTGAAAGACACCTTCAAAGGAAATGAAAACTGGAAACTTGCAATTGACTGAAAGTAAACTTCGAGGCGAATCCACGAGCTCTACTGGACTAGACGAGCTTCGGTGCCTCACTTGAAATCCCCCTGTCTCCTTTTGCTTTCTGAAAAGGATGCCCACAACGTGGGTCAGTACACATCATGTACTGGCGAGCGGCTTTTGGCCGAACTCGCAAATCTCTGCACTAAATCAATATGTTGAGCTAACATTTACTAGTGATCTTTCTACTTGTCTAGGTTCTTTTTAACAATTCATAAGAACATGACAGATAGAATATATCATAGCAACTTACCCTCGCCGGCAGTCATCCCTGCACAAAATCACGTTAGCACAATTTGCATAATGAGTAATTCATGATTCATTCTTGCAGATATTGAAGTTGTCATTTGGGTCATGCAGATGGACTATTCTACATGTTGGTCCATGGGTTTTTTCCATGATTAGCCGCTGTGACTCTTTGGTTCAGCTCGCCGCTAAGGACACAGATATTCGGCTACACTTTTAACATGGGTCCTTGCACCCAGTGTGCTCATAATCTCTCCTAGGCCGAGCGGTTCCAGGTGCCCCCAGATACCACCCGAGAGACAAATAATTCCTTGTATACAAGTTGTCCGAGACCAAATGCATGCTATAGCCGTTCTATCAGATGAGACACACTTGGACTTATGCACAGGTATACGACACGTTTGATTCGTGCCTTCAGGTTTATCTCAACATGTACAAGTTCGTCTGTACATGTCTACATTTCAAGCATACTGATGACAAGCAGATGATCATTCTTATCGAGCAGATAGAGTAGCAACACATATTCTTGCATTTGATTCAATTCAATTATCTTCTCTTATCTTTTGTAGATGTGGTATCGTTGATCATTGGGATAAGGCAACAGAGTAGACTAGAGATCATTTTTCTTAGGCGTACAGATCAATGTCTGTTCGGTTGAAGCAACTCACCGAGATGAATCTTAGTTGAGAGAAGAAGGGACTTCACGTGCCGTTCACGAACAATTCACGCGGCCTACAATGGCACCAACAGTTGATTAGCATACTTCGTCTCTTTCTCCCAAGATTCGGAATGAATGCGAAATACGATGAAAGCGAACAATGAAAACCAATCATCAAAAACTAACACGAAAAAGCATTCATCAAAACCAAGCAGCGAAGAGAAAACATTCAGCAAAACTCTTGGATTCATTTCAATAGAAGCCAATCCATCAATTGGAAAGGTTCATTGCATTTCATCCGTGATCAATCGATACCGGCAAAGGTTTCACCAAGTACTCAGTTCATGACTGAGTCAACAAGCCGTAGGTATTACATAGTGGACCGCAAGGAGCGGGGCACTACAAACGGTACCAACTACCATTATTGGCGGAGCAAGATGAAGGATTTGCTGTTCGTCAAGAAGCTGCATCTTCTAGTATTTGCATCCGAGAAGCCCAGTGACAAATCCGATGAGGACTGGAACTTCGAGCATATACAGGTGTGTGGGTATATGCGGCATTTCATTGACGAGAACATGTACAACCACGTTGCCAATATTGAGCATGCGAAGACGTTGTGGAAGAAGCTGGAATCTTTGTACGCAAAAAAGACCGGGGTAAACAAATTGTTCCTAATCCGGATGATGATGGGTCTGCGGTACAAAGATGGTGCATCCATTACGGATCACTTGAGTGAGTTCCAAGGCGTGGTGGACCAACTATCCTCGACGGGAGTCAAGTTCGACCATGAGGTTCAAGGACTTTGGTTGCTATGTACATTGCTAGACTCGTGGGAGACCGTACGAGTATCTATGATCGCTTCTGCTCCGGAAGGCGTGGTCAGTCTGGAGTTTGCCAAGAGCGGGGTACTGAATGAAGAGATGCGGAGACGTTCTCAGGGCACTTCATCCACATCCCATCACTCAGAGGCACTAGTTTCGGAGAGCCGCGGAAGGGGCAAAAGCAGCGGTCCAGTTGGTGGCAGAGACAAGAGTAGGGGGAAGTCCAAAGGTTGGCACGAGGACTCGGAGTGTTACCATTGTGGCAAGAAGGGCCACATCAAGCGGAACTATTTCGCTTGAAAGAGAGAGAAGAAGGGCGACAAGGGAAAGCAAGATGAGAACACTACAGCGGCGGCTTCGATACATGGAGGCGATGTGATCGTTATAGGTGATGAGGTTATCACAAACCTCGCCTGTGATGACAATTCTTGGCTGGTGGACTCAGGGTCTTCAGCGCATGTATCTCACAACAGGGCTCTATTTGCCACTTACACGACAGGCGACTATGGAGTGTTGAAGATGGGCAATGGAGATATGTCAAAGGCGGTTGCCGTTGGAGATGTACATTTGAGGACGAAGACGGGTGCAGTTCTTGTTTTCAAAGATGTTCGTCATGTCCCTGATATCCGTTTCAATCTGGTGTCGGTTGGAAGGTTGGATGACGAAGGATTCTTCGGCCTCTTCGGGAATAGTCAGTGGATGCTTTCCAAGGGTTCGATGGTGATTGCTAGAGGAAGCAAGAAGTTCGGTCTCTACTATATGGAGGGGAGCACACAGGGGACACAGGAGGTGAACGCAGTCAGTGATGCGTCTACCGAGTTGTGGCACAGGCGGCTCGGCCATATCAGCGAGAAGGGGATGAGCTACTTGGTGAACAGGAAGGTGATTTCAGGGCTCAAGTCTACAAAGTTGGAGAAGTGCACGCACTGCTTAGCTGGGAAGCAAAATAGGGTGTCTTTCCAAAGTCACCCAATTTCAAGGAAGCCGGCGTTGCTCGAGTTGATTCACTCGGATGTCTGCGGTCCTATGAAGGTAAAATCTATTAGTGGTGCTTCTTACTTTGTAACTTTTATTGATGACTGTTCTAGAAAGATTTGGGTCTATACCTTAAAGACCAAGGATCAGGTGCTGCCTACTTTCAAAGAGTTTCAGGCCTCTGTTTAAAGAGAGACGGGCAAGAAGTTATTGTGTGTTCGGTCCGACAATGGCAGCGAATACATCGGTCCCTTTGATACTTATTACAGAGAGCAGGGGATACGACACCAGAAGACTCCGCCAAAGACACCTCAGCTCAATGGTGTAGCAGAGCGCATGAACAGGACACTGATGGAGAGGGTACGGTATTTTGCTGTCAGAAGCAAACTTGTCGGGCAGTTATTGGGGTGAGGCTCTTCTCACAGCCGCTTATGTTATTAATTTGTCTTCTAGTGCTCCTTTGCAGGGTGATGTGCCTGACAAAGTATGGTACGACAAAGAGCCGTCATACAATTACCTGCGAGTGTTTGGCTGTAAGGCCTTCGTGCATGTACCGAAGGACGAGAGGACCAAACTTGAGCCTAAGACGAGGCGATGCGTCTTTGTCGGCTACGGTCGGGATGAGTTTGGCTATAGACTCTACGACCCGGTGGAAAGAAAGCTCTACAGAAGTAGGGACGTGGTGTTCGTCAAGGATCAGACCATGACCAACACCCAGGATTCCGAGACGCCTTCTGAGGCTGAGGAATTGCCTGAGTTAGAGTCATTTTGCTTCGAACAGTTTCCAGAGGACATCGCAGAAGATTCCATTATGGGGGAGCCAGTACATGGAGTTGCTCCCAACCTTGATCATCAGCCTGCTGATGGTGGTCAAGGTGTCCCACGGGAGGATGAGCATGCCGGGGAGGCAGTTCCTGAAGGGGAGGAGGCTGTTGGTATATAGCCAGCACCAGTGGCTCCACTGAGAAGGAGCGACAAAGATCGTCGACCATCTACGAGTTACTCACCGGATGAGTATGTGCTATTGACTGATGGGGGAGAGCCTGAAAGCTTTACAGAGGCTATGGAAGACGAACACAGGCAGGAGTGGATGGAGGCCATGCAGGAGGAGATGAGTTCCTTGCACACTAATTCTACTTATGAGCTGGTACGGTTGCCAAAGGGCAAGAAGGCTTTGAAGAATCGATGGATGTTTAGAGTGAAGCAGACAGATGATGCTACTCGCCCTCGATACAAAGCGAGGCTGCTGGTCAAAGGCTACGGTCAGCGGAAAGGCGTGGATTATGATGAGATCTTTTCGCCTGTCGTCAAGCATTCGTCTATTTGGGTGGTGCTACCATTAGCAGCCAGTCTCGACTTGGAGGTCGAGCAGATGGACGTGAAGAAGGCATTCCTCCACAGTGATCTTGAGGAGAAGTTGTACATGGAGCAGCCAGAGGGATTCTGTGAGAAGGGCAAGTCACATTTGGTCTGTCGGTTGAGAAAGAGCTTGTATGGTCTGAAGCAGTCTCCGAGGCAGTGGTACAGGAAGTTTGAGTCGTTTATGGGGGAGCACGGTTATACATGGACGACGTCGGACCATTGTGCATTTGTGAGGTATTTTGCCGAGGATGATTTCATTATTTTATTGCTCTATGTAGATGATATGCTATTAGTGGGTCGGAATGCCACTAGGATAGCGGAGTTGAAGCGCCAACTGGGCGCAGCCTTCTCTATGAAGGATTTGGATGCAGCGAAGACTATTCTTGGGATGGAGATCAGCCGAGAGAGAGAGTCCAAGCTGCTACATTTGTCCCAAAAGAAGTACATTCACCGGGTACTTCAACGTTTCGGTATGGACGGGTCGAAGAAAGTGAGTTGCCCCCTTGCGGCTCACTTTAAGCTCACTGAGGAGCAGTGTCCATCTACCGAAGACGAAAAGGAAGATATGGAGTGGGTTCTATATGCCTCAACTGTAGGAAGTCTTATGTATGTTATGGTGTGTACGAGGCCAGACATCGCTCATGCAGTTGGCACCGTTAGCAGGTACCTTTCAAATCCTCGAAGGGTACATTGGAGTGCGGTCAAGTGGATTCTACGATACCTTCAGGGCACTGCCGATTGGAGACTTTCTTTTGGTGGTGACGAGCCGAAGCTGGTTGGGTATACTGACGCTGATATGGCTGGAGATGTAGACACGAGGCGATCGACTTCGGAATATGTGATGATGTTTGCTGGAGGAGCGGTATCATGGCAGTCGCGGTTGCAGAAGTGTGTTGCCTTATCGACGACAGAGGAAGAGTACATTGCGGCGATGGAGGCTTGCAAGGAGTTGCTGTGGATGAAGAAGCTGCTACAGGAAATAGAACTGAAGCAAGAGCAGTATACTTTACTTTGCGACAGTCAAAGTGTTATTCACCTTGTGAAGAACCAGACATTTCATAGTCGGTCCAAGCACATCGAGACTCGGTATCATTGGATACGGGATGTGGTTGAGAAGAAGGATGCGGCGCTTGAGAAGGTTCATACTGATGACAATGGAGCAAACATGCTCACGAAGGTTCTTCCGAGGGGGAAGTTTGAGTACTGCAGGCAGATCGTCGGGATGACGACCTCCTCCACATAGTTGTGAATGGGGAGATTTGTTGGAGTGGATGGGGTTCCCACCTATGTGGAGAATACCCCGGAGAGCGACGAGCGCCATCCGTGTGTCGGAAAAGCTTGGGGAGTGCATGGATTTTATTTTGGTACATATATGGTAAGGAAATATATGATTGGATTTTTATATTTACTTTGATTATATATTTATGATTGGACCCTTCATATAGTAGCTTTCCATATTATTGGGTTTCCAATTATGGTAAGCTAATTATGATTGGATTTCCATTAAATATATGATTGATTTATATTAGAAGTTTCCATATATATTGGCCTTCCATGTATGGGTTACCAAGGGCTTATAAAAGGGTGATGCATGCTAGTTGTAAAATCATCTAAAAACAAAGAGTGCTTTACAATCTTTGAGAGAGAGAGAGAGAGGATTAAGGACTATTGTGAAGGAGAGATTGCTTCGAATAATTTTTTGGCATCTCTTGTTCTTCGGAGTTCGCAATCAAAAATTTTCTTCTTTCAAGTGAGTTGTGGTGATCCGTGTTGGATCGGGAGGAGCTTGTAGAGGGTGTATTCTCTTTATTCCATCAGTGGAGGTTCTTCAGGGTTGGACTCCGATCGTCCCGTGGTTTTTCCCGCAAGGGTTTTCTACGTCAAAAATCTTTGTGTCTGCGATTGTGTTTGGCCTTTTTGGTTTGTGTGCTTTTGCTCGGTTCCCTCGCAGGACTTTCTGGTTTGGGGGAACGGTTTCCGCGCTTCGTTCCCAACAAATTCATCTAACCAGTGCTCAATTTGTGATGTTTTTGCTTTGACTTGGTTGATCTGGTCTTGGTGATAGAATGTCAGTTTGTGAAGCATTTAATTTACTATTTTATTCATTGTTTTGATATAAATTGATGGTTTATTGATCTGGTTCCAGCTTAAAGTTGTTTTCTTGATGCTTATGTTGATCTGGATCATGAGATATCCATAGGATTTTCTCAGGGTAGTTCTTAGTTTCATCAATAGAGCTGTGAATTGATTGATTTGGACTTGATGGTCATATTTTAGCTTAAAGTTTATGTTTGATGTGAAAAGTGATTTAACCTATGTTACCTGTACTCTCTACTTTAAGGAGAAGTACCCGTATCGACCCGATAGGACATGGGTATGGGTACGAAATCCGTATCCGATCATCCATGGTGACAATCGGCTATGTAGTATGTGAACTTTAACATTTTTTCTTAATGATACTTGTGCATTAATTTAGATGATGTCTATTATTCTTTAACTGAAGTTTCTAGTTTATTGCAAATTAATCTGCACAGATCTCATCTATGATGAACCGAGGTCGTCGCCGTCTCCGAGGAGGTCCATCTCGACCTCCCCCCTCCACTCCAGATCCTCAGATTGGAGGAGCATCCGAGGACGACGTTATTATGACAGATGATGGGTTGACCCCACAGTCTACTCCGTCATCGGCGAGAGACACACCATCTTCTCTTCCCTTTGGAGGTACGCCATCTTCGACTCCCTCTGCATCTATGCCCACTGCTTCTCCTGCTACTCTTACTGGAGCAAATATTTATCTTGGTCTTATGTTTTTGTCCAATAGAGTATATTACCGACGTCCAGGTTTTTTGAACCCCTCCAGTCCACCGGAGAGGCCTGCTAATGTGACACGCTCAGAGCTATGGTCCGATGGAAAAATGTAAGTAATAAACAATAAATTATTGTATATTCATATATTGTCTTTTTATTATTTATTTCTAATTGTGTTTTTTTATGCTCTTCCCCCTTAAAGCTGGAAATGAGCTTGGGGACCTCATGCGAGGAGATTTTCATGGACCTTATTTAAATTTCAGGTCTATACCAGACCCGAAGAAATACATTTGGCTTGATATGTTAAGGGTATGTTCTAATTGTTTCTAAAATTCATGGTCCTCTTGTTTAATTTATAGTTAAAAGAATAATTTATAATATTTTTATTATACTTTTTAATCTGTGTGATTATCTATTTTAATTTGTAGAAGAGCTATTGGTGGCCGAACCACGAAGAGACGGAGATCAAGAAATGCTATAAGTCGATTGCCGGCAGAAGGCTTGGGGATATGGTAAGTGACCAAATGGCTTTTGCGGCACATGATGGAAACAAGCGAAACGATTGGCTAAAAGAGGAATATTGGAAGAAGATGCAAGAGGATATGGCCAAACCGGAGTACAAGGCCAGGTCGGACATGGCGAAGACATCTCGTGCTAAGGCTGGTCTCCACACGGGTGGATCAATCCCGACCGCTGAACATTTTCGTCAGATGGTATGTAAGATCCTTAATTAAAGTGTAAAATTTTATTATTTACATATATCATAGAGTTAACTTTTATAGTGCGAGGAGGCCGCCAAGGCAGGCTTAGACACGAGTACTGTCGACTTTCCCAAGATATTCGAACATACCCATAAACGCAAGAAGGATGGGAAGTTAGTAGACGAGCGGGCTACCAAAGAATTTGTAAGTATTTGCTTGTCTTTCAACAACTTATCAAAAATTTAGTCGACCTTTGCCAAATCAATATTGTATGTTTCCAAGATATTCGAACTTGTTTCACTCCAACTTGTTTCATTTACTTCATCATCTTTTACTCCAACTTGTTTCATTTAGAATGCACTTAAAGAAAAGATCCAATTAGTTATACACTTCTACTTTCTACTTTGAAAATTTAATGGAATGTTTATTTATCGCTTCAAAACTGCTCCAATTGTTTTTGCAATAGGGCGTAGTACATGTGAGATTAATGTCTCTCACGACAAACCTTTGAAGTTCCAGACAAGTTAATGTCTCTCATTGCAAATATTAGTTCCTATTCTTCGAAACATGTAGTTTGGTTGTAATTTTATATATTCATGATACCTTTATATATACAGGAGGCCTACGAGAAATTGGAGAGTCATGCCTCTCAGGCCCCTGATCAGGAAGCGGCGATGACTATTACTAGTATGCCACGTATGCCCACTGCGAGGAATGACTTGTGGGTACATGCTGTTGGAAGAGGAAAGGGCGGTACTGTGTACGGTACCGGGTCGTTAGCGTCGCAACCTTCGATATATTCCAGAGATCTTCCACCTGCAGAGTGTCCTGCACATGCTACTCCTTCTACTGGCGTTCTTACTATGGAGCAGATGACTACCATGATGTTCGATTTTCAGAGACAGTTGAGACATATTACTGACTTGGTGTCTCCTAACAGTGCTCCTGACGGTACCACTGCTCCTTCTGGTACTCTGGTTGTTCCTCCTCCTGCTGCTACTCATTCTTTTATTCCGGCTACTATTCCATCTGTTGCTCCTCCGGCTACGTCTACTTTTGTTGCTCCTCCGGCTATGTCTACTTTTGTTGCTCCTCCGGCTACTTCTATTCCAGCCGGCAAGCCAGCAGCAGGCATTTGTTACACTTATGACGCAGTTTATGGGCAGCATGCAACCACCATCATCTTAATTTTCTATGCTTTTGTATCGCTAGAGACATATTAGTTTGTACTTGTTGCATTAGATTATCTTTTTGTATGGATGGTTGAACATGTTTGGACATCACTATATATATATATATATATATATATATATATATATATATATATATATATATATATATATATATATATATATATATCTTAGTTTTTTGTTTGTTTACTTTGTGTTATATTATTTTTGCTTATATCTTTGGTAATTATTGTGGTGCTAAAATTTGCACTGTATTTAAGTGTGTTGTGAACTGGTTTATATTACTGTTACAGCATTTACAGGATGTGTATAGTAGGGTTTTACAGGATGTGTATAGCAGGGATTTACAGGATGTGTATAACAGGGTTTTTGCAAATATAAAAAACCGGCTAACTATCGACGCATCAGCGACTAAAAACTTGAAAAAACAATCTAAGCAACGACTAACTCGTGACTAACCAGCGACTAACCTTCGACTATCCAGCGACTAAAATTATTGCCAACTAAAATTTGGTAAAATCAACTAGTCGTCGAACGTTAGTCGCCATTTAGTCGCTACGTCAGCGACGGAACTATTAGTCGCGGGTTAGTCGCTAATTGTAGTCTCTAGTGTAGTCGTTGGTTCGTCGGTGCAGCGACGAAGCAGCGACTAAAACGGAACAGCGACTATGCATTCAGCGACGGAAAAGTGCAGTCGCCAGTTAGTCGCTATTTTGCTTTAGCGACTAATATATCAATTTTAGCAACTAAAAAGTCAGTCGCTATTTGGATGTTTTTTTGTAGTGAAGCAAACTCCGTACTTTAGAAGATCTGGTTTGTGGGGGGGGGGGGGAGGGGGTCAGTACATTGCCGTGTACTGGTGAGTAGCCTCTAACCGACCCCACCAAAACACCTTGAACTAGTGAGTGCAAGCAACTTTATGTTGTCTTTCTAATCTTGTTTTAGGATAAATTGCATGACATAACATACATGTGTCCAAAACATAAAAGTATCATGCAACAGAGTTGATCTTATCCAATACTTAACATCATTTCATGTAAGTTCACACAACGATATAATTCATAATATATATATATATATATATATATATATATATATATATATATATATATATATATATATATATATATAAACATTGTGACGTCATAATGTGGTGCCCCTGCCTCATGCAATCGTTAGCCTTCACACATATATAAATGTACCAAGTGCCCATTAAGTATCAAGTACTAGGCTTGCAAACAAATGAAATTAGTATATGCAACCTAACTATATGGATGTTACTGGCACCACAAGTCATCGTAGACTTCTAGTGAGACATAGATCCTTCTAGTTCGGGTAGCTATTGAAGGCTCCACACCCTGTGCTAGTACGTCAGCAACGTTTCGCCTAGGCCGGCCCGATTCTGGTATCCCGAAACCGTTCGAAAAATATAATCTTGTGCATAAGTTGTCCATGACCATGCAAATATGTAAACAATTAAACTACAAACATAATGCATGGTATAATTTGAAATAAAAACATACAACACGTCTCTACTCTGTGTTATATCACAACACATTTCTTTCGCATTACCGTATTTTCTTGAGCAATCGCTTGCATCATTCTTTCCTGTCCAGGAATTCTATCTTGGCGACCCAACGGTCCCAACCTTTCCATATTTTCTTCACATAATCTACTCTACAAAATATCAAAGACCAAACACAGTGCTACAACCTACATGATAACAAAATAATAGAACTATACTCCACATGATGCATAACTACAACAATATGAAATCCACATTATAGCAGTAGTATAATTTCTCAGTCGATACAACAGTACGAAAATCTAAGTTTATCATAGTGAGTTAATATTTCATGTCATATACAGCAAGTTAACAGAAAATGAGATTGCTCTTTTTATTATATATTTTGTTTCTTCTCTTTTTATTAACATGCACAACTCATATAAGAACTAAACATGTAGCATCATTTTATTTAGTGTGAAGGTAAAGAAACGAAGGATCATCAAAACTACCCACATAAAGAAACATCGATCTGTCTCGACCGAGCAAATATATGAAACAATATTCTTTGCCTGAACCGCAGTCCAAACGGCCATTCGAGCAAACAACCAACTAAATGCATCATGAGAAGCAGAGCATTACAATTTTAGGATCTCGTATAATATTTAAATTTTGCATTTAGGTCTCCATTTTAGATGGTCAATTCAAGTCAACCATCAAGACGAGACCTAGACCCTCTTCTTAATAATATAGAGACCTAAACGTAATTTTTTAATATTATACGAGACCTTAAAACTAAATAACCCTAAGGAGGCGTTTGGTATGCGATATTTTTTTTTATTTCCGAAAAAATTTAAGATGGGAATCTATTACCACGTTTGTTTGGCTTATAAAAAATTTATTCCCGGAAATTATAAATACCCGGATAAATAGTTTACCCACAAAATATGAGAATTCTATCCAATGAGAATAGGTGGGTATTTTTTTTTTTTTTGGCCCGGACAAAAAAAAATTTGTCTAAATTTTTTTCTTCATTTTTGATCAATTTTGATTAGTTTTGAACATTTTTTCTTTTTTTGTCGTTTTTATCGCTTTTTTGTCATTTTTACCAATTTTTTGTCGTTTTAAGCGATTTTTTGTCGTTTTTACCTATTTTTTGTCTTTTTTGTCACTTTTTGATTATTTTTTGTCGTTTTTACCCAATTTTTGTCCTTTTTGTCTTTTTTTGTCAATTTTTGTCATTTTAAGCGATTTTTTATCGTTTTTGTAGCTTTTTTTTGTTGTTTTTACCGATTTTTAGTCGTTTTTTGTCGTTTGTCGCTTTTTGGTCTTTTACTAATTTTATGTCTTTTTTGTCATTTTTGTCGCTTTTACCGATTTTGTCGTTTTTGTCGCTTTTTGGTTATTTTTTTTATCGTTTTAACCGATTTTTTGTCCTTTTTTGTCGTTTTTATCGACTATTTTTTGTTTTTGTCGTTTTTTTGGTTATTTTTTGTCGTTTTTTACCGATTTTTTTTTGTTTTTTAACCGATTTTTTGTCGTTTTTAACCGATTTTTTTTTGTCATTTTTTGTCGTTTTAACCGATTTTTTTTGTTGTTTTTTGTCGTTTTTGCCGCATTTTGGTGCTTTTGTCGTTTTTATCGATTTATGTCGTTTTTGTCGTGTTTTGGTTATTTTTGTCGTTTTTACCCTTTTTTTGTTATTTTTTGTCGTTTATACATTTTTTGTCGTTTTTTTGGTCATTTTTGTCGTTTTAACCGATTTTTTGTCGTTTTTCATCGTTTTTGTCGTTTTTTTATTTTTGTAGTTTTTACCGATTTTTTGTCGTTTCTACCAAAAAAATTTTCGTTTTTACCGATTTTTTGTCGTTTTTACCATTTTTTTATATTTGTTCATTTTTTTCGTTATTATTATTTTTTTCCGGGAATATTTATATTGTCACCAAACATGGGAATGTAATTTTCCAGGGAATTTAATTCCTTGGAATTTGATTCCCGGGAATATAGAATTCCCGGCTATATAGTATTCCGCATACCAAACGCCCCCTAAAGATATCTTTTATTTTGGAACCAATACACTTACAGAATTTAAATATCCTACAATATCATTTTCTCGTTCAGTCAGCTGGCACAGTCATGCCACATGCATGGGAGTGATCTCGTGCAGCCATTTTATGGTATGGGCTGTAGAGAATATAGATCGAGAGTTTAAATCGACAAGAATGCTAAAGACATATTTTCCATCGATTATTACAATGGCTTAAGCAACAATCATTAAAAAAAAACTTGCTCAAATAGGCAATATATATAGTCTATAGCTCTCAGTCTCCACTCCCTAAATTGCTATCAACTGCAACTTTTATTTCAACAATATACGACGCATTAGATAGAAACGAAACACACTCATGCATCCATTCACCCTCATTTGATGTGTGTGCATCAGCTAATCGATATGATAAGCTAAAGGAATGGCTTGCAAGAAAGCTACCTAGGGGGAGGGAGGATACTTGGGAAATGGCTTCTTGTAGCTAGGAGGGAACTTGTGGAGGAATGGCTTCTTGAAGATGGGAGGCGGCAATGGCTTGTGGTGGATGGGAGGAAACTTGGGAAGGCTAGGATGCTTGTGGTAAGGAAAAGGCGGGAGTGGCTTCTTGAAGTAGGGGTGCGGCGGCGGCAGAAGCGGCTTCTTGTAGGTCGGAACCACGGGCGGGCACGGCTTCTTGACCACTGGGGACTTGTAGACGGGCGTTGGTGGCTTGTAGACCGGGACAGGGGCTACAGGTGGTTTGTAAGTTGGTGTCGGTGGCTTGTAGACCGGAACTGAAGGTGGGCACGGCTTCTTGACCACCGGAGGCTTTGGAGTCGACGTTGTTGGTGGCTTGTATACCGGTACCGGTGGTGGAAGAGGCTTCTTGTATATGGGTGGGTGTAGGAACTTGTGGAAGGGCTTGTACAACGGATGCTTGTAGTGATGCCAGAAGAGAGCCGACGTCGTCTCCGTGGTCTGCGAGTCAGCAGCGGAGCAGGAGATCATGCTCGTCGCCAGCAGGAGTGCAAGCAAGCCCACCAAGAGGCTTCCGCTCAGCCGGACTGTCCCCATCGGGAAAATCGACTGCTGATAAAAAGTGCAAGGAGAAGAAGAAAGAAGAAGAAGAAGAAGAAGCTCTTGGCTTCAGGTTTGTTGGAGAATTGAGGCCAACGTTGCAATATATATATAGGCTTAAGGGCTTGCCAGCAACTGACGTTTAAAGGCTTCACATGGAGACTGGCCATTGTGCTACCAGTATTTGTGGTTTCCTGTTCAGTGCATTAACTGTCAGTGATCTATATTTTCTCTTCTTAGACGTACTTCCTACTTTCATAAGTTGCATCACATTCTCCCGTTTCTTACACTTTTTTTCCCGCACACGAGTATCAAACTCTTCGATCTGAGGATCCTAGAGAACTATTTGTACTGATGTCAGAAAAAAAAGTACCCTTTCATTCTGCATTGCGTAGGAACATACTGTCCTAAAACACAGGTTGTGCAATACTGCATTGCCAAGTGGTGGTGATTAATTGTGGACATTCCCATGTGGTGACAGGAACTCTGATAATGACATGGTTAACAAACCTTCACAATTATTAGGATGGTGGATTTCAGCAACAGTGCTCCTGATTTGTGTATAAGTGTATCAAATGCTTAGCTCATAGGCATTCTTTAGCATGCTTTTTTAGGTAAAGACAATTATAGTCCCTTCAAAGTTATTTGGATAATGTAGAAATTGTTAGAGTGGGTGGGGTTCCCACCTATGTGAAGAATACTCCGGAGAGCGACGAGCGTCATCTGTGTGTCGGAGAAGCTTGGGGAGTGCATGAATTTTATTTTGGTACATATATGGTAAGGAAATATATGATTGGATTTCCATATTTACTTTGATTATATATTTATGATTGGACCCTTCATATAGTAGCTTTCCATATTATTGGGTTTCCAATTATGGTAAGCTAATTATGATTGGATTTCCATTAAATATATGATTGATTTATATTGGAAGTTTCCATATATATTGGCCTTCCATGTATGGGTTACCAAGGGCTTATAAAAGGGTGATGCATGCTAGTTGTAATCTCATCTCAAAACAAAGAGTGCTTTACAATCTTTGAGAGAGAGAGGATTAAGGACTATTGTGAAGGAGAGATCGCTTCGAATAATTTTTCGGCATCTCATGTTCTTCGGAGTCCGCAATCAAAAAATTTCTTCTTTCAAGTGAGTTGTGGTGATCCGTGTTGGATCGGGAAGAGCTTGTAGAGGGTGTATTCTCTTTATTCCTTAGTGGAGGTTCTTCAGGGTTGGACTCCGATCGTCCCGTGGTTTTTCCCGCAAGGGTTTTCCACGCCAAAAATCTTTGTGTCTGCGATTGTGTTTGGCGTTTTTGGTTTGTGTGCTTTTGCTCGGTTCTCTCGCAGGACTTTCTGGTTTGGGGGAACGGTTTCCGTGCTTCGTTCCCAACATAGTGGTATCAGAGCCAGGTTCAAAGAAGTGTCAGGAGTTGACAGTCAAACCAGGAAGCAGAGATGGACGCGAAGCCGGTACGCATGGTGAACCTGAACGGTACCAACTACCATTATTGGCGGAGCAAGATGAAGGATTTGTTGTTCGTCAAGAAGCTGCATCTTCCAGTATTTGCATCCGAGAAGCCCAGTGACAAATCCGATGAGGACTGGAACTTCGAGCATATACAGGTGTGTGGGTACATGCGGCAGTTCGTTGACGAGAACATGTACAACCACGTTGCCAATATTGAGCATGCGAAGACGTTGTGGGAGAAGCTGGAATCTTTGTACGCGAAAAAGACCAAGGTAAACAAATTGTTCCTGATCCGAACGATGATGGGTCTGCGGTACAAAGATGGTGCATCCATTACGGATCACTTGAGTGAGTTCCAGGGCGTGGTGGACCAGCTATCCTCGATGGGAGTCAAGTTCGACGACGAGGTTCAAGGACTTTGGTTGCTATGTACATTGCCAGACTCGTGGGAGACCGTACGAGTATCTATGATCACTTCTGCTCCGGAAGGCGTGGTCAGTCTGGAGTTTGCCAAGAGCGGGGTACTGAATGAAGAGATGCGGAGACGTTCTCAGGGCACTTCATCCACATCCCATCACTCAGAGGCACTAGTTTCGGAGAGCCGCGGAAGGGGCAAAAGCAGGGGTCCAGGTGGTGGCAGAGACAAGAGCAGGGAGAAGTCCAAGGGTCGGTACGAGGACTCGGAGTATTACCAATGTGGCAAGAAGGGCCACATCAAGCGGAACTATTTCGCTTGGAAGAGGGAGAAGAAGGGCGACAAGGGAAAGCAAGATGAGAACACTATAGCGGCGGCTTCGATACATGGAGGCGATGTGATCGTTGTAGGTGATGAGGTTATCACAAACCTCGTCTGCGATGACAATTTTTGGCTGGTGGACTCAGGGGCTTCAGCGCATGTATCTCACAACAGGGCACTATTTTCCACTTACACGACAGGCGACTGTGGAGTGTTGAAGATGGGCAATGGAGATGTGTCAAAGGCGGTTGCCGTTGGAGATGTGCATTTGAGGACGAAGACGGGTGCAGTTTTTGTTCTCAAAGATGTTTGTCATGTCCCTGATATCCGTTTCAACCTGGTGTCGGTTGGAAGGTTGGATGATGAGGGATTCTTCAGTCTCTTCGGAAATAGTCAGTGGAAGCTTTCCAGAGGTTCGATGGTGATTGCCAGAGGAAGCAAGAATTCCGGTCTCTACTATATGGAGGGGAGGGCACAGGAGGTGAACGCAGTCAGTGATGCGTCTAACGAGTTGTGGCACAGGCGGCTCGGCCATATCAGCGAGAAGGAGATGAGCTACTTGGTGAACAGGAAGGTGATTCCAGGGCTCAAGTCTACAAAGTTGGAGAAGTGCACGCACTGCTTAGCTGGGAAGCAAAATAGGGTGTCTTTCCAAAGTCACCCAAGTTCAAGAAAGCCGGCGTTGCTCGAGTTGATTCACTCGGATGTCTGCGGTCCTATGAAGGTAGAATCTATTGGTGGTGCTTCTTACTTTGTAACTTTTATTGATGACTGTTCCAGGAAGGTTTGGGTCTACGCCTTAAAGACCAAGGATCAGGTGCTGCCTACTTTCAAAGAGTTTCAGGCCTCTGTTGAAAGAGAGACGGGCAAGAAGTTATTGTGTGTTCGGTCCGACAATGGCGACGAATACATCGGTCCCTTTGATGCTTATTGCAGAGAGCAGGGGATACAACACCAGAAGACTCCGCCAAAGATACCTCAGCTCAATGGTGTAGCGGAGTGCATGAACAGGACACTGATGGAGAGGGTGCGGTGTTTGCTGTCAGAAGCAAACTTATCGGGCAGTTATTGGGGTGAGGCTCTTCTCACAGCCACTTATGTTATTAATTTGTCTCCTAGTGCTCCTTTACAGGGTGATGTTCCTGACAAAGTATGGTACGGCAAAGAGCCGTCATACAATCACCTGCGAGTGTTTGGCTGTAAGGCCTACGTGTATGTACCGAAGGACGAGAGGACCAAACTTGAGCCGAAGACGAGGCGATGTGTCTTTGTCGGCTACGGTCGGGATGAGTTTAGCTATAGACTCTACGATCCGGTGGGAAAAAGCTCTACAGAAGCAGGGATGTGGTGTTCGTCGAGGATCAGACCATGACCAACACTCAGGATTCCGAGGCACCTTCTGAGGCTGAGGAATTGCCTGAGTTAGAGTCATTTTGCTTCGAGCAGTTTCTAGAGGACATCGCAGAGGATCCCATTATGGGGGAGCCAGTACATGGAGTTGCTCCCAACCTTGATCATCAGCCTGCTGATGGTGGTCAGGGTGTCCCTCAGGAGGATGAGCATACCGGGAAGGCAGTTCCTGAAGGGGAGGAGGCTGTTGGTATACAGCCAGCACCAGTGGCTCCACTGAGAAGGAGCGACAGAGATCATCGACCATCTACGAGATACTCACCGGATGAGTATGTGCTATTGACTGACGGAGGAGAGCCCGAAAGCTTTGTAAAGGCTATGAAAGACGAACACAGGCAGGAGTGGATGGAGGCCATACAGGAGGAGATGAGTTCCTTGCACACTAATTCCACTTATGAGCTGGTTGGGTTGCCAAAGGGCAAGAAGGCTTTGAAGAATCGATGGGTGTTTAGAGTGAAGCAGACGGATGATGCTACTCGCCTTCGATACAAAGCGAGGCTGGTAGTCAAAGGCTACGGTCAGCGGAAAGGCGTGGATTATGATGAGATCTTTTCGTCTGTCATCAAGCATTCGTCTATTCGGGTGGTGCTAGCATTAGCAGCCAATCTCAACATGGAGGTCGAGCAGATGGACGTGAAGACGATATTCCTCCACGGTGATCTTGAGGAGGAGTTGTACATGGAGCAGCCAGAGGGATTCTGTGAGAAAGGCAAGTCACATTTGGTCTGCCGGTTGAGAAAGAGCTTGTATGGCCTGAAGCAGGCTCCGAGGCAGTGGTACAGGAAGTTCGAGTCGTTTATGGGGGAGCATGGTTATGCACGGACGACGTCGGACCATCGTGCATTTGTGAGATATTTTGTCGAGGATGATTTCATTATTTTATTGCTCTATGTAGATGATATGCTATTAGTGGGTCGGAATGCCACTAGGATAGCGGAGTTGAAGCGCCAACTGGGCGCGGCCTTCTCTATGAAAGATTTGGGCACAGCGAAGACTATTCTTGGGATGGAGATCAGCCGAGAGAGAGAGTCCAAGCTGCTACATTTGTCCCAAAAGAAGTACATTCACCGGGTACTTCAGCATTTCGGTATGGACGGGTCGAAGAAAGTGAGTTGCCCCCTTGCGGCTCACTTTAAGCTCACTGAGGAGCAGTGTCCATTTACCGAGGACGAAAAGAAAGATATGGAGCGGGTTCCATATGCCTCAGCTGTGGGAAGTCTTATATATGCTATGGTGTGTACGAGGCCAGACATCGCTCATGCAGTTGGCACAGTTAGCAGGTACCTTTCAAATCCTGGAAGGGTATATTGGAGTACGGTCAAGTGGATTCTACGATACCTTCAGGGCATTGCCGATTGAAGACTTTCTTTTGGTGGTGACGAGCCGAAGCTGGTTGGGTATACTGATGCTGATATGGCTGGAGATGTAGACACGAGGCGATCGACTTTGGACTATGTGATGATGTTTGCTGGAGGAGCGGTATCGTGGCAGTCGCGATTGCAGAAGTGTGTTGCCTTGTCGACGACAGAGGCAGAGTACATACGGCGACAGAGGCTTGCAAGGAGTTGCTGTGGATGAAGAAGCTGCTGCTGGAAATAGGACTGAAGCAAGAGCAGTATACTTTGCTTTGTGACAGTCAAAGTGCTATTCACCTTGTGAAGAACCAGACATTTCATAGTCGGTCCAAGCACATCGAGACTCGGTATCATTGGATACGGGATGTGGTTGAGAAGAATGATACGGCGCTTGAGAAGGTTCATACTGATGACAATGGAGCGAACATGCTCACGAAGGTTCTTCCGAGGGGAAAGTTTGAGTACTGCAGGCAGATCGTCGGGATGACGACTTCCTCCACATAGTTGTGAAGGGGGAGATTTGTTGGAGTGGGTGGGGTTCCCACCTATGTGGAGAATACCCTGGAGAGCGACGAGCGCCATCTGTGTGTCGGAGAAGCTTGGGGAGTGCATGGATTTTATTTTGGTATATATATGGTAAGGAAATATATGATTGGATTTCCATATTTACTTTGATTATATATTTATGATTGGACCCTTCATATAGTAGCTTTCCATATTATTGGGTTTCCAATTATGGTAAGCTAATTATGATTGGATTTCCATTAAATATATGATTGATTTATATTGGAAGTTTCCATGTATATTGGCCTTCCATGTATGGGTTACCAAGGGCTTATAAAAGGGTGATGCATGCTAGTTGTAATATCATCTCAAAACAAGAGTGCTTTACAATCTTTGAGAGAGAGAGAGGATTAAGGACTATTGTGAAGGAGAGATTGCTTCGAATAATTTTTCGGCATCTCTTGTTCTTCGGAGTCCGCAATCAAAAATTTTCTTCTTTCAAGTGAGTTGTGGTGATCCGTGTTGGATCGGGAGGAGCTTGTAGAGGGTGTATTCTCTTTATTCCATTAGTGGAGGTTCTTTAGGGTTGGACTCCGATCGTCCCGTGGTTTTTCCCGCAAGGGTTTTCCACGTCAAAAATCTTTGTGTCTGCGATTGTGTTTGGCGTTTTTGGTTTGTGTGCTTTTGCTCGGTTCTCTCGCAGGACTTTCTGGTTTGGGGGAACGGTTTTCGTGCTTCGTTCCCAACAGAAATTTCACTCAAACTTAGGTTGTCAAGTGCATTTGGGTAGTGAAAGATGTTGAGCAAAATTATGCAAAAGCGATGGGATTCAGAGATGTGTGTGGCAGAAATCAACAAACATCGATTACCGAATCCACAGAGAAAAACACGAACTTTACATGCCATAAAGATCAGACGCACAATATGTGGCGACATGTGTTATGTTGCCAAAGTATCATCTTTCTGCGACATACAAGACACATGTCGCCAAAAGTTATTTTAAATCAAAAATATGATATGTCGCAAAAAGTACTTACATTCCGCGACATGTGTTATTTCATGTCGCCAAAGACTTTTCCACACAAGGCTACGGCGACATGTATGCGACATAGCCAGATATGTCGCGGAAACGCTTTGGCAACACAAATCTAACTTTCTGCTACATATTGCTTATGTCGCTAAACATGCATTTTCTTGTAGTGTAATATACCTCCCGACCCCCTTGCCACCAGAGTCAACGGCTTAATTACTACTCCTCAAGAAAAAGTATGCACAAGTATAAAAGAGATCACAAATAGAAAATGCAACACTTACAAGATGTCATCACCTAGCAACGATTGTTCGCCGTCACGATGATGATCTCGACCTGATAGAACAGACAACTCTTCGATCAGAACCCTTCTTATTTCTTGAAGTACAAGACTTACAAGAGCAAGATTTTTTCTTATAAATGATGAATTCTCCCTCAAATCTCCTTGACAGCGTACAATAATAAATCCCCCTTAGGCGCCTCCTATAGATAACAGGGGCTAAAAACCTTAGTTTAATTAGGAAACCTAACTTGTATTGTATCCCAAGCCCAAAAAATAAACTTCCATATTATGCACACATTTAATTCCTATGGGTCCCACATAAAATTATATTAGACTCCCGACAAACTCTCTCTCTCCAGTCTTATGAGAGAGTATTGCCCACATGACTTCTCAAGGGCATTTCGTGCCTATCGTCTTGTGACAAAGTTCCTGCCCTTGCTGTCATCCAATATATATCCTTGATTGCTCCTTGTAGAAGCATGAAAAATTCTAAGTTTGACGCATGATGTCTATGTGATGAAGTGCCTCTTCTTATGCATCAAAAGTTCTAAAAAGACAGTATGCTAAGCGAAGTTGAAGACAATGATTCTTCATAAACAGGCCATTGCTTACGCGACAACCTTCAAAAGTCTATGCAACACTCTTCAGTCAAAGTAGTAAATTTTGACTTCATGCGATAAAAGACTTGCGCCGCATATAATCGAGCCACAACTAATCCAGACACACATCAAAAGTCAAGCTGTCTCGAAAAATGTGTAGATGACGGTTGCAAAAGAGATGCCAGCACCAACGTCAGCATTTTGTTTGCTTTACAGCTGGATAATAAAGTAGTATGCGGCAGAAGCATCATGAAGCAATATGCGACAGAAGCATCATGAAACAGTATGCGGCTGAAACTTCATGTGCTAAGTGGCAGCATGTTTCTATTGCATGGAGATCGTGTGTTGCATGGTCGCATGTCATGCAACACGTCTCAAATAACTGATCCACGTGGCAGCCTGAATATGAAATGCATGCATGTTTCATCTCGCGTACTCTAGAGTACCTATGTGGCAGCAGTATCTTATGCACATAATGTCACGACCCACACACGTTTTTCGGATACGAGTATGTAGTCAAGTCCAGCCTACGCCGCAGCATCGGTGGTAGTACACTGTCTAGGTTTCAATGCCAATCTCAAATACAATAAAATAAATCTAATTGCTCATTCACAATAATTATTTTATGTACAATTTGAATAATACAACAAAAGGATACTTGGAAACAAATCTGCTAAACAATAAAAGAAACTAACTAATCTATCCAGAATCTACGGTCGGCCTCCAAGATCTCTCTCTCTCTCTCTCGTATAGTCCATAGCACAAAAGTAGGAAGCACGCCAAGTCACCTACAACTATCTAGTCAGGAAAGGAGCAAAGTACAACCCTATTGCATAATCACTACAAAAAAAACCATTTTATGACGGGTAAAAACCGTCATATATGATAATTTATGACAGTTTTTTTTAAGCAGGCAACCGTCATGAACACGGCTATTATAAAAGTTTTGAAAAATCGTTATATATGACTTACACTTATATGACACATTTTTATAAAAAAATGAGATAATTAAGTCAATTATATATAACACTAAATTTGAAAACGACATTAATATTAACATTATATATAACAAATCTATCCGAATGTGTTATGACTAAGTTATATATACATAACGTTTGATCTGGTTTTGGAACTATTCACAAAATGTTCATGAAACGTTATAAAAAGAACATATATATAACACTTTCTAACATTCTGTTCTGGTTATTCACACATATATATCACCTGTCAATGCTTATAATTCAATACATTGTAAAAAGTATATTAATTTCTTGAGACAACGGAAATATGAAATTTAACTAACATTTGAAACATTTTATTAAAAATATCCAAATATCACATCATCTTAATTATATTTCAAAATATATCACTCTTTTTTCAACTTTTGTTTTACCAACATATCACCATTACATTTCAAAATCCAAAAATATATACATCTTTCCCTTTTAGGGCAGCCGGCCTCAAAACATTGAAACATTTGCATTCACCAACACCAAATAGTGACATCCCTTCAAAAGCCAACATTGTATATCCCTTCAAAAGTCAAAACTGTACCCTACAAAAAAGGTATTACAAGGAGAGGAAATGAGAAAAAAAATTTGTGAAAGGGAAAGGAGAACGTGCAAATTACACATGATTTTGTCGCAGGTTCATATTAGACAATTTTAAGGTCAACAGAGTATCCAGTTTTATGGATTGAGATTTGGACTAATGAAACGGTATAAATTTAGGGAAATGCATGACAAAGGTATTGAACATGGATTGTTCTAATACAATATTAAATTTTCTAACTTGCACCAAAAATGTTGGTGAGGGATGAGGGTTATACAGTTATAATATTCAACTATAAGTATATGTTTTTCTATTACAAAATGTTTGGTCTAGTAGGATTTTGATCCCATACGAGTTCTTTGTTAAAATAGATACTTTACATGGAATTTAGAACATAGATGATACCTATTGAGATTTTTTAGTTTTGATTTCGATTATCAGTTGCGGGAACAATCTTCTCTCCAACAGCCTTCCTGGAAGAGGAATGAAGCAGTCTGACAAGTTTGGTTGCATCCACATCAGAAAGTTCAATCATTGGATCCTCCTCAGGGAAGAGATAATACACTTCTAGTCCTGTAGAAAAACATATATAGAAGGAAAATTATATTATATAAGGTTCAAGAGTACTTTTAAGGCAATATGAACCACATCTCATCAAATAATACAACAAAAGCATGAATTATTAAGTAATATACTTTCATGTCCTTCATATCATCCCAAACATCATCAATTATGTACAACAAAAACTCTGCATACCTTCTTCTTATAGGTATCGGTCTATGTGGAAATCACATGATACTACAATCCACCAAAGCATTTAAAGCCAAGCTTACCAAATATATGAAAACTAACTGAAGACATAAACATAGAGAGAGAGAGAGAGAGAGCAAATAAAAAAGGACCATTAGCTATTTCACTTGTGACATGTCTATCTAAAAATTGACCCATTAGGTTTCATGACGACAGAAAGCTATCTTGGTTAAATATTCAATGCGTACAAATCTCATCATGCATTCAGGAACATATTTGTTATTACATCTAGTTTCTATGTTGTGTAATGAAGAACCTTACACTAGATAATGTTGAAGAGCATGCGCTACATACCTACAACTGTCATACTCTCTACAGACTGTAAGCCATCTCCATCAGTCTCTATTGTTGGCCCAATGATTGTATCATGTTTTTGAATATGGTTAATATGTTAAGTTTAGCATTTCATTATCACTAATCTTTACACTATCACTATACCATTTCTACTTATTTTTATACCTTTGGTGATATATGCCTATTGGTTTACTTTTTAGTGATATGAGCTTATCTATCTTAAATTTAATCGGGTTGCCGGGTTGCCAAAATCAAAACTATGTTTTTTATTGTGGTCATTCAATTAAGTTTAATCATTATGATATCACTAACATTTATGCTATCACCTTAGCACTTATACTTAAACTCAGCATTGTCCTAATGTGCATTAAACTTATCACACTTGCTACTATGTGTATTGCTTTGTTCGTCTAACATGTACATGCAGAAAAGCAATAAGCAAGATCAATGTGGACATATGCAATGAAGAAATCATGGTGGGCCAAAGACGATGGATCCCACAAGATTTCTCTGAACCACCCGACGACATCTCTGGAGCCACGCACTCGGGGGTTCCGCTGTCCGGTCAGCGGACGGGGGTCGAGGGGACAGCGCCCCTCGTCGGGGGTTCGGGGGCGAAGCCCCCGAAAGGTATTCAGTTTTTACAAACTGGATATCTTTGGACAGCTGCCACCAAGGAAAAAAGCCAGCACCTATCAAAGGAAGAAGCCAAGCCGTGCCATCATCATTTCAAGACTCTGAAGAAGCCTGCACCTGCCTAAGTATATCTGGAGTCTGTAATGAGTCTTAGGAATAATTATAAACACAAGAAATGGATGGCAAAATCGAAAGCTAGGGTAGATAATAACCCAGGACAATCTTCGGAATCCTGGCGGATAATCCGGCGGATCTCCGCGGAAATCCGGCGGAAGATCCGAATGGTCTCACAGAATACCTTCTGTGAGTGTTCGGATTATCCGACGGAAAATCGCAGAATTCCGGCGGATTTTCCGTCATATGACCGTTTGCATTCCAACGGTTGGATTTTACGAATGATTGATCCCAACGGCTCTTTTTATAGCCGTTGGACTATTCAGGCGGATGATCCGGCGGATTTCCGCAGAAATCCGGCGGATGATCCGCCAGCCTGTGAAAGTTGCATTATTGCACTTTCCTTTGCTTTGGTTATAAATAGCCTTGAACCCCTTCATTCAAGGTTGATGCTTTGAGCCTAAAAATTTCTAAACTACCAAAGCCTATCCACAAACAACTATACAAAGCTTTCATTTGCCATTCACAAATTGTGTTAGAGTTATTGAGTTGAAAAGTGAGATCTTCATCCTATTGTATAAGGAGATCAAAACCTATTGTGAAAGGTTGAAGTTGGAGAGTCTTCGTATCCAAACTCTCGGTTGAAGTCGGAGAGCCCTTCGGATTAAAGCTCTTGTGTAAGAAGTTGGCGAGTTCTTCGGATCCAAACTCGTGTGTAACTATTTGCTCAAATAGTGGATTAAAGCCGGAGAGAGTTCCGGGACTGGACTGCCTCTTAGGAGGATACCAGGATATATCGGGTGTCGATATTGTGCTTGCTTCTTCTCTTGCACTTATATTTTTAAATTGCCATTAGCTTGTGCTAAGTGCTTGATTAGTTAGCTTGACCCTATTCACCCCCCCTCTAGGGTTCCTATAATTGGTATCAGAGCGAGGACTCTATTGTTAGGCTTAACATCCTTAGAGTAGATCCTTGTTAATTTTTCTATGGCATCGTATTCCTCCTCCTCCGATAAAGAGATTTTTACTTCTAGTAGCATAGACAATCATGTTTCTTCTAAATGCAAGAAATGCTCTAAGTGGAAAGCCATGGCTAAACAATCCTTAGAGATTCTTGACAACCTTCATTCTACAAATGAGAAACTTTCTGAAAAGGTTATTCATTTAGAAGAAGCAAATGAGTTTTTGAGAAATGAAAACAATGACTTGTTATCTAGACTTGATTCTCAAAACTCTTCTTGTGTTTCTTTAAAGAGTTTGAATGAGACTTTAATCTTGAAAATTAAATCTCTTTCATCATCCGTAGAAGATCTCAAGAATCAATCACATGAGTTATCTTATTTGCATGATTCTTCTATTGATGTTTTAAAGAAACAAAATGATGCTTTTATCTCTAGAATTGCTTTATTTGAAAAAGAGAATGATATTTTAATTGCTAAATTTGATTCTCTTACTTGTATGCATGATGATTTGCTATTAGAACATAATATTCTTAAAACCAAATCTTCTCATGCTCACTCTAGAGATATTCATCATTCTAGTATGTCACATGTTCATAACCATGCTCATTCTGATACATGTGCACACACTAGTATTAGATGCTTCTATTGCTCTCGTATTGGACACATGAGCTTCACTTGTCCTATTCGTAGGAGTTTTTCTACCAATGCTAGAGTAAATAGTATATGGGTCCCTAAAGCTAATAAATGTGGATCCAAGTTCATTTGGATACCAAAGTCTTCGCCTAATGTTGTAGGTGGAGCTTCTTATATCAGGACATAGCACCGAGGAGCATGTTGGTGGTTGCAAAGCTCAAAGGTCATCTTCCAAGCAATTGTACCAACACTAGCGTGGCCACTAGAGCTACTTTGGTAACATGCTAAACGATTCTCTTTAAGTTGCTTATTATATAAATCAATGTGAGATATAATACTAGCATGCTTAGTTAATTTTCTTATTATTTCTTTTATCTAGCATGACTAGTTACTTAGCTTAAATGTTTAGTTCACACTTGTTGTTTATCACTCATTTTCTATTAAGTGTGACACATCTAATTTATGCATGCTTGTTATTCTTAATCTCTATTTTATGAAGCATGCATATCACTCTAGTCCATAGGAGCTTGATTTTGATTTGAGTTAATATAATTTTAACTCTCCATCTTTAAAGTTTTTGAAATAGTTACTTCTTGCCGGTTTGTATTTAATATGTCATATTTTTCTTAATCGGTATTTGTGAATATATATGTTAAGCACAAGCTTCTTATCACTTGACAAGTATATATATATATATATACTTTCTTTTTAACCTTGTGTTTACATAATATATTCATTATTGATTCTCATACTTTATCTTGATTATCTTCTTGAGAATCAATTATGTCTTTGCCTAATAAAGTTTATTTATACATGCTTTTGAATTTGTGACAGTCTTTCAAATATTCATTAAGGATACGTGACTATATTCATTAATATTTCCATCTCTATGTAGATCATGTATTTCTTATGTTGATATTTTTTTGTATAAATATCTTTATGTGGGCATATGAGTTAAGCTAAAGTTCTATATTAACTTGAAGAGTATTTAAATATACTTGTTACCTTCAACTTGTGCTTAACTCATACTCTAGCTATTGATTCTTTTGATCAAATTTGTGAATCTCTTTTTGAATCAATTAGCTTCTTCCTTAAAGTATTCTTTTGATGATATCTTCTTGACTTTTTGGTTGGTATTATGGATACATGTTCTTAATTGATTTTTGATCTTTTCATGTATGTCTATTCGTGAACTATATAGTTTTATATAGTTTTATATTCAAATGATTCCTATCTTTTGATATTTATTTGTTTTATTCCTTTAAGTTGGGGTGTTGAGAGAAAATGTTTATTAGTGTCTTGTTCATGACTATTTATGGAAGTTCTTTTAAGAATCACATGGTTTTGTGCTTTGTCTTATTTTTATATTTACCTCCGTTTTTAGTGCACATTTTCAAATCTATATCTTCTTTATAACTTACTATGGTGCACTATGAAAGCTCTTTGAAATGTACTTCTTGATATCTTTAGCATTTAGCTTTCTTGATCTTAATGATCCTTCTTTGCTCATTCCTTGGGTTTATACTTCTTTTTGAATTATTGTTGTCCAATGGTTTTAGTAGCACATGAGAATACATGTATTTGTTATATCATATTTCTCATGACTTTAGCTACTATGGTTTGAGCTTTTGTGTTGAGATTTTCTATTTCTAGAGAATACACTTATTTCATAATGGTTATAATATTTTGCATTCTCTAGATCGATCTATCATTTTATTATCTTGAATTAATCTCATTACTTGGCAAAGAGATTTATTTTATTGTGTTTTCTTGAATATCTCTTTGGCCATATTTTGATAAGAGTCTAGTAAATTTTTGTTTGACTATCATCTTATGCTCTTATCCTTGCTTAGTAAAGAGTCTCTAAATCATTTTGTTCATTCAAAATGTATTTTTCTCTTTGTCAACTCTTTGCTTAAGCAAGTATTCTTTTTTTGTGTTAGTGACTTAAGATTTAATGAGCACATTTATCTTGTTAATGGCTTCCCTTATTAATCTTATTTGGATTATATAGTTTGCTTATTTGTGATATATTATTAAGCTATATAATTTTGGCTCACTTTCACACATCTAGCTATATTCCTATACTTCAATCTATATATGATATGCTAGTTTACAAAAACAAGATTTGTGATATGCTCATTCTCTAAAACTAGTTTTACATATTCTTTATTAAATCTTGTTTTCTCTTAGAGGTTTGTGATTCCTTGTTTTAACTCTATTCCATAACTAGTCATTAGCAAGTCTCTCTTAAATTTCTCTCACTTTTGAGTCATGATTTTATCGTATTATCATTTACATCTCTTCTTTATTGAACTTGTAATTATTTAAATGAGATTGACACTTTCCCATGTTAATTTGTGAGATTTTTTTTTTTTGATTTGTGATTTTCTCTTGATGAGATTCATTAGATCATATTTATTTATTTGTTTTCTTTATGAATGATCCTAATGATTGAGTAGTCCTAAACTATCTAATTTTGTAAATGTCAAGTCAATTTATTACTCTACTTTGACTACTCATGGTTTATCACATATGACCTTTGCTATTTGAACTTTATTGGTCTTTCATTTAGAAGTAGCAAAGTTTGGATATTACCCGGTTGATGGGTACATATGTGATAAAACATACCTAGTCCATGCAAAGCAATAAATTGGTTGATTATTTCTTAATTAGATAATCATGGACATGATATTTGAGTTTCATTTTTATTTTATTTTTTATTTTTGAGCTATATTCTGTGTATCATCATGATTGTTCTTAATTGACTTTATTCTTTTTTATGATGACATTTTCTCAAAGGATTACATACATTGATCTATCATATTTAAATATGAGATTATTCTATATAGACTAATGTATGCCATCTTTTGATTATATGTGCTTTATTGGAATATTCTTTTGATTTCTCATCTTTAGTGGCTATTTATTGGTTATCTCTTCTTGACTAAAGATGATATTTTTCGTCTTTTGACGATATTGTAGCCTTATATGCATCGAGCAAGGGGAAGAAATCCATAGTTGATTTATCCATAGATCTTGTAGTTATCTATTTTATGCTATAAGTGCTTTGGAACTAGATACGCATATTTTGAGGGGGAGCAAATTAATTAATTAATTGATTCAATTCATTTATACCTTTAAATATGTCGTATACCTAGTTCATCATGGACCCATACCTTCTTCTTTTTCATATCTTAGTGAATGAGGTCATGATACTTTTATTTGTGAAGGGTTTGTGAGAGTATATGCTATCGTCTTTATCATTTATCTCTCTTTTATATGGATTAAATAAGTCATCTTCTTAAATATTAACTTTCATATATTATCTTGATGACTATTGTGCTTTCGTTGGTTTGGCTTTTCTTTCATGCTTAATTGATTTGGCTTTCCTTGTTGAGGACTTATCCAAAATTCATGATTTTTATCTACTTTGGTAGTACTTTGAGGGGGAGCATTCAAGTCGACTGAATTTCTCCTTCTCAAGTATTTTTCTCCTTTACCTTCATGTTTATCTAAAGGGTATTCATATAGCATGATAAGGTAATTGAGTTCAAATGCATGAACTTGGATAAGCATATAGATCTTGCAAATAATGAGATTACTTTATATCAATTACAATATTTTATATTGATCATTCTTTTATTTTGTTCCACTATTTACTTGTGGACAATTATGATTATTAATGGTTTCTTTGATCAATGTTTCAAGTTTACATCTGTTCAATT
This sequence comes from Iris pallida, assembly GCA_029216955.1. Classification (NCBI taxonomy): domain Eukaryota; kingdom Viridiplantae; phylum Streptophyta; class Magnoliopsida; order Asparagales; family Iridaceae; genus Iris; species Iris pallida. The sequence continues at coordinate 3,121,885 of JANAVB010002998.1, forward strand.
GGTATCAAGTTTATTTAATTTCATATCTCAATTGGAATCTATTAGTTGCAATTATCTATTCCTCATGGCTTTTGTTTGAAATCCTTTATTTCATAGTTCTCTTCCAAAACTGGAGCAATATTTCATATCTTATTGTGTTTTGGATTTATTCCTTGGATTTCAAGTTGATAAACTACTTATTTCTTTTTCTTCAAATTCTTTTAAAGTTTTACCAACCATATTGTGTTTTGACAAGCAATTTTCTTTAGTACTCTACATTTGGTATGTAGTTTTATACACTTGTCTTTACACACTTCTCCCATTGTTTTTCATTAGTATATCTTGCTCATGATTGTCTATGACTTCCCCATGCTCTGATTTCTATGCGTGAGATTGATTTCATTTTTATCTTTTAGTACGGGGGAGCCTATTTTTGATAATGTCAAAGGGGGAGAAGTAAGTTTAAGTATGCTTTTATAAGTAATCTAAGTAGTATGCTTTTAGTGATATTGCTTATGTCCTTTGTATATTAGTGATATATGCATCTATTATGTCTATACTAAACTTAACCGATTTGCCATAATCAAAAAGGGGGAGATTGTTGGCCCAATGATTGTATCATGTTTTTGAATATGGTTAATATGTTAAGTTTAGCATTTCATTATCACTAATCTTTACACTATCACTATACCATTTCTACTTATTTTTATACCTTTGGTGATATATGCCTATTGGTTTACTTTTTAGTGATATGAGCTTATCTATCTTAAATTTAATCGGGTTGCCGGGTTGCCAAAATCAAAACTATGTTTTTTATTGTGGTCATTCAATTAAGTTTAATCATTATGATATCACTAACATTTATGCTATCACCTTAGCACTTATACTTAAACTCAGCATTGTCCTAATGTGCATTAAACTTATCACACTTGCTACTATGTGTATTGCTTTGTTCGTCTAACATGTACATGCAGAAAAGCAATAAGCAAGATCAATGTGGACATATGCAATGAAGAAATCATGGTGGGCCAAAGACGATGGATCCCACAAGATTTTTCTGAACCACCCGACGACATCTCTGGAGCCACGCACTCGGGGGTTCCGCTGCCCGGTCAGCGGACGGGGGTCGAGGGGACAGCGCCCCTCGTCGGGGGTTCGGGGGCGAAGCCCCCGAAAGGTATTCAGTTTTTACAAACTGGATATCTTTGGACAGCTGCCACCAAGGAAAAAAGCCAGCACCTATCAAAGGAAGAAGCCAAGCCGTGCCATCATCATTTCAAGACTCTGAAGAAGCCTGCACCTGCCTAAGTATATCTGGAGTCTGTAATGAGTCTTAGGAATAATTATAAACACAAGAAATGGATGGCAAAATCGAAAGCTAGGGTAGATAATAACCCAGGACAATCTTCGAAATCCTGGCGGATAATCCGGCGGATCTCCGCGGAAATCCGGCGGAAGATCCGAATGGTCTCACAGAATACCTTCTGTGAGTGTTCGGATTATCCGGCGGAAAATCGCGGAATTCCGGCGGATTTTCCGTCATATGACCGTTTGCATTCCAACGGTTGGATTTTACGAATGATTGATCCCAACGGCTCTTTTTATAGCCGTTGGACTATTCAGGCGGATGATCCGGCGGATTTCCGCGGAAATCCGGCGGATGATCCGCCAGCCTGTGAAAGTTGCATTATTGCACTTTCCTTTTCTTTGGTTATAAATAGCCTTGAACCCCTTCATTCAAGGTTGATGCTTTGAGCCTAAAAATTTCTAAACCACCAAAGCCTATCCACAAACAACTCTACAAAGCTTTCATTTGCCATTCACAAATTGTGTTAGAGTTATTGAGTTGAAAAGTGAGATCTTCATCCTATTGTATAAGGAGATCAAAACCTATTATGAAAGGTTGAAGTTGGAGAGTCTTCGTATCCAAACTCTCGGTTGAAGTCGGAGAGCCCTTCGGATTAAAGCTCTTGTGTAAGAAGTTGGCGAGTTCTTCGGATCCAAACTCGTATGTAACTATTTGCTCAAATAGTGGATTAAAGCCGGAGAGAGTTCCGGGACTGGACTGCCTCTTAGGAGGATACCAGGATATATCGGGTGTCAGTATTGTGCTTGCTTCTTCTCTTGCACTTATATTTTTAAATTGCCATTAGCTTGTGCTAAGTGCTTGATTAGTTAGCTTGACCCTATTCACCCCCCCCTCTAGGGTTCCTACATCTATTACCTCAATATTTAGACAACACCAGGAGTCACACAAATTAAGATCATCAATCAAGAGCAGAGCTAAAAGAGGGCATAAATAGGCTAATATAGCTTTTCTTGATCAAAATTCTAGTACATACATAAAGTAAAGATACCATGTCCGTGTCTCACAACCTAACCTTTTCTTGATCAAAATTCAAGGTATCATAGCCTATATTTCCAAATGTAAGTACATATATTATGCCTTTTGGTTGTTTGATTTTCTGTAAGAAAGAACCATTTCTTCTAACTGACCTGGTTCACAACGATTAGGTGCAAATTAAATGACGACAGATGACAAACTAACAGTTCATATCAGACACTATATTGATTTCCAAACAGGACAACATAACTGACTGAAAGCAAGCAGGAAAGAAAAGTGTGCGATGTATATTGAATTTTCATTTACTTGGTGCATATAGACTATATTCTTGTTTACTTCTTTGGTTCTCACTAATTGGAATCTCATGAATTGACCAACTCATAGAATGATGGAATTGAAAGAAAAGAAGAAAAAAAAGGAATTATATTTTCCACTTTATAGCTTTTAGTTTGCATACTCTAATTCGGATTCATTAAATTCTACATCAAATTCCTTCCATGAATCCTATTTCAAGTGTCAAAACCTCCTTAAGGTAAAGTTATCATTGCTAGAAGGTAGTGTCATAGATTTTCTGACATGGAAATCCAAATTCATATGAACGAAACTCTATGAATTAGGCCAATTCATGCACTTCCAAATTCAGTGAAATACACACTAAAATAAATGGATTAATATTATGACATTTTGTACTTTGCACTTGAAGTGATACCCAATGATAATGATAATTCGTTCTTAATGAAAGAATTTGGTCAGAATAAAAAATACCATTCTTGAAAGGGAGCGGCAATGACGCGACACTTATTTTCGGATTGTTGTGCTTCCTTGGTGAAATAACTTTTTTGAAAAATAGATACCAAAGTAATGTCAATCAAAATTGAATCAAGAAGGAGAACCATACCCTCCTCCTTTTGGTCTTCTTATTACTTCCAACAATACGCTTCAGAAAAGATCTTGCCTTTAGCTTCTATAGTAAACAGTTCCTAGTTAGCCATCTAGATTCACCAACAAGCATTGACAAATTTTATAGACTTAGATTTTCAAATCACAAGCATAAAAGAATGGCCAATCTAAAAATGTCAATAGCGAAGGAATTTGAAATCTAAAAATGGCCAATCTAATAATGTTAATAGCAAAATTTATGATTACAATCTAAAAATGTCAATAGAAAAGGAATTTTTGTTGTTAATTTTAAAAATAATAAATTTATGCATAACAAATCTATCTATTCGATGTGCAACAAATAAATAACATTAGACCGACTAAGAGAAGCAAAAGTACAATGAGCAATGTGATATATTATCATAACTGGTCGAGTACTCAAATTAAACACACACCAACTGATCCTCGAGTCGTGGAGGATTCATGTAATAATATAGGAAGACGGCAATATGCCGTAATCTCCCTACTGTTAAAGACTTAAATGAACAACAAGGGCATCCTTCAAGATTCGATAATGTCCAATCTTGTATTTAATTTTTCAACTTGAAAATAGAAGCAGTATCCAAACATTTCATATGAATTAATAACAAAAACATTCAAATTAACGAAAAACAAAACTTTGGAGTGAGACAAAATCCTTACAGGCGCTTCTGCTGAAATTAGAGACGAACTTTTGCCTTATGTCCCTCTCAAAAAAATACTCGCTTAGCCAAATTCAAAAAAAAACTCAATTAATATCATACCGAATCGATCACAAACAAATCATAATTTGAAACCCTATAATCAACAACGAAATCCGGTGATTATTGTCGAACAGGACCATGTGGGCTACAAGAGGGGGCGTAGGAGGCCATGAGAGATTGGAGAGATGAAGGAAGAACAAAGGAAAAAGAATAAAAAATAGAGTTTGGGAACCCTAGATCTCACCAAGGAAAAAAAATTAGGGTTTGTAAACCGATGTGCGGGGCCTCTATGAGCAAACCCCAGAGCCTCACGCCGTATGGAAGATGACGTAGACGGCAAAGTCGATTACGCCGAAGTCGAAGAGGAGCAAATGGTTGTCGCTACTTCATGTGGCGGTCAAGCCGTTAGTGGACCAGAATGGAAGCCATTGAGGAAGGAGGAGTAGATCAAGTATGGAACAAATTGGTACTCTCGCGATGGAGCCGAAGGTGATGCAGGTGGTGACGATGGCGTAGGCCCACTGGTAGAGGAAGAAGGGATAGTTGCCGACGGCGAAGAGGGGGAGCCGAAGGTGAGAGGGCTATCGGCTCTTTCATGGGTTGAAGAAGGAGATGAGGGAAGGAGAAGGAGACTATGGAAGGGGGGATGAGTTTTTGAGGGGAACGAAAAAAAAAAGAGGGGAATGAAAAAAAGAGCGGGCTGAGCTACGAGAAAATGTATTTTTTTGGGCAGTTTTATAACCCCCTTGTGTAGAAATGTTATAAAAGTGTAAACCCTTGAGCCAATATTTTTTTATTCTAATTCCTCTAAAAGTATTAAATGATTTAGAATTGTGAGTAATGGTTCATTCAAACTTATTGAAGAGAATAGTGCATTTTGTAAAAACTGTTTTTTCCTAGGGGCCTTAGTGCTTAATCCCAAATTCAAATTCTACTAGTCGATTCCATAAGGATTTTGGTGGAATCAAGCAGGGGATTACTCGACCTCCAGTTTGAATCAAATAGGGAGATCAAACCAAATCTGCAGATTCTTGCTATCTACTCTACATGAACCCTATATATGTAAAGGAGGAGATGGCCAACCCTCCCCATCTATAAACCCTAACGAGGTCGGTTCCTTCTCATCACAAAAGAGAGTTAGAGGAGTGGAAGAGAAATCAATCACGAGAAACAAGCAACTCGATAGGTACCTAATCCTGTCTTCTAATTTACAGATTTGATTATATGTATAGTGTGTTCGAGTTTATGCCTATGGGGTTCGAGGAGTTGTGTATTAATATAACAGACCCTAGGTTCTGTAATGGGAGGTAACGATACGGCCAAACATGTTAATTATAGTACCTGATGCATCCCTAAACATAAGTGACAGTAGGGAGTCGGGGCCATATTGGTATCATACTCATTTCTTGGTATCAAGTTGTGCGTTAAGCATCAGATGGATGCTGGTACCATATCCGGACATTGGTACGGATGATGCTTGGTATCATAGTTGACACTTAGTATCAGATCTATTCTTTTAATATCAAGTCAGACCGTAAGTATCAGTTGATACTTGGTCACTATGAGGTACCCGATGATTGAGTTCACAGAGGTTTCAAATATTATCACTGATATATTAATCTAAGATCACCACCTGTAACATATGTACATGTATATAGCATTGATAATCCTAGAAGTGTTAACATGTGAAATAATATGTCTGCACATTGGACTTTCATGGCAACACCAGAGTTGGGAAGTAGTAGGGAACCCTTACATGTGTAACAGGAATCGGTTTGGAGCAACATAGATGGTTAGGATTGCAAGGAAGTTGCCTTGAGTACAGACCATACAAGTAGAAAGAACCAAATTGATATGTATCACTCTAAACAATAGAAACAAACTAAACTTTTCCTGCCTCCAAGAAGTAACAGTTATCAAAAATTTGTTGAGAGAGTGTTCTATTCAGGGAATGTTAACTATTTTTTTTCTATATTTTGTTAAGTATTGTTCGATGGTCGAACCAAAAGGGTGGGTACAGATGTTACAACGGGTTGACACTTGGGCTATGATAACATAAATAAAGACATGACTTAAAGATGGATACCAGCCGTAGGATAATAAGTCTAGGGTGTCCAAGGGATGGCTCAGCAAAGTATGGTATCAGAAAACCTAGGTATCAGACAATGCAGGGAATGTGTTAGACTTTCTTGTATCAAACCAATAGATACCATTATGTGGGGCTCTCCTTGAATCAATTTGATAGCAATGGATGATAGGGATGGAACCCTCACACTTCCTTTAAAACAGAACCTTAATCTGGCACATTACAGAGGTACCCCTTTACCTTTGATGTTCTTAACCTGGCGCCTTAGATAACTCAGCAAATGTGTTGCTGCTACTACTGTGATGTTGCTCTATAACCCCAGATGGTTAGCTTAGCAGAGTATGAGTGTTCCTAATGTTCTGTTAGTATGAGTTAGAGTGGTAGGGACTAGGTGCTGTCATGACCCGCTACCGAATAATCAGATACGAGTCGGACACGCCCAGCCTTCATCGTTGGATATGATGAAGTAAGCTGTACCAATCTAGGAAAATCTAACCAAATAAACAGAAATAAGTACAAATCACAGCATCTATAATTGTATACCAGAATCAAAGTACATGTCTCAAAGTTATTACATTTCCAACAATGAAAAGTAAAGTCTGATAGTCTCAAATACAAACAGAATATAGACTACTAAAGGGTAAAGTGCTAGGCTTCCTCAGCCTCTAAGTCCAGAGCAACTCCAGCTGGCTCTACTGCATCTATAGGCTCTCGGCCATAATATGTGTCACACAAAGCCTCCATCTCACCTACAACATATCCTAGTCAGGAGCGGAGCAAAGTACAGTTCTAGGTAATGAACAAGAACATCATGATATGAAAAATAAGTACAGAAGAACATGAATATAAAATACAGGAAATGAACATGAAAGTACAGGAATGAAAGTACCGGAAGTAAAGTACAGGAATGTAACTATGAACCTGAAGTACAAGACATGACATGTGCACCATATTTGAAATACAACTAGCCTATGTGACCGGCTGGGGTGAGTACAGGAGCATGTACAGGAGTACATGAATATCGGTACGGCTTAGGACCCGCGTGCACGATGCGAGGCCTAAGCTATCTACATGAATATGGTAACCGGGATTTGGTCACATAGCTAGTGTATTTTCCCACCCGACACAAGTAAGTACAAGAACAGGAAATACAGGAGTATAAGATATCGTGCCATGACGTGTCACAAGAAAGGTACAAGATATGTAAATGCACAAGACCATAGAAAAGTACTTGCCTTACTCCGGGAAGGTACAGGTAATCAGTGGAGCTGGATGTCCTCCTGATTTATTAAGTACAAGTTGGTTAATATATAAATTAGTTCTAATTTACTTATCAAGTTCTAACTATAAATTAAGCTACACTAGTTGGTTAGGCTTAACTAATTTATCCAATTAACAATTTAGTTATCATTAAAACTAAACACAAAACAATCTATATGCTACTCTTAGACCAACAACTTGTCATGTACTGTCAATCTCTATTTCTATAGGTAAATTGTCATTTGAGTGCTTCCATAGACTATTCAGGTATCAAAACCCACATTCATTGCTTTAATTATAAGGCAAAAGATTTTGGATGATAGTTCAGTTGTTAAAACCTTCAGTTATTCGAAATGGCAGGGTTCCTGCACTACTATACTACCTAACACAAATAATGGGATTAGTTTAAAAAAAAACTCAGATACTCTACAGTTATCTGGTATTGAGTCCAAACCACAGCTAACTGAAAGAGAAATATTAATATGAACTTAACTAAAAGCAGTCCTATTCTCATTTCAGTACTCTCAAGCTTAAGTTCTAATGAAAAATCTGCACTTGGTATCAATCACCAAACCACTAGTCATACAATCTGACCTAAACATCTAGCTAGCCCATGTCATGTTCTCGAAAGCCAATAACACCTAGATAATGCCCAAATTTATCAATGCTCATATTGCAAATTATAAACTGAACTGGACTTCATCTACTGGCCTAACATGACTGCAAATTTATATGTGAAGCACAGTCTAACTTCTAAACTGAACTTGAAACTGATCATCCAGTCAAGACCCAATTACCTAGATGCAGTTAATTCATAAAGCAACTGAAGCAACCCAAGAGTTGACATATGAAGGTTAAGAGAAAAATACTAACTTCCCTTATAGGAATATGCATTACAGTCTATAGTTATAGTAAATCCTATTTAAAAGCTTCGACTGGTAACTAAAAGAAATCACTGGTACCATCAGGGTCTGAATCGACACAGAGATAACAATCAAAATCTAGTATTCATCAATGTTACAAACATATACCCCATCTCTCTCTCTCTCAATTAACCAATCCCAAAATTGAAAATTCAAATAGTGCATAGGTAAAACAGGAAATATAGGCAAAGGAAAACTCTTAAAGTGAAACATTTATATAGGCCAACTAAACCAAAGATCAGATTCACACATCCTCATCTCTCAGTCCAAACTTGAAGGTTAAGCTATGTTAAGTCATTGATCAAAAGTATATAGATGCTCCCTGATTACTCGATATCAACCAGGGTATTAAACAATCAGGTTTACAAACCAATTCCAGTTGAGATTTAGCAAAGAAAATCAAGACAGTATTCAATCTTTAGAAAAATTACACATCTTCTATAATTCAATGTTGGTCTCAACTTCCAATCAACTAAACTCGGCTGTAAACTGAACTGTAACTAGTAGTAAAGTGAGTTTGATCAAGAACTCAACTGTTATCAGAAAAATAGTGAGTTCAACTAAGAACTCAACTGTTGGTTCAACAGTACCAAGGAGCTCCTGCAACAGTTTATTACTGGTCCTCTACTGAGTAAACAATCAACAGAAAAAGGAAGAAAAAATATCCATAACAATACTCCCAAAGTCTTTGCCATATATATATATATATATATATATATATATATATATATATATATATATATATATATATATCCTGAACAAGAATTCTCAAATCCTAAAGTATCATCTATACTTACCAGCTAAGAGAAACAGAGCAATTGGCCACTTGATAACCAGGGTGTTGCATCAGTTCTAATTCGATTATAAAGAAATTCTAACATCCCACACGATCTACACTAAATTGGATTAAATTCCAAAATCACCATTCGTCACAGCAAGAAGAGACAGAGTAATACCTGGTGTATGGTCGTATCCTGAAGAAGGATTGCGGATTTGAAGAGGCGGATATAGTCTCTTGATCCAAGAACAAATCACAACTCTGATCAAACATTTTTACGAACACATATGGCATAAAAATGAAAGGATATTAGTATAACTCTTTGAGTTCTCTAGGAACCATCAGAAAATAAAATTGTACTCACGAGAAGAACTTGGTTCAATTCCAAATAGATCTCGATGAAGTACGATCCGTCGATCTAACACACAGAGCATTCTAAGAAGAAACCAATCACTGATGTAATCATAATATTCAAAATTGAGATTCAATCAATTAGGTCAAGTACTCACCAACTGTTCTTGTTCTAGACAGAGGAGAGAATGTTCGATCAATTGATCATGATTCAATCTTCCTACAGAATTCGATCAACAAGGAAAAGAATTGAGGATTTGTTTGTGATCACAAAAATTGAGTTCGATCGGACAGTTGAAATGCTTACTGAGATTGAGTTTAACAAAATGAACGCTCGATTGTCGTCATTGCTGGAACGTCGTCGAGGAGTATCCTCTTGATCGTTGATGCTCTGCCTTGCCGTTGGTCTATCGTTCACCGCCGAGATCTGACGCTCCGATCTACTGCTCGTCGTTGATGAAGAGGATCACCATTGCTGTTGCGCTTGCTTGAAATTACAGGGATGACAAAGAGGGAAAAAGAATGGAAGTTCTGTAATAAAATAAAAAGAAGGTAAGTGGAGTGTTTAAATAGCCACGTACTGGTGCGGCCAGCACATGCCCGAACGGATTAAAGGTTTTGGAGGGAAAGGGGAATTTGGCTAGGTTGTTAGAGCATCATTAGTAGTTGAGACTCTCCAATGCAATTTGGAGCCCAAAATTTCAAAAAAAAAGTAAATGTAGAATGGATTGGATTTGTATGAGAATAGTAGGAAATGATAAAGTGAGCTCCGGTCCCAAAAATTGTGTGGTCAAAAATTAATGTAGAAAAAAAATAATATAAAGTTTAGAATCTAGAAAGTTGGGCTCCAAATTGGAACTTACTATTCTACAAAACGAGTTTCTAGAATCTAGAATCTAGAAATTGGGAGCCCAACCCTTAGCACCCATGGATGGGTTGGGACCGAAATTGTAGAAATTGGGACTAGGAATGAGACTTATTATTCTACAAAATGAGCTCCTACATTCTAAATCTAGAATCTGGAAAATGGGATGGGCCTTACTAATGATGCTCTTACTGAGCACATGGCTCAGCTTGCAATTCAGTTGGAAATGAATTGAATTCAAATTTCCTGTTCTTCCTTTGAGAAGAATGACAAAAAAGAGAAGAAGGAATTAATAGTGTGAATTGATATCAACACCCAATGGGCCCTGGGTGCCAGGACAGCCCATAATGAAAAAAATTCAATTAAAGGAGAAAATATAAGCTAAGTCAAACTATTTAATCAAACCAAAATTAATAACCACAAATAAAGTTTATAAATCATTTTTTCATATTATGTAAGTTTACCAATTTGAAAAGGTGAGGTTACAAATCTTCCCCCCCCCCCCCCCCCCCCTCAAATAAATTTCGTCCCCGAAATTTCAAGAAAAAAAAACAATCATATTTATTAAATCCAAAACTTAAAACAATTCTCACCAATATAAAATTTTATTGAATGGAAAACTCCCTAAAATACCAAATTACAATCAAACAAAAAAACTGGGGTATCGCTCCTGCATCTCGTCCTCGTGCTCCCATGTGGACTCTTCCGGAGAGTGGTGTTTCCACATGACACGGACAAGTAGAATAATATGATTCTACAGTTGCTTATCCCTTCTATCAATGATCACCACTGGCTGCTCCTCGTAGGTCAAGCTCGGACCCACCTCTAGCTCTGAATAGTCCACTACATGGCTCGGATCTGGAATGTAGCGTCGAAGCTGAGACACGTGGAAAATATCATGCACTCCCTCTAAGCTAGCAGGAAGCGCTAGTCGATAAGCCACCTCGCCAATCCGTGCCGTCACATCGAAAGGCCCAATGAATCTCGGACTGAGCTTTCTGCCTCTGCCAAAACGAATGATGCCTCTGGTCGGTGAGATCTTCAGGAATACTCTATCTCCAACTACGAACTCCAGTGGCCATCTGCTGTTGTCCGCCCAGTGCTTCTGCCGATCATGTGCAACTTTGAGACGCTCCCTGATCAATCTGATCTTCTCCGCTGAGTCTACCACCATATCTGGTCCGAGCATAGTCCTCTCGCCAACGTCATCCCAAGATAAAGCTGTGCGATATCTCCGTTCATACAGTGCCTCGAACGGGGTCATCTTAATGCTAGTCTGATAACTGTTGTTATAGGAAAACTTCACAAGATGTAAGTGATCCTCCTACGAACCACCGAATTTGAGTGCGAAAACCCGCAGCATGTCCTCCAGTGTCAGAATGGTCCTCTCGGACTGCCCGTTTGTCTGTGGATGATAGGCGATGCTGAACTTCAACTGCGAACCCAAGCTCAGCTGTGGACTCCTCCAAAAGTGTGATGTGAAGCGGCTATCCCTGTCTGAGACGATGCTCACTGGCACTCCATGAATTCGCACGATCTGTCACATGTAGAAGTTTACAAGCTTCTCGGTCGACAGTCCTACCTTGAATGGAATAAAATGAGCAGACTTCGTTAGTCTGCCCACGATAACCCAAATAGCATCCTTGCCACCGGGTGTACACGGTAATCCAAAGATGAAGTTTATGGTGATTTGTTCCCACTTCCATTCCGGAATAGAAAAAGGCTGGAGTAATCCTGCTAGTCTCTAGCGCTCCGCCTTGACTTGCTGGCACACAAGGCATCTGGAAACAAATCTGGAAACCTCTCGTTTCATCCCATACCACCGACCATACTCCCGCAGATCCTTATACATCTTGGTAGATCCAGATTGAATAGAATACTACGACTGGTAGGCCTCCTGCATAACCTCCTCATAAAAATCCTTGGGCACACACAACTGGTTCCCGTGCCTCAGGGATCCATCCTCGGCAATAGTAAAGTCGTCGAGCAATCCTACCTCTTCTTGGCCGCTGAGACATCGAAGTCCATCATCTAAAAACTGGGTCTCCTTGATCTTCTCTATCAGTCCTGACTGTATCTGTGTAACACCCAGTTTTCTAAATAAGGGTAATTTTAAAATTTTGTGTATTTAATTATTTAATTATGATATTTAAATAATAATATATTTTTTGGTGAATTTTAATCATTTAAAACTATTTAAAAATTATGACTTGTGATTTTGATGTGCAGCTAGTGAAACTGTAGAGACAGTCTGACCTAGAGCCTAACCCTGTGATTTGGGATATCTATTTATCATTTTTAGCCTAGAAGGTACTTTGGTCATTTCTGTATTTATTTGAGCTTATTGTGATTTATTATAATTATTTGGAATTAATACATATTATTAGGAATGGTGTGATTTTAATATTATTTAATTAATTGCCAGGTGTTGTGATTAGCCCTAACCTAGATTGGACCTAACCTAGATTAGTCATAGCTAGTCTTAGTTAGCCATGGTTAGTATTAGTTAGTATTAGTTAGTTTGGTTAAGTCAAGATTAGTTAAAACAAACTAGGTTGCAACTTGACTCGAAAGTAAACCTAGATTTTAGGCCATTGATTAGCTAGATGGAATGAGAGCCCTAGATTTATTTCCCCAAAAACCCTAACCCTAACTTTATGGCCAGCCTAGGGGTTCCCCCATCACTATTTAATCCCTCTCAAATTTAGTTGCCTCTTTTTATCCATCCCTTCATTTTTCTAGAGAGCAAGGTTTGTTCTTCATTGAAACTCTTCCTATTTTGATCAATATTGATCCATTTCCTTTCAAACTTCTTCCATGGTGACCTAAATTGTATTTTCCTACTGTTGGTGGAGAGTAATGACAGGTTTGAGACAATTTGGAGCTTGGGGCTAGCTAGAAGGAATCCCCATTTTTGAAGTTTTCTTTGAGGAAGAACACCTATAGGTAACTTCCTATTCCCTCCATGAAATTTTGATTTCTAGGCATGAATACAAAGCCCTAGGTGTCCTCTAACTGTAGGAATAGGATTCGTGCCATTTTGTGTCCTTTACATGTCCGTATCGGGCACGTATCAGTGTAGGGTCCTAGGTGTTCGACGAAATGCCACAGTGGGCATTTCGATCATGTTTTAAGAATGTGTTTGAATAGAAAAATAGGTTTTTGTGTCGCTTATGGGTTTCTTCTTGACTGAGCTGAGTTCGTGTCATTTTGGTGTCGAGTCGGACCCATGGACACGTCGTGCGCACGTGAGCAGCATTGTCCTACTACCAGTGGGTTCGTGTGACCTATCTTGGACACGTGGATGCGTGTCCTTTGACACAAGCCTTGGGGTAGTGTCTGACAAGACACTCCCCAAGTTTCATGACACCTTATTTCGTGTCGAACACGAAAACGAGGCTGCATTGGTCATACACAGGGACTGTATGCGCACAGAAACGCGTCTGATACGCGTGTCGTATCACGCGTATGCGTGTCCGCCATGTCTCGGGTTGTGTCGCGTGTATAGGCCTTTATGTGGGCTACACGTGGACACGAGCATGAGACGTGTCGTGCCTCGTGTCGCGTCCACGAGAGCGTAGACTCGCAGCACGAGACAGTGCAGTCTGTGCGTGTCTGTGAGTGCTGCTGACTACTTGGACACCTCGTGTCCTATTTTATGGACACAAATGCATTTCTATGCCACGTACACATGTGCACTTTATGTTGGCACAATCAATTTGATATCTATTAGGTTTTTCCTATGTCAATTTAGGATTCGAGCCAATTACTGATACATGTTCTACTGATTTCTGATTTTTGGAGTTAATTTCTTATTTTAATTGTTGATTAATGATTTAATTACCAGATTAACTCACCTAGACATGTATTGGATCACTGATTAATGTTGGTTGCATGTTTTAGTTTGAAGATAACAAGTTTTAGAATAATTACCTGATTATGTTCAGACATCCCTAAGTTCAGTCCATATCTTCCTTTGAAGTTCTGTCTTCATATATATGAGTCACTCCTTTTTATGTCTAGATATCATATGATTAACCCCCTGTTGTTTTAAATCCAATTTTATTGAACTGATTGTTCAGTCTTAGTTTAACCTGTCTGTCCAACATATTCTTTGATTCAGTCCTCGTATTCTCTTAATGATTATTCAGTCCCTATATTTTGGAATGCTCAGTCCTAATAGATAACTTGTATCAGTCATTTCTTCTCAGATAATGATCCTAGTCCCAAGTTATTGGTCTGTTCTTGGTTATCCCTTTACCTGGATTACTTGATCAATTTCTACTCCTCTATGTTCAGTCTAGGTTAACTTGCTCATGAGATCGAATGTGTTCTAGTCCCAGTTTAACATGCAGTTCAATCCTTATAATTCAATATATAGGAGATGACTGAATGCATTATTGTACATGCTAGAGTAAATGTTAGAGTTTCACGAATTACATGAGTTAATGAGCTATGCTCAGTTTCAAGTTTCTGAAACTGTTCTGAACTGATGACACTGTCACTTTGGTTTCCTGGGAACAAAATCACACATACACACTGATTTCCTTTTTGTGTTGTACACACACATATACATATGCACACTGTTTTGGTTCCTATCACACAACTAAGGCATTGGCATTGTAGCACTGTTGACACCTATAAACCATAGCTGAGAATGCTTATATACTACTTATCTTCCTGTCATTAATTCTGGGGAATTAGATATCATGATAGGGATAATTTCGAATGGGCAGTTGTTTGGGATTTCATGAATTGGTACACTGTCTGAAACCTGAGTTTCCAGAGACTTTTTCATTTGTAATGCACTGTAGATTCCTGAGAAACCACCTTGCCATTTTACTAATCCTGAACCTGAACACTGAGGTTATGATTCACTCATGTACACAGACACCATTCCACTATTCTTGGTAAAACCTGAGACTCTAGGCTACATTGTTTTCCCTATCATCCTGTCACATATATCACTATCACCTGAACAACTGAGACACTGTTGTTTCTTGAACTATCATTAATAGAAATATGGGATTAGTAGTTCATGTATATGTTTCACTTAACAAAATTGCCAAACAAAGGTTGGATTTTACAAATAAAACGAGAAAAAGTACAAGAAGTACAAATTTGATTCTGGGAAAGTATTGCTATGGAAGTCTGATCTGTAAATGATCACTTTGTTCCTTGGACCATATGATGATGATGAAGATCACTGCTTGAAGTAGAACAACTTGGAAGAACTAAGTCACCAGAAAGGTATCGACGCACTTGGGCACTGATGGCGAGGCCGAATGCTTTCCTGCTTTGCTTCACTCTGTTTTGAAAAAAAGTTGAAGAAGAATGCTCTGGAGAATCAAAATCTCGAAGTTCTGATCTCTGTATTCTCTCCTGTCTCCCTGTGTGTCTGTCTTTGAGAAAAATGAGTCTATTTATAGACTGGAGCTTTTGTGCGTAAAAGAGCATCAAAATCTGTCTTTACGCTAACAACTGCCACCCATGATCAGAGTCATCCTTCGCGTACGTTGACACGTGTCCCATCATTTCAGTAAGAATATGATACATGTACACACGTTCTTCGAAATACGTGGCATGAAGGCCATGTAGGCAAACCACGTTCCAAACTGGCCAGAAAGAATAGGGCGTAAAAATAGTCCTAGCATCTTCTGGGCATAAAGCAGTAAGATGAGCGTAAAATAGCTCTGTCATAGGTTTCCAGCGTAAAGTGGTTATTGAATAACCTTGAGCGTAAAATGGCTCAAATAGACTTTATGCACACATTATTTTTTCATGAGCGTAAGGACTCATGTAAAACTCCGTACGTAAAAGAAACCATACAGTGAGCGTAAAGTAGCTCGATCTTCATAAACGACAACAATGGTCTTTGTATAAGACAAATTCCATTGAATTCTGTGGTAAATGCCATCATTAATATCTTCATGTCAGAGTTTGCATTAAATGCGAGATTTGACAGCTTTGTCCAGTGTAAAAGAGGCTGCTCTGTCCTTGGCGTGAAATCACCGGTGTAGACCCAAGCGTAAAAGATCAGTCTGCTTAGGCGTAAAGCGATTAGCATTGTCTTAGGCGTAAAGCAGACCACTTATGAATGAGATGACTCTTTCTTTGAAGCACTTTTTACGCTCCTACAAGACCCCCTTCAAAGTTTTCAAATATCTCCAAAATTTGAAATACTTTAAACAGAAGCGTAAAAGTTGAGATTTGACCTGCCAGCGTAAAATTTGGGATACGCAACAGTCATCCGCGTAAAAGCGGGGATATCCAACAGTCGGCGTATTTTTCAAAAGAAAATTAATGTCGGTCAATACTTAACCGTCACAATAAATTTCTTTCTCGAAACTTTTGAATATCTCTTTATCTTCCCAAGTAAGCAGTTTCCAACGAGGAATGTGAAGAGTTGCTTTGATTTTGATAAATAAGGACAAATTCTTTATTCTTGACATTCCTCCTTGTTTTGTTATGGCGTCGAAGAATGAGATTACCAACAAAGAGGCTTCGAGCTCCAGGCTTGATTTCGAGCGAGCGTGCAACTTTTTAGAGTGTTTTGGAGTGACTCCTGCAGTCTTTAGTCGCATTAATGGTGGTCCCCCAACTGCGTACGAAGGGCCAGGAGATGCCGAAGCGTTTCTTAATCTGATACGCCGCTCCGGGATTCGCAATATGCGTGAACTAGGTGTCTCCCTTCGTCAGCCCAACGAAGGAGAGAAAAAATGAAATTCCATGTATTGCGACTCTCTCTTATTGTAGGGGTCCACTCCCCCTTTTTATAAATAAAGTCTGATGTTAATCTCAACTGTTCAATATTTATTTTGACTGCTTCTGTGGTTGTTAATTCCCAAGAAACAAACCAACACGTGGCGTCTGTCTTGTGGTTACGAGAGCTTTTAAATAGGATCTTCCTCCGAAATAGACTCTTCCCAACAATTCTTCAGCCTTTATAAAAAGCCGAGAATGTTTCACATATTCTCGTACTCATTCCACTGAAGATAACTTTCCGTGATGTTGTTCTTCAACAAATGAGGATGGCGGAGTCTTCCCACGGTGTTCTTTTGTACGCCCAGTCCTTAGATGTGGATTCAACCACTATTAGAGCCAAACCATTCAACTTAAGTGGTAAGTCCGATCGTAAGCAAATATCTGTCTTCGAATTTTTGTTGAAAATAGCTATTCATGAGCGTAAATCCTTGACGAGCGTAAAAAAAAAAAACTTGCTGAAGCACTGACGTAAAAGCCTTGCTGAAGCACTGGCGTAAAAAGCCTTGTTGAAGCACTGGCGTAAAAGCCTTGCTGAATCACTGGCGTAAAAGCCTTGCTGAAGCACTGGCGTAAAAAGCCTTGTTGAATCACTGGCGTAAAAGCCTTGCTGAATCACTGGCGTAAAAAGCCTTGTTGAATCACTGGCATAAATGCCTTGCTGAATCACTAGCGTAAAAGCCTTGCTGAATCACTGGCGTAAAAAGCCTTGCTGGAACACTGGCGTAAAAAGCCTTGTGATCTGTTTTTAGTTAGCGTTTAATACGCATCTGATAGTACTTCTGTTTAAAACACTTCTTCTTTGTTGTTTTCTGCAGAAGTTTGGCTGAACAGCTTTTCCAGAACCGGTATTGGCGATTTTGACGCTGTGAGGAGCATTCTTCTGACATCAACATCAGGGAGCTCATGCGCTTTTGACGTGCAAATCAGACAACTCAGAACTCTTCGTGAGATAGAAGGATCTTCCTCTGTTAGTAGGAAGAGCCTTTATATACGGAGAGTTGGATGGTAGAGTCAACTCTACCCCGAGAAAACGGGTAGTAGAGTTCCTTTCACGGCAGAACTAGGAATTGTATCCCAATGCTGGATACATTCCTATCTCCTTTGAGGTACCTCCACTAATCCACCAATTGTATTGGCAGCAACACGCCTTCGGGCTGCCATACTCTGGGGTTCTCCTTTTTTCTGAGAGAGAAGACCAGAGTTTGATTCCTGCTGTTCCGGTTGCCACTGGAGCTCAGACAGTCAGGAACTGCCACCAACAACGAACCCGTCAAAGAAGATCAAAGAAGAAATAGATCTCTATTAGGTTATCGTTGGTGTATAGAATGAAAATCCAAGAATGTAAAATATTTCCATTATAACTTATAAGAAAGTCTAAGAAAATGTAATAGACTTTTTTGATGATATGGGAATGAAAATGATGGTTCTTCTATGATCAATGATTTGTATCTATCTGGATATAATATGGACATGATAGATAAATGAAATCTTATTTTCTGTTTTCGAGTATATGATACTATCAGAGGTAATATGGACGTGATAGTATGTAAGAACTCAAAAGAAAATTAGATTAATATCCATGTAGAGGTCAAAGTAGAAGTGATAGATAGGAAAAGAAAGTAGATTTAATATTTATTCAGAGGTCATGTAAACATGATAAATAGCGAATCCTACTTTCTAATCAATTGATATAGAAGATTTAAAATCCCTCTCCCAGGAGACTAGACATCAGCTTAACCAAACCTTGGTGGCTGGGGAATAAGGAGATAGATGTCATGAGCCTATAGGTCCATATCAATGTATGAATGAATCAACGTAACTTTCGGGAAAAGAAAACATTGATTCAATTCCATGATTAAATGAATGAACCCGATAGAATGATAGAACGAACGGATAGGTCTTTTCGGGAATGAAAGGTTGTTCTCAATCTCAAAGACCGGTTCATCAATAGTCCTCTTCTATAAATAGGCGAGAACTCTCTGTAATATTTCATTCTTATTTCTGCTTCTCTATTGGAAATGTCTTCCGAAGATGTACAGCAAAAGAATGAAGTCCCCCGAAAAATCGTGAGCATCATTGATACGTTCCCTGTTGAGTCCCCTGTATCAGTCTCATCGGGCTCAACCGAAATAGGTGGAAGCTCTTCTGCGCCCAAGACACCCGAAGACATTCTTGCTTTTTTAGTAGAACCAGGGAAAACTCCTGAAGAAGAAGAGTCAAAGATGGCTGCCTGCAAATTTTTCATGAGTTCAGGAAACGACGCCTTTTATGCTTTGGCCGACTATGTATTCAATAACGAAGGGAGTGGCCCTCGTCCTTATTTTGAACAAAAATAATAATAAAAGAAGTTTTATTTTTGTTCTGTCTTCTCTCTCTCTTTTTTTATACATAGTATTTCTTAAAAAATTTGCCATTGATCGGCAGCATGAGTAGATCTCCATTGGGTTTTGACAACCGATAGGCGCCATTGGAAAACACGGACTCAATTACATAAGGGCCTTCCTATTTTGCTTGGAATTTCCCTTTGCTTTTATGAGTCATCACCATCGGTCTCCGAACAGCTAATACAAGTTTGCCAACCTTGAATACCCTCTCTCTAACTTTACGATTGAAAGTTCGAGATATCCGGGCTTGATATAGTTCAATATGCTGTTGTGCTTGAAGGCGCTTCTCATCAAATCCTTCAAGTTCTTGGAGTCGTAAGCGATCATTATTCTCTGTAGTTAGCTCATTAGCAATGGCTATTCGTAGAGATGGGATCTGGATTTCCAATGGGAGGACAGCTTCACATCCATAAACCAATAAGAATAGTGTAAAACCAGTAGGAGTCCAGACTGTTGTTCGATAAGCCCATAAACACTCTCCAAGTTTCTCATTCCAATCGTGTTTATTAGAAGAGACAAACTTTTTGAGAAGTTTAATGATCGTCTTATTGAAAGCTTCGGCTAAACCATTAGCAGCTGGATTATAAGCCGTAGAAGCCAAATTCTGAATTCGATTCTTATCACAGAATCGATAAAATGCCTGACTGGCAAATTGCGGACCATTATCATGAATTATCCGTCGAGGAATCCCGAAGCGATAAATGACATAGTGCTTGATGAAGCTGATCACGTTAGATGTTTTTACTTCCGCAAGGGGAACTGCTTCTGCCCACTTAGAAAAGTAATCTGTTATAGCTAATATGAACCGATGTCATTTAATAGAAGGAGGATTAATAGGACCAATGGCATCCATACCCCAAGCTTTGAAGGGCCAAGAGGCTGCTGTAGGGTATAGAAATTCAGATGGTTGATGAATAAAATTAGCATGAATCTGACATGCTTTACATCTTCTGGCATAGTCTACAACATCTGCTATCATAGAAGGCCAATAATACCCCATTCTCCGAATACGGTCTTGCAACTTTGGACCCGGTTGATGAGCACCACAGACACCATCATGAGCCTCACGCAGTATTTGTTTGGCTTCACTTTCTGAGAGACAGCGCAACAAGAGTCCGTCATATGAACGACGATATAGCATATGTAAAGACGAATCATAATAGAACCGAAATGATCGTCTTTTAATTGATGCAGCTTCTTTAGGATCTTCAGGCAAAATCCCATGAACTGCATAATCAATGAATGGGGTTCTCCAATCTTTCTGCTGGGAACTTGACTCTGTGACATAACTTTGTTCAATATGCAGATTACTCTTCACACAGAACAAGTCTCGGTCCAACAAAGTAATTGTATTTTGCCTTCGGATTGGGACAGCCAAGTCTGCAGCTAAACTGGTAAGAGCATCAGCCTCCACATTCTGGGAACATGGTACAAATTCAATAAAGAATCCTTTGAATGATAGGACCAACTTGACTACCACCTGATGGTAGGGGATGAGATCAGGATTTCTGACTTCATAATTCCCTCTAACTTGATTAACGATCAATTGAGAATCTCCATAAGCCTCTAAGAATTCAATATCCAATTGTTTTGTTACTTGGAGACCAATCAATAGAGTATTATATTCTGCTACATTGTTAGAGCGTGGCTCATTAAGAGAATAGGTACGGTATATGACCATTTTGTCAGGAGAAACCAAGACAATTCCTACCCCAGAGACAATATTGCCTTTAGGTCCCACTCGTGATGCTCCATCAAAATATAATTGCCATATATCATTCTTCAAAGTCATGTTACAATCCACTACTTCGTCTGGAATGTCTTCATATAACTTCAAAGTTTCAGGTATAGGATGAGCAGCTAAGAAATCAGCTAACGCTTGGCCCTTCACTGATTTTTGAGGCACATAAACCATGTCATAAGGAGTAAGCAACATCGCCCAGGTAGCTTACCTAGAATTAAGAATGCTCGGTTTTCTCATCAATACCCGAATGGGATTTATTCTGGAAATGACATGAATAGTCTGTCCAGTGACATAATGCCTTGTCTTTTGGACGGCAAAAACCAAAGCTAGACATTCCTTTTCCACAGGAGTATATCTGTGTTCAGCTCCGATCATCATTCTGCTCAGATAATATATTGCTTGTTCATGACCCATATCACTTTTCTGTGCCAGAAGAGCGCCAAGTGAATGATCCAAGGCTCGAACATATAGCAAAAATGGTCTTTCTATCACCGGAGGTACCAGAACAGGCGGCTTTGTAAGATATTGCTTAATGTCATTGAAGGCTTTTTGACACGCTTCATCCCAGACGAAAGATACCCCTTTCTTTAATAGACGGGAGAAAGGTTGACATCTTCCAGAAAGATTAGATATAAATCTTCTGATATAAGCAATACGGCCCTGAAAGCCATAGAGTTCTTTCAGATTACGAAGAGGATGCATTTCAAGAATTGCTTTAACCTTATTAGGATCAACATGGATACCTTGAGAGGTAATGACAAATCCAAGAAACTTGCCACTAGAAACCCCTAAGAAAGACTTAGTAGGGTTCATTTTCAATTGATGTTGGCGCATCAATTCAAATACTGTCTTCAAGTCCTGAATGTGATCATTCTTTGACCGACTTTTAACAGCAATGTCATCTACGTAGCATTCAACTATTTTTCGTAGATGTTCTTGAAAGATGTTGCTCATAGCCCGTTGATACGTGGCACCGACGTTTTTAAGACCAAACGGCATAACTGTATAGCAGTAGACCCCAAGAGGTATACGAAAAGATGTATGCTTCTCATCTTCTGGATGCATCTTGATCTGATTGTATCCTGAGAATCCGTCCATGAAAGACATACGTTCAAAACTGCATGTATTGTCTATCATGACATCAGTAATGGGAAGTGGAAATTCGTCCTTTGGATAAGCCGTATTAAGATCTCGGTAATCTATACAAACTCGGACTTTTTCGTTCTTCTTCATAACAGGAACAATATTGGCCACCCAATCTGGGTGTTGTTCTTCACGAACAAAGCCATATGTAATCAGCTTTTTGACTTCTGCTTCAATTGCATCCATCATATCTGGTCTAAAGCGTCGTTGCTGTTGTTTTACAGGCTTGACTTTAGGCAAAATGTTGAGTTTATGAGTAGCAACTTTAGGATCTAGTCCTGGCATATCCTCATAACTCCATACAAAGATGTCGATGTAATCTTTGATAAGTTTTATCAGCTCTTCCTTTTCATCTTCAGAAAGATTCTTACTGATGAATATTGGTTTGGACGTAACTCCATCTCCAACATCAATCTGGATAACCTCATCTTCTGTAGGTGGCTGTCGCTGTTCAAAACGAAGTTCCCATTGAGTATCCATCTGTTGAGCCCAAGGATCATTCTCAAATGGCTCTGGTTCATCATCAGCTTGAACCATATTTACTGAGAATATTTGTCCAGATTCACAATATGAGGAACGAGACATATTGGATTCGATGAATCGAATTTCTTCCGAATCTGATGATTGCGAAGAGCTAGAAGAGAATTCTTCTTGTATATCGTCATTAAACAAGTGGGACGGATCATATCCCAACCCATGACGAGTCTTCTGATAAAACGGATCACCGTATAATGGTAGTCGGCTACCCTTGCCTTGATTGAGACCTTGCATAGTCTTCAAATCATATTCCATGTTCTGAATAATCTTGATAGATTGTTGACTGTATTTGTCAATTCGGATTCTTCCTTTATCTTTATCTTTCAGATCATCTGTCTGGGCAACAGGGATATTTCTAGCCAGGCCAAACACAATTTGATGCTTGTTTTTTTTATCAGACGGAACCACGAAATAGGATTCTTCGTGATGTCTGAAAGTTACGCAGGCTTGTGATGAAGCGGCTACAGGAAGCAGATAGGGAGAAGATGTCAAGAACTTTTGAGCATAAGGTCCGACATCGACATGAGGAGGAAAAGAATTCTCCTTATGATCAATGTATAAAGTTTCTTCCGGTTCTATGTTGTCTTTATATTGATGACTTTGATTATCAGAAGATAAAGTCATTCTTTCAATAAACTTGACAGCCATATACTCGAACAGGAAATCTTCATTGGTATCAAAAAGTACAGAATGATCAATATTTACATCATTTATAATCTGATTGCTACGCTTCGAATTAATCAACAGTGGACCATCATCCATCTTCTGCGTAGATTTGCCAAGATTGACAATCAATGGTGATTTTGGATCATTCGTACAAGAAGTACGCCCTTTGACCTTGATCATAAAAGGTTGAACTTGGCTTTTAGCAGGAATATTTATTAATTCCTCAGATAAAGTTTGAGTTCTTCCTTTAACCTTGATTATCAAAGGTTGATCATTGACAGGTTGGGATTGGATTCGTCCCTTGACTATGATCTTCAAAGGTTGCTCCTCTGGCGGATCTTCATTAATAGACTGATCCTCAGATGGTGATTGATCCTCAGCCATGTCTGATAACTCTTTCACATGCTCTTGTTTATAAAGCCTTGAATCAGAGAAGTAGGCTTCGACACCTTTGAACGAATTAATATCAGCAAACTCAGTCTTCACAACTCCTTGGGAATCCACATACTTGAAGCATTGGTGGAGAGTTGAAGGCACAATATTGTGCTCATGAATCTACGGTCTTCCCAAAAGGATATTATAGGAGACGTCTGAGTTGATAACTTAGAAAGTTACCATAGTTCGAAGATCACCAATCTGAATCTGCAGACGAATCTTCCCCAGTGGTTTGCTTTTGCCAGAGTTAAAACCGACTATCGTAGTACTAGTGTAAGTCTGCTCACTAGTAGGATTCCTCAGGGGTCTTAGCATACTCTGAAGAATTATACTAATTGAAGACCCAGGATCAATGTAAATCCTGTCAATTTCAGTGGATCCGATATATCCAGTGTAGCACAGAGGCCTATCATGCTTGTTGTGTTTCAATAGCATATCCTCTTGTGTAAAGGTGATGTTGGGAATTGCTTCCATCACACTATGACATTGCGGACATGACACTGGTATATTATCAGAAGTCTTGAGTTGAGCCAAGCATGAATCTGCTTGGAGTAAAGCTTCACTCAAAGTCTCCCTGTTTTCTCTGGAAAGGCGAAGCAGTTCAAATATAGAAAGTCTAGCCGGAGTATTGGCTAACTGAGCTAGAATGTCAAATTTGTAAGGCTTCATCACCACCCCCTGATTGGAAGTAGACTTCAATTGGATATCAAAGCGTACTGCCTTCTGTTTCCCCTTTTCAACCACAGACGGTTTAACAGGAACATGAGAAGGTTGAACTGGTAGAGTTTCCACTATATCTTCTGCTTCTTTGGAGGATCCTTCATAATCTTTGTGGTACTCTTTCCCAGATCTTGTACCAGCAAAAGTTTTTTCTTCAGACTCAGGAGAAGGAAGTACCATATTACAGGATTTAGTCTTTCTTCCCTTAGCCTTCTTTTTGTGAGGGTTATTACGAGGAACTTCAGAACCCAATCCAGCAGTGGAGTTCTGATTTTGAATCTGTAAAGGAAGACGTATCCCTTTATCATAATTCAAACCTTCTGCCTTTTGAAAGTCGTAACCCATCTTCTTCATGAGAAGGACAGATCGTTGACTATACAAGTGGATAGGCAGTGAGCTTTGGACAGGTGTTTCAGCACAGGAAGAGGAAGAAACCTCTGCAATTACAGGAGAATGAAGCATAGACATCTCTGTAGTTAAGGAAGGAGGAGGATTCGGGATACGAGGAGAAATCCCTGTTGGAGCTTTTTCATAAGCAGCAAAAACTTGTTGTGCCCGGTATAAAGGAACGCTATTCATGGCTAGCCACTGTTGATGAGTAAGCTTGAGCTTGGTAGGAGGAGCTAGACTTGGAGGACAAATGTTTAGTCCTTTCAGTCTATCTTCTAGAGGAATGCCATCCCATAGATGATCCAAGTCATCAGGATCTGGAATAACATGAGAAATCATGTTGCAGGTTTTAACTTTCTTACCTTTCTTGGATTTTAAAGTTTTACCTTCATTTTCCAATTCAGGTACTAAGTCAGGATGTACCCACATGATTTCACCATTCTTCAATGTGAGCGGCAACAATCCTGTATTTTCTTCCCTGACAGGCGGGATATTTACGATCTTCATCGTCGCCTTCAGAATTAGGATAATTCCATCTGGGACTTGCTGTGGAGGAAAATCTCCGAACTGAAGAGAAACCATATTAGTCGTAACCGTATGGTCATCATTGGTTAAAGCGATAGCGCCACCATTTATCAGCTCTTGGATCTTCTTTTTCAAGACATAGCAAGCACTGGTAGGATGATTAATGTATCTATGATAGATACAATATTTGGGATTGTCCGTTAGATTCACCTTATTAGGCCTTTTTGGCTCTAGAATCTGAAGTTTGCCACTTTTCACAAGACATTGAAATATCCCTGGGATATCGCTTTCGTCAAAAGAGTATTCTTCCTTTGGCCTGGAAGATTCCTGATTATTTGGCATCATTTTGTTCTTGGAAAGATTGACCATAAGAGTATCTTTTCCTTTCACATTACGACTGCCAGGATTATTACCAGGATTACTTTTTTCCCTTTATCTTCTGAAGCAAAAATCATCCCGTGTTCACGAGCCAATCTACCATTGGTCTCGGCAGAGACTGCTGCTATGATAAACGAAGCCCAATCTGTGAATTGGGAACCTGTGAAGACAGCAATGGACGGTCGCAGATTCATCTTGCATGTATCGATCAACGCGGAATCTGGCATACCAGGAGGCATTTTAAGAGTAGCCTGTCGGAAACGTTCAATGAACGTCAGAGTATCTTCTTTCTCCTTTTGTTTAATCTCTATCAAGGAGGACATGTTCATGTCCATACCTCCTTCATAGAAGCGGGAGAGAAACATTGCCTTGAATTCGTCAAAAGACGAAATAGAGTTATCGGGCAAGCTACGATACCAGTCATAAGCTGAACCCGTCAGGCATCCGATGAACAATCGAGTGAGAAAAGCATCATTTTTCTGTAAGTGTATAGTCATAATATCAAAGTAGTTGATATATTGATTGGGAGATGCTTTTCCATCGAATAAAACCATGGATTGTGGCTTAAACTTCGGTGGAAAGGGTACATCATTCCAATGAGGAGGATAAGGTTGCTTAATCCCTAACCTCTGGAGCTGATCTTTGTGCCTCAAAACTTCAAACTGTGCTTTGAGTTCATGCACTGCTTGAATGGCTTCACTAGTTTGAGGAAGCACATTTGATTGAATAGTCGTTGGATGTACCGTAACCCCCACTGGAGGTGTTACATCTTCTGGAATGATGGGATCTGGAGATGCAGAATTCTGATTAACAGCAGGCTCTTGAATATTCAAAGGTATTTCATCCCCTTGACTATCTTGAGTTTGTGCTGCTACTGGCGCCGGTGTCACTACTGTCGGTTGAGCAGTTTGCTGATTCAAAATTATCTGATGCATGTTTTGCACCATGTTAAGCATATCCTTCAGTGATTGCTCAACGGCAGTGAGACGTTGTTCTGTATTAGCAGACGACGTCTCTGGTTCATCTCCAACAGCGTAGGATTCAACCTCTCTTGAAGATACAGAGGGATTAGTATAGAAGTATGAATCCATACTATCGGTATCAGACTCAAAAGATTGAGTACCCCAGCTTCTGAATCAGAAGTCTGCAATTGTCTTTGTCTTCTTGACCGAGTGTTTTGATATACTCCTTCAAAGGAATTAAGAAGCCTGTTGAACTGTTGTTGACCTGGGGTTTGGGACATATTCCGTCTTGGATGTCGTCCTCTGTTAGTATGAGATGCCATGTTGACTGACACATATGGCTGCTCATGTTCTTGGTCTTCAGCTTGATGTTGAGGCGAGTTAAAACTTAAACGATCAAAAACTGACCGTTTTGAAGCCGACCAACAACAGTTGATCACAATCTCGTGATATTCACAATGATGTTTTTCTTGGGGGAATGTCACCGGAGATTGTCTGTTCTTACGTTTTTACATTAGCAATTCACGTAAATCAGAAGGAACAGATGAAGTATTCTTCTTTATTACATTTGGGGTAGAAAAACGTTTAGTCCCTTGTGTATAAAGAAGATTACTGGCTGCATTCGCAGAACCAAACTGTACATTTTTACGCGTTTGGAGTTGTGTGCGTAAATCTTGAGATTTAGCACGAAGGACTCCATTTTCTTGGCGTGTAATTTGTAAGTTTGGTACTTTGCGTAAAGTAGTATAAGAAGGTTGTTGGTGTAGGATAGAAATTTTACCAACGATATTTTTACGCTGCACACGTTTAGGTACATTCACATTAGATGTGCAAACATCGTTATGAATTTTATCTACTCTGTCAAAGACAGGAGACTTACCTTTACGCGTGGTGCGTAAAAATTGATTGTCTACCACGTCACAGACGGGAGATTTTATTTTACGCGAGGAGCGTAATTTATTTGGGCCAACCACGTCACCGATGGGAGACTGATTCTTACACTCAAAAGCATAAACTTTAGAGTCTGCCCCATTACAAATGGGAGATTCATTCTTATGTACTGAGCATAAAAGTTGGTTCTTACCCACTGAGCGTAAAACTTGATTCTTACGCAGTGGGCGTGAAACCTGATTATCTTCACCGTTATAAACGGAAGATAAATCGTTACACTTTGAGTGCAACTCTGAAGTAAGGACTGCCTCGTTACGAACGGGAGCCCCTACGACAGGAGTGGGAAGAATTCCCTTGTCATCAGAAACAACAGAGAGATCAGAAACCACTTTAGATTTGGGAATCCAAATTTTTCGTACTTTGCGAGACTTTTGAACATTGGAGTGGCGAGAACCACCCCCAGTTCGGAGCATTTCTTCATAGGCAGTCTGGTCGAAGTGCACAACCAGAGTCTTCTTGGTCGAACCGACTGAAACATCATCATATTGAGCAATCACCTCCTCGTCAGAGGAGAAGGTCATCCCCAGCAGAGTCGCCATTTTGTTTCACTTAACAAAATTGCCAAACAAAGGTTGGATTTTGCAAATAAAACGAGAAAAAGTACAAGAAGTACAAATTTGATTCTGGGAAAGTATTGCTATGGAAGTCTGATCTGTAAATAATCACTTTGTTCCTTGGACCATATGATGATGATGAAGATCACTGCTTGAAGTAGAACAACTTGGAAGAACTAAGTCACCAGAAAGGTATCGACGCACTTGGACACTGATGGCGAGGCCAAATGCTTTCCTGCTTTGCTTCACTCTGTTCTGAAAGAAAAGTTGAAGAAGAATGCTCTGGAGAATCAAAATCTTGAAGTTCTGATCTTTGTATTCTCTCCTGTCTCCCTGTGTGTCTGTCTTTGAGAAAAATGAGTCTATTTATAGACTGGAGCTTCTGTGCGTAAAAGAGCATCAAAATCTGTCTTTACGCTAACAACTGCCACCCATGATCAGAGTCATCCTTCGCGTACGTTGACACGCATCCCATCATTTCAGTAAGAATAGGATACATGTACACACGTTCTTCGAAATATGTGGCATGAAGGCCATGTAGGCAAACCACGTTCCAAACTGGCCAGAAAAAATAGGGCATAAAAATAGTCCTAGCATCTTCTGGTCGTAAAGCATTAAGATGAGCGTAAAATAGCTCTGTCATAGGTTTCCAGCGTAAAGTGGTTATTGAATAACCTTGAGCGTAAAATGACTCAAATAGACTTTACGCACATATTATTTTTTTTATGAGCGTAAGGACTCATGTAAAACTCCGTGCATAAAAGAAACCATACAGTGAGCGTAAAGTAGCTCGATCTTCATAAACGACAACAATGGTCTTTGTATAAGACAAATTCTATTGAATTCTGTGGTAAATGCCATCATTAATATCTTCATGTCAGAGTTTGCATTAAATGCGAGATTTGACAGCTTTGTCCAGCGTAAAAGAGGCTGCTCTGTCCTTGGCGTGAAATCACCGGTGTAGACCCAAGCGTAAAAGATCAGTCTGCTTAGGCGTAAAGCGATTAGCATTATCTTGGACGTAAAGCAGACCACTTATGAATGAGATGACTCTTTCTTTGAAGCACTTTTTACGCTCCTACAGTATATGCAAATATCATACACACTGAATACACACACTGTTTATGTAAACCTGAGACACTAACTGAACACTATTGGACCTATAGCTAAACCTGGGTTACTAGGACTGAAGTTGTGATACACTGAGTTTGGAATCTTGAATTTGGTTTCCTGAGACCACACAAGGCATGGCTAATACATCCTGCCACTTGGTTGACCCTGGGAGCAATTAACCTACACAGGCACACACACACACAAGAATATGGGAATCCTAAGTATACTTATTGATTGTATTAGCTCTACACTTTCCTGTCATTACACACACACATGAAAATGGTTCCCCATTTTGAACACTGTTTTGAATTCCTGGGACACATTTCCTGTACACAGACACCATGTATCACTGTCAATAGGAAATCCTATTTTCACATGATAGCTAATTATTTTCAGCTCACCCCCCACACAGGGATTAGCCTATACACTCCTGATTTCACAGGTTTCCTATCTAAACACACACCTACACACTGATGTTCCTGCCACACTGTTTCCTCATACTCTCATATGTTCACCCACACTCACACACATGCCTACACACACATATATACAACACTGTGGTTTCCTGTTACACACAAGAAACACACATACACACACACACATTTGCCTATTTACATAGCTCTCTCTCTCTCTCTATATGTATGTATATATATATATCTAAATGTGTGAATGTGTAAGTTGAGATTCCTATGTTATATATATATATATATATATATATATATATGTGTGTGTGGAGTGCATAGATGTATAGCCTAGAGTATGGCTATTTGCCTATGGGATAGGGCCTATGGCCTATAACCTAGATGACATAGCCTAGGGTACTCATGGTGGTCTTGTGTATATAAAATATACACATGTGTAATACCCTATAGACTAGTGTATGGTGTGTACTAGCTAGGGTAGACTGTTTAGGCCTAGTTAGACTTCATTGAGTCTAGGTTGACCTAGTTGACCTAACTTTGACTATTTAGTTGACTGAAGTTGACCAGGGTTGACTTTGGTCTAGGGTTGACCTAATATCATGTAGACTGCATCATAGTATCTTACTTTATTTAGCTGGACATGTTGTGACTTGTACTGTTCTGATTAGGAGCCAGACACCACTCCTCCGGCAGTATTTTCTTCCGGATATTCAGGATATCAGGCGAGTACATTCTCTGACCGTTTCATTCTTGCTAGGAGTACTTTCTCGCTCTAGATTATCTTACTTGATGCTGACACGATAGAAACACGGATTAGTACTATATGGATCTTTTCATACGATGTTATCCCCTCGGGAGCATCAGATACATCATGTCATGTGTGTTTCACTTTTATCATGTACTCTTGTGCTTTCACCTTACATGTGCACTCTCGTGATTCATGTACTCTCATGAACACGGAGCCCCCATGTTTATATTCACATGCACCCTTTTATGGGCCCCCATGTGAATATCATGTACAATAACATTACTTGAACGGATCCTTGTGTATTGATTGGGGTACGGAGGAGTATAAATAGTCAAGTGGACAATTTCCAAAGTAGTGTAGCCATGTACGACCTCTCATATTTATTATCAAGCCGTTCACATGTCTAGCTTGTACTCTAAATTACTAGTTCACTTTAGCTCTTTACTTATAGTAGATATTTTATTACAGTCTTTTTTTTACTCATGTATACTCTTCAGCGTTTCATGTATTTTACTCTATTGCCTATATTTTATTCCTGTCATTATATGAACTGCGTGAGATGTACTGTGCTCGCTCCTATCCTGACTGGACCTGTTGATAAATTTTACAGATAGCTTGGAGGTTGCCTGCTAGCCTAGAGGAGACACAGTAGAGGTTGTATAGATAGTTATTTCAGTTGTCTTGAGTTGTCTTTACTTTATGGATTACTGTATTTGAGATTTGAGATGTTTTTCGGGTTTGTGTATCTTAGACACTTAGACTTCTATCTGCGGTATCTCTTTGTGGATTTCATGTTTTATCTATCTTTTATCATGCTCTACCTTAGATGTGATTGAGACTGTATTTGCTATGTCACCTCCATTCGGAGTGTATATACTGTACATGTACCTTTATATTGTTAGATGTTTGACCTAGGACATCGTTCTACCGCCGACACTGCGGCGTAGGCTGGACGTACCCACGTCTCGTGCCCATACTCTAGGGTGCGGGTCGTGACACATTTTAGTGGTGGCCCATGTAGGTCGAGTTTATGTAGTGGTATTCGAACTAGAGTATCACTACAGCCTGCAGTAGGATTAGGATATATTTTTGAAGGTACTCAATCACAGTTAGGATTCCTTGAGAGATTCCTGGGACAACCCTTGAGAATCTTATTTGAACTTCAATTTGAAATCCTTTCCTTTGTTTTGTTCGCTCTCACTCCTTGATTATTGGATTTGATTTTGATGGATCGTTGTTGATTTTGATTTTCCTATCGAGATGAATTTTATGACCTGAGTTACGATATTTTCTGATAACATATGTTGACGGGAATAACAAGGATGGTAAAACGTCTACTTGATTATGGAACCTGTAGTTTATCGCAGCCATATTAGCTGGCGTGGCAGAAACATAGAGACCTGACTTCGGATGTACGTATCTTGGTTATGAGATTTGGAATTTCTCGCAGCTATACTAGTCGGCATAGCGAGAATTCCAGACGACATGATTATAGAGGTGTATGTCCCAGATATGGAATCTATCGTTTATCGCAGCCTTGCTTACTGGCATGGCGAGGGCTCTGAGTAACATGATTTTGGACAGACGCATATGATTATCAGACTGTATCTCGAGAAGGTTTTTAAACATATCATCTCTATCGTACCCTTCTGTTGTTATAAGTTGGATTCCATCTCAAATAATTTAGGAGTAGGGATATTTTGGTTTTGTATAGCTTATTCATATGTAGTTCTTTCATAGTGTAATGACATGATGACTTGTAGAGTGTCTGTACCCTAAATATGATAGTTAGCATTGGTATTAGAATAGTAACCCATTGTAGATGATTCCCTGTTATTTATAATACCTACCAATTTTCATAGAGGATGTTAGTCTGCTCTGCAGCCTTGATAATTTATTATTATTTTCCCTTGTCCTTTCCAGTAAGGCACCCATTACCAGAGCCTGTCCTTGAGTATAGTTGTAGTTCACCTAAGACTGAGAGGTCTATATATATAGATAAATTGCAGATGGTATTGGCATATGGGATATGGGTTGGTTGGTATCTATAGGCCATTGTTGTATAGGATTATAGACATGTTGTTTAGCCTATATTGGTTCAGTTTTCTGTTTCAGTTAAGTTCTCCTTGTGATGAGTTCAGGCATGATAGATCAACCTTTATAGGCAGTGTGCAGACCCTTCACTAGATGTCATGTCCTTTTTCTTATATATTCAGTCTCCTTAGCATCATTCCTTTTGCCTACATTGATGTTTCAGACCATTCATCCTTATCCTAAATTCTGAGCATTTGTTCAGTTCCTTATAAGTTTAGTCTACTTTAACCCTTGATGATCAGTTATATATGTATGGATATATAGATGATATACTTAGAATATATGTAATGGGTTGTTGTTCTTGAGCTTATGTATATATGGTATTTGGGATTTGTGTGCTTAGATTATGGGTAATTAGTTATAGGTGACTTGATAAGATTGGAAGGTTAAGAGTTAGTCTATTATAGAGTTTTTCTTTTTGCTAATCTCTAGTTGCCAACACCTAGAGAGCTAGCATAGGTAAAACCCTAAGAAGTTGACCAGTTGATGACCAAGTACTTGGATGTTGAGAAATTGACTAGTGGTTGACCCTTGACTATGTTTGACCTAGAAGGAGTACTACCATCTTAAATTTCGAGGACAAAATTTTTCTAAGGTGGGTAGACTTGTAACACCCAATTTTCTAAATAAGGGTAATTTTGAAATTGTGTTTTTAATTATTTAATTATGATATTTAAATAATAATATGATTTTTGGTGAATTTTAATCATTTAAAACTATTTTAAAAATTATGACTTGTGATTTTGATGTGCAGCTAGTGAAACTGTAGAGACAGTCTGACCTAGAGCCTAACCCTGTGATTTGGGATATTTATTTATCATTTTTAGCCTAGAAGGTACTTTGGTCATTTCTGAATTTATTTGAGCTTATTGTGATTTATTATAATTATTTGGAATTAATTTATATTATTAGGAATGGTGTGATTTTAATATTATTTAATTAATTGCCAGGTGTTGTGATTGGCCCTAACCTAGATTGGACCTAACCTAGATTAGTCATAGCTAGTCTTAGTTAGCCATGGTTAGTATTAGTTAGTATTGGTTAGTTTGGTTAAGTCAAGATTAGTTAAAACAAACTAGGTTGCAACTTGACTAGAAAGTAAACCTAGATTTTAGGCAATTGATTAGCTAGATGGAATGAGAGCCCTAGATTTATTTCCCCAAAAACCCTAACCCTAACTTTATGGCCAGCCTAGGGATTCCTCCCATCACTATTTAATCCCTCTCAAATTTAGTTGCCTCTTTTTATCCATCCCTTCATTTTTCTAGAGAGCAAGGTTTGTTCTTCATTGAAACTCTTCCTATTTTGATCAATATTGATCCATTTCCTTTCAAACTTCTTCTATGGTGACCTAAATTGTATTTTCCTACTGTTGGTGAAGAGTAATGACAGGTTTGAGACAATTTGGAGCTAGGGGCTAGCTAGAAGGAATCCCTATTTTTGAAGTTTTCTTTGAGGAAGAACACCTATAGGTAACTTCCTATTCCCTCCATGAAATTTTGATTTCTAGGCATGAATACAAAGCCCTAGGTGTCCTCTAACTGTAGGAATAGGATTCGTGCCATTTTGTGTCCTTTACATGTCCGTATCGGGCACGTATCAGTGTAGGGTCCTAGGTATTCGACGAAATGCCACAGTGGGCATCGATCATGTTTTAAGAATGTGTTTGAATAGAAAAATAGGTTTTTGTTTCGCTTATGGGTTTCTTCTTGACTGAGCTGAGTTCGTGTCATTTTGGTGTCGAGTCGGACCCATGGACACGCCGTGCGCACGTGAGCAGCATTGTCCTGCTACCAGTGGGTTCGTGTGACCTATCCTGGACACGTGGACGCATGTCCTTTGACACAGGCCTTGGGGTAGTGTCTGGCAAGACACTCTCCAAGTTTCATGATACCTCATTTTGTGTCGCACACGAAAATGAGGCTGCACTGGCCATACACAGGGACTGTACGTACGCAAAAATGCGTCTGATACGCGTATCGTATCACGCGTATGCGTGTCCGCCGTGTCTCGGGTTGTGTCGCGTGTATATGCCTATATGTGGGCTACACGTGGACACGAGCACGATACGTGTCGTGCCTCGTGTCGCGTCCACTAGAGCGTGGACTCGCTGCACGAGACAGTGCAGTCTGTGCGTGTCTGTGAGTGCTGCTGACTACTTGGACACCTCGTGTCCTATTTTATGGACACAAATGCATTCCTATGACACGTACACATGTGCACTTCATGTTGGCACAATCAATTTGACAATTATTGGGTTTTTCCTATGTCAATTTAGGATTCGAGCCAATTACTGATACCTGTTTTACTGATTTCTAATTTTTAGAGTTAATTTCTTATTTTAATATTTGATTAATGATTTAATTACCGGATTAACTCACCTACACATGTATTGGATCACTGATTAATGTTGGTTGCATGTTTTAGTTTGAAGATAACAAGTTTTAGAATAATTACCTGATTATGTTCAGACATCCCTAAGTTCAGTCCACATCTTCCTTTGAAGTTCAGTCTTCATATATATGAGTCACTCCTTTTTATGTCCAGATATCATATGATTAACCCCCTGTTGTTTTAAATCCAGTTTTATTGAACTGAGTGTTCAGTCTTAGTTTAACCTGTCTGTCCAGCATATTCTTTGATTCAGTCATCGTATTCTCTTAATGATTATTCAGTCCCTATATTTTGGAATGCTCAGTCCTAATAGATAACTTGTATCAGCCTATCTCTTCTCAGATAATGATCCCAGTCCCAAGTTATTGGTCTGTTCTTGGTTATCCCTTTACCTGGATTACTTGATCAATTTCTACTCCTCTATGTTCAGTTCAGGTTAACTTGCTCATGAGATCGAATGTATTCTAGTCCCAGTTTAACATGCAGTTCAATCCTTATAATTCAATATATAGGAGATGACTGAATGCATTGTTGTACATGCTAGAGTAAATGTTAGAGTTTCACGAATTACGTAAGTTAATGAGCTGTGCTCAGTTTCAATTTTCTGAAACTGTTCTGAACTGATGACACTGTCACTTTGGTTTCCTGGGAACAAAATCACACATACACACTGATTTCCTTTTTGTGTTGTACACACACATAAACATATGCATACTATTTTGGTTCCTATCACACAACTAAGGCATTGGCATTGTAGCACTGTTGACACCTATAAACCATAGCTGAGAATGCTTATATACTACTTATCTTCCTATCATTAATTCTGGGGAATTAGATATCATGATAGGGATGATTTCAAATGGGCAGTTGTTTGGGATTTCATGAATTGGTACACTGTATGAAACCTGAGTTTCCTGAGACTTTTTCATTTGTAATGCACTGTTGATTCCTGAGAAACCACCTTGCCATTTTACTATTCCTGAACCTGAACACTGAGGTTATGATTCACTCATGTACACAGACACCATTCCACTATTCTTGGAAAAAACTGAGACTCTAGGCTACACTGTTTTCCCTATCATCCTGTCACATATATCACTATCACCTGAACAACTGAGACACTGTTATTTCTTGAACTGTCATTAATAGAAATCTGGGATTAGTAGTTCATGTATATGCAAATATCATACACACTGAATACACATACTGTTTATATAAACCTGAGACACTAACTGAACACTGTTGGACCTATAGCTAAACCTGGGTTACTAGGACTGAAGTTGTGATACACTGAGTTTGGAATCTTGAATTTGGTTTCCTGAGACCACACAAGGCATGGCTAATACATCCTGCCACTTGGTTGACCCTGGAAGCAATTAACCTGCACAGGCACACACACACACACAAGAATCTGGGAATCCTAAGTATACACATTGATTGTATTAGCTCTACACTTTCCTGTCATTACACACACACACATGAAAATGGTTCCCCATTTTGAATACTGTTTTGAATTCCTGGATTTTGAACACTGTTTTGAATTCCTGGACTCATTTCCTGTACACAGACACCATGTATCACTGTCAATAGGAAATCCTGTTTTCACATGATAGCTAATTATTTTCAGCTCACCCCCCCCACAGGGATTAGCCTATACACTCCTGATTTCACAGGTTTCCTATCTAAATAAACACCTACATACTGATGTTCCTGCCATACTGTTTCCTCACACTCTCATATGTTCACCCACACTCACACACATGCCTACACACACATATATACAACACTGTGGTTTTCTGTTACACACAGGAAACACATATACACACACACACACACACACACATTTGCCTATTTACGTAGCTCTCTCTCTCTATATGTATGTATATATATATATATATCTAAATGTGTGAATGTGTAAGTTGAGATTCCTATGTTATATATATATATATATATATATATATATATGTGTGTGTGTGTGTGTGTGTGGAGTGCATAGATGTATAGCCTAGAGTATGGCTATTTGCCTATGGGATAGGGCCTATGGCCTATAACCTAGATGACATAGCCTAGGGTACTCATGGTGGTCTTGTGTATATGAAATATACACATGTGTAATACCCTATAGACTAGTGTATGGTGTGTACTAGCTAGGGTAGACTGTTTAGGCCTAGTTAGACTTCATTGAGTCTAGGTTGACCTAGTTGACCTAACTTTGACTATTTAGTTGACTGAAGTTGACCAGGGTTAACTTTGGTCTAGGGTTGACCTAATATCATGTAGACTGCATCATAGTATCTTACTTTATTTAGCTGGACATGTTGTGACTTGTACGGTTCTGGTTATGAGCCAGACACCACTCCTCAGGCAGTTTTTTCTTTCGGACATTCAGGATATCAGGCGAGTACATTCTCTGACCGTTTCATTCTTGCTCGGAGTACTTTCTTGCTCTAGATTATCTTACTTGATGCTGACACGATGGAAATACGGATTAGTACTATATGGATCTTTTCATACGATGTTATCCCCTCGGGAGCATCAGATACATCATGTCATGTGCGTTTCACTTTCATCATGTACTCTTGTGCTTTCACCTTACATGTGCACTCTCGTGATTCATGTACTCTCATGAACATGGAGCCCCATGTTTATATTCACGTGCACCCTTTTATGGGCCCCCATGTGAATATCATGTACAATAACATAACTTGAACGGATCCTTGTGTATTGATTGGGGTATGGGGGAGTATAAATAGTCATGTGGACAATTTCTAAAGTAGTGTAGCTATGTACGACCTCTCATGTTTATTATCAAGCCGTTCACATGTCTAGCTTGTACTCTAAATCACTAGTTCACTTTAGCTCTTTACTTATAGTAGATATTTCATTACAGTCTTCTTTTTACTCATATATACTCTTCAGCGTTTCATGTATTTTACTCTATTGCCTGTATTTTATTCCTGTCATTATATGAACTGCGTGAGATGTACTGTGCTCGCTCCTGTCCTGACTGAACCTGTTGATAAATTTTACAGATAGCTTGGAGGTTGCCTGCTAGCCTAGAGGAGACACAATAGACGTTGTATAGATAGTTTTTTCAGTTGTCTTGAGTTGTATTTACTTTATGGATTACTTTGTTTGAGATTTGAGATATTTTCTTGGTTTGTGTATCTTAGACTTCTATCTGCGGTATCTCTTTGTGGATTTCATG
This sequence comes from Iris pallida, assembly GCA_029216955.1. Lineage (NCBI taxonomy): Eukaryota > Viridiplantae > Streptophyta > Magnoliopsida > Asparagales > Iridaceae > Iris > Iris pallida. The sequence continues at coordinate 3,160,226 of JANAVB010002998.1, forward strand.
TTTTATCTATCTTTTATCATGCTCTACCTTAGATGTGATTGAGACTGTATTTGCTATGTCACCTCCATTCGGAGTGTATATACTATACAGGTACCTTTATATTGTTAGATGTTTGACCTAGGACAGCGTTCTACCACCGATACTGCAGCGTAGGCTAGACGTACCCACGTCTCGTGTCCTTACTCTAGGGTGCGGGTCGTGACAATCTGTATGTGCATCAGCTGTCCTCCAACTCCCGGAAGAACAATATCAATCCCCAGGCTCTCAAGATCCACTAGAAGATGCCGTTCCATGGTAAGAAATATTGCAACTGGATATCAACTAAGAGCATCTGCCACCACATTTGCCTTTCCAGGATGGTACTGCAGATTGATGTCGAAATCCTTCATGAGTTCCAGCCATCTGTGCTGCCTCATATTCAGTTCCTTCTGAGTGAAAACATACTTCAGGCTTTTGTGGTCCGTGAAGATATCCACCATCTCCCCATACAAATAGTGCTTCCACAGTTTCAAGACAAAAATGATGGCTACAAGCTCCAAGTCATGTGTAGGGTAATTCTTCTCATGAGGCCTCAACTGTCTAGAAGCATAAGCAATGACCCTCTTGTTCTGCTCAAGTACACATCCCAAGCCTTTTCCTGATGCATCGCTGTAGATAACAAATCCTCCTGATCCAGATGGCAAAGCTAGAATTGGCACTGTAGTGAGTCTTCTCTTTAATTCTTCAAATGCTGACTGGCAGGTGTCGTTCCAGATGAACTCCTCGTCCTTTCGCATAACCTTGGTCATCGGCTCTGCTATCTTGGCAAAATCTTTCACAAACTTCCGGTAGTATCCTGCTAGACCCAAGAAATTACGAATCTCAGCTACTGATTTGGGAGGTGCACATGCTTCCACAGCTTCAATCTTATTGGGATCTACAAAAATCCCCTCTTCAGTCACCACATGCCCCAAGAACTCTACTTTGTCCAAGAAAAACTTACACTTCGAGAGTTTCTCGTACAGCTCCTCCTTCCGTAAAATCTCCAACATAATCCGCAGGTGCTCCACATGCTCCTCTTCAGTCTTCGAATATATCAAGATGTCATCAATGAAGACTACGACAAACTTGTCCAGATACGTGTGAAAAACTTTATTCATCAAGTTTATAAACACTGCTGGGGTATTGGAGAGTCTGAACGGCATCACCAAGAATTCATACTGTACGTAACGGGTGTTGAAAGCGGTCTTCGGAATATCCTGCTCCCGAACCTTCATCTGATGATATCCCGACCGAAGATCAATCTTGGAAAAGACCTTCGCCCCACTGAGCTGATCAAACAACTCATCAATCCACGATAATGGGTATTTATTCTTGATGGTGATGTTATTGAGTACACGGTAATCGATACACATCCTCACAGTCCCATCCTTCTTGGGTACGAAGAGTACCGGTGCTCCCCAGGGTAAAGCACTGGACCGAATAAAACTCTTGCCTTCCAACTCATCAATCTGGGCCTTCAACTCTGCAGCTTCCTTCGGGTTGATCTTGTAGCAATGTTGAAACTTTGGCACTGATCCGGGCATTAGGTCAATGCTGAACTCCACATCTCAATCTGGCGGCAATCCTGGCAACTCCTCGGGAAAGACGTCAAGAAACTCTACAATCAGCGGATGCGGCAACTCCTGGTCTTCTGCAACTCTCCGAAGTAGACTTGTCACGACCCGCTCCCAATTTTCGGGATACGAGTACGTGGCCAAGTCCAGCCTACGCTGCAGCATCGGCGGTAGTACGCTGTCTATGATAACAATGGTCCACAACAAGCACAACACGCATATATATCATCCACAACTAAGCCAGCAAAAATCACTAAAATATCCAATAGTCTCAATATTATAAATATAAAAAATCTACTACAACTCAGAAAGTCTCGGGAACAAACTCAGATAGCAGAAAATAAAATAGACAACTAAACTCCATAACTATAACTACTAACTAATGCGAATCCATAAGAAAGAAAATATTCTAATTCGCATCAGTGCTGGAACCGGGTACGCCAGTGACGTCAGGGTCGCTAACATACTCACCGTAGACCTCGGGACAAATCTCTTCGTCTAAAGCTGAAAAATAGTTATCCAGTCAGAATTGGAGCAAGATCACCATAACACTACATTACATAATATAGTATACAAGCATGAAGGAAAGATAAAAGGAATTTAACAGAAGATAAGTATAGGCATGACATTGTATGATAAGAAAGTACCTTTGAGACATGATAACAACATGAAGGTAGACTTTGACATACCACTAAGACATGATAACAATAACAAGGTAGACTTGACGAAAGAAGAACAATAGACAATAGAGCAACAATAATTAAGTCACGTGTACTGTGTGTTTTAGAATACCAACTTTCAGCATGTAGACGGCTTGGGATATCCGTCAGTCATACGTGTGGTGCATGACTGATATTATGCAATCAGTGTATAGGGGGTCTGTATTCAATTCGTTGACCACATGCTTACTTGTTGTATTCCCCCGCCTGACTCACTCATAATACATGTCTACTACGATAAACATTAGCAATACGTGTCACGCCCCAGAACCAGATTACTGGAGAGCGGGGGCAGACATAGCCAGCTACGTATATTGAAATAGAAACCACCTCGATATACGGTCACGGCTGTCTAGATATATGAGGGTTTACTACAAGCCAACAGTCTCTTATGGTTATGAACAAGCCTAATGTCTCAATCACAAGCAAGTAAGTAAGGTCGCAAGATGTATGATCATTAAATATACAATAATAAGGCGTCCCAAATATTACATATTCAGCTGATCATGAAGCTAGTCGTTACAAAATGTTAGGACTAGCAAGAGTTTAGTCGTACATGATCAACCCTAGGATTTGTTAATCATGTTTACAGCCCGTAGGCAGACAGTAAGTAAAAGTGCATCGAGCTAACAGGTGCTCGTCGGCTAAACGCCTCAAAAGAATAATTTTACAATAAAGTAGGTAGGACAAAAAGGAAAACCCACTCTTGGCCCGGGTTTCGTCTAGTTGTCACCATTGGGCTGGAAGCTTGGTAGATCCTCGGAAGCTGCTCCGAAATCTGGCCACACAAAACCAGCTGGGTCAACCCCAGAAAGAGCAAGTGCCACAAGGGGGCCATGAAATAAGAACAAAAGCCAGCAATTAGCACAAGAAAATCTAATATTAAAACTAGAATTTATGAAAACATGTCAGGATGATATACGACGAGATAACCATGGAACTATTCCGATAGCCAGGTTACAACCCGTAAACCAAACAAGGACCGGGGTTGTAACCCTTCATCTGAACAGAACTTGGTTTTCCACCATTTATCGGCAAGATAATAATGTGAGAAATCAAAACAGGAAGCAATCTTGTACTGGATCAAGACATGACTAGACTGGTTATACCTCATTCAATCAATCACGGCCAAGCAGATACTACGGCTTACAACTTTAACTAACTAGGGTTATCACAGACCTAATTACTAACAAGATGCAGTAAGATGATTCCACAGCCACAAGCCCTGCAGACCATCCAGGTTACCCAGGTCGAAAATTAGGGGTTGAATTCAGGTGGGTACATCGCCCGGGAGACAAATGTACCCTTAGGTGACTTAGAGGGTGCAACACTCGACGATGTGCTGGAAATGTGCCCTACTCGACGGCAGGCTACAGATCCCAAGAGCGCCCAGGTAACGGGATTGCCTGTAGCTGTGTCATCTCTTCATGACTACTGTGTTATTCTAGTTATTAGCCTTAATCCATTTTGGTAGGTACCCCTGACCGTGGTACTCAGGAGTCCCATCCTAGACATGATGCAAGACAGGACAAGTGGATTTATCAAGCAAGCAAGGAAGAACCACCCACGGTGTCAAGACAGGTCAAGTTAAGTTAGCCGTCGCAACAGCATTAAGTTATCAAGTCATGCTACAAGTCAGGAGTGCGCCGCCACGGGCCACTATCAAGTTATCAAGTCACAAGGATTAATTACAAGTTATAAGTTAGGTGTGCACCCCACTGGGTCACTAGTAAGGAGATCAGGGAATACCAGGATCATAATTCACAGAAAAGCCCGAAAACCGTACTAGTCATAAACAATTACTTGCAAATCGTGTTAGGCCGTGTCGGATCGAGATTAGTCGTGCTGTGTTGAACAAGATCTCAGGAAAACCCAATCCACAAAAGATAAACCAAGTCGAGAAATAAAACCAATACTCCAAAAGCCAATGGGTTAAGCAAGGGGTCAAGGGGAGCAGCGTACGCACAAAAGCACGCACGCAGGGGAGCAGCGTACGCACAAAAGCACGCACGCAGGGGAGCTGCGTACGCACAAAAGCACGCACGCAGGAGAGCTGCGTACGCACAAAAGCACGCACGTAGGAGAGCTGCGTATGCACAAAAGCACGCACGCAGGGGGAAGCGTACGCTCAGGTCATGCGTACGCTCAAGTCTGCGTACCAAGGCACGCTCAAGTGTGTGTACCAAGGCACGCTCAAGTGTGCGTACCAAGGCACGCTCAAGTCTGCGTACCAGGGCACGCTCAAGTCTGCGTACCAAGGCATGCTCAAGTCTGCGTACCAAGGCACGCTTCCAACAGGAAGCGTACCCAAGTCTGCGTACGCAAGAGACACGCTTCCAACAGAAAGCGTACTCAAGTCTGCGTACGCTATGCTAAAGAGCGTGCGCAGCTCAGTGGCGTAAGCTAAGAAGCTCTGCACACTGCTTACTGTCTTCTCCAAACCAGCAAGAACTCCATGGTTGAACCCAAGGCTTCAAAGTTCATAACTTGGCCATCCGAACTCCAAATCCGGATTTCCGAAGTTCTAACTTGGATGAAATTGAATTCTCTTCCACATAGAAACATCAAAACCCATAAAAATCCAACTTAAATAGATCAAAACTATACAAATCCGAAAATAAAGAAAACCTAGATCTAGAACAATGGAGACTCCTAATCACAAAATACCAAGTTCTAATGTTGATCACCATGTCCTAATCTAGCAAATGGACAAATAAAATAGGGTTCTCATGTGGTGGCAAGGTGCACTTACCTATGGGTTGGGAGAGTTGTGTGGAGGAAGAAGAAGAAGAAAAAATTAATAGAGGTTTATGAGGAGAGAGAAGAAGTTGGTGGAGTTTTAAAGAGGGTGGGATGTAGTGTGTTGAGGGTGGAGCATAGGCTAAGGTGTTCCAATACACATTAAACCAAACCAAACCAACCCAAACCAATTAAAACCGGGCCACTAACTGAACCCAAAATACGAGAAATATCGAAATTCCACAAGTTGAGAAAAATAAAAATACATGCCAAAATCCAGATACGAGTATAAATACGAAATACGGGAAATACGGGAAATGAGGGTGACAACTCTACCCACCTTAAAAGAATTTCGTCCTCGAAATTTAATCAAGGAGCTAGAGATTGTCACGACAAGTTACACTAAGCACATGCAAGCTACACTAAGCAGTTCAATCATACAATCATACAATGCAAGCAAGGAAGGGAAAACGTAAGGCATAAGAAAGATATTATACCTCACGAGTCAAACAGGTAGGGATATCGCGATCGGATGTCGTCCTCACGCTCCCACGTTGACTCACCTAGAGAGTGATGACCCCAAGCAACACGGACTAATTTAATAGTCTTGTTCTTGAGTATCTTTTCCCTCCGGTCCAAAATAGACACGGGCCTCTCCTCATACGAAAGGTTGGTACCAACAACCAATTCCGAATGGTCTAGGATGTGGCACGGGTCCCAAATATATCGTCGTAATTGGGATACATGGAATACATCATGTACCTCACTTAGCGACGGCGGAAGAGCGAGACGATAGGATACATCTCCTACTCGCTCTAGAATATCGAACGGCCCTATATACCTAGGACTAAGCTTTCCCCGCACGCCAAAACGAATGACTCCACGGTTAGCCGAGATCCTAAGGAATACATGGTCGCCGACAGCAAATTCTAAGGGACGCCGATGAGCATCGGCCCAATAGAGCTGGCGGTCCTGGGCAACTCGGAGGTGATCTCTGACCTTCCTGACCACTTCAACCGTCTGGGAAATCAATTTGGGTCCGAGCATCTGTCTCTCCCCGACATCGTCTCATGCTAGCGGGGATCTGCACTTCCTGCCATAAAGAGCCTCGAAGGGTGCCATCTGGATACTGGCCTGATAACTGTTGTTGTACGAGAATTCCACCAGGTGCAGATGATTCTCCCATGAACCACCGAAGTCAAGGGTACTAGATCTCAATATATCTTCAAGAGTCTGGATTGTGCGCTCTGACTGACCATCCGTCTACGGGTGATAAGCTGAGCTGAACTGAAGGCGAGTCCCCAAACTCTTCTGCAAGCTGCGCCAAAAGTGTGGTGTGAACCTTGAATCCCTGTCCGAGGTGATGCTGACTGGCACACCATGAAGCCTGACGATCTGCCTGAGATATATCTCTGCTAGCTGCGCCGTCGACTGTCCAACTCTGAATGGGAGAAAGTGTGCCACCTTGGTAAGCCTGTCCACAATTACCCAAATAGCATCTCTGCCGGCTGGAGATCAGGGCAATCCGGTCACAAAATCCATGGTTATATGTTCCCATTTCCATTCTGGGATCGGTAAGGGTTGAAGAAGTCCAGCGGGCCTCTGATGTTCAGCTTTAACCTGTTGGCAAACCAAACACCGAGAGACAAACCGGGCTATCTCCCTCTTTATGCCATTCCACCAGAAATACTGACGAATATCACGGTACATCTTCGTACCACCCGGATGAATAGAATATTGTGAACTGTGGGCTTCTGCCATGACTTCCTGTCTGATATCTCCACTGGGTACACAAAGACGAGTGCCGTGCCGAAGTGTACCGTCTTCATGGATACATAACTCTGGCCTTCTTCCTGCTTCACATTCTGCTCTGAGTCGCTGGATCTTGGAATCTGTTGACTGCGCCACCCGGATTCTCTCAACTATGCTGGACTGAACCTGCAGACTGGCCATCAATGCCACGCTGGTTGGAAGAACCACTTCAATTCCCATCTTCTGAAGATCTGCCAATAATTTTGGTTGCGCCGTCAGGAAATAAACTCCGTCTCTCCTGCTCAATGCATCTGCTACAACGTTGTCCTTCTCGGGATGATACTGCAAATCTACATCATAGTCCACCAGTAGCTCGAGCCATCTTCTCTGCCGCATATTAAGGTCCTTCTGGGTGAAAACATACTTCAGGCTCTTATGATCAGTAAAGATCTCCACTCTATCTCCGTACAAGTAGTGTCTCCACAACTTCAAAGCAAACACTACCGCCGCCAATTCTAAGTCGTGGGTCGGGTAATTCTTCTCATGATCACGAAGTTGACGTGACGTATAAGATATCACCTTCCCATGCTGCATCAAGACACACCCCAATCCTCTGCCTGAAGCGTCACAATAAATCGTGAATCCTCCGGTCCCATCTGGAAGGGTGAGAATGGGAGCCGTTATCAAACCTTGCTTCAACTTCTCAAATGATTCCTGACACTCTGCTGTCCAAACAAACGGCACATCCTTGCGGGTCAACTGGGTCATTGGCGCTGAAATCCTTGCGAAATCTGAAACGAACCGCCGGTAGTAGCCGGCCAATCCAAGGAAGCTGCGAACCTCTGCCACTGAGCTGGGTACCGGCCATGACTCGATAGCCACAATCTTCTGGGGATCCATTTCCACTCCTCCTCGGGTAATAATGTGATCCAAGTACGAAATGCGATCGAGCCAGAACTCGCATTTACTGAACTTGGCGTACAACTGATGCTCCCTAAGTGTCTGGAGGATGACTCTGAGATGCTGCTCATGCTCTGCTTCACTCTTACTGTAGACCAGGATGTCATCTAGGAACACGATCACAAATTGATCCAAGTAAGGCATGAAAATGCGATTCATGAGGTCCATGAATACGGCCGGCGCATTGGTCGCTCCAAAGGGCATAACAAGGAACTCCTAATGTCCATACCTTGATCTGAATGCTGTCTTCGGGATATCCTGCTCTCTGACTCTGATCTGGTGGTATCCCGACCGCAAGTCGATCTTCGAGAACACTGAAGCCCCTCTGAGTTGATCAAACAAGTCATCTATCCTCGGAAGAGGGTATCTGTTCTTGATTGTCACCGAATTCAAGGTACGATAATCAACACATAGCCTGGATGTACCATCCTTCTTTTTCATAAGAAGCATCGGGGCTCCCCAAGGCGATCCACTTGCACGGATGAATCCCTTGGTCCTCAGTTCTTCAATCATCTTGTACAAAATTTCCAACTCTGAAGGCGCCATCCTGTAGACTCGCTCTGATACTAGTGCTGTCTCGAGAATCAAGTCTATAGTGAACTCAATCTTCCGCTCTAGCGGCATCCCTGGAAGCTCCTCTGGAAAGACATCTGGAAACTCTTCAACTATCCGGGGTAACTGCACTGCTGCTACTGCCATCCGCGATGCTGGAGAAGATGGCTCCACTGTGCCTCTGGAAAATGAAAACTTTGGCTCGCCGGGGATACTAAAGACAACTCTGCCAATATGGCAGTCTATCCTAGCATACTGGTTCCTCAACCAATCCATGCCTAGGACTGCATCATAGTCTGCCATAGGAAACTCTATGAATCTAGCGGAGAACTCCCTGCCGCTAACTACGACCCGACACGAGGAAAACACTCGATCTACTCCCACAAGACCATTACCAGTAAGTATATTAAGCCTCACTGATAATGACTCGGGCTCCAATCCTATCCGTGTCGCAAATCGTACAGACATGAATGAATGCGATACACCAGAATCAAATAATACAGACGCTGGAGAGGAGTTGACGAGAATAGTACCTGCCACAACCTCACCTGGTGCAACGTCTTCTTCCATAGCCATCATCATGGCCTAACCTTGTCCTCTGGCTGCTGGTCCCCTCTGCTGGAAACCTCTCTGCCTATTCTGGTTCTGAGTCTGGGCTTGTGCATACTGCTGGGGGTGTTGCTGCTGGAATGCCTGAGACTGAGGCGGCAAGGGCCTCGAAGACTGATACTGCTGCTGCTGAACTGGTGCTGGGGCCGGTCCTCTCACCGAAGAGCTAGAAGGGTTGGATGCTGATGAACTACCCCTATTCGGGCAAGCCCCTACCCTATGATCTGCTGCTCCACAAGCCAGGCACAATCCCTGTGCCCTGCGATAATATGCTACCACATGCCCTGGCTTCCCGCAATGAGAACATCCCATCGCGGAAGTCTGCTTCTGCTGTTGCGGGTACGTCGGGGTCGAATGCTGAACCGACGTTACTGAGGCCGCCCGCCTCGGAGTTCCAATGGTCAATCCCCTAGCTCCCGGGGCTGGAGCTGATGATTGGTACATCTGACTGTGGGACCGCTTCCTACCTCCGGTCCTATCCATGATCCTCTGGAAGGTATACTCATGCCTCCTAGCTGCTCTCAAGACAGCATCGAACATCTAGTGCTCGAACTGCTCAACCGCCAACAAGATCTCCAAATGCAGTCCCTGCTGGAACCGCTGGGCCCTATCAAACTCGGTCGCCACCAAGGTGGGGGCAAACCTACTGAGTCTAGAAAACTCCGATGCATAACTGTCGACTGTTCTGCCTCCTTGCTTCAAGTTGGTAAATCTGGTCTGCAGGTCGTACCGAGCCACAGCATCAAAGTACTTCGTCTGGAATCTCTCTCTAAACACTGCCCAAGCAATGGGTGCCACTAATCCCGTGGCTTGTGCTGCCCACCAACTGCGAGCCAAGTAAAACAACTGTAGGCATACCACCGCCACCTTCTCATTCTCAGGTGTCCTAGCTGCTTTCAGAATCACCTCGGTATCCTGAAGCCATGCATTCGCGGCAATCGCATCCTCGCTGCCGTCGAAGAAAGGAGGGTTCAATCGCTTGAAGCTGTTTGCCGCCTGGTTCCCTGGATGACTGCCTCTAGTCAAGGCATCTTGAACTGTCTGGTGCAGGGCATCGCTTCGACGATCCTGGAAAGCTATCAAGGTTCTGATGAGGCCTACTAAGGTACCATCATCTGGCTCTGCGGGCTGGATGGGCCGAACTGGTGACTCTCCTCCAGTAGGCACAACTCTGGAGGCTACCCCGGAATGCTGGGCTTGATCTCCTGGTTGCTGCTGATCCGCGGGACGTGCTCCACCTCGTTGATCGGTAGGACCAGGTACATTGCTGCTGAAGAAGACGATACAGGGAACAATAAGGAAAGGACCAGGACATATCAATGATATAAGCACAGGATCAGGGCAAAAATCCAGGGATTCAGAGGATACGAATAGAGATCAAGGACGAGTATTGATTGAGACATCTATCTGGTAAACCCCCACATATCTTGATTTACAAGACCTTGCATGGGCCACCACTTAAACCATGTCACGCCCCAGAACCAGAATACTGGAGAGCGGGGACAGACATAGCCAGCTACGTATATTGAAATGGAAACCACCTCGATATACGATCACGGCTGTCTAGATATATGAGGGTTTACTACAAGCCAACAGTCTCTTATGGTCATGAACAAGCCTAATGTCTCAATCACAAGCATGTAAGTAAGGTCGCAAGATGTATGATCATTAAATATACAATAATAAGGCGTTCCAAATATTACATATTCAGCTGATCATGAAGCTAGTCGTTACAAAATGTTAGGACTAGCAAGAGTTTAGTCGTACATGATCAACCATAGGATTTGTTAATCATGTTTACAGCCCGTAGGCAGACAGTAAGTAAAAGTGCATCGAGCTAACAGGTGCTTGTCGGCTAAACGCCTCAAAAGAATAATTTTACAATAAAGTGGGCAGGACAAAAAGGAAAACCCACTCTTGGCCCGGGTTCCGTCTAGTTTTTACCATTGGACTGGAAGCTTGGTAGATCCTCGGGAGCTGCTCCAAAATCTGGCCACACAAAACCAGCTGGGTCAACCCCAGAAAGAGCAAGTGCCACAAGGGGGCCACGAAATAAGAACAAAAGCCAGCAATTAGCACAAGAAAATCTAATATTAAAACTAGAATTTATGAAAACATGTCGGGATGATATACGACGAGATAACCATGGAACTATTCCGATAGCCAGGTTACAACCCGTAAACTAAACAAGGACCAGGGTTGTAACCCTTCATCTGAACAGAACTTGGTTTCCCACCATTTATCGGCAAGATAATAATGTAAGAAATCAAAACAGGAAGCAATCTTGTACTGGATCAAGACATGACTAGACTGGTTATACCTCATTCAATCAATCACGGCCAAGCAGATACTACGGCTTACTACTTTAACTAACTAGGGTTATCACAGACCTAATTACTAACAAGATGCAGTGAGATAATTCCACAGCCACAAGCCCTGCAGACCATCCAGGTTACCCAGGTCGAAAATTAGGGGTTGAATTCAGGTGGGTACATCGCCCGGAAGACAAATATACCCTTAGGTGACTTAGAGGGTGCAACACTCGACGGTGTGCTGGAAATATGCCCTACTCGACGGCAGGCTACAGATCCCAAGAGCGCCCAGGTAACGGGATTGCCTGTAGCTGTGTCATCTCTTCATGACTACTGTGTTATTCTAGTTATTAGCCTTAATCTATTTTGGTAGGTACCCCTGACCGTGGTACTCAGGAGTCCCATCCGAGACATAATGCAAGACAGGACAAGTGGATTTATCAAGCAAGCAAGGAAGAACCACCCACGGTGTCAAGACAGGTCAAGTTAAGTTAGCCGTCGTAGCAGCATTAAGTTATCAAGTCATGCTACAAGTAAGGAGTGCGCCGCCATGGGGCACTATCAAGTTATCAAGTCACAAGGATTAATTACAAGTTACAAGTTAGGTGTGCACCCCACTGGGTCACTAGCAAGGAGATCAGAGAATACCAGGATCATAATTCATAGAAAATCCTGAAAACCGTACTAGTCATAAACAATTACTTGCAAATCGTGTTAGGCCGTGTCGGGTCGAGATTAGTCGTGCTGTGTTGAACAAGATCTCAGGAAAACCCAATCCACAAAAGAGAAACCAAGTCGAAAAATAAAACCAATACTCCAAAACCCAATGGGTTAAGCAAGGGGTCAAGGGGAGCAGCGTACGCACAAAAGCACGCACGCAGGGGAGCAGCGTACGCACAAAAGCACGCACGCAGGGGAGCTGCGTACGCACAAAAGCACGCACGCAGAAGAGCTGCGTACGCACAAAAGCACGCATGCAGGAGAGCTGCGTACGCACAAAAGCACGCACGCAGGGAGAAGCGTACGCTCAGGTCATACGTATGCTCAAGTCTGCGTACCAGGGCACGCTCAAGTCTGCGTACCAAGGCACGCTCAAGTCTGCGTACCAGGGCACGCTCAAGTCTGCGTACCAGGGCACGCTCAAGTCTGCGTACCAAGGCACGCTCAAGTCTGCGTACCAAGGCACGCTCAAGTCTGCGTACCAAGGCACGCTTCCAACAGGAAGCGTACCCAAGTCTGCGTACGCAAGAGACACGCTTCCAACAGGAAGCGTACTCAAGTCTGCGTACTCTACGCTAAAGAGCGCGCGCAGCGCAGTGGCGTAAGCTAAGAAGCTCTGCACACTGCTCACTGTCTTCTCCAAACCAGCAAGAACTCTACGGTTGAACCCAAGGCTTCAAAGTTCATAACTTGGCCATCCGAACTCCAAATCCGAATTTCCGAAGTTCTAACTTGGGTGAAATTGAATTCTCTTCCACATAGAAACATCAAAACCCATAAAAATCCAACTTAAATAGATCAAAACCATGTAAATCCGAAAATAAAGAAAACCTAGATCTAGAATAATGGAGACTCCAAATCACAAAATGCCAAGTTCTAATGTTGATCACCATGTCCTAATCTAGCAAATGGACAAATAAAATAGGGTTCTCATGTGGTGGCAAGGTGCACTTGCCTATGGGGTGGAAGAGTTGTGTGGAGGAAGAAGAAGAAGAAGAAATTAATAGAGGTTTATGAGGAGAGAGAAGAAGTTGGTAGAGTTTTAAAGAGGGTGGGATGTGGTATGTTGAGGGTGGAGCATAGGCTAAGGTGTTCCAATACATATTAAACCAAACCAAACCAACCTAAACCAATTAAAATTGGGCCACTAACTAAACCCAAAATACGAGAAATACCGAAATTCCACAAGTTGAGAAAAATAAAAATACATGCCAAAATCCAGATACGAGTATAAATACGAAATACGGAAAATACGGGAAATGAGGGTGACAATACGATAAACTGTAATCAATGGAAAACAATGGGTAAGGCATGAACATGTATGTATATCCAACCGATTCTAACTCTCGTGCACAATAGTAATCATGAACAACGACAATCATAAACCAAAGGGAGTAATAGTGAACAGACGACACAAAGATACATGCAGTATAAAATAAAGGAAACATAGGTCATAGTGATACTTGCCTGCTCCGATAGATGATGAAGTCACAAGTCAAGACGTCGTAGCCCGATCTACCCCGACACAAAAATAATCACAAGTTAGATCACCGATTCCCACTCTAAAAATCCTAGAAAGTGGCTAATGGGTTAGATCAATTAATACTATTCTAATCCTGGAATAAATCATCTAAAATCCTATTTTAACCTATTTAATTCTGAAATAACAATCTACACACAACTATTTGGCCAAAGAAATTCACGGTTCCAAATTCGGGACTCGTGGCACGAAAACCGAGACATACTATTGACTAACTGGTCAAACATTATGAATTCAAGGTTTGAGTGTGCAACATGGTAGATTTCAGCGCCAGGAGTGCACTGGAATCGACCGTGCTGCAAAATCACGATTTGGTCAAAAGTTATCGCCATTATGGCTAACTATGACCAAATCGATGAACCGTTGACCAAATCTGACTTATATGAATAAAATAAAATACTAGATGAAACTCTAAATTTTTGGAAAAATTATATGTTGTAGAGCTTGGTGTCAGCTTTCCAAAACTTCAAACGGATCGCAAAATGGAGTTCGGGATCGCTCGAAATCTTGAAAACCGTGCGACATGTTGATTTTTGGACAACCGACACTCAAATAATTATTCAGAAATTTGAGATCAAAATTACAGAAATTAAAATATATATTCAGAAACCTAACCTCAATACGCTTCTAACAAAAAAAACGGCACACAAAAAGGACATCTAGATCAACGGCAATCGCTCTGCGAAGTCGAAGATCCCAAACAAACTCTCCCACTAAAGCTGTTGGAAAAATATAGGGTTTCGGAAAATCTATTAATATATATAGGTTTTTTAAGTCGGTGGCTGAAAGAGTCGGCTGGCTTAAGGGGGACACGTGGCAAAATCCTGTGGTCCCCGCCCAGATCCTGTGGTCCAGGATTGGCCGGCTTGGGTTGGGCGGCTCCGAGCTCGGCTCGGATTACTAATCCGGCTCGTAGACCGAGCTCCCCCGCCCCCCTTTCACTGACACGTGGGGCTGCCCTCCCGCTTTCAGTGGCTGACGGGTGGGCCCCCGCTGCGGCTGACTGGGTATTTGTTAGAAAATAGGGTTTTCAATATTCAGAAAATCAAATAAAAATCAGGAAAAATCCTAAAAATTCCAAATAAATCCCAGAAAATTCCTAAAAATTCCTAGAAAAATATAGAAAATATTTTAAGGGTTCTAGAGCCCAAATAAATTATTTGACCTCAAAAATACCCTCGAGTGCTCTCACAGTAAATCCTAGAAGCTTAGAAAATTAATAAAATCATATATAAAATTCTCTAAAAATCTCCATAAAATCCCAGAAATTCTAAAATAATAAAATGATACTCTAGAGGCTATCTGGGGACCCTAGAGACCACATATGTCCTAGTTTTACTATACTTAAGCTATAGGCTTAGGTACACACCCTTGTGATCCCAAATCAAATCTCCATAAAATCCTGAAAATTCTAAAATGGTGAAATAATATACTAGGGACTATCTAGGGGCCCCAGAGACTATATACAACCTAATTTCCTTATATCTAACCTATAGGCTTAGGCAAAAATCTTACGATCCCAAATCAACAACCTAGTAAATAATTGATTCTAACTAAAAAAAATCTCCAAAATAGAAAATAAATTCTAGGAACCCAAATGCTACCAACTATCCCCCTTAAAAGATTTTTGTCCTAAAAAATCAAAACATCACAAATAGCATAGTATAATACCTAACTCTTACAAGCAATAATTTCTTAATCTAAGTCACGGAGAGATAATGGCTAGGAACATAAGGGAACTAATCGATAATAAGCATACTACAAACTAACTAAGCATACATAACAACTAAAACTAAAGAAGGCTCTATGAACTCGGTACTCTCTACTGTCGATCCCTCGGGTTCGGGAGTAGCATAAGGGTTAGCTACCCTTTTCCCCTTACGGATCGCACTGCGCCTTTTCTCAACCATCGCGAACTGAAAGGAAAGAAAGGATATGGTTAGAACGGTAGATACAAACATATCGAAGAAATTACGGACGAAATCAAGCAAGATGTAAATTAGGAGACAATAAGATCCTAAGGTAAAATAGACTCATAAGGTTAGAAGTCCTATTTTATGGATGATATAACCTCCTAACTTCAAATCTATTTGCAGGCTCGTAGTAGTACAGCTAACTTAAGCACTACCACGAGTTCGCAGTCTTTTGCGAAATTGGACCTGCATGGGCCACCATAAAAAATTGTCACGACCCGCTCCCAATTTTTGGGATACGAGTACGTGGCCAAGTCCAGCCTACGCCGCAGCATCGGCGGTAGTACGCTGTCTATGATAACAATGGTCCACAATAAGCACAACACGCATATATATCATCCACAACTAAGCCAGCAAAAATCACTAAAATATCCAATAGTCTCAATATTATAAATATGAAAAATCCACTACAACTCAGAAAGTCTCAGGAACAAACCCGGATAGCAGAAAATAAAATAGACAACTAAACTCCATAACTATAACTACTAACTAATGCGAATCCATAAGAAAGAAAATATTCTAATTCGCATCAGTGCTGGAACCGGGTACGCCAGTGACGTCAGGGTCGCTAACATACTCACTGTAGACCTCGGGGCAAATCTCTTCATCTAAAGCTGAAAAATAGTTATCCAGTCAGGATTGGAGCAAGATCACCATAACACTACATTACACAATATAGTATACAAGCATGAAGGAAAGATAAAAGAAATTTAACTGAAGATAAGTATAGGCATGACATTGTATGATAAGAAAGTACCTTTGAGACATGATAACAACATGAAGGTAGACTTTGACATACCACTAAGACATGATAACAATAAGAAGGTAGACTTGACGAAAGAAGAACAATAGACAATAGAGCAACAATGATTAAGTCACGTGTACTGTGTGTTTTAGAATACCAACTTTCAGCATGTAGACGGCTTGGGATATCCGTCAGTCATACGTGTGGTGCATGACTGATATTATGTAATCAATGTATAGGGGGTCTGTATTCAATTCGTTGACCACATGCTTACTTGTTGTATTCCCCCGTCCGACTCACTCACAATACATGTCCACTACGATAAACATTAGCAATACGATAAACTGTAATCAATAGAAAACAATGGGTAAGGCTTGAACATGTATGTATATCCAACCGATTCTAACTTTCGTGCACAATAGTAATCATGAACAACGACAATCATGAACCAAAGGGAGTAATAGTGAACAGACGACACAAAGATACATGCAGTATAAAATAAAGGAAACATAGGTCATAGTGATACTTGCCTGCTCCGATAGATGATGAAGTCACAAGTCAAGACGTTGTAGCCCGATCTACCCTGACACAAAAATAATCACAAGTTAGATCAACGATTCCCACTCTAAAAATCCTAGAAAGTGGGTAATGGGTCAGATCAATTAATACTATTCTAATCCTAGAATAAATCATCTAAAATCCTATTTTAACCTATTTAATTCTGAAATAACAATCTATACACAACTATTTGGCCAAAGAAATTTACGGTTCCAAATTCGGGACTCGTAGCACGCAAACCGAGACATACTGTTGACTAACTGGTCAAACATTATGAATTCAAGGTTTGAGTATGCAACATGGTAGATTTTAGCACCATGAGTGCACTGGAATTGATCGTGCTACAAAATCACAATTTGGTCAAAAGTTATCGCCATTATGGCTAACTATGTCCAAATCGATGAACCGTTGACCAAATCTGACTTATATAAATAAAATAAAATACTAGATGAAACTCTAAATTTTTAGAAAAATTATATATTGTAGAGCTTGGTGTCAGTTTTCCAAAACTTCAAACGGATAGCAAAATGGAGTTCGGGATCGCTCGAAATCTCGAAAACCGTGCGACGTGTTGATTTTTTGACAACCGACACTCAAATAATTATTCAGAAATTTGAGGTCAAAATTACAGAAATTAAAATATATATTCAGAAACCTAACCTCAATACGCTTCTAACAAAAAAAATGACGCACAAAAAGGACGTCTAGATCAACGGCAATCGCTCTGCGAAGTCGAAGATCCCACACAAACTCTCCCACTAAAGCTGCTGGAAAAATATAGGGTTTCGGAAAATCTATTAATATATATAGGTTTTTTAAGTCGGTGGCTGAAAGAGTCGGCTGGCTTAAGGGGGACACGTGGCAAAATCCTGTGGTCCCCGCCCAGATCCTGTGGTCCAGGATTGGCCGGCTTGGGTTGGGCGGCTCCGAGCTCGGCTCGGATTACTAATCCGGCTCGGAGACCGAGCTCCCCCGCCCCCCTTTCACTGACACGTGGGGCCGCCCTCCCGCTTTCAGTGGCTGACGGGTGGGCCCCCGCTGCGGCTGACTGGGTATTTGTTAGAAAATAGGGTTTTCAATATTCAGAAAATCAAATAAAAATCAGGAAAAATCCTAAAAATTCCAAATAAATCCCAGAAAATTCCTAAAAATTCCTAGAAAAATATAGAAAATATTTTAAGGGTTCTAGAGCCCAAATTAATTATATGACCTCAAAAATACCCTTGGGTGCTCTCACAGTAAATCCTAGAAGCTTAGTAAATTAATAAAATCATATATAAAATTCTCTAAAAATCTCCATAAAATCCCAAAAATTCTAAAATAATAAAATGATACTCTAGAGGCTGTCTGGGGACCCTGGAGACCACATATGTCCTAGTTTTACTATACTTAAGCTATAGGCTTAGGTACACACCCTTGTGATCCCAAATCAAATCTCCATGAAATCCTGAAAATTCTAAAATAGTGAAATAATATACTAGGGACTATCTAGGGGCCCCCAGAGACTATATACAATCTAATTTCCTTATATCTAACCTATAGGCTTAGGCAAAAATCTTACGATCCCAAATCAACAACCTAGTAAATAATTGATTCTAACTAAAAAAAAATCTCCAAAATAGAAAATAAATTCTAGGAACCCAAATGCTACAAGACTCCCTCTGGCCTCTCTGTAATCCGTCTGCTGATCTCGAACGGTAGAACTCCAGGCAGGCTGATACTAACCTTTCCTTCATGGCAGTCTATTACAGCAAACTGCTCACTCATCCAGTCGATGTCGAGGACTACATCAAATCCAGGCAATGACATCACTAAAAATCGAGCCCTAAGCTCCCTCCCAGCTATAGTGATAGGGCAATCCACTATTTCACTAACTGGCACTACCCCTCCTCCTGTCATAATCTGATAGTTCCTTCTAGTGGGCTTAGGTGAGAAGCTGTGTCTATGCAGAAACTCATATGATACAAAGCTATGGATGGCTCCAGAATCAAACAATACATTGACAGAGAAAGAATATAAAAGGATAGAACCTGTGATCACATCTGGAACTGTCTTATCCTCCTCAACTGCGGTCATGACGTAAGCACGTCCCTGCTGGGGTGGTCCCCTCTACTGCTAGTGCTGTACAAAATGCTGTTGTTGAGTAGGTAAAGCCTGAACCCTCTGTGGTGTAGCTGGTAGTGCTCTGGGTGGTACAAGTGGTGGTCCTCCAACTCCTCGAGGTCCTCTTGTCAGTCGAGCTGTAGCCTATGGGCAGTCCCTCATCTGGTGTGTGTCTGGTCCACAAAATAAGCAGAGCCCGAGCCTTTTGTGGCACTCGTCGAAGCGGTGTCCCGGCCGGTAACAGAAAGCACAAGTAACTGCCTACTGCTGTCTCTGAGGCTGATTTGCAGGAGCTCTGGCTGGACGGTGATGCTGTTGTATCGGCTGCTGTGGCCTCATCTAAATCTGAGCCTGGTTCCTCTTCGTAGGTTCCTGGAAGCTGCTGCTGTCGATGTCCCGGTCCCTCTTCAGCTTCGAATCTGCCTCCTTCCTCACAGCCTGAGCAATCTTGAGGATTCTCGCATACGTCATCGCCTGACTAATAGCTACTGCATGTCGTAGCTCCCTGGTGAGGCCCTTCTTGAATCTCCAAGCTCTATCCTCTGGTGCTCTGACTAGGATCTCCGCGAACCTGCTGAGTCACGTGCACTCTGATGTGTACTCCGCCACTGTTATGGTCCCCTGCTGCAACGCCTCAACTGCATTCGAAGCTCATCCTGCTCCACATCGGAGAAAAACTTCTCCTTGAACAGAGTTTTAAAATCTATCCAAGAAACCTGGCGCTCTGTTAACTGGGGCTCCTCCCAGTACCAAGCTTTGGCAAGGTCAAAAAGTCGCATGCTCGCCACTTCCACCTTCAGGTCATCAGGGATCCGTGCCATCTTCAGTGTCCTCTCCGCATTATCCAGCCACTCATCCGCATATACGATCCCGTCGTGGCCCCAGAAATCCATCGGGCAGAGGTTCTGGTAGTCCCTGGTGGTCCCCGGTCTCGGTGTTGCTGGTGCTGGAGGTGCTACCGGTGCTGGTGCTGCCGACTCCCTGGTCCTGAGCGCATCCACTGTTTGCGATTGATTATAAAAGAACAGAACAGTTTTATAGGAGGACTGGACTTTTACTTCATAATACAAACTCGCTTGTACAAAAGAGAGCCTAGGAATAAAACCTAGTAAAAGCAATCTAAAGTACAATTGTTTATTTTTGATTCTGGGAGGTGACGGTAGAGGCTCGGAAGAGTGACGACAACTTTGCCTTACTCCTTGGACGATTGGACGTAGCCTTGGCTCTGATGAAGAAATGCTCTCGGGATGTGTGGGGAGATTTCTTCTGTGCACTGTCGCTCTCTTTGTGCGTGTCTCGCTTTCTCTGCTCCTTGTCCTCTTTTGCAAGGGAATGGCACCTTGCTATTTATAGGAGTGGAGTGGTGATAAGTAGGGTTTGCAATGATTGCTCCTTGAAAAGTGGGCGGTTAGGAATTGGTTACGATTTGCCTTGATCTTGTTTGTTGGAAATTAATCTGGGCCGTCAATATTGATTGTAACAAATCTAGGCAGTTAATATTGATTGTACCAAATCTGCATGGGCAATTAATATTGATTGCAACAAATCTGCATGGGCGGTTAATGTTGATTGCAACAAATCTGCATCGTGATGATTTGTTGATATCAGCAAATTCGAGTGAATAAATCTTGGTCAATCTCCTGCCACGTGCCCCAACTGCCTGTTAGGATTTGATCAACCCCTGCCACGTGTTCCAACTGCTGCGAGCCGTATGGAGGACTGTCATAGTTGGGCCGCATAAGTGTGGCCTCGTGTCAGAGCCGCATAAGGGTGGCCTTATATGAACCGCATGGAAGTCCTCTAATCCGAGCCGCATGAGGGTGGCGCCCATGACCCGAGCCACATGGGTGTATCAGCCACATGGGGGTAGCCCCCAACCGAACCGCATAAGGGTGGCCACGTGTCAGAGCCGCATGGGTGTGGCTTTCCAAAATCGGAACCGCATGAGGATGGCCTCCCTGATCCGAGCCGTATGGAAGTATCAGCCGCATAGGGGTAGCCCCCAACCGAGCCGCATAAGGGTGGCCACGTGTCAGAGCCGCATGGGTGTGGCTTCCCAAAATCGGAACCGCATGAGGGTGGCCCCCACGATCAGAGCCGCATGGGAGTAGCAGCCGCATGGGAGTGGCTGTCGCATGAAGGATGGTAGCCGCATAGGGAGCTTCGGAATTGGTGGATCGTGCCAGCTATATAAAAATTTTCTTTGTTTCCCTAGGAGCGCGCCATTATGTCAGAGTCATCATTACAGCTTTATGTCAGAGCTGTCAATTCACCTTTATGTCAGAGCTGCCGTGTTATGTCAGAGCATTAAATGAGGCCGCTGCTTGATGGCCAGCTGTAGAGGCGAACCGCATAGGGCCACGTGGCTTTTACCCGAACCGCATGGAGATATTGGAGATTTTTGAGCCGCATGAGGCTCTGAAGGACTTTTGAGCCGCATGAAGCTCTAAAAGACTCTTGAGCCGCATGAAGCTTTAAGAGATTCTTTGAACCGCATGAGACTCCTTCTGTTTTGGGCCGCATGGACTTTCCTGTTCTTTTCTATGCTTCTACAAGACCCCCTTCAATGTTTTCAATTTGTAAAATTGAAATACTTTGAATAAGAAGCATGATGATGTCCACATAAGCTCTTCTGGCCGCATAGGATGTTCTGGCCACATAGACTTCCTAGCCGCATAGACTTCCTAGCCGCATGGACTGCCTGGCCGCATGGACTACCTGGCCGCGTGGATTTTCTAGCCGCATGTACTGTTCTGGTCGTATGTTGTCCTCTCTGCCACGTGTGTGTCTCATTTAATTGCCCTTGATTTGTTTTGGATTTAAAGCCGCCTTTTGGGGTGAATTTCAAGAGTCAGTTTATTAAATATTTGGATTTTTGCCTTGATGAATCTCCTGCATGAGAGGGGATAAAATCCCAAGAGTCATTTTTGTCTGCTGCACATAATCCGAAGCGTTTCATCGGTCCACGTGCCCCCTTGTTCGCCTATAAATAAGGGTAATTTTTAGAGAGAAACTCTTTACTCTCTTCTTCAGTTTAAGCTTTTCTTGCCCTAGCTGCCGTCTTCTTCTTCTTCTTCTTCTTCTTCTTCTTCTTCTTCTTCGATCATCGATGGCTCCCAAGACTTCTAAGGCTGCGACGAAGGGTAAAGGAGTGGCTTCTACGTCGACTGCGACGCCTGAAGTTCATTCCGACATTCATCCCGCCATTGCTGGTAAGGATTTTTAGGAGAAGTTGCATGAACTCAGAACCTAACCATCATGGCTATGTCGCATATTTTATGCGCGGGCCTTCTTCATCTTCGTTGAACTGTTCAAATTGTATGTGCCGCATGTACGTTCCATGTTCGAGCCGCATGGGGGTATACCCCATGTCCGAGCTGCATGAGAGTCGTATAGTGGCCGCATAAGCACTTTGCAAACTAACCCGCATAAGGATCTGTTGAACAGAACCGCATAAGTCCCTCTGAACTGAGCCGCATGAAGCCCCTTTGAACTTGGGCCGCATGAAGTCCCTTAAACAGAACCGCATATGAACCCATCAAAATAGAGCCGCATGAGTTCTGTTAAAACTGGGCCGCATAAGGACCCATCAAAACAGAACCGCATGTGCTCTGTTAAAACTAAGCCGCATAAGGAATCGTCCAGATAGACCCGCATGAGCTCTTTTGAATATTTTTCTGGCCATCTCCTGACTTTGTTTCTTTTGTCTTTTATTCTTACAGCTTCCATGCCAAAGGCTGAGATCTTTGTGAAGGAAGAGATGCTGCCTCCCTTCGTCAAACATGAGTCATTGTTCGTTAAGGAGGAGGTAATACCAAACATGGAGGCGCAAAAAGAAGAGCTGGCACCCATCGGGGAGGAGAACACGCCCAATATTGAAGCTACTGTAAAGGAGGAGCCCCAGTCTGAGGGTAGTAGTACTGGGAGTTCTGATCCTCCTATCTTTTGTCTTTTATTCTTACAACTTCCATGCCGAAGGCTGAGATCTTTGTGAAGGAAGAGATGCTGCCTCCCTTCGTCAACCAGGAGTCATTGTTCGTTAAGGAGGAGGTAATACCAAACATGGAGGCGCAAAAAGAAGAGCTGGCACCCATCGGGGAGGAAAACACTCCCAATATTGAAGCTACTGTAAAGGAGGAGCCCCAGTCTGAGGGTAGTAGTACTGGGAGTTCTGATCCTCCTACTCCGGACGAGAATCTTAATCCAATAGATCCTTCATATGCAAAATGGTTGAGGGAATGGCATATGCGTCGCCCCAACTAGGATTCGTGGGTTCCCATAAATGTCCGTATTTGTCTTAATATTTCTGTCTGTCTTTAGCTGTAGTTCATGTTTTGCTTCTTTCGGACATCAATGCAATCCTTTACTTCTTGTCTGAATGAGGAGTCCTGTGAATGTAACTGATTTTGAATGAATAAAATACATTCGCTCTATTCTTTGCTTGTAGTATTTGCGCTATTGGGAGACTTTTCATGGACCTATTATCCTTGGCATATCTCGGTTTTAGGTACGGATAATAAGTTTGATTAGGGATACCTAGAACGATTCCATGGTAAGGTGACCATGGAGGTTCTTGGTATCGAACGAAGGAGTGCCATGGGGCAGCTGGGCCCCAGAAGCATGATGAGAAAGGAGCTACATGTACTAGAGGACTTATTACAAGATTTTTGGTCACAGAGGACATTTGTGGTCAACAGAGGACATTTGTGGTCAACTGAAGACATTTGTCGTCAACAGAGGACATTTGTGGGCCTATCATCCTTGGCGTACCCTGGTTTTGGGTACGGATAATAAGTCGAGAGAGGACCAACGTACTTACTCAGAGGTAATGAGGACATGGTAAATATGAGGGTTTCTTCGATGGAATCTTCCTACTCAGAGGTAATGGAGACATGGCAGGAGTGGACACCATGAAGGGTACATAGAACAACTCAGAGGTAATATGGACGTGGAAGTTCTACGTGAGGGGTGGTTTGTTTTTGATGGAAGTGAAACAACTCAGAGGTAACATCGACGTGGTTGTTTAGGAAAATTTGCGGATCCGTTACCCTTTTTATGCAATGAAAGTGCGGGTAGCGGATCGTAGGGAAGGAGCTCCTTTTAGGAAGAAAGTTCAGAGGTATGATCATACATGACTTACTACCCAGAAGATGCGATATAGATTCATCTGGAGTGACCAGAGTGTAAGTTCAGCGGTACCTGCGGTTACATAACTCAACAATCTGGGAGATTTGGAGTCAGAATGTGAGTTCAGCGGTACCAGAAGGAACATAACTCAAAAATCTGGAAGATTTGGAGTCAGAATGTAAGTTCAGCGGTACCAAGGGGTACATAACTCAACAATCTAGAAGATTTGGAGCCAGAATGTAAGTTCAGCGGTACCAATGGGTACATAACTCAACAATCTGGAAGATTTGGGGTCAGAGTATGAGTTCAGCGGTATCAAGGGGTACATAACTCAACAATCTGAAAATTTTGGAGTCATAGTATGAGTTTAGCGGTATCAGAGGGTACATAACTCAACATTCTGGAAGATTTGGAGGATGTCGTTTCAGACATAGTACTTCTTCAGGAACTTGCCGTTGATGGGTAACATGAGCAAGTCTCCATTTTGTTTTGCGAGGCGGTAAGCACCATTGGAGAATACAGCCTCGATGATAAATGGGCCTTTCTACTTTGGCTGGAATTTGCCGAAAGTTTTGTGAGTCATAACCATCGGCCTCTGAACTGCCAGAACGAGATCGTCCACTTGGAATGTTCTGATTTTAACCTTCTTGTTAAAAGCTCCTGAGATACGTGCTTGGTACATCTCGATTCGTTGTTGAGCGAACATGTGCTTCTTATCTAGAGCCACCAACTCTTGTAACCGGCGATGGTGATTATCATTCGTTGACAATTGATAGGTGAGGGCAACACAGAGTGAGGGGATTTCAGTCTCCAATGGGAGAACTGCCTCACTCCCGTATACCAAGGAGAATGGTGTGTTCCCAGTGGCCGTCCGAACTGTAGTACGGTATGCCCATAAGCATTCGCCAAGCTTCTCATTCCAGTCACGTTTGTTTGAAGACACGAACTTCTTGAGCAGCTTGATTATAGTTTTATTGAATGCTTCTGCCAACCCGTTCACTGCCGGATTGTACGGCGTTGAAGCAATATTTTCGATTCGGTATTTGTCGTAGAACCGATAGAAGGCATGGCTTGCGAACTGCGGGACGTTGTCATGGATGATCCTTCAGGGCAGTCCAAAGCGATAGATGACGTGATGCTTGAGGAATCTGATCATGTTTGAAGTCTTCACTTCTGCCAACGGAATAGCCTCCGCCCATTGGAGAAGTAATCTGTGATCGCGAGTATGAAGCGATATCCTCGGAACGAAGGCGGAGTGATTGGACCAATGATGTCCATTTTCCATGCTTCGAATGGCCAGGATGCCACCGTCGGATGTAGAAACTCGGATGGCTGGTGGATAAAATCTGCGTGGACTTGACAGGCTTTGCACTTTCTAGCATAGTCTATCGCATCCTCTATCAACGTAGGCCAGTAGTAGACCATTCGGCGAAGGCGGTCTTGTAATTTCGGGCCAGGCTGATGGGCTCCACAGACGCCATCGTGAGCTTCATGCACGGCTTCTTTGGCTTCTGTATTTGACAGACACCAAAGCAGTAATCCATCGTATGATCATCGATACAGCATTTTCGTCTCTGTATCGTAGAAGAATCTGAGGGAACGTCTTCTGATAGAAGTGGCTTTCTTTGGATTCTCGGGCAAGATGCTATAGACTACGAAGTCAATGAATGGCTGTCTCCAGTCTGGTGCTTCGTCGACTGTCAGAGCGGAGTAACTCTCCACATATTGAACATTGTTCTTGGGACAAACCAATTCGTAGCCTATTACGTCCACCAAATGATGAGTATATTTTAGGACCGCTAGGGAAACGGCAAGACCTGCTAGGGATCGACTTCGATATTTTGGAGTCTGGGAACATGTTCTATGAAGAACCCTTCAAATGAAGAAATGATGTGAATCGCTATTTGGTGATAGGGGATCATATCTTCATGGCGAACTTCATATGAACCCCGGATTTGATTGACGATTAACTGCGAATCACCGTATGCTTCAAGATACTCTGCCCCCAGCTCCTTTGCAAGTCGGAGGCCAATGACCAAAGCATTGTACTCGGCCACGTTGTTTGAACAGGACTCTGTGAGGGAGTAAGCCCGATTGATCACCAGTCCGGAGGGAGAAATCAGCACCACTCCGACTCCAGCGACGATGTTACCCTTGGGCCCAGTTCTGGAAGTGCCGTCGAAGAACATTCACCATATGGTATTATGAGAGACCACATTTGAATTAGCGACCTCATCTGGAATCTCTTCATCTATTCTGGTTGATTTCGAACCTGGATGAGCTGCTAAAAAGTCTGCCAGAGCTTGACCTTTAACAGCCTTCTGCGGAACGAAGATCATGTCGTAGGGAGACAGTAATATCGCCCAGGTAGCGAGCCGAGAGCTGAATGCACCTGGCTTGGTCATGAGAACCCCGAGGGGGTTAACTCTTGATACGACATGGATGGTTTGCCCCGTGACTTAGTGTCGTGTCTTTTGAATGGCAAAAACCAGAGCAAGGCACTCCTTCTCCACGGCAGTGTATCGATGCTCAGGTCCCATCATCATTCAGCTGAGGTAATGTATAGCTTGCTTATGGCCTGTATCATTGTTTTGTACTAGTAGAGCACCGAGAGAATGCTCCATAGCTCGCACATAGAACAAGAATGGCTTTTCGACAACTGGGGCCACCAAGACTGGAGGGTTCGACAGGTATTCTTTGATATTGTCGAAGGCGCGCTGGCACTCTTCATCCCATACGAAGGAGACGCATTTCTTCATGAGATGCGTGAAGGGTTGACATCGTCCGGAGAGGTTAGAGATAAACCTCCTGATAGAAGCTAGCCTCCCTTGAAGGCCTCGGAGTTCACAAAGATTTCTTGGAGGACCCATCTCCTTAATTGCCTTGGTCTTTCAGGGTCGACATGGATACCCTGGGAGGTAACGACAAAACCCAAGAACTTTCCGCTGGATATGCCTAAGAAAGACTTCATGGGATTCATCTTCAAATTGTGCACCCGCATCAGGTCGAATACTGTCTTCAGATCATGCAGATGATCTTCTTTAGAGCGGCTCTTGACGGCGATGTCGTCGATATAACACTCCACTGTCTTGCGTAAATGATCTCTGAAGATGATGCTCATGGCTCGTTGATAGGTGGCGCCAATATTTTTTAAACCAAATGGCATGACTGTATAACAGTATGTGCCAATCGGTGTTCGAAATGATGTATACCTTTCGTCGTCAGGGAACATCTTGATTTGGTTGTACCCTGAGAAGCCATCCATGAATGACATACGCTCGAAGCCGCAGTTGTTGTCAATCATTATATCTGTAATAGGAAGGGAAAACTCATCCTTAGGACATGCTTCGTTCAGGTTACGGAAGTCAATGCAGATTTGGATCTTTCTATTCTTCTTGAGGACGGTACTATGTTGGCTACCCAGTCTGGATGTTGTTCCTCGTGAATGAATCCGCTGGCTATCAGTTTGTTAACCTCGACCTCGATGGAGTTCATGATGTCTGGGCGAAACCGTCGTTGCTGCTGCTTGACCGGCTTTGCGTCCGGACGAATGTTGAGTTTGTGAAGTACAACCTCGGGGTTTGGCCCTGGTGTAACACCCAGTTTTCTAAAATGAGGGTAATTTTGAAATTATAATTATTATTTATTGATATTTATTTCATATTATGATTTTTGGTAATTTTTAATTAATTTTTAAACTATTTAAATTTATGACTTGTGATTTTGGTGTTGTGCTAGTGATTAGTAGATACTGCCTACCCTAGAGCCAGGCCATGTGATTAGGGTATTCTTGACATTTTTAGGGTTATTTGGATTTATTATAATTTATTTGAATTTATGGTAATTTTTAGAATTTATTTTGGAATTGTTTGAATGATGGTTGACTAGGTTGACTTTGACTAGCAATGACCTTGGTAGGCTAACCTAGAAGCTAACCCTAATTGTGTTGGACTTGGTTAGGTCATGTAACCCTAGTTAGGCTAGAGTTGATCCATGGTGTGGTTATTTGACTTAAGTTAGATTTAAGTCATAAGCCATGACTCGTGATTAAGCCTTAAATCAATAACTAGCCATAAGGCCCATAGCCCATTAGACTTAACCCTAACCCTAACCATCAGCCCATGACAGCCACCTAGGGCTATTTTCCCCTATAAATAATCTCTTCATTTAGGGTTCTTGCCTCTTTATTGAGTTTCAACATTTAGAAGAAGGAAAGGTATAGGAATCTTCCTCAAGCTCTAGTCTCTTCATTTTAATTCATTTTTCCCTCTAATCTTTTGCATTAGGTCCTAATTAGTCCCTTCTTGCTGTCCATGAAGAGAAATCTCAGGTTTGAACCAATTTGGAGCACTTGGCCCTCAAGAAGAACACCCCCCATTTGAAGCTTTTTCATGCAAATTGAATATAGAGGTAACTTCCTATTCCTTTCATAGATTTTCGATTTCTTTGCATGGATAGGAAGCCCTAGGTGTCCCCTAACCGTAGGTATTAGTTTGGTGTAGAGTGGTATCCATTTCGTGTCCGTGTCGAACACGTGTCAATGTATACGTGCATGTGTTTGTTGAAATGCCGCAATGAATGATTTTATGTTATTTTTAAAATCCTTCTGATTGAGATTGTTGATTTTGATGTGTCTTCTGTTTTTCTAAACCAAAACCATGTTTTTGTGTCGTGTCGTGTCCATACAATGGCATGGACACAGCCCCGTGCGCAGGCTAGGTTATCCCCTGCTACCCGACACTAAGATCTCAATACACAGGACACCAGGATACGTGAATTTTTGTGGAGTCGTTGGGGCAATGACTGACACTATGCTCCCAAAATTTGGGAGCATATCGTTCACCACGCAAGGAGAAATCCCGCGCGTACGGATCACACACTGTGTGCACGTGCACGACAGTGCCTCACTGATACGCACGTTTATCTCAGACACGACACGGTTTTGACCCGATTCAGGGTGCTAGACACGTAGACCTACCCTAGGCGAACACGCAGGCACGTGCACGTGGCACGTGGAGCACTGTGTCGTGACCACGAGTGATGTGCACGTGTGCACGACACTGTCATTTGCACAGTTCGTATCTGTGTGTGTTTAGTGTAGTGGACACGGATGTGTCGACTCGTTTGGACACGAGGACACCTCTAACATGTGTGCACATGGTTGACACATCCCTGACACCACTGTACATGAATGTATTGTTTTTGTTTGGTTTTTGAATTGAATTTGGTCAGGTGGGATAGCCAATTTTCTGATACATTGGAACTGTCAGTTGAGTTTTGGGAAGTTTGAATATTTTAACTGTTTGATTGTGAGTTTATTTTGAATGTAGGTTCACCCACAAGTTAGCTAATGTGTTAGGATGAGTTTAGCATGGATTCTTGTTTTCGAAATTTCATTGATTGGTATGAGCTGTCAAGACTGATACATAGCTCCATGTTTCCTGATTTCTCCCATTCGAGTTTTGTGATACACTGAACACTAGGACACTCTGTGACACTTGACACACATTGACACACTTTAGACACTGTCACTCTGATATTAACTGAGATTCTTTTGTAGAAACTGATTTTTGGTTTTGGTTTTAGGACTTGTATATATGTAGGTATATATATATATACATAAGTGTTGTACAATGGTACTTGTATGAGATCCCAACTGATAAGTAACTTGATATGTTATTTGATAAAAATTGGGATTGAATTTTGGGTTCAACTGAAATGAGAACTTATTATAGGTTGTATATCACAATTTAATTATTGGCAGGGAATTCCTGAACTGGAACATGGAAGACTGAGTTTTGGTTTGTTTTGAAATACTGAGATTTCTCTTTTTCATTGTACTGTGAGATGAAGGTGGTTGAACTCTTAAATTGTTGTTCCTGAGATTGTTTCTTAAACTGAGATTCAATAATAGGATTACTGATATGGTGAACTGATTTGATTTCCTTTCCTTTTCCATTGGCAAATAACCTGAGTTATTTTCTAGTTTTTTTTATGTGATTTTGACAGTCCTTTTTATCAATTAAATTGTTGATTATTACATGTCTAAGTTCATATTATATTCTCCTATTAGTTGTCTTATGGTGTGTTGAAATGTGGGTCGATTTTGTGGTGTTTGGCTTGTTTTGAATTCGAAAAGGAGAGCGTGTATGGTGATGACTGCTATGAGTATACTGATTTTCCAACTTCCTGAATTCCCTTACTGTTTAGAAACTCAAAACCCATGTTTCCTTAATACCTGAGTTTGAATTCCTGTCCTTGTATTACCTGTGCACACACACACATGGTTCTACATTGATTCTAATTCTAAAACCTGTTTTTACTTCCTATCATTATGTGGAACCTGAGAACTTGTTTCCCTTCCCTTAAACTGAAATCTGTAAACATGGGAGTAGGTTTCACATTGATTTGTTTGCTTGACTGTCAACTGGTTTGTTGATATCCTGAGAATTTCACTCACCCACCTAAACCCAATCTTCACACCTGGAAATGATAACTGGACACTATTTCTTGTCCTTACACAGGCCATTTCAGTCCCTATATAAATGTTCCATGGTTGTCCTTAAAAACCCCTTGAAACCAATACTTAACCATGCCTAAACCACACCCATATGACAGCCATTAAGCCATCCAAAACCAGCCTATTACCCGTCCCTTGCAGCTCCCTAAACACTCTATAATTTCAGTCCATCTAGACCCCATAAAACCTGTCAAAACAGTCCCATTGGCCCTTAACATTCAGTCCTACACAAGCCATTATGGCTGTCCCCTTGCCCCCATATAACAGTCCTATACTAGCCTCCAAGCCTAGTCCTTATCATGTCCAACCAGTTCTTGCTCACTCACCCAAAATCTGAGTTTACACACACACAAGTTGCCATGTCACATTGCCTTGTTAGCCTACTGTCACATTGTTTTCATAGCCTCACATCACTCTCACACACCCACACACATGCCTACCCTCATGTACACACACACATGCCACTATGTTAGCACACACACCCACAAGCATGATCCTTCCCCTATCCTTTATATGTGTGACATAATATAATTACTGCTTTTGCATTTGTAGATAGCATGTATAAAGACATGTAGGATTTGGTATATAAATATAGTACTTGGTATATGTGTTGCCTAATGTATGAATTTGGCTCATGGCCTGTGTAGTGCAGCCTATGGTATCCTTGTGTATGTGGAATATGCACATGAGTTGGGTTATGTGAACCTGTGTTACTTGAATGGTGTGTGTTTGCTCTGTGACTTGGGAATCATGTTTGATTGGTTAGTATAGGCTTGGTTAGGCCTAGTGAGACTTGTTAGACTTGTTTGGGCTAGGACTTGACCTAGACTGCATGCAGATGCATTGTACATTTCATATATCACCCTCTGTATACATCTTGACTTGTGTTGCTCTAACTAGGAGTCAGGTACCTCATCTCGGACAGTACATTTACTTCAGACATTCAGATACGAGGCGAGTACATTCTCTGATCATTTCATATCCTGCTTAGAATTATTTTCCTGCTTTAAATTACTTTACTTGATACTGTCACGTTGGTCACACGGATTGGTACTATATGGATCTTTTCATGAGATGTTATCCCCCTCGGGAGCATCGAATACAGCATATTTTGTGCGTTTCACGAATCATCACGTATCTCTATGCTTTCTCTGATTCACGAATCGCTTGTGACACATGTACTCTCATGTTCACAGAGCCATCATGAATCACCTTCACGTATCACTCATTTTATGAGCCATGTGAAGTTTCACGAATCTTAACATAACTTGAACAGATCTTTGTGTATCGATTGGGGATGGGGGAGTGGAAATAGACATGTGAATATTATTCCAGTAGCTGTAGTCATGAATCACTCTCTTAGCTGTAGTCATGAATCTCCTATGCCATTCACATGTTTATATTTTACTCAGACTCACTAGTCACTATTAGCTCTCTATGTATAGTAGATATTTCTATTACAGTTTCTCTCTCTGATTACATACTGCATTTCCTTCAGTATCTATATCTTACTTTACTGCATGATTATATTTTCTAACCTGCTATGAACTGTTGAGATGTACTGTGCTCGCTCCCGTCCTGACTGGACCTGTTGAAAATTTTACAGAAGATGATGAGGAACCATGCACCCCCTTACTTGGAGCTTGCCTAGATGACACTCGCGACCTGGACCCCTGGGGAGGTTCAGACAGCTGCTCAGGATGATTCCTTGTATAGTGTAGATAGCTTAGACTATTTCTTTCATGTTTAGCTGTTGTCATTGTTCAGAGTTGTATATTGCAGAGATGTTGAGACTTGTACTTCTTTTCTATTGTACCTCAGTTGAGGATTCTCTTATCTATTTTATCGTGCCATATCCTATCTCTCTAGATTGTGATTGAGTTGTACCTCTGTGTTGGCCTCCTTATGGAGAGTATTCATATTATGTTAGTTAAAGTTCATGACCTAGAACAGCGTTCTACCGCCGACAC
The DNA here is from genome assembly GCA_029216955.1 of Iris pallida. NCBI lineage: Eukaryota > Viridiplantae > Streptophyta > Magnoliopsida > Asparagales > Iridaceae > Iris > Iris pallida. The sequence continues at coordinate 3,192,720 of JANAVB010002998.1, forward strand.
TGCGGCGTAGGCTGGGCGTTGTTACGCTCTCGTACCCTCACAGTGGGTGCGGGTCGTGACACGTTTTTAGTGGTGGCCCATGCAGGTCGAGTTTATGTAGTGGTATTCGAACTAGAGTATCACTACAGCCTGCAGTAGGATTAGGATTATTTTTGGAGATACTCAATCACATTAGGAAAAACTGTTAATCAGATTCCTTTTGTCTAAAATTATTGCTTACTGACTTCCCTTAAATATAAACTGTCCTCCTTTGAATTTTTGCTTCAATCTCAGAAATTGCTTCTTGTTTTGACCTGTTTTCATGATGGTTATGAAGACACGATCTCATCGCTTCGGTTCGGGGGATACTATCAAGAGGCTGGCCACCTCTCGTCCTGTTCATCAGGGCCTCGAGACCGCAGCTTCTGTTGTGCCGACTCAGGTTGGCATTCTGTTACATTGGAGGTGCACCTCTATCTGTACAGAGATTTTCTTCCGTCATTTCTGACTTCTCTCAGCAGCGGTGATTCATGCAGCATCAGCAGCAGACCAGGGGAAACTAACAGGACGAGCTATCGTCAGGACAGTCAAGGATGCACAGGCCGTTCGAGATCTAGTTGCAGGTTCCGTTCTTTTGATTTCATTTCCGCAATTGCCTCTTATAGCTGTCTTGAAATTCGATTCTCCCTGTTCCTTATTGATTTATCAATTTTGTCCTGTTGTATTTGGTGTTATGTTGATTTTCTTCTGAGATAAATCATATGGGCTAGGTCATCTAAATCATGGGATCTAGAATCTTCGGTGGTCGTGTTAGTTGGCATAGTGAGAACATGTAGTCAGATTTTGGATGTATTTCTCGGGTATGGAAATTTAAGGTTTCGTCGTCGCATGCGGCAATACGAAAATCTTAAATACCATGAACCTAAGGGTACGTACCTTAGTCAAGGACTCTGTGATTATCGTAGCCTTGCTCGCTAGCATGATGAGGACTCTAGACAACATGATTTTGGACAGACGCATATGATTATCTGACGGTATGTTTGAGACTTTGATTGTGGGGTGTTCGACCTAGAAGGACTACCACCATTTTAATTTCGAGGACGAAATTTTTCTAAGGTGGGTAGGATTGTAACACCCAGTTTTCTAAAATGAGGGTAATTTTGAAATTTTGAAATTATAATTATTATTTATTGATATTTATTTCATATTATGATTTTTGGTAATTTTTAATTAATTTTTAAACTATTTAAATTTATGACTTATGATTTTGGTGTTGTGCTAGTGATTAGTAGATACTGCCTACCCTAGAGCCTAGCCATGTGATTAGGGTATTCTTGACATTTTTAGGGTTATTTGGATTTATTATAATTTATTTGAATTTATGGGAATTTTTAGAATTTATTTTGGAATTGTTTGAATGATGGTTGACTAGGTTGACTTTGACTAGCAATGACCTTGGTAGGCTAACCTAGAAGCTAACCCTAGTTGTGTTGGACTTGGTTAGGTCATGTAACCCTAGTTAGACTAGAGTTGATCCATGGTGTGGTTATTTGACTTAAGTTAGATTTAAGTCATAAGCCATGACTCGTGATTAAACCTTAAATCAATAACTAGCCATAAGGCCCATAGCCCATTAGACTTAACCCTAACCCTAACCATCAGCCCATGACAGCCACCTAGGGCTATTTTCCCCTATAAATAATCTCTTCATTTAGGGTTCTTGCCTCTTTATTGAGTTTCAACATTTAGAAGAAGGAAAGGTATAGGAATCTTCCTCAAGCTCTAGTCTCTTCATTTTAATTCCTTTTTCCCTCTAATCTTTTGCATTAGGTCCTAATTAGTCCCTTCTTGCTGTCCATGAAGAGAAATCTCAGGTTTGAACCAATTTGGAGCACTTGGCCCTCAAGAAGAACACCCCCCATTTGAAGCTTTTTCATGCAAATTGAATATAGAGGTAACTTCCTATTCCTTCCATAGATTTTCGATTTCTTTGCATGGATTGGAAGCCCTAGGTGTCCCCTAACCGTAGGTATTGGTTTGGTGTCGAGTGGTATCCATTTCGTGTCCGTGTCGGACACGTGTCAATGTATACGTGCATGTATTTGTTGAAATGCCGCAATGAATGATTTTATGTTATTTTCGAAATCCTTCTGATTGAGATTGTTGATTTTGACGTATCTTCTGTTTTTCCTAAACCAAAACCATGTTTTTGTGTCGTGTCGTGTCCATATAATGGCATGGACACAGCCCCGTGCGCGGGCTAGGTTATCCCCTGCTACCCGACACTAAGATCTCAATGCACATGACACCAGGACACGTGAATTTTTGTGGAGTCGTTGGGGCAATGACTGACACTATCCTCCCAAAATTTGGGAGCATATCGTTCACCATACGAGGAGAAATCCCGTACGTACGGATCACACACTGTGTGCACGCGCACGACAGTGCCTCACTGATACGCACGTTTATCTCAGACACGACACAGTTTTGACCCGATTCAGGGTGCTAGACACCTAGACCTACCCTAGGCGAACACGTAGGCACGTGCACGTGGCACGTGGAGCACTGTGTCGTGACCACGAGTGATGTGCACGTGTGCACGATACTGTCATTTGCACAGTTCGTGTCTGTGTGTGTTTAGTGTAGTGGACACGAATGTATCGACTTGTTTGTACACGAGGACACCTCTAACATGTGTGCACATGGTTGACACATCCCTGACACCACTGTACATGAATGTATTATTTTTGTTTGGTTTTTGAATTGAATTTGGTCAGGTGGGATAGCCAATTTTCTGATACATTGGAACTGTCAGTTGAGTTTTGGGAAGTTTGAATATTTTAACTGTTTGATTGTGAGTTTATTTTGAATGTAGGTTCACCCACAAACACCTGAATTTAGCTAATGTGTTAGGATGAGTTTAGCATGGATTCTTGTTTTCAAAATTTTATTGATTGGTATGAGCTGTCAAGACTGATACATAGCTCCATGTTTCCTGATTTCTCCCATTCGAGTTTTGTGATACACTGAACACTAGGACACTCTGTGACACTTGACACACATTGACACACTTTAGACACTGTCACTCTGATATTAACTGAGATTCTTTTGTAGAAACTGATTTTTGGTTTTGGTTTTAGGACTTGTATATATGTAGGTATATATATACATAAGTGTTGTACAATGGTACTTGTATGAGATCCCAACTGATAAGTAACTTGATATGTTATTTGATAAAAACTGGGATTGAATTTTGGGTTCAACTGAAATGAGAACTTATTATAGGTTGTATATCACAATTTAATTATTGGCAGGGAATTCCTGAACTGGAACATGGAAGACTGAGTTTTGGTTTGTTTTGAAATACTGAGATTTCTCCTTTTCATTGTACTGTGAGATGAAGGTGGTTGAACTCTTAAATTGTTGTTCCTGAGATTGTTTCTTAAACTGAGATTCAATAATAGGATTACTGATATGGTGAACTGATTTGATTTCCTTTCCTTTTCTATTGGCAAATAACCTGAGTTATTTTTCAGTTTTTTATGTGATTTTGACAGTCCTTTTTATCAATTAAATTGTTGATTATTACATGTCTAAGTTCATATTATATTCTCCTATTAGTTGTCTTTTGGTGTGTTGAAATATGGGTCGATTTTGTGGTGTTTGGCTTGTTTTGAATTCGAAAAGGAGAGCGTGTATGGTGATGACTGCTATGAGTATACTGATTTTCCAACTTCCTGAATTCCCTTACTGTTTAGAAACTCAAAACACATGTTTCCTTAATACCTAAGTTTGAATTCCTGTCCTTGCATTACCTGTGCACACACACACATGGTTCTACATTGATTCTAATTCAAAAACAAGTTTTTACTTCCTATCATTATGTGGAACCTGAGAACTTGTTTCCCTTCCCTTAAACTGAAATCTGTAAACATGGGAGTAGGTTTCACATTGATTTGTTTGCTTGACTGTCAACTGGTTTGTTGATATCCTGAGAATTTCACTCACCCACCTAAACCCAATCTACACACATGGAAATGATAACTGGACACTATTTCCTGTCCTTACACAGGCCATTTCAGTCCCTATATAAATGTTCCATGGTTGTCCTTAAAAACCCCTTGAAACCAATCCTTAACCATGCCTAAACCACACCCATATGACAGACATTAAGCCATCCAAAACCAGCCTATTACCTGTCCCTTGCAGCTCCCTAAACACTCTATAATTTCAGTCCATCTAGACCCCATAAAACCTGTCAAAACAGTCCCATTGGCCCTTAACATTCAGTCCTACACAAGCCATTATGGCTGTCCCCTTGCCCCCATATAACAGTCCTATACTAGCCCCCAAGCCTAGTCCTTATCATGCCCAACCAGTTCTTGCTCACTCACCCAAAATCTGAGTTTACACACACACAAGTTGCCATGTCACATTGCCTTGTTAGCCTACTGTCACATTGTTTTCATAGCCTCACATCACTCTCACACACCCACACACATACCTACCCTCATGTACACACACACATGCCACTATGTTAGCACACACACCCACAAGCATGATCCTTCCCCTATCCTTCATATGTGTGACATAATATAATTATTGCTTTTGCATTTATAGATAGCATGTATATAGACATGTAGGATTTGGTATGTAAATATAGTACTTGGTATATGTGTTGCCTAATGTATGAATTTGGCTCATGGCCTGTGTAGTGTAGCCTATGGTATCCTTGTGTAGCCTTGTGTATGTGGAATATGCACATGAGTTGGGTTATGTGAACCTGTGTTACTTGAATGGTGTGTGATTGCACTGTGACTTGGGAATCATGTTTGATTGGTTAGTATAGGCTTGGTTAGGCCTAGTGAGACTTGTTAGACTTGTTTGGGCTAGGACTTGACCTAGACAGCATGCAGATGCATTGTACATTTCATATATCACCCTCTGTATACATCTTGACTTGTGTTGCTCTAACTAGGAGTCAGGTACCTCATCTCGGACAGTACATTTACTTCAGACATTCAGATACGAGGCGGGTACATTCTCTGATCATTTCATATCCTGCTTAGAATAATTTTCCTGTTTTAAATTACTTTACTTGATACTGTCACGTTGGTCACACGGATTGGTACTATATGGATCTTTTCATGAGATGTTATCCCCCTCGGGAGCATCGGATACAGCATGTTTTGTGCGTTTCACGAATCATCACGTATCTCTATGCTTTTTCTGATTCACGAATCGCTTGTGACATATGTACTCTCATGTTCACAAAGCTATCATGAATCACCTTCACGTATCACTCATTTTATGAGCCATGTGAAGTTTTACGAATCTTAACATAACTTGAACAGATCTTTGTGTATCGATTGGGGATGGAGGAGTGGAAATAGACATGTGAATATTATCCCAGTAGCTGTAGTCATGAATCACTCTCTTAGCTGTAGTCATGAATCTCCTATGCCATTCACATGTTTATATTTTACTCAGACTCACTAGTCACTATTAGCTCTCTATGTATAGTAGATATTTCTATTACAGTTTCTCTCTCTGATTACATACTGCATTTCCTTCAGTATCTATATCTTACTTTACTGCATGATTATATTTTCTAACCTGCTATGAACTGTTGAGATGTACTGTGCTCGCTCCCGTCCTGACTGGACCTGTTGAAAATTTTACAGAGGATGATGAGGAACCATGCACCCCCTTACTTGGAGCTTGCCTAGATGACACTCGCGACCTGGACCCCTGGGGAGGTTCAGGCAGCTGCTCAGGATGATTCCTTGTATAGTGTAGATAGCTTAGACTATTTCTTTCATGTTTAGCTGTTGTCATTATTCAGAGTTGTATATTGTAGAGATGTTGAGACTTGTACTTCTTTTCTATTGTACCTCAGTTGAGGATTCTCTTGTCTATTTTATCGTGCCATATCCTATCTCTCTAGATTGTGATTGAGTTGTACCTCTGTGTTGGCCTCCTTATGGAGAGTATTTATATTATGTTAGTTAAAGTTCATGACCTAGAACAGCGTTCTACCGCCGACACTGCGGCGTAGGCTAGGCGTTGTTACGCTCTCGTACCCTCACAGTGGGTGCGGGTCGTGACACCTGGCATGTCTTCATAGCTCCAGGTGAATACGTCGATATATTCTCTAACGAGTTGCAGTAGTGATTCTCGTTCTTCGTCTGTCAGACTTTTGCTAACGAAGATTGGTTTTGGAGAGGACTCATCGCCGAGGTTAACTTGCACGACCTCATCTTCAGTGGGAGGCTCTCTCTGTTCGAACCGCTTCTCCCATTGTGCGTCTAGCTGTTGGGCCAACGGCTCTAACTCAAGAATTTTAGGAATGTCTTCATCTTCTTTATAGACGTCGACGAATGCCATATTAACATATAAGACTTGCCTGAATACGTCCCCGATGCTGACATCTGAATCAGAAGTTGGTGATCCGGTTGAGTGTGAATGCCAGTCGCATTCCTCATCTGAGCTTTCAGGGGTCGTTGTAGGTGTAACATAACCTAGCCCACATTTGGTTTTATTGTAGTAATCCCGTGGTTTCCCAGCCGAGACCGGCAACTGTAAGGGTAGCCATCATCTAGTGCTGTAGTTCAAGCCTGGTGTAGTTTCTAGATCATACCCCTATTTTTGTATGAGGTACTTGGATCGGGAACTATATAGGTAAATGGGCAGTCTCCCAGTGTCGGGTTCGAGATCAACTTCTTCTACCCTGAAGGGTTGTGGATCATTCTTCCGGCCGAAGATGATTGGATGGTCCTCTCCTTCGACTATGAAACAGGCGTCTTCTCCGGGAGTAAGTTGGTTCGCGGTGTAAACATTTGTCACCTGTGTGTATAAGTGGGTACCTATACCGTGTTCCATGGCATACATTGTACAAAGCTTATTAAGCTCGAGGTAGTTCAAAGATAGCCCTTTATTGACGAAGTAAGGTATCTTTTCCAATGGAATTACATCATCTACGGATGGAACATCAGTATGAGCAGCCATATACTTGGCCAGTTCTGACTCTTCTTCGGCCACCCCCTGTGTCAATGAAGACTGGAAGGATGACATGGGTAGCTTAATCATCAGGGGCTCCATTGGTAGAGCAGAACGTGGAGTCATTGGCGTACTAGCGACCCCTAGTTTGGTGTTCGGTGCTGGACGGGGAGTAGTTGGCTGGCTAGCAGTCCCCGGCTTAGCGTTCGTCTGCCGATTCATTCTGGGAAGACGAATCGTCATCGGCTTGACAGAAGGATTGAGCTCCTCTGTCTGTTGCTGTCTAGCTCTAGGTAGCCTGATTGTTAGGGGCTCTGTCATGGATCTTAGCACTTGGTCAGACCTTGGCAGTCGGATTATCATCTGTCCTTCCTGTGCGGAGAGGCTGATTGTATCCTTACGCAGAGTGGCCGTAAGGGGTACAGTTCTGCCAAGTTTGTAGGCTTGGAGGTGGATTGTCAGAGGTTCTTCCGCTCCCGTTGCCGCCTCAGTTTGAGCTTGAGTATCTCTTTCGACAAGGTACCTTTTCGACTTCTCATACAAGCATGAGTCCGAGTAGTAGGATTCGACCCCTTTAAAGGGATCGATATCGGCAAATTCTGACCTCACAAAGCCGTGCTTGTCGACGTACTTGAAGCACTGGTGTAGTGTGGAAGGCACGATCATGTAATCGTGTATCCAAGGATGTCCCAGGAGAATATTGTAGGAAGTGTCCGCATCTATGATATAACAGGTCACTTCTGATTATAGATCGCCGATTTGTTATTTCAGACGGATCTTTCCGATCGGATAGCTTCTGCCTGAATTGAAACCGCTGATGGCAGTACTTGTCGGCGTAAGGCGATACATTGGGATACACAGGTGGTGCAGCAGACTCTTCGGAATGATGCTTATGGAAGAATCAGGATCAATATGCATCCGATCCACCTTGATATCGCCAACGTATCCAGTATAATACAGAGGACGATCATGCAGGTTGGTCTTGATAAGCATATCCTGCGGAGTGAAGACAATGTTGGGCATTGTACCTGTGCAAGCGCTGTCTTGAAGATCTGCAGGTGAGCTCTCCCCAGTGAGATTGGACTGAGCCGAATATGCGTCTGCATTCTTGAGTGCCTCGCTCAGTGCGACACGAACATCTTTGGAGAGTCTCAGGAGCTCGAATAGCGACAATTTGGCCGGTTTGTTGGCCAATTGTGCCAAGATGTCAAAGTTGTAGGGCCTCTCTAGTCCATGAGGTGCCTCTTTTCGGAGTGGTTTGTCAAAGCAAGTCTCCTTCGGCCTAGGCTTGTCGATCGTCGGAGGCTGAGAAGGTCTTGGGGCATCAGCAGTAGCCGGTTGATGATCTTCAGCCGAGTTACCCGATGTAGGTTAGGATTGTGCACCCGACCGGGTGACGACGGCTGTAGCTTCTTCGACTTCTGTCGAGATTGTGCGACAGGATTTGAATTTCCCACCCTTCTTCTTGCTGGTGGAGGGTGGTGCGGACTGAGTCACTTTAGGTCCCAGGTCCGGATGGACCCACATGACCTCCCCTCGTGATGTGGTGAGAGACACTAGACCAGTGGCCTGGTCTCGGGGAGGTGGAAGGTTAGTGACCTCTATTTTTGCTCTGGGGACATGTACTACTCCATCTTGAGTCTTTGTCGGAGGGAAGCTGCCGAACTGTACTGATATTATGTTGGCTGCCACGGTTACCTCTTCGAAATCAATGGCCAGCGCTTTAGAATCGATGAGATGCTGGATGTATCGCTTCAGTTGGAAACAGTCTTGCGTAGCATAGTGGACATAGCGATGGTAGTGACAGTACTTAGGGCTCTCCATTTCTGTCGGCCGAGGTTCCCGTCTTGGTGGGGGGAGCTGAATTCTACCCCCTTGTATGAGCATGTCCAAGATGGGTTTGACGTGGCTGTCCTCGAAGGAAAAGGTCATCTGAGGCCACTGCTTTTCTGTCGGCTTTGGTTCAGGCTTCTGGGCTATGTCGTCCACCATGGCCTGCTTGCCCTTGTTGTCTTGGTTGTTGGAGGAATTATCATCGTTGTTGTTGTTGGCATTAGGACGTTTACCCTTGTCTTCTCCTTCCGAGATGTGTAACCCCAGTTGGCGGGCTTTCTTCAGCTTGTCTTCTGCGCCAGTGGCGCTGATGATGAAAGTCTTCCAGTCCTTAAACTGACTTTTGCCCATCCAGAGGCTGACTGTGGGAAGCAGCCTCTTTTGGCGAATTTTAATTAAAGACGAATCAGGGTTGTCTGATGGCAATTTCATCGCGGTTTGGCGGAATCGCTCATTGTAGTTCCTCGTCAGCTCCTTCTCCCCTTGAACTACGTCTATGAGGGTAGACATTGTCACATCTTGTCCTACCTCGTAGAACCTTTTAATGAACATGTTTTTGAAGTCGACGAAGAAATGGATGCAATTGTCTGGCAAGTTGCGGTACCAGTCGAAGGCGACCCCTTCCAATGCTCCAATGAACAACCGTGTAAGGATGGCATCGTCATGAGGCAGATGGTCGGTTGTGAATTCGAAGTAGGTGATGTACCTGCTTGCAGATGTCTTCCCATCATACGGATTGATGTTGAATGGTTTATATCTTGGTGGGAAGGGAACATCTCTCCATGCAGCAGGATACGGTTGTCGTATCCTGAGGTCCTGGCAGGTTTCTTGGGCGTGGAATATGGCCCGGAGCTCCTGGACCTCTCGTCTTGCTTCCCTAGCTTCGTCTGCAATGGTAGGAGCCGATATTGTAGGAGGGTTGTCACCCGGGGTTGAGTTTGAGTCCGCATTAGCCGCGGGACCCAAGCTCGTCTGGCCAGGCATCCTTCCTTGTAGAGTTGGTAAGGCCGTTTTGATTTCGTCCATGGATTTGACCAAGGAATGGAGTATGGCCTCCAGGGTGTCGATGCGTTGGCGATCACTGGGACCGTCTTGGTCATTGTTTGTCATGAATACTGTCCTCACATGAGGAGAGATGGAAGGAACGGTGGAGGACGCGCCCTCTGAATCATACCCTTGTACTGAGAAATCGTCAGGGTATGTGGAAATATTCTCCTCTGGTTTAGATTAAGAAGGAATGGTACCCCCAGCTTCAGAGCTTGCCTCGTCTTGAGAGTTGTGGACGTCCTCGGGGACGTCGGAACTTGCTGCATCTGTTGAGGGAACTGTTTCCCCTGGATTATCTTCTTGGAATACTGGATTGTCGTGGATGTTCGGAGGAGTGCTACCCCCGGCTCCAACGCCTCCCAGAGATGTGGACGACGAATCTCCAAGTGTGACAGATTTCGTTTTTGAGCGGGTACCTTGAAAAACTCCTCCAGTGGTGGTTGTGGACGACCGCTTGGACATGCCAGTTGAGATTATCAGACTGGAGATATTTGTTTTCTTCCCTCTCCCGCTGCCAGGGATCTTCAGAGCAGAATTGCAGGAGGTGACGAGAAGCGCCTCGTCTTCTGAGCTTGGGTGTTGCAGTCGTTGGAAGACGGACCGTCGGTCTTCTTATACTGCCGTATTGTTGCAGCAGCAGTTGACAATGACTTGGGTGTAGTAATGTCCATGGAAGGACTCTCTGCACACCGAGGCTTCTTATCTTTCCTTGCGCTTGTGAAGGATCACGTCACGCAAGTCAGGTGCATCCCGAGCAACCTTTACACCCGTTTTGTGGGCTCGGGAATCCTGAGCATCTGAGTGTGTCGATACTATGTTTGCTTCCTGATTGTTGGGAGACTCTTGGGAACCACTCTGTCCGTTTGCCGCCGGGGGCTGGACTCGAGTGGTTCTGTACAACTTTCCATCGGAGGCCCGCATAACAGTAAGCGGAGCGCTCGGATGGTCAGAGGTTGAGACAGCTGACTGAGTTCGTCGAGCCCGTGCTGTCCTAGACTTTTTCGCTCTAGCACCCGAGGGTGCATATTAGGAAGAGTCCAAATGGTGCCGCACAGAGTCTGGCACATTTTCTTGGGAGCATCTGGAGTCAGGACCACATGAGAGGCGGTCAAAGACTGAACCCGAGCCGCCTGGAACAGATGATCTGCGGCTGGGATTGGTGGCCGCATAGGCTGTCTTTTTGCGGCTGGCATTTGTGGCCGCTTGAGCAGTTTGCATGAGGCTGGGAGTTGTGGCCGCATAAGTCTCCTTCATACGGCTGGCAGTTGTGGCCTCATGAGCCTTCTTCATACGGCTGGAAGTATTGGCCGCATGAGTCTTCACCATACGGCTAGCCTTTGTGGCCGCATGAGTCTTCTCTATGCGGCTAGCCTTTGCGGCCGCATGAGTCTTCTCCATGCGGCTAGCCTTTGCGGTCGCATGAGTCTTCATGCTGTTAGCGCCTTTATGTGGCTTCCGCACAGATTTCCCTCCTGTTCTCGCAAATCCAGCATCGTAGTGCTTTTATCTGCCGGACTTGGGAACAACAGGGTTCTCTGTGGCTTGAAGTGGGGCCGCATGCGAATCTCTGCCGTCCTGGGTAGCAGAGAACACTTCGTCCAGAGCTTGGGGAGAGCAAATGATTTGGGCCTCTACTCCCTGCGGGCCACCATCGTGTTTGCCATTGATTATAAAAAAATAGAACAGTTTTATGGGAGGACTGGACTTTTACTTCACAATACAAACTCGCTTATACAAAAGAGAGCCTAGAAATAAAACCTAGGAAAAGCAATCTAAAGTACAATTATTTATTTTTGATTCTGGAGGTGACGGTAGAGGCTCGGGAGAGTGACGTCAACTCTGCCTTACTCCTTGGACGATCGGACGTAGCCTTGGCTCTGATGAAGAAATGCTCTCGGGATGTGTGGGGAGATTTCTTCTGTGCGCCGCCGCTCTCTCTGTGCGTGTCTCTCTTTCTTTGCTCCTTGTCCTCTTTTGCAAGGAAATGGCACCTTGCTATTTATAGGAGTGGTGTGGTGATAAGTAGGGATTGGTTACGATTTGCCTTGATCTTGTTTGTTGGAAATTAATCTGGGCCGTCAATATTGATTGTAACAAATCTGGGCAGTTAATGTTGATTGCACCAAATCTGCATGGGCAATTAATGTTGATTGCAACAAATCTGCATGGACGGTTAACGTTGATTGCAACAAATCTGCATCGTGATGATTTGTTGATATCAGCAAATCCGAGTAAATAAATCTTGGTCAATCTCCTGCCACGTGCCTCAACTACCTGTTGGAATTTGATCAACTCCTGCCACGTGTCCCAACTGCTACGAGCCGCATGGAGGACTGTCATAGTTGGGCCGCATGAGTGTGGCCTCGTGTCAGAGCCGCATAAGGTGGCCTTATCTGAACCGCATGGAAGTCCTTTAATATGAGCCGCATGAGGGTGGCCCCCATGACCCGAGCCGCATGGGAGTATCAGCTGCATGGGGGTAACCCCCAACTGAACTGCATAAGGGTGGCCACGTGTCAGAGCCGCATGGGTGTGGCTTCCCAAAATCGGAACCGCATGAGGGTGGACCCCATGATCCGAACCGTATGGGAGTATCAGCCGCATGGGGGTAGCCCCCAACCGAACCGCATAAGGGTGGCCACGTGTCAGAGCCGCATGGGTGTGGCTTTCCAAAATCGAAACCGCATGAGGGTGGCCCCCACGATCCGATCCGCATGGGAGTAGCAGCCGCATGGGAGTGGATGCCGCATGAAGGATGGTAGCCGTATAGGGAGCTTCGGAATTGGTGGATCGTGCCATCTATATAAAGATTTTCTTTGTTTCCCTAGGAGCACGCCATTATGTCAGAGTCATCATTGCAGCTTTATGTCAGAGCTATCAATTCACCTTTATGTCAGAGCTGTCGTGTTACGTCAGAGCATTAAATGAGGCTGCTGCTTGATGGCCAGCTGTAGAGGCGAACCGCATAGGGCCGCGTGGCTTTTACCCGAGCCGCATAGAGCTATTGGGGATTTCTGAGCCGCATGAGGCTTTGAAGGATTTTTGATCCGCATGAAGCTCTAAAGGACTCTTGAGCCGCATGAAGCTTTAAGAGATTCTTTGTACCGCATGAGACTCCCTCTGTTTTGGGCCGTATGGACTTTCCTATTCTTTTCCATGCTTCTTCATCTACGACTGTCGCCCGAAACTGTACGACCTGGTGGTTCTGGGCCTCCATGAACTGCTGGAACATGGCCATCACCTGAGCGCCGTTGAAAATCATCGTCGGGGGTAGCGGAGGAAAAATAGGAGGCGGTGGCAGAAGCTGCTCTAACAGAACGACTGGTGCAGACTGTCCTGAGCTGCCTGCAACTCCAGGCTGATCAGTGGTCTTCCTCATAGTGACCATCCTGCAACCAAAGAAAACTTTATGATTGATAAAAACCTAACCTACCAGTAATTGTAAATGTTTATATAATATCCATATATACCCGATGTGCCCGATTTTCTATGCTGCGATTCAAGTTTCCCTAGTTTAAATCAAGTCCCCCTATAGTACACTAATTCTTAGGTACTATTAAGACAGACCTGCATGGGCCACCACTAAAAATATGTCACAACCTGCTCCCAAATAATCGGACACGAGTCAGACACGTCCAGCCTTCATCGTTGGACACGATGAAGTAAGCTGTACCAATCTAGGGAAATCTAACCAGATAAACAGGAATATGTACAAATCACAGCATCTATAATCGTATCCCAGAATCAAAGTACATGTCTCAAAGTTATTACATTTCTAGCAATGAAAAGTAAAGCCTGATAGTCTCAAATACAAACAGAATATAGATTACTAAAGGGTAAAGTGCTAGGCTTCCTCAGCCTCTAAGTCCAGAGCAACTCCAGGTGGCTCTACTGCATCTACAGGCTCTCGGCCATAATATGTGTCACACAAAGCCTCCATCTCACCTGCAACATATCCTAGTCAGGAGCGGAGCAAAGTACAGTTCTAGGTAATGAACAAGAACATCATGATATGGAAAATAAGTACAGGAGAACATGAATATGAAATACAGGAAATGAACATGAAAGTACTGGAATGAAAGTACCGGAAGTAAAGTACAGGAATGTAACTATGAACCTGAAGTACAAGACATGACATGTGCACCATATTTGAAATACAACTAGCCTATGTGACCGGCTGGGGTGAGTACAGGAGAATGTACAAGAGTATATGAATATCGATACGGCTTAGGACCCGCGTGCATGATGCGAGGCCTAAGCTATCTACATGAATATGGCAACCGGGGTTTGGTCACATGGCTAGTGTATTTTTCTACTCGACACATGTAAGTACAAGAATAGAAAATACATGGGTACAAGTTATCGTGCCATGATCTGTCACAAGAAAGGTACAAGATATGTAAATGCACAAGACCGTAGAAAAGTACTTGCCTTGCTCCGGAATGGTACAGGTAATCAGTGGAGCTGGATGTCCTCCTGATTTATTAAGTACAAGTTGGTTAATATCTAAATAAGTTCTAATTTACTTATCAAGTTCTAACTATAAATTAAGCTACACTAGTTGGTTAGGCTTAACTAATTTATCCAATTAACAATTCAGTTATCATTAAAACCAAACACAAGACAATCTATATGCTACTCTTAGACCAACAACTTGTCATGTACTGTTAATCTCTATTTCTATAGGTAAACTGTCATTTGAGTGCTTCCATAGACTATTCAGGTATCAAAACCCACATTCATTGCTTTAATTATAAGGTAAAAGATTTTGGATGATAGTTCAGTTGTTAAAACCTTCAGTTATTCGAAATAGCAGGGTTCCTGCACTGCTATACTACCTAACACAAACAATGGGATTAGTTTAAAAAAACTCAGATACTCCACAGTTATCTGGTATTGAGTCCAAACCACAGCTAACTGAAAGAGAAATATTAATATAAACTTAACTAAAAGCAGTCATATTCTCATTTTAGTACTCTCAAGCTTAAGTTCTAATAAAAAATCTGCACTTGGTATCAATCACCAAACCACTAGTCATACAATCTGACCTAAACCTCTAGCTAGCCCATGTCATGTTCTCGAAAGCCAAGCACACCTAGATAATGCCCAGATTTATCAATGCTCACATTGAAAATTATAAAGTGAACTGGACTTCATCTACTGGCCTAATATGACTGCAAATTTATATGTGAAGCACAGTCTAACTTCTAAACTGAACTTGAAACTGATCATCCAGTCAAGACCCAATTACCTAGCTGTAGTTAATTCATAAAGCAACTGAAGCTACCCAAGAGTTGACATATGAAGGTTAAGAGCAAAATACTAATTTCCCTTATAGGAATATGCATTACAGTCTATAGTTATAGTAAATCCTGTTTAAAAGCTTCAACTGGTAACTAAAAGAAATCACTGGTACCACCAGGGTCTGAATCGACACAGAGGTAACAATCAAAATTTAGTATTCATCAATGTTACAAACATACACCCCATCTCTCTCTCTCTCAATTAACCAATCCCAAAATTGAAAATTCAAATAGTGCATAGGTAAAACAGAAAATATAGGCAAAGGAAAACTCTTAAAGTGAAAAATTCTACAGGCCAACTAAACCAAAGATCAGATTCACACATCCTCATCTCTCAGTCCAAACTTGAAGGTTAAGCTATGTTGAGTCATTGATCAAAAGTATATAGATGCTCCCTGATTACTCGATATCAACTAGGGTATTAAACAATCAGGTTTACAAACCAACTCCAGTTGAGATTTAGCACAAGAAATCAAGACAGTATTCAATCTTTAGAAAAATTACACATATTCTATAATTCAATGCTGGTCTTAACTTCCAATCAACTAAACTCAGCTGAAAACTCAACTGTAACTAGTAGTACAGTGAGTTTGATCAAGAACTCAACTGTTATCAGAAAAACAGTGAGTTCAACTGAGAACTCAACTGTTGGCTCAATAGTACCAAGGAGCTCCTGTAACAGTTGTTACTGGCTCTCTACTGAGTGAACAATCAACAGGAAAAGGAAGAAAAATTATCCATAGCAATACTCCCAAAGTCTTTGCCAAATATATATATATCCTGAACAAGAATTCTCAAATCCTAAAGTATTAGTTATCCTTACCAGCTAAGAGAAACAGAGCAATTGGCCACTTGATAACCAGGGTGTTGCATCAGTTCTAATTCAATTATAAAGAAATTCTAACATCCCACACGATCTACACTAAACTGGATTAAATTCCAAAATCACCATTCGTCACAGCAAGAAAAGACAGAGTAATACCTGGTGTAAGGTCGTGTCCTAAAGAAGGTTTGCAGATTCGAAGAGGCGGATACAGTCTCTTTATCCAAGAACAAATCACAACTCTGATCACACATTTTTACGAGCACATATGGCATGAAAATAAAAGGATATTAGTATAACTCTCTGAGTTCTCTAGGAACCATCAGGAAATAAAATTGTACTCACGAGAAGAACTTGGTTCAATTCCAAATAGATCTCGATGAAGCACGATCCGTCGATCTAAAACACACAGCGTTCTAAGAAGAAACCAATCACTGTTGTAATCATAATATTCAAAATTGATATTCAATTAGTTACGTCATCACCAATGGTTCTTATTCTAGACAGATGAGAGAATGTTCGATCAATTGATCATGAATCAATCTTCCTACAGAATTTGATCAACAGGGAAAAGAATTGAAGATTTATTTGTGATCACAAAAATTGAGTTCGATTGGACAGTTGAAATGCTTACTGAGATTGAGCTTGACAAAATGAATGGTCGATCATCATCATTGCTGGAACGTGGACGAGGAGTGTCCTCCTGATCGTTGAAGCTCTACCTTGCCGTTGGTTGATCGTTCACCGTCGAGATCTGACACTCCGATCTACTGCTCGTCATTGATGAAGAGGATCGCCATTGCTGTTGTACTTGCATGAAATTGCAGGAATGATAAGGAGGAAAAAGAAAGGAAGTCCTGTAATGAAATAAAAAGAAGGGAAGAGGAGTGTTTAAATAGCCACGTACTGGTGCGGCCAGCACATGCCCTAACGGATTAAAGGTTTTGGAGGAAAAGGGGAATTTGGCTAGGTTGTTACTGAGCACATGGCTCAGCTTGCAATTCAGTTGGAAAGGAATTGAATTCAAATTTCGTGTTCTTCTTTTGGAAAGAATGATAAAGAAGAGAAGAAGGAATCATTAGTGTGAATTGATATCAACACCCAATGGGCCCTGGGTGCCACGACAGCCCATAATAAAAAATTTAATTAAAGGAGAAAATATAAGCTAAGTCAAACTATTTAATCAAACCAAAATTAATAACCACAAATAAAGTTTATAAATCATTTTTTGATATTATGGAGGTTTACAATTTGAAAAGGTGAGGTTACAAATCTTCCCCCCTCAAAAAAATTTCGACCCCGAAATTTCAAGGAAAAAAATAGTCATATTTATTAAATTTAAAACTTAAAACAATTCTTACCAATATAAAATTTTATTGAATAAAAAACTCCCTAAAATACCAAAGTAAAATCAAACAAATAAACTGGGGTATCGCTCATGCATCTCGTCCTCGCGCTCCCATGTGGCCTCTTCTGGAGAGTGGTGTTTCCATAAGACACGGACAAGTGGAATAATCTGATTCTGCAGTTGTTTCTCCCTCCTATCAAGGATCTCCACTAGCTGCTCCTTGTTGGTCAAGCTCGGACCCACCTCTAGCTCTGAATAGTCCACTACATGGCTCGGATCTGGAATGTTGCATCGAAGCTAAGACACATGGAAAATATCATGCACTCCCTCCAAGCTAGCATGAAGCGCTAGTCGATAAGCCACCTCGCCAATCCGTGTAGTCACATCGAAAGGCCCAATGAATCTCGGATTAAGCTTCCCGCCTCTGCCAAAACGAATGATGCCTCTGGTCGGTGAGATCTTCAGGAATACTCTATCTCCAACTGCGAACTCCAGTGGCCGTCTGCTGCTGTCTGCCCAGTGCTTCTGCAGATCCTGTACAACTCTGAGACGCTCCCTGATCAATCTGATCTTCTCAGCTGAGTCTACCACCATCTCTGGTCCGAGCATAGTCCTTTTGCCAATGTCGTCCCAAGATAAAGGTGTACGACATCTCCGTCCATACAGTGCCTCGAACGGGGTCATCTTGATGCTAGCCTGATAACTGTTGTTATAGGCAAACTCCACAAGATGCAAGTGATCCTCCCATGAACCACCGAAGTCAAGTGCGCAAACCTGCAGCATGTCCTCCAGTGTCTGAATGGTCCTCTCGGACTGCCCGTCTGTCTGTGGATGATAGGCGGTGCTAAACTTCAACTGCGAACCCAAGTTCAGTTGTAGACTCCTCCAAAACTGTAATGTGAAGCGGTTATCCCTGTCTGAGACGATGCTCACTAGCACTCCATGAATCCGCACGATCTGTCATATGTAGAGGTCTGCAAGCTTCTCGTTCTACAGCCCTACCTTAAATGGAATAAAATGAGCAGACTTCGTCAGTCTGTCCACGATAACCCAAATAGCATCCTTGCCACCGGGTGTACGCAGTAATCCAGAGACGAAGTCCATGGTGATGTGTTTCCACTTCCATTCCGGAATAGGTAAAGGCTGGAGTAATCCTGCCGGTCTATGGTGCTCCACCTTGACTTGCTGGCACACAAGGCATCTGGAAACAAATTTGGCAACCTCTCGTTTCATCCCATACCACCAAACATACTCTCGCAGATCCTTATACATCTTGGTAGATCCAGGATGAATAGAATACTGCGACTGGTGGGCCTCCTGCATAACCTCCTCCTGCAAATCTTTGGGCGCACACAACTGGTTTTCGTGCCTCAGGGATCCATCCTCGACAATAGTAAAGTCATCGAGCAATCATGCCTCTGCTTGGCCTCTCAGACATCGAAGTCCCTCATCTAGAAACTGGGTCTCCTTGATCTTCTCTATCAGTCCTGACTGTATCTGTATGTGCATCAGCTGCCCTCCAACTCCCGAAAGAACAATCTCAATCCCCAGGCTCTCAAGATCCTCTAGAAGATGCCGGTACATGGTATGAAACATAGCAACAGGATATCGACTAAGAGCATCTGCCACCATATTTGCCTTTCCAGGATGGTACTGCAGATTGACGTCGAAATCCTTCATGAGTTTCAGCCATCTGCGCTGCCTCATATTCAGTTCATTCTGAGTGAAAACATACTTCAGACTTTTGTGTTCCGTGAAGATGTCCACTCTCTCCCCATACAAATAGTGCTTCCACAGTTTCAAGACAAAAATGACTGTTGTAAGCTCCAAGTCAGGTGTAGCGCAATTCTACTCATGAGGCCTCAACTGTCTAGAAGCATAAGCAATGACCCTCTTGTTCTGCTCAAGTACACATCCTAAGCCTTTTTCTGATGCATCGCTGTAGATAACAAATCCTTCCGATCCAGATGGCAAAGCTAGAAGGCGCTGTAGTGAGTCTTCTCTTCAATTCTTCAAATGCTGACAGGCCGGCATCGCTCCAGATGAACTCCTCGTCCTTCCGTGTAAGCTTGGTCATCGGCTCTGCTATCTTGGCAAAATCTTTCACGAACTTCCAATAGTATCCTGCTAGACCCATGAAACTACAAATCTCAGCTACTGATTTGGGAGGTGCCCATGCTTCCACAGCTTCAATCTTCTTAAGATCTACAGAAATCTCCTCTTCAGTCACCACATGCCCCAAGAACTCCACTTTGTCCAAGAAAACTCACATTTCGAGAGTTTTTCGTACAACTTCTCCTTCTGTAAAATTACCAACACAATCCGTTGGTGCTCCACATGCTCCTCCTTGGTCTTCGAATATATCAAGATGTCGTCATTAAAGACTACGAAAAACTTGTCCAAATAATTGTGAAAAACTTTATTCATCAAGTTTATAAACACTGCTAGGGCATTGGTGAGTATGAACGACATCACCAAGAATTAATACTGCCTGTAACGGGTATTGAAAGCTGTCTTCGAAATATCCTGCTCCCGAACCTTCATATGATGATATCTCGTCCGAAGGTCAATCTTAGAAAAGACCTTCGCCCCACTGAGCTGTTCAAACAACTCATCAATCCGCGGCAATGGGTATTTATTCTTGATGGTGATTTTATTGAGTGTATGGTAATCGATACACATCCTCACAGTCCCATCCTTCTTGGGCACGAGGAGTACTGGTGCTCCCCAAGGTGAAGCACTGGACCGAATAAAACCCTTGCCTTCCGACTCATCAATATGGGCCGTCAACTCTATAGCTTCCTTCGGGTTGATCTTGTAGCAATACTGGGACTTCGACACTGATCCGGTCACTAGGTCAATGCTGAACTCCACATCTTGATCTGGCAGTAATCCTGGTAACTCCTCGGGAAAGATGTCGAGAAACTCTGCAATCAGCGGATGCGGCAACTCCTGGTCTTCTGTAATAGCTCCGAAGTAGACTCCCTCGGGCCTCTCTGTAATCCGTCTGCTGATCTCGAACGGTGGAACTCCAGGCGGACTGCAAATAACCTTCCCTTCATGGCAGTCTATTACAGCAAACTGCTCACTTATCCAGTCGATGCCGAGGACTATATCAAATCCAGGCAATGGCATCACTAGAAGTCGAGTCCTAAGCTCCCTTCCAGCTATAGTGATAGGGCAATCCACCATCTAACTAACTGGCACTACCACTCCTCCTGTCATAATCTTACAGTTTCTTCTAGTGGGCTTAGGTGTGAAGTCGTGTCTATGCAGAAACTTATATGATACAAAGCTATGGGTGGCTCCAGAATCAAACAATGCAATGACAGAGAAAGAATATAAAAGAATAGAACCTGTGATCACATCTGGAACTGCCTTATCTTCCTCAACTGCGGCCATGCCGTAAGCACATCCCTGCTGTGGTGGTCCCCTCTGCTGCTGGTGCTATGCAAAACATTGCTGCTGAGTAGGTAAAGCCTGAACCCTATGTGGTGCAGCTGGTAGAGCTCTGGGTGGTGCTTTTGGTGGTCCTCCAGCTCCTCGAGGTCCTCCTGTCAGTCGAGCTGTAGCCTGTGGGCAGTCCCTCATCTGTTTTGTGCGTCTGATCCGCAAAATAAGCAGGGCCCGAGCCTCTGCGACACTCGTCGAAGCGGTGTCCCGGCCGGTAACAGAAAGCACAAGTAACTGCCTGCTGTTGTCTCTAAGGCTGATGTGCAGGAGCTCTGGCTGGATGGTGATGCTGCTGTACCGGCTGCTGTGGCCTCGCCTGAATCTGAGTCTGGTTCCTCTTCGCCGGTGCCTGGAAGCTGCTACTGCCGATGTCCCCGTCCCTCTTCAGCTTCGGATCTGCCTCCTTCTCTACAGCCTAAGCAATCTTGAGGATGCTCGCATACGTCGTCGCCTGACTAATAGCTACTGCATGCCGTAGCTCCCTGGTGAGGCCCTTCTTGAACCTCTAAGCTCTGTCCTCTGGTGCTCGGACTAGGTTCTCCGTGAACCTGCTGAGTCGCGTGAACTCTGATGTGTACTCCGCCACTGTTATGGTCCCTGCTGCAACGCCTTGAACTGCATCTGAAGCTCATTCTGCTCCACATCGAGAAAAAACTTCTTCTTGAATAGAGTTTTGAAATCTGTCCAAGAAACCTGGGGCTCAGTTAACTGGGGCTCCTCCCGGTACCAAGCTCTGGTAAGGTCAAAAAGTCGCATGCTCGCCATTTCCACCTTTAGGTCATCCGAGATCTGCGCCATCTTCAGTGTCCTCTCCGCATTCTCCAGCCACTCATTCGCATATACGATCCCTTCGTTGCCCCAGAAATCCATCGGGCAGAGGTTCTAGTAGTCCCTGACGGTTCCCGGTCTCGGTGATGCAGGTGCTGGAGGTGCTACCGGTGCTAGTGCTGCCGGCTCTCTGGTCCTGAGCGCATCGACGACTGTCGCCCGAAACTGTACGGCCTGGTGGTTCTGGGCCACCATGAACTGCTGGAACATGGCCATCATCTGAGCGCCGTCGAAAGATCGTCAGGGGTAGCGAAGGAAAAATAGGAGGCGGTGGCGGAAGTTGCTCTAACGGAACGTCTGGTGCAGACTGTCCCGAGCTGCCTGCAACTCTAGGTTGATCAGTGGTCTTCCTCATAGTGACCATCCTGCAACAAAAGAAAACTTCGTGATTGATAAAAACCTAACCTACCAGTAATTGTAAATGTTTATATAATATCCATATATACCCGATGTGCTCGATTTTCTATGCTGCGATTCAAGTTTCCCTAGTTTAAATCAAGTCCCCCTATAGTACACTAATTCTTAGGTACTATTAAGACAGACCTGCATGGGCCACCACTAAAAATATGTCACAACCTGCTCCCAAATAATCGGACACGAGTCAGACACGTCCAGCCTTCATCGTTGGACACGATGAAGTAAGCTGTACCAATCTAGGGAAATCTAACCAGATAAACAGGAATATGTACAAATCACAGCATCTATAATCGTATCCCAGAATCAAAGTACATGTCTCAAAGTTATTACATTTCCAGCAATGAAAAGTAAAGCCTGATAGTCTCAAATACAAACAGAATATAGATTACTAAAGGGTAAAGTGCTAGGCTTCCTCAGCCTCTAAGTCCAGAGCAACTCCAGGTGGCTCTACTGCATCTACAGGCTCTCGGCCATAATATGTGTCACACAAAGCCTCCATCTCACCTGCAACATATCCTAGTCAGGAGCAGAGCAAAGTACAGTTCTAGGTAATGAACAAGAACATCATGATATGGAAAATAAGTACAGAAGAACATGAATATGAAATACAGGAAATGAACATGAAAGTACAGGAATGAAAGTACCGGAAGTAAAGTACAGGAATGTAACTATGAACCTGAAATACAAGACATGACATGTGCACCATATTTGAAATACAACTAGCCTATGTGACCGGCTGGGGTGAGTAAAGGAGCATGTACAGGAGTACATGAATATCGGTACGGCTTAGGACCCGCGTGCATGATGCGAGGCCTAAGTTATCTACATGAATATGGTAACCGGGGTTTGGTCACATGGCTAGTGTATTTCCCTACCCGACACAAGTAAGTACAAGAATAGAAAATACAGGGGTTCAAGATATCATGCCATGACATGTCACAATAAAGTTACAAGATATATAAATACACAAGACCGTAGAAAAGTACTTGCCTTGCTCCAGGAAGGTACAGGTAATCAGTGGAGCTGGATGTCCTCCTGATTTATTGAGTACAAGTTGGTTAATATCTAAATAAGTTCTAATTTACTTATCAAGTTCTAACTATAAATTATGCTACACTAGTTGGTTAGGCTTAATTAATTTATCCAATTAACAATTCAGTTATCATTAAAACCAAACACAAAACAATCTATATGCTACTCTTAGACCAACAACTTGTCATGTACTGCCAATCTCTATTTCTATAGGTAAACTGTCATTTGAGTGCTTCCATAGACTATTCAGGTATCAAAACCCACATTCATTGCTTTAATTATAAGGTAAAAGATTTTGGATGATCGTTCAGTTGTTAAAACCTTCAGTTATTCGAAATGACAGGGTTCCTGCACTGCTATACTACCTAACACAAATAATGGGATTAGTTTAAAAAAAAACCAAGATACTCCACAGTTATCTGGTATTGAGTCCAAACCACAGCTAACTGAAAGAGAAATATTAATATGAACTTAACTAAAAGCAGTCATATTCTCATTTCAGTACTCTCAAGCTTAAGTTCTAATGAAAAATCTGTACTTGGTATCAATCACCAAACCACTAGTCATACAATCTGACCTAAACCTCTAGATAATGCCCATGTCATGTTCTCGAAAGCCAAGCACACCTAGATAATGCCCTGATTTATCAATGCTCATATTGCAAATTATAAACTAAACTGGACTCCATCTACTGGCCTAATATGACTGTAAATTTATATATGAAGCACAGTCTAACTTCTAAACTGAACTTGAAACTGATCATCCAGTCAAGACCCAATTACCTAGCTGCAGTTAATTCATAAAGCAACTGAAGCAACCCAAGAGTTGACATATGAAGGTTAAGAGCAAAATACTAACTTCCCTTATAGGAATATGCATTACAGTCTATAGTTATAGTAAATCCTATTTAAAAGCTTTGACTGGTAACTAAAAGAAATCACTGGTACCACCATGGTCTGAATCGACACAGAGGTAACAATCAAAATCTAGTATTCATCAATATTACAAACATACACCCCCATCTCTCTCTCTCTCTCTCTCTCTCTCCCTCTCTCTCAATTAACCAATCCCAAAATTGAAAATTCAAATAGTGCATTGGTAAAACAGGAAATATAGGCAAAGGAAAACTCTTAAAGTGAAACATTCATACAGGCCAACTAAACCAAAGATCAGATTCACACATCCTCATCTCTCAGTCCAAACTTGAAGGTTAAGCTATGTTGAGTCATTGACCAAAAGTATATAGATGCTCCCTAATTACTCGATATCAACTAGGGTATTAAACAATCAGGTTTCCAAACTAATTCCAGTTGAGATTTAGCACATGAAATCAAGACAGTATTCAATCTTTAGAAAAATTACACATCTTCTATAATTCAATGCTGGTCTTAACTTCCAATCGACTAAACGCAGCTGAAAACTCAACTGTAACTAGTAGTACAGTGAGTTTGATCAAGAACTCAACTGTTATCAGAAAAATAGTGAGTTCAACTGAGAACTCAACTGTTGGCTCAACAGTACGAAGGAGCTCCTGCAACAGTTGTTACTGGTCCTCTACTGAGTGAACAAACAACATGAAAAGAAAAATTATCCATAGCAATACTCCCAAAGTCTTTGCCAAATATATATATATCCTGAACAAGAATTTTCAAATCCTAAAGTATTAGCTATCCTTACCAGCTAAGAGAAGCAGAGCAATTGGCCACTTGATAACCAGGGTGTTGCATCAGTTCTAATTCGATTATAAAGAAATTCTAACATCCCACACAATCTACACTATACTGGATTAAATTCCAAAATCACCATTCGTCACAGCAATAAGAGACAAAATAATACCTGGTGTAAGGTCGTGTCCTGAAGAAGGATTGCGAATTCGAAGAGGCGGATACAGTCTCTTGATCCAGGAACAAATCACAACTCTAATCACACATTTTTATGAACATATATGGCATGAAAATGAAAGGATATTAGTATAACTCTCTGAGTTCTCTAGGAACCATCAGAAAATGAAATTGTACTCACGAGAAGAAGTTGGTTCAATTCCAAATAGATCTCGATGATGCACGATCCGTCGATCTAACACACAGAGCGTTCTAAGAAGAAACCAATCACTGATGTAATCATAATATTCAAAATTGAGATTCAATTAATTAGGTCAAGTACTCACCAACTGTTCTTATTCTAGACAGATGAGATAATGTTCGATCAATTGATCATGAATCAATCTTCTTACAGAATTCGATCAACAAGGAAAAGAATTGAGGATTTGTTTGTGATCACAAAAATTGAGTTCGATCGGACAGTTGAAATGCTTATTGAGATTGAGCTTGACAAAATGAACGCTCGATCGTCGTCATTGCTGGAACGTCGTCGAGGAGTGTCCTCCTGATCGTTGATGCTCTACCTTGCCGTTGGTCGATCATTCATCGCCGAGATCTGATGCTCCGATCTACTGCTCGTTGTTGATGAAGAGGATCGCCATTGCTGTTGCTCTTGCTTGAAATTACAGGGATGATAAGTAGGGAAAAAGAAAGAAAGTTCTGTAATGAAATAAAAACAAGGAAAGAGGAGTGTTTAAATAGCCACGTACTGGTGAGGCCAGCACATTCCCTAACGGATTAAATGTTTTAGAGGGAAAGGGGAATTTGGCTAGGTTGTTACTGAGCACATGGCTCAGCTTGCAATTCAGTTGGAAAGGAATTGAATTCAAATTTTGTGTTCTTCCTTTGGGAAGAATGATAAAGAAGAGAAGAAGGAATCAATAGTGTGAATTGATATCAACATCCAATGGGCCTTGGGTGCCAGGACAACCCATAATGAAAAAAATTCAATTAAAGTAGAAAATATAAGCTAAATCAAACTATTTAATCAAACCAAAATTAATAACCACAAATAAAGTTTATAAATCATTTTTTCATATTATGGAAGTTTACTAATTTAAAAAGGTGAGGTTACAGGTGCACATGTGTACAGTTCATTGAGTGCATGACCCTCAAAACTTGAGGAACAAAACAATAATCAATACCTGGGAATACAATTTGTATTTGCTAAACATCTCAATAGTAGACCTTGCAGCAAACCATGTGTGCCATTACGATATTAGTCTATGTCACGCCCCGATCCCGGAGGATCGAAAACTAGCCACTAGGCGTGATGCCATACAAGTCTAGATTGCACTTGTACAAGGCAAAACCATTTCAGTTCCTGGTATTTCTCAGAAAATATCGACTACACAGCAAAACCAAGCAGATAAATTGAAGTCACACAAGATATGAAGAATGTATATCTTTATTGATAATCATAATGGATTACAAGACTTGCAGCGGAATACATAGTTTACAATTGATTACAAGACTCTTGAATAACCAACTGAATGTATACACTTGCCATTTTTGACTATAAATGAATATACCGACTTCTTTACAATGAACTTGCCAATATGGCTACAATCTCACTGGTACAATTGAGTTACATTGTTCCATACATTATGTCCCGTATAACAGAAGACATCGTCTTGAAAGAAGAGCTTCTGCCCACCCATCCTATTCATCGATGCCAAGCACTTATTCACAGGATTTCCCCCAAGCAAACACTTGTAATATTGCCCACAACGTGGGTCAGTACATCATCAATGTACTGGCGAGCGGTGCTGGCCCAACTCACCTAAGAAGACAACACTAAGTAATCATGTTACAGAACATTATTAACAGTGGTCTTTCTCGTTGCCTTAGGGTCAATTTCATGTTATAGCTGACAAGAAGTAAAGCATACAAATCTCATAGCCAACATAATTTAAAGCATACTGTTATCACCCTTTGGTGATTCTTACCCACGATCGTGTAGCCATCCCTGTACATTTATAATACTTACTCTGCCTGCATAAGACATTGTTAGAAACAATATCATGATTCAATATAAATATCATCGTTCAGGTGATTCTTACCAACTGCCGACATCCTTCCCTGTATTTGAGTAATAACTTACTCTGCCTGCATAAGACATCATTAGCACCGGACCTATCTATATGAAGGTCACTGGCGACACGCCATCTTGGACCGACTTACAGGTATACAGCGCCCTTGCCAGTGCAGGTAGCTAGCCCCACTTCAAGTCCTATATACCATGCTACTACTTCAGCATTGGTTTTTCCAGGACGAACCGGGTTCCATGGCCCAGGAATACTGTTCGAGAAACCACCTTGTCGACAAGTTGTCCATGACCATGCAACTATATGCAACTTATCTAAGAAGAAAACATATAATGTATGATAAGGAAAACTAAGTAATTCAGTCACCATTCTCATTCATATTGCCATCTTGCCTTGAGCCAATGCTCACTTTATCATCTGTCCAATCCAGGGTCTTGGCGTAATCAACATTCTACATCGGTACAGGATAATAGAATGTTGTTACCTAATTCCTTGCCACATCATTGATACCATACATCTTTCCAACCAACTCAATGTACTCACCGTCCAATTCCTGGGACTTAGCATCTCATTAGCATACATTTATTCGAATGAAATTCAAGCATACTCACTGCCCAGTTCCTGGGTCTTAACATCTGTTTTACCATCTATTCATCGAGCCAAAGCTCGATATATTCACCGCCCAAGTATTTGGGACTTTGCCTTCACCTGTCATATAATTCATCGTAACATCGTACAAGCATACAATTCATTTAGCCATAACAGTTTACGTTCAGGTGATTAATTATCTTTTATTATCTTTCCCGAATTCCATGCAAGGTGTTATTGAACAAATCAACAAGAAATATAGCATACTCATCTTTATTTTAAGCGTGAAGCTAAACGATCTTTGAAGGGTTCAACACTACTCACATTCAAAGGACGATTCCCTCCACGATCGCATAGCCTTCCAAGCGATCCTTCGCATATTCCCAAGTCCAATAAGGCTTCATCGAACCAACCATCCATCATAAGGCATCTTACGGGTCGGGGCACTACAGTCTATATGGGAGGATTTGGGGTATGTTAGTGTATCCATAGACAACAGCAGGTAGTGGTATCAATATAGTATCCGAGTGTCATGGGCAGGAAGTTTCTAACTCGGTATAAGGTAAATGTGTATGAATATAATTGGTGTCGAGCTTGTGTGAGTTGCCATCTTGGGCAGAAGTAAGTATTGAAAACATAGTAGGTCTGTGGGTTAACATTCTTGTGTGAGCGGATAGAGGGCATGGTGATATTAGTATCAGATTGGCAGTAGTAACCAACAAAGCAATATAGTAGGATCAAAAGGACTGTGTGTGTGAACAGAAAAGAACTATAGAGTATCATATGGGAACAGTTGGGGGTCCAAGGATTTGGGGCAAGGCAATATGCAGCAGTAAGGGGTTAATTTAGAAAGGGATGTATACACAGGATACATAAAAGGACCTTATAAAAAAAAGGAAAGGCAATGTCAGCTAGATGTTGGAAGGGTGCTACCAACATGTACTAACACTTGTGCATACAGGCAAGTAGGGATACAGGAAGCAGGGGTGGCATATTAACTCCAACAGTATATGTATATTGCTACCATGAGGGTTAGGTTTAAGTTGGCTTAAATAGATTATGTGTTGGGATAGATTATAAAGTAAGTATAAAGGGTAATGTCAAGGAAAGGTTATGAGTATCATAGAATACTAAAAATATTATGAACCAAACTGGTTTAGGAGTTGACTTAGAAATAAGATGGTGAACCCTATCCAAACTAAGAAAACCAATTTGTTAGAATAGACTTCAAGATCCAGAAAGTACGTAGATAGATTCATTATAGCTTTAATAATGTTTTGATATGAAAATTCATACTATAGGTCTTGGGACATTGACTCAGCGAGTGAACCGTATTCGCAGCACAGGACCACAGGCAAGTATACCTTGCCTTTATTTACAGCTTTATTTATATGCTTATTCCTCTCATTATCCAGTTTTCCTAGTTGATTATTGACATGTGTTTTGCTCATATCATGTATAATAGTTGGTTATTTCATTGATATATAGTCCTTGCTCATAGTTAGCCTTGTAGTTCATATTGGACATGTTCTCCCATGTACTTGATTGAATCGTATCATAGAATGAGTGCATTGTAACTGAATTGCTATTTTTTTTGTTTCGATTTTCTCAACCTGCGAGTCCACACTCGAGGCGAGGGTTGACTGTTTGCACCTGCGAGTCCACACTCGAGGTGCAGGTGACTGTCTTAAACTAACCTGCAAGCCCACACTCGGGACGAAGGTTAGTGATTTGTTCAAACCTGCGAGTCCACACTCAGGACAAGGGTTTGGCATCCGTTGATCTCTTGTTCACCTGTTTTTCTTTCAGCAGTTCAGTTATGCATAGTTGTTCTCGTATCCATATTTCTTAGTCACTTGTCAGTTTTTGTCTCTTTTCTATTTATTTCTTTACGCATGATAAACTGTTAGATAGGTATGTTGTTGGCCCATTTCCTAATGGTCACACCCGATTTTGATAAATCAATAAACAACTTAAGTCAATACATAAAATATACAAACTGCTGCTAACATTTCAGGTCAAGTGAAATCAATATCTAAGAGCATACTATATTTGCAAACATGTAAATCATCATTCCGAAGATTTTATGCACTAGAAACAGTGTTAGTCATTTTACAGTTTATTATGTGTTTTATCCTTTATTGAGTCTAGAATACAAATTATAAAAATTGACTGAGTATTACTGGCTTAGGTTATTCAGTCCACAAACAAAAATAAGCCTACCTACTTATCCCAAAAGTCCACAATTTCAAAAGGCCCAAAACATATGCAAATTTGGTGCATTCCTTACTGTTTTGACCTGACAGAACTCTGACCAAGTTCGGTCCGAGTTTAGCCCGAGTTCGGTCTAGGAATTTGAAATTTAGTTCCCACTAAATTTGCATCCAACTTTCGTATGCGAAATCCTAGCATCCGAATTCTACTCGAGTTCGGTTCTCAAAAACACCTATAAATAGAAGAAAATTTTCTATTTCAAATCACTCGTCAATTCTTCTCTTTATCTATTCCAAAAGTGTTTTCTTCAGTGTTCTAAAAAGCTTTCATACTCCACCTATACATCTCTTAGCCAAAGCCGGTAATATCGATTCGATTTAGAGTTCTTTGCTTCTCAGAGTTGTAAAGAGGCCGTTTAAGTTCAGAAATCAATTCTGTTACTGGAGCTGGTCATGCGCTCGTTACCAAGCACGATGTTGTGAATTCGGTCGTGCACTTGTGTAAGCCCCCTAAATTTAGGGCTTATTTTTTTAAATTTTCTAAATCAATTATTTGTAATATATTATTATTTGATTATTATTTGATTTAATGTTCTTTTTTGTGACTTTGACTTCTGGAGCATCAGAGATGTCAATCTCTGGAAACTCTCTTCATCAGTGTGTAGTAGACAAGATTACCTTCATGTTGATATATTACGTCCCATCCAAACTTGTTCCCTTGAACTCTTTTTGCTTCACACAACTTCGGATCAATTTAGACCATTTGATCATTAAATAATTATTAATTGATTTTCCCACTTTTATCTTTGATCATCATATGCACATTACCGTGACTTTTAATTTAGGAGCACAAGACTAGTCATTTTCTTGAAACCAACTTCTCATGCATGATCTAGTCGACCCAAAATATGGACATGGCCCACATGAAGCCTACTACCCACATGACACTTGTGTCCCATTTATTTGAGCCCCTACATGCTACTTATTTACCTATGTTCATAAACACCTAAAAAAATTAAACCATTTATTGCACCAAGTTCGTTTTGACCCGACCCGGCTCAACTGAACCCAACCCAAGCTTCATGTTATCCCCTCATGAATACCCACACCCTCATTTTTTCTTTACAAAATACCAAACACCTAGTGTACCATTTAAAATATTAAATGGAGAACCCCTTAATTAAATCCCTAGAAAATGACCAATTTTAGCTACATTAAATCCTAGCCATGGATTTTCTCTCCATCAATCCACTCCACACATTCCCACATGACACTCAAATACACACCCCCTCATTCATGGCTGGCCCTAATTCTTAAGTTTCTCTCTCTTCCTACTTTTCTAACACAAACCAATCACTCTCTCTCTCTCTCTCTCTCCTACTTTTCTAACCCTCACAACTTTCCTCCTTTCTTTCATTTAACAGCAGCCCACCATTACCATCATCTTCACCAACTCCATCATTTCATCTTCATCATTCTTCACCATCCTCTATGGCCGACATCCCCCTCCCCAGCCTTCTTCTCCATTCCTTCTCTTATTCCTCCTCTCCAACAACACATCACCATTACCATTATCACCCTCACCAATATCAACTCCACCTCCTTCCTCCATGGCCGAGCCCTTCACCACCACCCCGAGCACTACCACAGCCACCACCACTCTTCTCCTTCTCTTCTCATTTCCCTCCTCCTACATCCATAGCAGCTAGCACAACAGCAGCAGCAGCAAACGGCACAGCAACAGTGCACGCAACAGCAGCAGTGTAGCAGCCGTACGTGCACGTGCATGGGCCACCGCCTACCACCGTGGCACCGCATGGCTGGCCACTCCACTCCGTAGAACCCCAGGCGGCCTCCTCATGGCGTGCGACTTCTTTTCCGACGCGTTGCATAGACGATTCGTGCGTTTTGTACGAGATCCCGCCGTGACGCGCACGGGATTGAATTCAGAATTGTGTTTCGAGGCAGCAACTTCGTGCGTGTATTCTGGAAAATCTGCCAATTGGATCGTCGATCCGTTTCTTCCGTCTCTATCTCGGTACATCCTTTTTCACTCCCCTCAAGTTTCATCCGTTAATTTTATTGTTTGATACATCAAAATCGGCCGCCAAGTTGACCGTTTAAATTGTATAATTTTTGGACAATTTTACGGAGCCAACTTCGTCGGCTCATAACTCCGCCGTCACAGCTCCGTTTGGCGTGCCACCAGTTCCTGTGCGTATCTGGTATAACCCTCTTCATGCCCCTTACGTTTTGTTTCATTGTGAGCATGTTTGTTGAATTTGATGCCAAAGTTGCCCGTCCAAATTCATAATTTCTAACTTATAAAATTCTATTTTTGAACCCGGGACTCCAGATTTCAATTCTGACACCACCGGTAAACTCGTGGCACCGTTCTGGCACGAATTCATATATAGTTTGTTAGATTTGGAGGACGTGGGCCATGGCACGACGGGCCCCATAGTCCGAGTCAATGGGACATTTTGAGATCGGCTCATCGGAGTCCAATTTCGGATATACCGTTGAGTTCGTATCATCATTCTAGACTCATTGACAAATAATTTGCCGAGTTTCGAGGACATTGGCTTCGGCACGCTTTTTCATGCAAATTGGAATTTCAATGTCCTGGTCAACGGACCAATTTGAGATCGGGACAACGGAACCCAATTCTGGATATACCGTTGGGTCGTATCGTCATTCTGGATTCGTGAACATATAATTTGTTAGGTTTAGTGGACTGGTATCCTTGCACATTTTTTGGTACAAAGCGGGTCCGACACGGACACCATTTTGACCTAAAATTACCTTTTTGCCGCTGTGTCCAAATTGGACTTATGGGTGGGCTATCCTAGCTGATTTGACCATTCTGAACACGGTGGTGATGTTTGTTTTATCATCCGACAATGTTTGTAGATATTTTTCTGTGTATTACCTTTTATTATAATTAATTCTTATTAAGTTCTTATTTCGGAATTAGTACAACGAAACTGAGATCAGCCGATTCCAGTGATCTCACATCGCTAAAATTGATAAGATGATCATGTGGATCACTGTGATAAGATTATTAACCTTATCGTTGGTTATCTTATCTCGATTTACGTGTCATAGGTTTTGATGTACGAATAACGAGGTGCAACGTGATATTTTAATTCTTAGATTAGAGTTGATCATGTTTGACCAAGATATATGGTATCTTAGCAGGTAAATTTTAGGAATAGTATGCTTAGGCTAGTTTTGACCTCGGTTGACCAAGTTTGACTGCTTTGACCAAAACTCAACTATTATTCAACGCTTGGCCTAGAAATGTCTAGAACTTGACCAGAGTTGACCAATTGACCAAAGTCAACTGTTAGTCAACATTAACCTAGTTTGACCTAGAGTTGACCAGAGTTGACTAGAGTTGACCAAAAGTCAACTGTAAGTTGACCTTTGACTCAGTATGACCTAGTTTGACTTAGTTGGACTGATATTGACCTAGATTACATAGCTTATACTCTATAAATCATGCCTAACACTGTTGAACCCTAATTAGCTTATATATATCTCATCTCTAGGTT
The DNA here is from genome assembly GCA_029216955.1 of Iris pallida. NCBI lineage: Eukaryota > Viridiplantae > Streptophyta > Magnoliopsida > Asparagales > Iridaceae > Iris > Iris pallida. The sequence continues at coordinate 3,226,068 of JANAVB010002998.1, forward strand.
TGTGACATCACTCTGAGCATCGACCCTATTTGACAGCTCAGGACCGCAGGCGAGTACATTCTCTGATAGTAGTTCCTTGTCTTGATATCTTCTGTATCCGATTCAGTTATAGTGTTTTACTTGATTCTTATCACGATGGTGCACGGACTAGTATACGTTGGATCCTGGCATGAGATGTTATTCCTGGACTTTCTTGGTATATTGGTACATTTTCTATCTTATTTCCTGTACTTGTATAGACACCGATTCCTGAGAGAGAGTAACTACCCTCTTAGGAAATCCCGTGTCATGACGTGCTATATCCGGATCCATATACTATTCGGGGATGGGGAGTTATTATAGGTTATATGATCAATACCCCCATGTCACTATTTTTTGTGCTTGCGTCACCCTCACTGCACGTAGGGTGTAGCGAGATCTTATTCCTTGTGCTCGTTATCCAGGTTGGTCGGCATGACCCTTTCCAGAGATTTTCTTGTGATTGTCGAGCCAAGTGGATAGCCTGTCCGATTTCCCAAGCCGATCACATAATGCTATAATATCTCAAGGCACATTTTATGTTTACATTATACATCGGATATTCTTGTACTGTTCTACTTTCCTGTACGTTACACCCTGACATGATTTCCAGTTTATATATCATGTTTTACTTACAGTCTTGATATATCATCTTGTATTCCATTATGATTGTCTCTTATAGCATTTGTCAATACTATAAAACTGTTGTTGGAGGTGTACTTGCTCATTTTCCTGACAGGATAACCGTTGATGTTTATAGAGGACATATTAGATGATTGCTCTACCTTTTATGGGTATGGCCAGGACAGAGATTTTGGTGAGACATTACCCTTGGTGCTAGTAGAGGATTTACCTCTGCTTATACTGTTAGATAGGTTTGACTGGACTGCGTTCCAGCTAGTATTGAGACTTATGTTATATGTTATATTTGGATTCGTGTGTTATATTTTTAACTCTGAACTGTGTTGGGACTTCACATCTTTTTCAGTTCATATTTTTCTATCATATCTTTATGATATTTGTGCCTATCTTCTTTAGATGTCTTGTGGTTGATTTGAGATTGTATACCTCCGTACGGAGATGACATGTATATATATATTGTGTCTAGATACTATACTTTCTAGTAGACCTATACAGCGTTCTACCGCCGATTCTGCGATGTAGGCTTGACGTGTCACGCCCCGAGTCGACAAACCGTTCGTCCTCGGTGTTATTTTGCCGATTCGATCATCCTCTCTAAGGCGTGATGCCGCACGAGCCTGGAGTTGCGCTCGTGCAAGGCAAGATGACAAGTTCTCAAATGGTTATCTTTTTATTTTGATATTAATACGCCAAGTCGAAACTTCATAAATCACATCAGAATATAAGACGCAGTATAGGAAGATAGAAATGCTTTTCATTCATAGCTTGCAACGAAGTGCAAGTCGTAATTATATTGGATGCCTTTGCGGCTACATTGATTGAAAACATAAGGAAATACATTCGACAAGTTGCCTGAACTAACGCTTGCTGTCCTATACATTTGCCCCTTTATACAAAGCCGTCGACTTGAATTGGCTTCAAAATACTTTAGTATAGGAAGAGCTTCAAAACGCCTCTCCGTACTTCAGCTCCAGTTTAGTTGAGCGTGCCCGTCGCACCTGGGGAAATTAGGGGAATGGGATTAGCACACTTGCTAAGTGGACGAGACGAACCCACTCATCTAAACCGACTCTGATTGTTAGGGTAGGCATGCTTTAGAGTTGTCTTTCTATTAGAACTAAATGAATTCAGTTCATATTCGATAGCCATCTTTGCGTAATAAAGCATACAGTGAACCATAGCAGTTTATCATATTTTTTACCACGGCCGTGCTCGTCCCTGCATAAAAACAGAGATAATATTTACGCCTGCATAAGATAATAGGTGAGCATGCTACTATCTTATATGCGGTCATTGATGTTACACATCACGTGGGACTATCTCAACGGCATTTTGGCCCGCTCAGTCTAGGTTGCAAGCCTGACTGACGGTCCCGCAATGCATCAGTGCCGAAGCACGATTATTCATTTCCCCTAGGTCGAGTCGATTCCGATGCCCTGGATATCGATTCGAGAAAAATATCAACTTGTGCACAAGCTGTCCATGACCATGCCAATGCGTGAACAGTTTATATATGCAACCAGTTTTGTATAGCGCGGACAGTATTGAACGACATTATCATTTCCCCCAACTTATGCAACGTTTCATTTTTCCCAAGCCGTACTCTGATTTAGCGTCCCGTAGGCACCAAATTGTCCGAGGCATCATAACCCATGATCGACGTTTCATAATATTTTGCAGCACGTAAAATAGTCTATCTTTTTACTAGAACCTTAAACTTTCTGGTTTATGTGATAGACTTGTATTTTCAGAGTAAATTTCTCTAAATCGATACGTTTTCCCGAGTTCTTGGACTTAGTGGATTGGCATGCAATTAACTTGGCATCGATCGATTTGAATGAATTCGAAGCAAGGAATAAGTTTGCGGGACAGAGTAGAAAAGAATGGGCCGAATCACCCACCGATTAATTTGCTTCGTGCCGGTCGTCCAAGCGCTACGCAACGTCAATCCTTAGTTACGCGAGCTCCTGCAATGGCACCAACACTTTGTTAGAATTCCTTCTTTTTCTCTTGTATCGAAATTGTAATTGCATCCATGAAAACGACGCGAAAGCACTTCATCAAGCCCAGCGGCAAAGCTCCAAGAATACCATACAGCGGTCCGGTCCCGTCGAAGGGACTCTTATAGAGAGCTCACTCGCCGAGACGCAGCCCGCTGCATCTAGGACTTATTCCAATAGAAGTCATTCCATTAGTTGGATCGATTCTAGTAACTTCTGTCCAAATCGATTTGAATCGATGCCGCAAGACGTTAACGTTTACCAAGCTTAGCGATCGAGTCAGATGGCCATCTAAGTTCCCGGCCGATCTAACTCGGCGCTAGCATATTATGAAGTTCCGTCGCCTATCGAAAGCGGGGCGCTACATAATATACCACTAAGAAAAAGTTTCGTCTCGAAACTTAAGAACAAGGGTCTGACCTTAATTTAGACAAACAACGCGGGGTACTTCTCTTTCATCTCCGCCTCCATCTCCCACGTCGACTCTTCGACTGAATGGTTTCGCCAAAGCACGCGAACCAAGGACATCGACCGATTTTGCAGCACCTTCTCCTTGCGGTCCAAAATTTGAATAGGCTCCTCCGAGTAAGACAAGTCAGTACGTAGCTCCAACTGATCGAAGCTAACCACATGACTTGGATCGTGCACGTATTTTCGAAGTTGTGAAACATAGAAAACATCGTGCACATCAGCTAAGGCAGGAGGTAGTGCGATCCGAAAAGCAACCGTCGCAACTCGCTCAATGATCTCGAAGGGGCCTACAAATCTCGGTCTCAACTTGCCTTTAACGCCGAACCGCATCACACCGCGCATGGGCGTTACTTTTAGAAACACATGGTCCCGGCCAAGAACTCTAGCGAACGTCGACGAAGATCTGCGTAGCTCTTTTGTCGACTTTGCGCGATGCATAGTCTATCTCGAATCAAGCGGACCTTTTCGACGGCCTGCTCCACCAGTTCCGGTCCAAGCACTTGTAGCTCTTCGACTTCATCCCAGCATATCGGCGAACGACACTTCCTTCCGTAGAGCGCTTCGTATGGAGCCATCTGAATGCTCGACTGATAACTATTGTTATACGCAAACTCCGCAAGCGGTAAATACGTATCCCAACTAGTCTTTAGGTCGATCGCACACAGACGCAACATATCTTCTAAGATCTGATTGACCCTCTCTGTCTGACCGTCTGTTTGGGGATGGAAAGCCGAACTAAAGTTCAGTTTGGTCCCCATCGCCGCTTGGAGGCTCGTCCAGAAATGCGATAGGAATCGTCCGTCTCTGTCCGAAATTATAGAGGCCGGTACCCCGTGCAGTCGAACAATCTCATCGACGTAGATTTGTGCTAACCGATCGACGCTCCATCCTACTTTAATTGCGATAAAGTGAGCCGACTTGGTCAATCTATCAACAATGACCCAAATCGTGTCATTCTTCTACGGCGTCTTCGGAAATCCTACAATAAAATCAATCGAGATATTGTCCCACTTCCACTCGGGAATGGGGATGTTCTGCAGCTCGCTGCCTGGCCATTGGTGTTCCGCCTTCACCTGCTGACACGCCATGCATTGCGATACGAACGTAGCCACGTCTTTCTTCATGTCGTGCCATAAAAAGTTTGTGCGCAAGTCCTTGTACATCTTGGTGCTTCCAGGATGTAACGAGTACTTCGCATAGTGCGCCTCCGTCAGAATTTCTTTTCTGAGTTCGGCAGTTTCAGGAATGCAGAGCCTTCCCTTTAGTCGCATCGTCCCGTCTCCGTCTTCCGCAAAGTCAGTCGCCCTTCCTGTTGAAATCAGCTCGCGCATTTTCTTCAGGAATGAGTCGTCCCCCTGTGCGGTCTTTATCTTGCTAAGCAGGCTCGATCCTAACTTCAGTTGAGCTAGGTGCAGGTGTCGATACTCAATTCCGAGTTCGATATCCATTGCTTCAAGGTCTCGCTGTATTTCCTTGTTTATGGCCAGTGTTCCCATAAACATTCTGCTGAGTACGTCGGCCACCACGTTTCCCTTGCCCGGTGTATACTCGATCGTTAGCGCGTAATCTTTTATGAGTTCGAGCCAACGTCGCTGTCGTAGGTTGCGCTCCCATTGCGTAAATAAGTACTTCAGGCTTTTGTGATCTGTGTAGATTTTGTATGCCACACCATAGAGGTAGTGCCGCCATAACTTCAACGCAAAGACGATCGCCGCCAATTCTAGGTCGTGCGTCGGGTAGTTTTTCTCGTGCTGCTTCAACTGCCGTGAAGCGTAGGAGATGACTTTGTCTCTCTGCATGAGTACGCACCCGAGGCCAGTTCCCGACGCATCGCTGAATATCTGAAAGCCTTCTGGACCGTCTGGAAGTGCAAGGATTGGAGCTGAGATGAGCCGTTGCTTCAACTCTTGGAAGCTGGATTCACAGTCGTCGCTCCATTCAAATACTACTCCCTTCTGGGTGAGGCGAGTCAGAGGCGACGCTAGTTTTGAAAAGCTTCGCACGAATCGACGGTAGTAGCCCGCTAAGCCAAGGAAACTCCGAATGTCGCTAGCCGAGGCAGGTCGTTTCCAATCCACCACCGCATCAATCTTCTTTGGGTCCACCGCGACACCTTCGGTGGAGATTACGTGCCCGAGGAATGTTATGCTACTCATCCAGAACTCGCACTTACTCTGCTTGGCGTACAATTTGTTTTCACGCAGAATCTGCAGTACCGTCTTCAAATGTTCTGCATGTTCTTCACGATTCTTTGAGTAGACAAGGATATCGTCGATGAATACGACTACAAATTTATCTATTTGAGATCGGAAGACTCGGTTCATCAGATCCATGAACGCGGCTGGGGCATTCGTCAAACTGAACGGCATGACGAGGAATTCGTAATGACCATATCAAGTGCGGAAGGCAGACTTCGATATGTCGTCGGACTTGATCTTCAATTGATGATAGCCTGAACGAAGATCGATTTTTGAAAATATTATCGCGCCTTGCAGTTGGTCAAACAAGTCGTCGATTCGCGGCAAAGGATACTTATTCCGCACGGTCGCCTTGTTGAGTTCACGATAGTCGATGCATAGCCGTATCGACCCATCCTTCTTCTTCACAAACAATATGGGAGCACCCCACGTTGAGACGCTAGGGCGAATAAATTCGCGATCTAGCAACTCTTGTAATTGCACCTTCAGCTCCATCAGTTCTGCTGCAGCCATTCGGTAAGGCGCCTTGGATATCGGCCGTGTATCCGGAAAGGTATCGATGCTGAATTCAATTTCTCGATCCGGCAGCATCCCGGGCATCTCGTCAGAAAAAACGTTAGGAAAATCTGCCACAACATCAGTCTGCATGTTTGTATTATCCTTCCGCATATCTCGAACTGATGCCAAGTATCCCGCACAGCTGAAACGCAGCATACGCCTTGTCGAGATTGCCGACACCATCATTGCGCCTTCGAGACCGTACCGCACGAATATGAGAACTCTGTCTCGCTAGGAAGATGAAACACTACTCTCTTCTCCGCGCACTCGATCGTTGCACGACAAGCGCCCAACCAATCCATGCCTAGGATTATATCGTAATCTTTGATGTCTAGTACGACGGCATCCAAGGATAGATATCTTCCTCCGATGCAAATGTGGCCATCCCTACAAATAAAGTTCGCAGGCATATCGACTCCCGACGGAGTGCTAACGCTAATATTTATATCTAGTAATTGCATGGTTATTTTATTTTCTTTCGCAAAATTAGCAGATATAAAGCTATGTGTCGCACCCGAATCGAATAATACTCGAGCAGGTATATCTTTGTAGAGTAATATACCTGTTACAACCGTATCGGACGCAAGCGCCTCGTCCCGATTAAGGCATAAACTCGGCCTTGAGCTCCATGGCGTTGGTTCTGATGGTTGACGGGCACCGCATTCGCGCCTTGCAGTATCGGTGCTTTATGCGGATTCGGGACGTTCCTCGGTGGGTTGTGTTGATTCCGACCTTTATGCGGGCAATATGTAACTATATGGCCTACCTCGCCACACTTGTAGCAAGATCTCGTGACGCAGTCGACGGTTCGGTGCCCATGCCTACCGTACCTGGTACAGTGTTGACTACCATGGCCTCGATCATCGAATCTGTTCGGACGCTTTATTATTCTCGATCCCCCGGCGCCGGCGTCGTTAGGACGCTTGTTGAAGTGGTTACGGATGCCTCTACTCGACATACGGCCAAAGATGCGCTCACTATCAAGAGCGAAATTATAGGATTCACGGTATGTTCGGCACCTTTGATTCATGACGTCCCTTCGCAGTTCGTCATTTAGGCCTTGTTGGAAGCGTTCACACCAGGCTTCCTTGTTGGGCAGGAAGGCACCGGCAAACTTCGCCAGCTTTGAGAAGCTCGAATCATAATCGTCGACAGACATATTTCCTTGTCGCAGCGTCATGAACTCGTCTTCTTTTTGTTGACGGAAAGCACGAGGAACGTACTGTTCAAGGAAGGCTTGTTTGAATATTTTCCAGGAAATTGTGGCGTCCGTATCGGCTTCATAGATTTCCTGCTTTTTAGCGGCCAACCAGTCGTACGCCCTCAATTGCAGCTGTAACGCCGCACAAGTTACCCGCTGGGACCCTTCGATGCTAAGTAGATTAAACAGGTCCTCCATCTCCGCGAGCCATCCCACGATCACATCAGACTCCGCTCGGCCGTTGAACTTTGGTGGATTCATCTTGTGAAACTCCTTTGCCTTGAACAAGGAAGAAGAATCTATCATTTGCGGTTGAGTCTCTTCTTCCTCGTTTTCTTCTTGGTCGCCTTGCTTTTCCTCGGTCTCTTCGTCCGTCGTCTTGGTATTGCCCGCCACTCACTATCTGAATCAGGGCATTCATCTGTTTCTGTTGCGCCTCGAATTGGGCTTTGAATTGTGTCTGAAGCTGCTGCTGCTGCAGTTCCATCAACTATTGCATCTTCTGCATAGTCGTCTCGCTAGGCTTAGTGCTTTTTGTGCTCGACGTACTATCTACAGTTTGGGTTGGGGCGGGATTGTTTATTTTCTTAGTCATTCCTACAAAACATAGTAAACCCGTTAGTATTTTTCAAAATATCTACGGGCTTACCTGTATGGAACTTTTATTTTACGCAGCATGTCGACAAGCATTCAATCGAGCCATCGCAACGGACATTCCAACAATGAAACATCTTTCGAAAATCCGAGGAAACATAACTGTGCTCTGATACCAATTTGTCACGCCCCGAGTCGACAAACCGTTCGTCCCCGGTGTTACTTTGCCGATTCGATCGTCCTCTCTAAGGCGTGATGCTGCACGAGCCTGGAGTTGCGCTCGTGCAAGGCAAGATGACAAGTTCTCAAATGGTTATCTTTTCATTTTGATATTAATACGCCAAGTCGAAACTTCACAAATCACATCAGAATATAAGACGCAGTATAGGAAGATAGAAATGCTTTTCATTCATAGCTTACAACGAAGTGCAAGTCGTAATTACATTGGATGCCGTTGCGGCTACATTGATTAAAAACATAAGGAAATACATTCGACAAGTTGCCTGAACTCACGCTTGCCGTCCCATACATTCGCCCCTTTATACAAAGCCGTCGACTTGAATTGGCTTCAAAATACTTCAGCATAGGAAGAGCTTCAAAACGCCTCTCCGTACTTCAGCTCCAGTTTAGTTGAGCGCGTCCGTCGCACCTAGAGAAATTGGGGGAATGGGATTAGCACACTTGCTAAGTGGATGAGACGAACCCACTCGTCTAAACCGACTCTGATTGTTAGGGTAGGCATGCTTTAGAGTTGTCTTTCTATTCGAACTAAATGAATTCAGTTCATATTCGATAGCCATCTTTGCGTAATAAAGCATACAGTGAACCATAGCAGTTTATCATATTTCTTACCACGGCCGTGCTCATCCCTGCATAAAAACAGAGATAATATTTACGCCTGCATAAGACAATAGGTGAGCATGCTACTATCTTATATGCGGTCATTGATGTTACACATCACGTGGGACTATCTCAACGGCATTTTGGCCTGCTCAGTCTAGGTTGCAAGCCTGACTGACGGTCCCGCAATGCATCATTGCTGAAGCACGATTATTCATTCCCCCTAGGTCGAGTCGATTCTGATGCCCCGGATATCGATTCGAGGAAAATATTAACTTGTGCACAAGCTGTCCATGACCATGCCAATGCGTGAACAGTTTATATATGCAACCAGTTTTGTATAGCGCGGACAGTATTGAACGACATTATCATTTTCTCCAACTCATGCAACGTTTCATTTTTTCCAAGCCGTACTCCGATTTAGCGTCCCGTAGGCACCAAATTGTTCGAGGCATCATAACCCACGATCGACGTTTCATAATATTTTGCAGCACGTAAAATAGTCTATCTTTTTACTAGAACCTTAAACTTTCTGGTTTATGTGATAGACTTGTATTTTTAGAGTGAATTTCTCTAAATCGATATGTTTTCCCCAGTTCTTGGACTTAGTGGATTGTCATGCAATTAACTTGGCATCGATCAATTTGAATGAATTCGAAGCAAGGAATAAGTTTGCGGGACAGAGTAGAAAAGAAGGGGCCGAATCACCTACCGATTACTTTGCTTCGTGCCGGTCGTCTAAGCGCTACGCAACGTCAATCCTTAGTTACGTGAGCTCCTGCAATGGCACCAACGCTTTGTTAGAATTCCTTCTTTTCCCCTTGCATCGAAATTGCAATTGCATCCATGAAAACGACGCGAAAGCACTTCATCAAGCCCAGCGACAAAGCTCCAAGAAAACCATATAGCGGTCCGATCCCGTCGAAGGGACTCTTATAGAGAGCTCACTTGCCGAGACGCAGCTCGCTGCATCTAGGACTTATTCCAACAGAAGTCGTTCCATTAGTTGGATCGATTCTCGTAACTTCCGTCCAAATCGATTTGAATCGATGCCGCAAGGCGTTAACGTTTACCAAGCTTAGCGATCGAGTCAGATGGCCATCTAAGTTCCCGGTCGATCTGACTCGGCGCTAGCATATTATGAAGTTCCATCGCCTATCGAAAGCGGGGCGCTACATGACGTACCTACGTGCTCGTGCCCCTAATCAGGATGCGGGTCGTGACACATTTTTGTGGTGGCCTATGCAGGTCAGAATCGTAACTAGTGCAATTTCGTAGTGGTGCTTGACTTAAAGCACTGCTACGAGCCTGCTATTAGGATATAGGTTCTAGGTTATGATGGGAGTTGCTCAATCACAGTTAGGAACTCTTGATAGATTCCAGGGATAACCCTTGAAAATCTTACTTCAAAAACTCTTGAGTCTATTCCCACTTGCTTTCACTCGTCCTGATCTTGAATATCTGTCTGTTATCAAACCTTATTCTAGGATGAGTCTATGGACCCCTGAGATAACTAGGATGTAGAAGATGAACCTATAACCATTTTGTTGGGATTTGCTCTAGACTATATTCAAAGAATTTTGAATTTTGACCTAGATAATATCTTTGGGATGACCCTTATGAATCTCTTTCTAAACCCTATCCCGAGATCTGTTCCCACTTGCCTCCATTTACACTTTCTTGATTTGTTGTTGATTTTGATACCTGATGTTCGTTGTTGACTTTGATCTTGCATCGAGATAAATTTTGTGGATTGAACTAAGGTATATCCTGATAAGGTAAATGTCTGCTTTATTTATGTAGTTTAGAATTTATCGCCGTCATACTAGCTAGCATGACAAGGATGTAGAGCCTAATTTTAGATATGCTTATCCTAGTTATGGAATTTGGATTTTCTTGCAGCCATACCGGTTGGCGTGGTAAGAATTCCAGATGACATGATTTTAGGGTGTATACCTTAGTTATGGACTCTATCGTTTATTGCAGCTATGCTTACTGATGTGCAAAAATTCTGGCAACATAATTTTAGGAAGACGTGTATGGTTATCAGATTATATCTTAAATCGGATCACTTTGTTATGACCAGATGAACAAGGACAAATTCTTATCATCATTCTTTTCCGTCTTGGTTAACTCTGTCTGTCTACAGCCACAAGTAGGATTTTCTCAAAATGATTGTTTTGTGTTTCGTCTTTTCTGTGAATCGACTAAACTCTTCTTCGCTAACCTCTTGGGTAATTCTTCTCGTCCTTCTTGGTAATTGTTGAAAGTGCCTCATGGATTGATTCAAGAAAAGTTCAAAAAGTAATTTATCCTTGTATTATGGAATCGGGAGTTTGCATCCAGAGAAATACTGGCGAGACAGGACTTCAGATAACGGCATCATGGTTAAATATGTTTCTCGAATTCTACTTGGACCACTCCCTAAGCATTTTGACTAACATCTTCTCCTTTATTTTACAAAATTTGTTTGGAAATATTTCACGGATTTGGCCAAGATAAGTTCAGGAACCTATATTATCTGGCATGGCAGCTGTGCACTGCAGCCATCCGTCGTATTATGGAACAAAGAAATTAATCGCAGCCAGATGCACACTAGCGAGATAGTAACTTCATGTGACATAATTACGGAGGTTTATGGTTCTTGAGTTTTACTTCGACTACGTCCTATGCATCTCGTTTGTTCTCGTACTACTCTTGGAAATATTTCGACAAGTTTTCCTGTCTTGCTTGACCCTTACCTTGTCTGAATATTGATATGGATTGCTCGACCCAGTCTTAGGCCCTTGTTACCTTCTATTTAATTGACGACTGAAATAGCCAAACATCGTTAACAGATTTTATAACTATAATATATTAATGTGTGATTGTGATGAGTATATTTTTTTCTGGGGATTTATTGGGTTAAGCTTATAGGACAGATATGAGTGACTGACTATATTGGACTTAGAAACCATTAAGAATGATTTGTTTGATAGTATAGATTTATTTTTAGGTATCTAAGATGGAGTAATGAAATATTATATTTTTGTGACTACGGATTAAGGACTAAAATCTTGTGCTTAGGTTCGAGGATTGAGCATTATAGGACTTTGATGACCAAGTGATTACTGGTTATCTACAAGCCATTTACTTATGATTGGAGGATAGATCGATATGTAGAATGAAATAGAAGGAGATAACATTGCGTGCAAGATCGGAAGATAGCAGGAACAAAATAAGGACATATGTACATGAGTAATAAATAAATCGGTAAATGAATTGAGAGTTTGAATTTGAGGGTTTATATTCAGGAGTTCTTGAGTAAAAAGGGAGAAGGCTCAATGCCAAGAATAGGTTTTGAATGTATTATTTTAAGGAGCTTGTGATTAATAGGATAAAGATACTTAGGATGGGATAAGGAAACAAACAAATTGCTATTGAGATTGGAATTTTGGTTGATGGCCAAGTATTGCTGATATATAGTATCTCGAGGATGACCTATATTTTAGAATATACGTAAAGTTTTATATTGATATGAAGATTCTTAGGGGTAAAATAGACATAGTTTTTATGGAAGAAGCTTGTTGAAACTGAACCAAATGATTATACAGAGAAACAACATAGGTGATCACAAGGGTAGCAGATTGAGTACTGTAGACATAGCAGTTGCATACCTTAGATTAACCTATTGGATGATTTCAATTTTGAGGACGAAATTTTTATAAGGTGGGTAGGATTAAGCCCCCTGAATTTAGGGCTTATTTTTTTCAATTTTCTAAATCAATTATTTGCAATAGATATTATTATTTGATTTAATGTTCTTTTTCGTGACTTTGACTTCTGGAGTGTCAAAGATGCCAATCTCTGAAAACTCTCTTCATCAGTGTGTAGTAGACAAGATTACCTTCATGTTGATATATCATGTCCCACCCAAACTTGTTCTCTTGTACTCTTTTTGCTTCACACAACTTCGGGTCAAATTAGACCATTTGATCATTAAATAATTATCAATTAATTTTTTTACTTTTATCTTTGATCATCATGTGCACGTTACCGTGACTTTTAATTTAGGAGCACAAGACTAGTCATTTTTTTGAAACCAACTTCTCATGCATGATCTAATCGAGACACCCTACACCCATGACCTTCGTGTCCAACTCAGACACACCATCTTGTGCTTCATTTGCTTCGCACAACTTTTGGGTCAATTTAGGCCAATTAATTATATACCGTAAAATGTGACCTGACTTCCAATTTAATTTCGGGACCCGACATCGATCTAACCTAGTCGACCCAAAATATGGACATGGCCCACATGAATCCTATTACCCACAAAATACTTGTGTCCCATTTATTTGAGCCCCCACATGCTACTTATTTACCCATGTTCATAAACACGTAAAAAATTAAACCATTTATTGCACCAAGTTCGTTTTGACCCAACCCGGCTCAACCGAAACCAACCCAAGCTTCATGTTATCCCCTCATGAATACCCACACCCTTATTTTTTCCCTAAAAAATACCAAACACCTAGTGTACCATTTAAATTATTAAATGGAGAATCCCTTAATTAAATCCCTAGAGAATGACCTATTTTAGCTACATTAAATCCTAGCCATGAATTTTCTCTCCATCAATCCACTCCACACATTCCCACATGACACTCAAACACACACCCCCTCATTCATGGCCGGCCCCAATTCCTAAGTTTCTCTCTCTTCCTACTTTTTTAACACAAACCAATCACTCTCTCTCTCTCTCTCTCTTTCCCCTACTTTTCTAACACTCACAACTTTCCTCCTTTCTTTCATTTAACAGTAGCCTACCATTACCATCATCTTCACCAACTCCATCATTTCATCTTAATCATTCTTCACCATCCTCCATCGCCGACATCCCCCTCCCCAGCCTCCTTTTATATTCTTCATCTTCTTTCTCCCCTCGAACAACACATCACCATCACCATTATCACCCTCACCAACATCAACTCCACCTCCTTCCTCCATGGCCGAGCCCTTCACCACCACCCCGAGCACCACCACAGCCACCACCACTCTTCTCCTTCTCCTCCTCCTTTTCCTTCTCCCATATCTGCAGCAGCTAGCGCAACAGCAACAGCAGCAAATGGTACAGCAACAACGTGCACAAAAGCAGCAGTACAGCAGCCGCACGCACGTGCACGGGCCACCATGCGCCGCCGTACACCACCGTGGCACCGTGTGGCTGGCCACCCCACTCCGATAATCCCCAGGCGGCCTCCCCGTGGCGTACGCCTCCTTCCCCGACGTGCTGTATAGGCGATTCGTGCGTTTTGCACGAGATCCCGCCGTGGCGCGCGCGGGATCGAATTCAGAATCGTGTTTCGAGGCAGCAACTTCGTATGTGTATTCTGGAAAATCCACCCGTTGGATCGTCGATCCGCTTCATCCACCTCCATCTCGGTATGTCCCTCTTCACTTCCCTCAAGTTTCATCCGTTAATTTTATCATTTGATACATCAAAATTGACCACCAAGTTGACCGTTTAAATTGTATAATTTTTGGATAGTTTTGCGGAGCCAACTTAGTCGGCTCGTAACTACGCCATCGCAGCTCTGTTTGGCATGCCACCAGTTCCTGTGCGTAGCTGGTATAACCCTCTTCCTGCCCCTTAAGTTTTATTTCATTGTGAGCACGTTTGATTGGTTGAATTTAACGCCAATGTTGGCCGTCCGAATTCATAATTTTTAACTTGTAAAATTCTATTTTTGAACCCGGAACTCCGAATTTCAATTCTGACACCACCAGTAGACTAGTGGCACCATTCTGGTACGAATTCATATATAGTTTGTTAGATTTGGAGGACTTGGGCACTGGCACGCATTTCGGTGCAAAGTGGGCCCCACAGTACGAGTCAACGCGTCATTTTGAGATTGGCTCATCGGAGTCCAATTTCGGATATAACGTTGAGTACGTATCGTCATTCTGGACTCGTTGACATATAATTTGCTAAGTTTTAAGGACATTGGCTCCGACATACTTTTTCGTACAAATCAAAATTTCAATATCCTAGTCAACGGACCAATTTGAGATCGGGACAAATGAACCCAATTCTGGATATACCGTTGGGTTTGTATCGTCATTCTGGATTCGTGGACATATAATTTGTTAGGTTTAGTGGACTGGTATCCTTGCACGTTTTTTGGTGCAAAGTGGGTCCGACACGGACACCGTTTTGACCCGAAATTATATTTTTGCCCCTGTGTCCAAATTGGACTTATGGATGGGCTATCCTAGTTGATTTAACCATTCTGGACACGTTGGTGATGTTTGTTTCATTATCCGACAATGTTTGTAGATATTTCTCTGTGTATTACCTTTTATTATAATTAATTCTTATTAAGTTCGTATTTGAGAATTAGTACAACGAAACTGAGATCAGTCGATTCCAGTGATCTCACATCGCTGAAATTAATAAGATGATCATTTGGATCACTGTGATAAGATTATTAACCTTACCATTGATTATCTTATCTCGATTTGCGTGTCGTAGGTTTCGATGTATGAATAACGAGGTGCAACGTGATATTTTAATTCTTAGATTAGAGTTGATCATGTTTGACCAAGATATACTAGTCCGTGCACCATCGTTGATTATCTTATCACGATGGTGCACGGACTAGTATATGTTGGATCCTGGCATGAGATGTTATTCCTGGACTTTCTTGGTATATTGGTATATTTCCTATCTTATTTTCTGTACTTGTATAGACACCGATTCCTGAGATGGACTAGCTACCCTCTTAGGAAATCCTGTGTCATGACTTGCTATGTCCGGATCCATATACTATTCGGGGATGGAGATTTATTATAGGTTATGTGAACAATAACCCCATGTCACTATTTTTTGTGCTTGCATCACCCTCACTGTACGTAGAGTGCAGCGAGATCTTATTTCTTGTGCTCGTTATCCAGGTTGTCCGGCATGACTCTTTCCAGAGATTTTCTTGTGATTGTCGGGCCAAGTGGATAGCCTGTCCGATTTTCCAAGCCGATCACATAATGCTATAATATCTCAAGGCACATTTTATGTTTACATTATACATCAGATATTTTTGTACTGTTCTACTTTCCTGTACGTTACACCCTGACATGATTTCCAGTTTATATATCATGTTTTACTTACAGTCTTGATATATCATCTTGTATTCCATTATGATTGTCTCTTATAGCGTTTGTCAATACTATGAAACTGTTGTTGGAGGTGTACTTGCTCATTTTTCTGACAGGATAACCATTGATGTTTACAGAGGACATGTTGGATGATTGCTCTACATTTTACGGGTATAGCCAGGATAGAGATTTTGGTGAGACATTACCCTTGGTGCTAGTAGAGGATTTACCTCCTTCTTAGACTGTTAGATATGTTTGACTGGACTGCGTTCCAGCTAGTATTGAGACTTATGTTTTATGTTATATTTGGATTCTTGTGTTATATCTTTAACTCTGAACTGTGTTGTGACTTCACATCTTTTTCAGTTCATATTTTTCTATCATATCTTTATGATATTCATGCCTATCTTCTTTAGATGTCTTGTGATTGAGTTGAGATTGTATAGCTCTGTGTGGAGATGACAGGTACATATATATTGTGTCTAGATACTATACTTTCTAGTAGACCTATACAGCGTTCTACCGTCGATTCTGCGACGTAGGCTGGACGTACCCACGTGCTCGTGCCCCTAATCAGGGTACGGGTCGTGACAACTTGTCACCAAGCACAGTGTTGTAAAGAGACTGTAAGCACTCAATTAGCTTATGAATAGTAGATTAACAGCAGACAAGAGTACCTGCGACTAGATTAGTCCTCCAAGAGGGAAACCAGTATATATCGCGGTGTCTACTGAGTTTGCCTCTCTGATCTCTTGCTACATTTATTTACTGTCTCTTTATTTACTGCCATAGTTATCTGTTTTTAATTTTTAATTGGTAATTATTTTTTGCTGCACTCATACTCACTTTATTCACCCCCCTCTAGAGGTGCTCAACAGTCCGACAATTGGTATCAGAGCAGGTTATATTCTAATATAACAACCTCATAGAGTATATATGGAAGCTGTGAAATCAAAATTCAACGGTGAAAGGCAATCCACAAATAGACCCCTACTATTTGATGGAACAAACTATACTTACTGTAAATCACGAATGACATTTTTTTAAAGTCTCTTGACTTTGATCTTTGGTCTATAGTTATTGACGGTTATAAGAAACCGACATCTACAGTAGTTGATGGCATACTTATAGACAAGCCTCATAATAAATATACAGAGGCAGAAAAAGCAAAGGCTAGTCTAGATGCACTTGCCATCAACGTACTGTTCTGTGCAATTGACAAGACGGAGTTCAATCGAGTTTCAACCTGTAAGACATCTCATGAGATTTGGAAACTTCTTAAGGTAACTCATGAAGGTACTTTCCAAGTGAAGGAATCCAAAATCAGCACACTAACACGGGAATATGAATCTTTTAATATGAAACCCGACGATTCAATTACACAGATGTTCACTCATTTTCTTGATATTACTAATCCTTTGCAATCCCTTGGTAATGATTACAGTAATCACGAGAAGATCAGAAAAGTGCTACGGGCTCTAACCAAGAACTAGAACCCAAAAGCAACGACAATCATTGAAGGAAACAATCTCACCAAAATGACACTGGAACTTATGGGCAAGCTGATGACCCATGAGCTGGACCTACAAGAGTTTGAAGAAGCAATCGCAAAAGAAAAATCTATCGCCTTCAAAGCTTAAGCTAGAAGATCAACATGCAAAGATTCTGATGAAGAATTATCCAGTGGAGATGAACAAGCCCTGCTAGTAAAAAAATTCAAAAATTTCTTAAAGTTTGAGAAATCAAACAGAAAGAAGAAAGATGTCCATGAAAGCAATAAAGAAGAAACAATCTACTTTGGATGTAAGAAGTCAGGACATATAAAGAAGAACTGCCCAACTCCAAAGAAAAGCAGTCCATATGATAGATCAAGATTAAGCCAAAAAATAACAACTGGTCGAAAGTATGCAAATACAAGTATCTGGTATGAAAGTAATGCTAGTGAATCAGAGAAAGAAGAAAGATCCTGCAGCACTGCAAATGTTTATCTCATGGCTTTCGATAAGGTATCCTTAAATCCTCTATATGATGATTTTACTTTCAATGAGCTAGAAAATGCCTTCAGCAAATTACTTGAAGAACACATAAATGTGCTTGACAAGTATAAGAAATCTGGAAAAGAGGTCAAGGCATGCACAACCGAAGTAGCTAGACTGTCAAATATTATTGAAGATATTAGAGAGACATCTACTACTGGTAACACGGATGAGATAGCCAAGCTTAAAGTAGACTATCAAGAGGCTATCCTCAAAATTGAAAAGAAAAAAAGAGACTATATCAAGATATAAGAGTTATATGACATAGAGAAGAAGAAGCACTTAGTCACAGACAAAGACTCATTGATATGACTGCTAAATATGAAGAGTCTTATGCGGTTTCTAAAAAGTTAAAAATCAAGTTAGGTAAACAGGCTATACCTGTGACACAGCCTAAAATTAGTCCTAATGCTAAGCATACACCTAAGAGGACTAAAACACATAAAGCACGTAAGAAACATGAATATCACCATGCTTTCATATATAGGTTTTCAAAGAAACCACATATTCATGTCAACACAAAATCAACTAACACGTTTTCAAAACTCACTTGCACGTACTGTGGTACTCATAGGCACATATCACAGTATTGTCTAGCAAGAAAGCTTGTTTACAATCACACACTAATTTGGAGACCTAAGACTAATCAATATGGACCCTTCAGTAAATGGGTACCAAAGGATTCATCTACTTGTTTTGTAGGTGGACCCTCAAGTGGATCACCAATAGTGGATGTTTGCGGCACATGACTGGTGATGCATCTTTGTTCGCTACGCTATCGATAAAGAAAGAAGGATACGTCTCCTTTGGAAATAACCTGAGAGGTGATATCATTGGAAATGGCATTGCTGGTATATCACCTTATCCTATAATAAAAGATGTTTATCTAGTTACAGAATTGAAACATAACCTACTGAGCATAAGTCACTTGGCAGATAATGGTTATGGTATTAATTTTGTAAAAGATAATTGTACAATATATGATATGTCATCTGGTAATCCCGTATATGAAGGAATTAGAGAAAACAATATTTATGTTTTCTTTCTAGAGAGTACTAATAATGCAGGAAGATGCCTAGTCACAAACTTAGATGAAAGCTGGTTGTGGCATATGAGGCTAGGACATGCTAATATGGACATTATCTTACGGCTAAGCACTAAAAAGTTGGTAAAAGGAATCCCTGAGATATCATTCAAGAGAGATATGGTATGTGTAGACTGTGAAAAAAACAAAGCACATAGGTCTACATTTAAATCCATCAACGTTGTAAGTACTTCTAGACCTTTACAGTTGATACATATGGATTTATTTGGCCCTAGTAGAGTCGCTAGTCTTGGCGGTAAGCTCTATGCCTTTGTTATTGTTGATGATTTTTCTCGCTTTACTTGGGTTTACTTTTTATCAAACAAAAGTGATGCAATTTTTGAATTTCAGATATTTTATAAAAAGGTACAAAACGAAAAATGCTTCATGATTACTCGTATCCGAAGTGATCATGGTGGCGAATTCGTAAATACTGATTTTAAAAAGTTTTGTGATGATAGTGGATATTATCACGTGTTTTCCTGTCGTAGAACTCCTCAACAGAATGGTGTTATGGAGCGGAAGAACTGTACTCTAAGCGAGATGGCTAGAGTCATGCTGAATCAGCACAATCTTCCTAAATACTTTTGGGTAGAAGCTGTAAGTACAGCCTGTCATATTTTAAGTAGGATGTTAATTCGACCTATCTCGAAGAAAACACCTTATGAACTTTGTTTTGGAAGAATTCCAAACATTTCTTATTTTAAAGTTTTTGGATGTCGTTGTTTTATCCTGAACACCATGGAAAACTTGGAAAAGTTTGACTTTAAAGTAGATGAAGGGATATTTCTCGGATATGCTGCTAAGATTAAGGGATATAGAATTTTTAATAAAAGATCTATGATTGTTGAAGAATGCATTAACGTTACTTTTGATGAGCTAAATAGTCACATATCTAGCACTACACCAAAATGGCTAAATAGAAATGCTTGGTTTTTTTCCATTTGAAACACTTAGTTTTTGTTTCTAGGTTCTGGAACACATTAAATACATTCAAGAGCAAATAAATGTTCCTAATATGTTTTATTTTATTTTTTAGAAAAATATTTATTCACATACACCTTTTTAGTGTTCCAAATATGTTCTAAATTAAGATTGCACCCATATTCATATAATGTAATTACCAAATAAAGCGTCCAAACAAACAGAACATATATCTCCCATCATGACATCCAAACCCTAAACGTTCCAAAACCCCTCTCGAAAATTCTCCCCCTCTCGAAAATTTTCTCCCTCCAGAAACAAACCTTTCCCCTCCCTCTCGAAAATTTTCTCCCTCCAGAAACTAACCTTTTCCCCCTCTCGAAAATTTTCCCCCTCTCGGAAATTTTAATCTCCCTCCGAATTAAACCCCCCTCTCGAAAATTTCCCACCTCTTGGAAATTTTAATCTCCCTCCGAATTAAACCCACGTACAATCGCCAAATGAAGGGTTTGGAGATCTCACCAATCACAAATCTTCAAACCCATATGGTCGCCATCTAGGAAGGAGAAGAAGATCGACATCCGTATATATACAATCGCCATCCAAGATCTTCAAACCCGCATAACAGTTGAGGGATTGCCATCATCCATCGAGAAAGGTTTGTTCTTTCTATTTCCCCTATTTTTTTTGTTTAATTTTGTTTAGGAATTTGCTTTTTTCCGTAGAAACAAAAAAAAGCAAAAACAGAAAAAGAAAATAAAAACAAATTTGCCTTAGTAAATTAATAGTTTTTGTTACAATAATTTTTTAGATGCTAAAACTATATATTATTTTATGGTTGTTAGTCCCACAACTTTGACACCGAAACAAAAATTAGTTGTATATGAATATGCTTTTTTTGATCTTAGTGATATGGACCATAGTATTAAAATTCTAAAGTTTTTAAAGACTTTTTTAGTGTTGATCCTACTACTCGTACCACATGCGGCTTATCTACCTATAAAAATTAAGACATCAGTAATTATTTTATTACAAAATAATATTTTCCCTTTTCGGTTTGGAATTAAGGTTCATATGTATATTATTCTCAACACCAGAAATCTCGAATCATGTATTGGACTGGATTAGGCTTATCTTCTACATGATTTTACCTTTTTGGTTTGGAATTAAGGTTCATATGTATATTATTCTCACCATCGAAAATCTAGAATCATGTATTGGACTGGTTCTCTAAGATATCTAATATTAGTTTGATACCACAATATTTTAGCTTGTTGCTCAAATTTGTTTGGCTTAAAGTCGATATGATGCACAACTTTCGAATTTTATACTGATATGATGCAAAACAACTATGCATCTGAAACATGATATAAAAAGTCAGCCGGTACATATACGGATATATCGGTATAGACACAGACATTATGTAGCATACATTTGATTTCCCTCAGAAAGACTAATAAGATGACATATAACTTCCATGAGCAAGGCATTGCTTTTATTTCATATATTTGGCAAAGAAAAATTGTTCCTACAGGAGTCTATTTTCAACTGGTGTCAGCAACATTAAACCACAAAGAATTCCAGCAATGTCCTCCAGACTTACAAAACCACCAAAACCTTTTTTTACATTGCCCACCCCATATTATCACAGCATCACAGAACTGATTGCGTTCTTAGTATTATGGAGTGTTTGTGCTACCTATCTGGTGTGCTGTCGTAGGCACCCAAAAATAAAACCTTTACTCTTAAAAATGTAGTAGTGTGAGTAAGGATCGTTTCCACAGAGAGTAATTAGTTTAGATTTGTACTATGTGAATAATAAAAGGGGGGATGAATAAAATGAAAGAAAATGAAAAAGAGAAAGTAGAATATGAAAATAAATCAAAATAACAAATGTTGGTCTAAGTCTACGTCTACCATCGGAATCTTTAAACTGATCATAGATGCAAATATATATTGATTTGTATTATGAATATTCATCGTTGGAATTATTTCCTATCTCCTTTAGCCACAATTAATTAGAAACAAGCGACCTAATTAACCTTAACTACTAAACAACCTCAGACAAGCGCTAAAGGTTTAATTTAGTAGCGTATTAAACTTAATGAGATCGATGAAACAAAATAACACAAGCACAAGCGGTTGCATTTAATTTTGTCGAATGGTTTCTTCCTAAGATTTAATAATACAAAGCAGTAATTTACTAAATCTTGGTTGCTTCACAAATTAGAGGGATCGAACAATTCCGGATTCGATATCTAATTTAGCAGTAGAATATCAAGAGTAATAAACTAGTATGCATCCTAGTAATTAAACAAGATAATCATGAAATATGCATAAGAAAATATTTGATACTCAAATTACAAATCAAACAAATAAACATAAATTAGATCTCACATGTTTTTATTGATTCCGAGGCTTCCGTACACTTCGGCCAACAAGACTTTAGCCGAACATGTTCTTCAAAACTTCAAAAGAAAAGTTGGAGAAAGAGAAGAAGAGTTGTGTTGTGTGTTCCCTCTTCTCATGATTTCTACCCCTTTTATACACCATAAATTAGTTTTTTCAAGCCCACAATATCTCCCACATATCCTCTAAAGGTTACAACTTCTCAAACCAAAAAAGACTAAGTCATAAAGCAAGTACAAAAATGGTTATTTTGGCTCCTAATTCTGTTCACAACATCTTTGATCTGACTTCATGCCTGATTTCGTCCATGATGCAGCCAGAATCTCGAAAATCACAAAATATGAAAGTTGTAGCCCTCTGTCTTAGCTTTCCGAATCATTTTGAAGGACCTCAATTGCTATTCGGATGAGGAAGTTATGCTCATTTTGGTGAAAGGTGTCGAAACTGTCCAGAATTGTATTTTAGCTCTATTTTGCACATAGTGTCTCCAAATGCATCCTAGAGCAAAATATAAATAGAATGAGTACCTTTAGTCATAAAATGATCATAAAATGGTGAACATTAAGGGATAAAAATATAATATTTTATGTTCTCATCAAATACCCCCATACTTAACTTTTGTTCGTCCTCGGACAAAACTCTAATTTATTTATTTTCCAAAACAAAATCAAGGTTGTGTAATGCCATAAATCAAGAATAAAATAGTTTTTCAAAACTCATAACATATCATGAAATTATATTCTTAGACAACTTTTAATTCCTTAGTAAGTGTTTTCACTTGAAGATAGAGCAAACTAAATTGGTAGACCCTCACGGGAATAAATACTCAACTCTTATCTGTTTGAAGGGTATATGTTTCACTCAAATTCAATCCAAAAGAAATGATCTACCATAAGCTTGCATATTTTCTCATTCTCCACCACTTAGATCACATGCATAACATAAATCATAAGGACTTTTCATGGGTTGTAATGGGGCTTAGGATTAAGGTAGGATATATTTGGGAGTGTAGCTAAAAAAAAACCATCAAAACTAGTGGAGCAAAAATGATGTAACTCTAGCTCGAATATATAAAACATGTAAAACCAATCACTCCATTGAGCAGCTTCTTCAATTTGAATTCAAAGTATTCAACATACCCCTTTATTGGAATTGGAGGAGAAATAATAAAAATGAATATCAAAAGTAATTTCCTCCATCATTTTTTTTCTTTTTATTTTTTCATTTTTTTCTATTTTTTTTTTCTTTCTTTCTTTTCCCTCTTTTCATTTTTATTTTTACAATAATGGAAATCCATAATTTGAGAATGAAAATATGTAGCCAAACTTGAAATTCAGATACCCCCACACTTATTATTTTTGTACACCCATACGTATCATAATGCTCCACTAGCTTTCCGGCTTGGATAGGGATTTTTTTTCAGGTTAAAGCTTGTAATGTGGGTTCACAAAAATAAAAGCAATAAGGCTCAAAGGGGTTCAACCAAAGGAAAAATAATTTCAGGGTAGGCTATTTGGCTTAAGTAGCGTAAAAAAAATGGCCTTAATCATGTTCATATATGCATGTGTCGATGTGACCTTGAAGAGAATCTAAGCAAGTTCTAGAGAAACAAATCTATGGAAGAATATCTCTCATCAAAGAAAATAGTGAGACTGAAGTGTCAGTCTAAAGGCTCAAAATCTCACCGGCTTTTGTCTACCAAATTTAGTTACAACCATCCTTAAGGAAAATAACTATACTAATTAATTCTAAGTTGAAAAGAGTACTTATTCAATCATGTTATAAAAATTTTCTAACATAGTTGAATCTTGTTTATGGCATACACAACAAGAATTATTGAAAACCACAAAAACAAATCTCTTTTTTTTAAAAAAATAAACCGAGAACAAAAAAAATATATTTTCTTTAAATTTTATTTTTAAATTTATTTATTTAAAAAAACTATGCATCTAAAAAATAACTAAACATAAATATCCTTACCTACAATTAAAACTGACATTGTCACTAATGAAAGTCTAAATGAAAATAACCGGAAAAAAAATGCAAGAATATAAAAAACTCCCCTTGGGTTGCCTCCCAAGCAGTGCCTTTGTTTAATACGTCGTTGGCTCGACTCTATGCACACTGGAGACAACTACGCAAAGATTTTACATCTTGAATGGAGGCCAGCAAAATAGAGGGTAAAAACATCTTGTTAAAAATTGACAATGACATATAAGGAAAGTTACCTGACTGTTGCATTTCTGTAAATTTATTGAATGCTGCTACAGTTTCCTGCATATTAGAACTCAACGATAACTCCTCATCCACTTTTTCAAGATGCTCACTGATGGCAACATCCAATCCTTCTTTGCCATCAATTTCAAAAACTTCCTCTAGATTAGGTACTACGTCGTTATTTGGAATGTTCGTGTCTACAACGTTGTTGATCTCTTCTTCTTGTTTTGACGATGTAGGTGATTCTTCTACTAGAATGTCCACCTCTTTACCATTTCTCAAAATAATTGTACCTGCAATGTCTTTTGAATTTATTATTTGAGATGATAATTATTCTGAACTTTGTGCCTCCAGTTTATTAATTATTGTAGCCATTTGGCTCATTTGATTGTTCAGACTTTGGATGCTGGCCCTTGTCTCCTGAATACTGGCCCTTGTCTCCTGAATACTGGCCCTTGTCTCCTGTTGAAATTGCAAATTATTAGTGGCAAGAGACTTAACAATATCTTCTAAAGACATACCAGAGTTAGAAGTTTGGCCCGATTGTTTTTCATGGGGATATGGTTGCTTGTACTGTTGGTAACTTAGGCAATTTTGAGTTACAATGGGCTCGTCTTGAAGTATTGGACACATATCAGTTGGATGTCCTTCTTGTAAACAAATCTCACAAGCCATTGTTGCTTGCATGTTACCTACAACCATTTTATGAACAATAGAAGTTAAACTAGCAATTTGTTGTTGAAGAGAAGAAACATTTACCTCGTTAGCGTACCTAGATGGAAGATCCAGCCAAGTGCCAACTTGTTGATAATTGGTCGCCATGTCCTATTAAATCTTTTTTTTAATAAACAGAAAATTATTTCATGAGAATAAAAAGCACAAACTTCAACTAGAATTACTCCCCGGCAACGGCGCCAAAATTTGGTGTGCTGTCGTAGGCATCCACAAATAAAACCTTTACTCTTAAAAATGTAGTAGTGTGAGTAAGGATCGTTTCCACAGAGAGTAATTAGTTTAGATTTGTACTATGTGAATAATAAAAGGGGGGATGAATAAAATGAAAGAAGATGAAAAAAGAAAGTAGAATATGAAAATAAATCAAAATAACAAATGTTGGTCTAAGTCTACGTCTACCATCGGAATCTTGAAACTGATCATAGATGCAAATAAATATTGATTTGTATTATGAATATTCATCGTTGGAATTATTTCCTATCTCCTTTAGCCACAATTAATTAGAAACAAGCGACCTAATTAACCTTAACTACTAAACAACCTCAGACAAGCGCTAAAGGTTTAATTTAGTAGCGTATTAAACTTAATGAGATCGATGAAACAAAATAACACAAGCACAAGCGGTTGCATTTAATTTTGTCGAATGGTTTCTTCCTAAGATTTAATAATACAAAGCAGTAATTTACTAAATCTTGGTTGCTTCACAAATTAGAGGGATCGAACAATTCCGGATTCGATATCTAATTTAGCAGTAGAATATCAAGAGTAATAAACTAGTATGCATCCTAGTAACTAAACAAGATAATCATGAAATATGCATAAGAAAATATTTGATACTCAAATTACAAATCAAACAAATAAACATAAATTAGATCTCACAAGTTTTTATTGATTCCGAGGCTTCCGTACACTTCGGCCAACAAGACTTTAGCCGAACATGTTCTTCAAAACTTCAAAAGAAAAGTTGGAGAAAGAGAAGAAGAGTTGTGTTGTGTGTTCCCTCTTCTCATGATTTCTACCCCTTTTATACACCATAAATTAGTTTTTCAAGCCCACAATATCTCCCACATATCCTCTAAAGTTTACACCTTCTCAAACCAAAAAAGACTAAGTCATAAAGCAAGTACAAAAAATGGTTATTTTGGCTCCTAATTCTGTTCACAGCATCTTTGATCTGACTTCATGCCTGATTTCGTCCATGATGCAGCCAGAATCTCGAAAATCACAAAATATGAAAGTTGTAGCCCTCTGTCTTAGCTTTCCGAATCATTTTGAAGGACCTCAATTGCTATTTGGATGAGAAAGTTATGCTCATTTTGGTGAGAGGTGTCAAAACTGTCCAGAATTGCATTTTAGCTCTATTTTGCACATAGTGTCTCCAAATGCATCCTAGAGCAAAATATAAATAGAATGAGTACCTTTAGTCATAAAATGATCATAAAATGGTGAACATTAAGGGATAAAAATATAATATTTTATGTTCTCATCACTATCTTTCCAATGATTCCATGAGAAAACAAATACAAAATATGTCAATACCTATATCCTTTCCAGTTGCAAGCCTATATATATCATTTGGATTTAAGACCAATTGATTCGGGAATGACTTAGTTAATGAATTCGATTGAATTAAGTTGGGCAAATAAATGGTATCTAATTGTAAATAAAGTAAAATTTGGTCAGAGGTTTTCAGTAGTTGGAATGACATGCTTCTTCTCAATATGCATTTCCCATTTAATAATTTGTTTAAGCCAGTGTTAATTTATTCATTTTGTATGATTTTGACGGATATAACACAAGTTCATGTGATTTGCTCACCTATTTCGCTATAGGATTCAAGAGACTTCTTATTATTTATTTATGAAAGAATCCATTATTTTTCTTTTAATTGAGATTTGCTTGCATATAGTTAATTTCTATAAGTCTTCAGATAATTTAATTTATTTATCATGTCATACATCTTGGAAATCCTTAATTTAATTGAAATGTATTCATATGACTTTATTGAGTATTTACTTTATTTGTTTTTATTTTATACAAATTTTTCTTATAAAAAGAATTTTTTTGGGTATAGAAATGTCTTTGGACAAGTCATGGATGAGCAAACGGGGGGACTTAGAATATATTGAAGGTGTCAAACAATTTGTGAATTTTGTCAAGGAGAATGCTAATGGAGAAGATCGATTTTTATGCCCATGTGTTCGATGCAGAAACTCGAGGGGACACCCAGAGCTTGATTTAATCAGCTTTCATTTGTTGTCAAATGGTATTGATCAGAGCTATATGTTATGGGATCAACATGGAGAGAAATCGATGGGCCAGAAGTCTACAACAATAAAATCCGACCCAATCAAAGAAGCTGACCAGCCTATGATGGAGGAACTTGTTGATGATGTTTTCAATGTGAATAATTGGGGGAATGAGCACGAGTTAGAAGACATGAATATTATACTTGAAGGTGGAGTAGGAGGCGATCAAACTGTTGGTTTTGAGACCGAGATAAATGAAAGTAGAAAATACAAAAAATATAAGGAGATGGCAACACAACCTTTGTACAATGGTTGTCCTAAGGGTAAGACAATGTTGTCTACCATTATCGAGTTACAGAATTTGAAAACACGATACAGTTTGACTGGAAATAGCGTGATTGCTATATTAGATTGGGTAAAGTCTTTATTTGTAGAAAACTGCAATCTTCGCAAAAATTACCCACAAATGAAGAACATGATCAAGGACTTGGGAATGGAATGTGAAACCATCCATGCATGCAGAAATGGTTGCATCCTATATTGGAAGCAATACAAGCAACATTATATGTGTCCCAAATGTGGAGTCAGTAGGTATAAGCTTGTCTTTGAAGACGACTCTGAGGTAAAAAAAAGGGTAAAAAAAAGAGGCAGCAAAATTTGTGAAATATTTTCCATTGATCCCAAGGCTAAAGAGATTCTTTAGCATTCCTTGGATCGCAGATGCAATAACTTGGCACAAGAAGGAAAAAACCGATAGAAATCTAATGAGACATCCATGCGACTCAGGTCAATGGGATTCAGTCAATGTCAATTGGCCAGATTTTGCTGCCGAGGCTAGAAATTTACGGCTTGCAATATCAATTGATGGCTTTAACCCACATGGAACTCAAAGCAGCACTTATAGTTGTTGGTCGGTGATTGTAGCACCTTTAAATCTTACACCATCTTTGTGCATGAAAAAGGAGTTCTCATTGTTGACTTTATTAATATCTGGGCCTAAATCACCAGGTAAACACATCGATGTCTTTCTAGAACCACTTATAGATGAGTTGAAAGAGCTATGGGTAAATGGTGTACCGACGTGGGACACATTTATTAAAACCTCTTTTACAATGAAAGCAACATTGATATGGGGGGTCCACGATTTACCTGCTGCATATAGAACACTATCTGGGTGCAATATTCATGACAATAAGGCTTGTCCAGTATGCGCCGATAATGTTGACTCTGAGCATCTTGAAGACTCAAATAAAATATGTTATCGAGGCTATCGTCGATTTTTAAGGTCTGACCACAAGTTTAGAAATGATAAAAGATTCAACAAGACCGTAGATCATCGGCCACCTCCACGACGATTATCTGGTGAAGAAGTTGAACAACGAATTTCTGAAATTCTTAAGAGTAATGATGGGCAAGGGCTTAGTAGAGTCACCGGCAAAAGAAAAAAGAGTAAGAACATTGGTAAAAAGTGCAAGGGTAGGGTCAATGAAGATGCCAATATGGATGCTAATTCCACTATTGCACCTCCATGGTCGAGAAGGTCAATTTTGTTTGATTTGCCATACTGGAAGTTTCTTGAGGTTTGCCATAACATTGACGTCATGCATACTGAAAAGAATGTCACTGGTCACTTATTAAGCATGTTGATGAATGTCACTAGAAAAACAAAAGATGGGTTGAAGGCACAAAAAGATTTGAAGAAATTGGGCATCAACAAGAAATTATGGTTAGTAGAAGAAAAAGACACCGAAAAAACTTCAATGCCAAAGGCGTCATACGCCTTAACTAAAGAGAAAAAGGGAGAATTTTGTCATTACTTGAAATATTTAAAATTGCCTACAGGGTTTTCCTCTAACTTGAGTAATTTGGTGACTATCCAACCTCCAGAGCTAAGGGGGCTCAAGTCACATGACTATCATATGATTATGCAACACTTGCTTCTAGTTTTACTTAAACATGCTTTTAAAAAGGAGAACGACGTAGAATTGTTATTCACAGAATTAGTTTATTCTTTAATTTCTTATGTGCTAAAGTGATAAATAAGGAGGAACTCCGTAAACCAAAGAGGGCATTGGTGGAAGCAATGTGTATTCTTGAAAAGGAACTTCCTCCCTCCTTTTTGTCATAAGTGTGCATTGTATGGTTCATTTGGCAGACAAGGCTTTGGCATGTGGGCTAGTCAGATTCCGATGGATGTACCCATTTGAAAGGTATACAATATTTTTTTTTAAATACGTTTTGCATTTAATACAATTTTACTTATTCTATTTAATAAATTTTTTTATTTATGTTATGGCAGATTAATAAAGCGGTATAAAGAGTATACCCTTAATAAAAGGTACATAGAAGGCTCTATAGCAGAGTCTTACCTTGCAAATGAATCTGTGATGTATTGCATGGAGTATATGCCAAACACAGGAATTGGTACTCATAAGTCGAGTCGAGAAGATTGGGTGGTTGAGAATATTGACTTATCAGATGAGAAACCTTTAGATGTTGGAAAAGTCGTCGAGTTAAACAATGTACAATTTGAACAAGTACGGAGATGGGTACTCAACCGACTTGAAGACTTGGACGACTGGAAATGTAGGTTTTATCCATATATTTTAGATAAATGACTATTACACTTGTTAAGAGTATGAGTTATTTTCATTGTTGTGAATTTATGTAGTAAGTATGCGGAATATTTCCAAAGGACGTCTGTCCAGATTCGAAAAGATGGGGCTACTAAGACGAGCACAACAATCAAGGAATTCATTCCTTGGTTGTGTGATGAGGTATTTTACATAAGCTAAGTCATATTTTCTTACTAGTTTGTGTGTCACTTTTTAAATTTAGTGACTAGTGAATTCTTTTGCAAAATAGTTACAGAAGGCTGGGGAAACCAATACAACCTTATGGAGATTAGTCAATGGTCCAATGTATAAGGCAACAAGATACAATAAATATTGTGTCAATGGGTTTGTCTTTTCGTCAAGTTCCTCCAATATAAATTTGGTGACCCAGGACAGTGGCGTATCTATGAAGGCTTATACTACTTTTGTTGCTGGTCGGAAGAACACAAATCCAAAGCAAGGAATGATGACTTACTATGGAATAATTAGAGATATATTAGAGTTGGACTATATAGATTTTAAGGAGACAGTATTTTATTGTGATTGGGTGAAAGTAGAGGATTCCTAAAATGGTTGTAAGGTTGATCCTATTTGGAATCATGTGATGGTAAATTTGAAGAAGCACAAGAACAACAAAAAAGTGGAGGAGGATCCATTCATTTTAGCTCGAGAAGCCAGCGGTGTATTCTATTCTAAAGATCAAAAGGAAGATGGATGGCATGTGGTTTTACATACACCCAAGAGGCTAACTAAGCAAGTTGACATGATAAGCATCCCCACCGACTATCAGTCCATTTTGAATGACAATCCTAACCTACATAATTTGTTCAATTTTGATGAAAGAAGATGTTATTCCTATGCCGCCAAAGGAATCAAGATACTAGAACTTTTTATCCTTTTTGCTTAAATCTGTTATTTTTATCTTGATCTCTTGTATTTGGAAGTAACTTTTGAGTTTTGTGAACTTTTCCAGATATTTAATCATTAATCTTGATTTTTTTTGTTTGATAACATTTTGATAGAAAATATTTTATGGAAGCTTGAAGCCATCTTAAATCCATTTATTCTAGAAAAATTTTGATTTAGAAAAAATTAGTATTTTTGTACAATTATTGTCTCTGTGTATGTGTGCAGTTCATTTGGACTATCAAGATATATATATGGAGTATCAAGATATATATGTGGAGTGAAAACATGATGGAGTGAATGTGTGCAGTTCAAATATATATATATATATATATATATATATATATATATATATATATATATATATATATATATATATATATATATATATATCATTTTTTACAATTATACTATTGGAATTTTTTTTCTTCATAAGGATTACTATTATCATGCTATCCTTTCATCAATTGAATCTGGCTACTTAACTCTAGTATCTCTGACTCAATCATGCATTTCCTATGCTGATGATTTTGAAGTGCTAGATTCAAGTACTTCCAACCATTTCTTTCATTCTTCCTATAAATATGTCTGATTTACTAGGAAGCAACAGGAAGGGAGTGGATTACATCTTTTAGAAGAAAAGCTCTTACATCTATTTGTCTTTTTAGTAACCAAGTTTAACTTCGATGATATTACATAGAGTTACATTGGAAAAGTTGTCAGCTCATATTTAACTAATACAAGATTGTATACCTAGGAAGTGGGATAACTTCAAATGGGCCAAGCCAACTGCATCGTGTCTGAACAAGGATTGCTTTTCTTCCTATACTTATGTTAGCTTATTAAAATGTCCCTCTTGCCTACGAAATCTGTAGTACAGTATCTGCTGGTACATTTAAGCTCTCCGAGTTGAAATTTTAAGAATGTCAGCTACTCCTATCTACCAATATACTTGATATGATCTAGCAGTATGACTGCTAAGACTTACCAATACGGATCAACACAATTTTGGTTCATGAAATCCTTAAAGTAGAGCATTCCTAATGGACACAACTTCTCCTCTGTAGCTCAACTCAACTTCTCAGGAAGAATATCTCCTGCAAAGAAAAAAGGTTAAACAGGGACCTCTCGGGCTCTAGCCCTCACTCACTTTGAAGGGAATACAATTTATTGTCATGCCATTGAAGAATTTCCTTGACTTATACTACTCATGCCTGATCAGAGTAATAGAAGATTAAATTTGAGACATATAATCCTCTCCCTCAACCCGATCTGTTCAGAGAGATATACATTTTCATTCTCTTTCGTAAATCTGAGACAAGGATCCGCGAATAGAAACCTCTATCCTCAGCAAAAAGGTTCATTAACTCTAATCACTTCCTGACACCACTCTACTTTCTCCTCCAATTTATGCCTCTCTTTTTACCCCTAGCTCAAGTCTGTTCCATTTTTAGATTTTATAGCTATTTCCAACAACATTGCTAGTTATATTCCCCTATTTATCAACATATACATCTTGCACATTTACCTAATGAGCTATTGAATTTAATTACTGTAGTTTAATCTTCTACCTGCTGAATTTACTGCAGTTTGCTCTATAATGAGCTATTAAATTTATTGCAATTTGCTCTTATACCTATATATTTGTTTGCAATTGGCGACTAGCTAATGATGGGGTGCTAGTTCATTTGGAGTCGTATTTGGAACTATAGGTATAATACTTCTACGAGTATTTGGAACTATAGGTATATTTGCTCTATTAAAAAATGTTTAAAAATACTTTGCTCTATATTTGCGTCTGCAGTTTGCTCTATTAAAAATGTTTAAAAATACTGGTGTTTACACATGTGCTGTAGTGACAAATGTTTAAAAATGTGTTGCAGTTTGCTCTATATTTGCGACTGCAGTTTGCTCTATTAAAAAATATTTAAAAAAACTTTGCTTTATATTTGCGACTGCAGCTTGCTCTATTAAAAAATGTTTAAAAATACTGGTGTTTACACATGTGCTGTAGTGACAAATGTTTAAAAATGTGCTGCAGTTTGCTCTATATTTGCGAATATAGTTTGCTCTATATTTTCTGACATTGGCGACTGCAGTTTGCTCTATTAAAAAATGTTTAACATATATTTTCTTCCTTTTTTCTTATTATGTTATGTAAATCAATAATCTTTTCTTGGTTGATATTGAAGGTTTTATTGCTAAGCATAATATCAGAATATATGGGCAGCAACTTCAATCAGAAAAATGTAGAATCACAAGATAGCAACAAACCTCAAGAGAAAATTAACTTCAACAGACATGGAAAAGCAATTGGAAAGAGAGCGCCTCACTTTATGCACCGCGTTGGCGAGATTGTGAAGTCACATGCATCCATCAAGTATACTGACTGGAGGTTGGTTCCTGATCATCAGAAGGATGAAATTTGGAATGCCATATTGGTGAGATGACATTTATACATTTCTGCATTAGTTTTTAAGGGGTTCTATATTTAGAAAATAGTACATTATATATGTTTTATTCCGCTTAACATATGTTATTGCAGAAAGAATTTGAAGTACTAACCTACATTAGAAGACATCTTCAAGGTTCAATGGCGAGTGTGTTTAGGAAGAACAAAAATACTTTGCGGAAGAATTTTTTGGACAAGTATCCAAATATAGAGGCACAAAAATTGAATATTCCTCCTCGAACAAAAAAGAGGATTGGGAGCAATTCTGTGAAAATGAGTGTGGAGAAAAAACAAAAGAACGTAGAGTAAAAAATGCTGAAAACAAGAAGCATAGTAGGTGTGGCCATACTGGAGGACGTAAGAGTGCTGCAATGGTCGAGGAGGATATGGTATGTATTCTGGTGCACCTTTAATAGTTCAATGGTTAAACTGATATAATAACAACCATTTATGGTACAGATTCAAAAATAAGCAGATCCTACTATTCCAATTTCATGAACTGCAGTGTGGATAGAAACTTATACTAGAAAGATAGACGCATATTGCCTAGTGCTGTGGAGCTGATGGTGAGATAAATGACATTAGTAAAGTTTAATGCATATAGATAAATATTTTTGTATTTATTTAGTTATGTTCAACATCACATTACAGGAGAAAATTAAGGAAAAGGTCGAAGAAGCTAAAAATGGTGAAAATAATAGCGACATTCACCCGTTATCAATTGTTTCCGATCCTTTGACTCAAGTTCTAGGTAAGAACTCAAAAGGCAGTCTTCCGGGTGTTGGTAGCCATGTTTCTAGGAGACAGTTTGAGGATTGTCTTCCTTGCCATATAATGCTATTGAATGAACGAGCGGAAAGGAAGATTACAGAGAAGACACTACCAAAATCTATCATTTTAGCGACGGTCCTATCCGTCGCCAATCCGACGGTAATTAGTATTAGCGACCGATCACTGACGGTTTTTGGCCAAAAAAATCCGTCGGCAATCAGCTCGTCGCTAATAATGGTCCGTCGCTTCGTAGTCGTCAAGCGACAGAATAGCGACGGCTTGACGACGTCACAATACAAAGCATTAGCGACGTATTTTCGACGGACTGTCGTCCATTTCAACTATTAAGTACTGAACTGTGTAGACAATAGCGACGTAAAATTTCGTCGGTAACCCGTCGTAACAGCGTATCAGAGCGTATCGTTCCGTCGCTCATCCGTCGGTAACGAACGACGGATTAGCGACGGTGTGCTGACGGAATATCCGTCGATCAAGTTCTGGAAATGCTTGGCATTTCCAGCACCATGGCGACGGATTATTCGTCGCTATTCCATCGTAATGTATCGACGGAATACTGACGGATTATCCGTCGAGCATGTTCTGGAAATTCTTGGTATTTCCAGAACAAGGGCGACGGATAGGTCGTCGCTATTCCGTCGAACTATATACAATGCCGACGGATATTCCGTCGACCATCCGTTGCTACCTGGAAACATTTTAAAATCTCCAGTTAGCGACGGAATACCCGTCGAAAAGTAGTCGAAAACTGGTAATAAATGTCGCTAAACGGTCCCAAGTCCGTCGCTAACTGAGAATATTTTGAAAAAAAATTACAGCGCTTTCCCTTTTCGCAAAAATATGCATAAACCAAACCAATATATAATGCACACCAATTATCCAACAATCACATAGACCAAATATATTATGCACACCAATTATCCAAGAATCACATAGACCAAATATGCACATACGAATTTAATGCACACCAATTATCCAAGAATCATATAGACCAAACCAAATTAATATAAAATAGACATCAATTATCTGGAAGAGTAACCTAATATCCATCATTATAATCCGATCATAGCACAAATATTCCAAAATTTTCACAAATATTCCAAAACACATAGGAAAATCGACTTTGGCCTCAACAAAGACCACAAGTCAGACGATGAATCCTCACAGCCAGGGATCATAGTTGCGTTGAGGCATGTACCATTCTATCAGCCACTTTGCATACGAAAGCTCAATCTGGTTGAGGTCTTCTGTAGGGACAGGAGGGTTGGTCCCGATGCTACTACTCTCTGACGGTGGCTCCTCCTTAACTTCAAGCTTGGGAGCAATCTCTTCCCTGATGGTCATCGGTTCTTCCTTGACCTCGACCTTTGGTAACACCTTCTCCTTAACAGTCACCGGCTCTTGTTTTACGACGGAGACTTCCTCCGTGTTGACCTCCAAGGGTTTCTTGCCTCGACCCCTTCCTCGACTAGCAGCACCACCTCGACGAGTCCAAGGAGCCATCTTTCTGACAACAGGAGGATTATGTCAAAACAAGTAGGATTCATCGTCTGACTTGTGGTCTTTGTTGAGGCCAAAGTCGATTTATGTCAAAACCCATGGCTTCTGATTTTATCCGAAAGATTACTACATAGGAGCCACCTAGCAGTACAAGTACTTGCATTGTCTTCTGATTTTATCCGAGTTATGTCTATCAGCTGATCACACTCTTTATTGCCACTGCGAACTTCGATTGGGTCCAACTTGAGCAACAAGATATCCGTTAATGGTGTAGCTGAGACGAGTAGTCTCGTAAGCAAATTTAAAATCTAAGGCAGAGAAAGACATACATCAGGAAACCACAATATATATAATAAAGTTTGATTGTATAATTTGAAGCTATGCATGGTAATTATATCGTATCACTTTGTAACATGAGTTGTAATTTCATCTTCGACGAGAAACTATAAGGCTACTTGCATGTTCTTCCAACTTTAAATTACAAGATTACTACATTAGGTTAAATAAATCACTAACCTCATCGCGGCCAATGTTTACAGTCTTGGTCTCAACTGTCTTCGATTCTATGATTCCATGCTTTCGAAAAATAGACAACGCAGACTCCATGGAATAGAATGGCCTTACATGCAAATCGTCTGTGATTATGTATCTTTTCCCTCCTTTCACAAACACGCCATCCTTGTTGCCTCCATCTGAAACCTCCTCCCACGCAATATCCTCATCCATTGCCTTACCACAGGGACATCGAGCGCCAATAACCGAACTATACAGACGGTGAGTCTTGGTGTAGCACTCAAATGTGGGGCACCCGTAAATTCGTCGAGGTTTTAAATCATCGACATTGAGTTTTAAACCCTTACGTAGCCTTTCTGCTTCACTTCTAGGCTCGAGCAGCATCTTCTTGCAAGGTTCGGTCTCCAGATACTTAGTGTCAAGATTCTGGACGCTTTCGTAGAGTATGTCAACGTATCCTAGCGTCAATTTCCTGCCGAGGACCCTAGCGACTGTCCCAAGTGGCAGTGGCAGGAAGCTGCAGAGTACGTCGACAAAAACTTTCGCAGAAAGGCTACGTGAGGGTTGCAAGAAGGATGGCGTGTTTGTGAAAGGAAAAAGGCTACGTGAGCGTCCAGAATCTTGACACTAAGTATCTGGAGACCGAAGCTTGCAAGAAGATGCTGCTCGAGCCTAGAAGTGAAGCAGAAAGGCTACGTGAGGGTTTAAAACTCAAGATTCTATGATTTAAAACGTCGGCGAATTTACGGGTGCCCCACATTTGAGTGCTACACCAAGACTCACCGTCTGTATAGTTCGGTTATTGGCGCTCGATGTCCCTGTGGTAAGGCAATGGATGAGGATGTTGCGTGGGAGGGGGTTTCAGATGGAGGCAACAAGGATGACGTGTTTGTGAAAGGAGGGAAAAGATACATAATCACAGACGATTTGCATGTAAGGACATTCTATTCCATGGAGTTTGCGTTGTCTCTTTTCCGAAAGTATGGGATCATAGAATCGAAGACAGTTGAGACCAAGACTGTAAACATTGGCCGCGATGAGGTTAGTGATTTATTTAACCTAATGTAGTAATCTTGTAATTTAAAGTTGGAAGAACATGCAAGTAGCCTTATAGTTTCTGCCTCGCCAGTCGAATGGCTTAATTGCCAAGTATCGGAACGAATGGCTCAGAACACAACCCAAGATTCATTCTAGCATACATTAGTGAGTTCATCTTGATTCTGTTACGTCCTTCAGATACTAGATACGATAAGAACGTAGATGATTCACACTAATGTATGCTAGAATGAATCTTGGCTTGTGTTCTGAGTCATCCGTTCTGATCAAGCATCTTCCTTCTCCTCTCCTCCACCATGGCTCTGAACCAATCTGCTCCTCCCTACTTCCCTTCTTTTTATTTGACTCTCTCAGCCACATATGACATCCAGCTCAAGTGTAGAGTCGGGGGAGAAGAAGTGGACAGGAAGAGAAGGGGAAAGCAGCACAGCCGGCGACATGACCCAGAGGAAGTACAGAGGTTTTCTTCAACAGACGTAGGAGAACTATAAGGATATATCTTTTCATAACATATCACCTTGTCAAAGACCCTTAATGTGACAACCATGTTACCGCGGTGTCGGAAGACTAATATGTCATAATTTTCTAAGCCGTGTGTTTTGACATAATCCTCCAAACTCTTTCCTGCTATGTAATAATGCAAGATTACTACATTGGAGGAAAGAGTTGGGAAGATTATGTCAAAACACACGGCTTAAAAACTTATGACATGTTAGTCTTCCGACACCGCGGTAACATGATATTCACATGAAGGGTCTTTGACAAGATGACATGTTATGAAAAGATATATCCTTATAGTTCTCCTACGGCTGTTGAAGAAAACCTCTGTACTTCCTCCGGCTGTCGGCTGTGCTGCTTTCCCCTCCTCTTCCTGTCCACTTCTTCTCCCCCGACTCTACACTTGAGCTGGATGTCATATGTGGCTGAGAGAGTCAAATAAAAAGAAGGGAAGTAGGGAGGAGCAGATTGGTTCAGAGCCATGGTGGAGGAGAGGAGAAGGAAGATGCTTGATCAGAACGGATGGCTCAGAACACAAGCCAAGATTCATTCTAGCATACATTAGTGTGAATCATCTATGTTCTGTACATATGGTGTAGTATATGTTCTTATCGTATCTAGTATCTGAAGAACGTAACAGAATCAAGATGAACTCACTAATGTAATACTAAGACATCATCTACTACTATATAAGATATAGTGATAGGTTGTCGTATCATCATTGCCGAGGGATGAGGGTCGGAGGGCAGTCAACTTTATCTACGGCTACATAGTTTCTGCCTCGCCAGTCGAATGGCTGCAGGGACTATGTCCTGATCACCATGTCGTACCGTAGACTAATGCAAATGGAGCTGGAAATATCCGTCGCTAACCGGTCACTACTCCGTCGGTAACTGAGAATTTTTTTGAAAAAAAAATTGCAGCACTTTCCCTGTTCACAAAAATATGCATAAACCAAACCAATATATAATGCACACCAATTATCCAACAATCACATAGACCAAATATGCACATACGAATTTAATGCACACCAATTATCCAAGAATCATATAGACCAAACCAAATTAATATAAAATAGACATCAATTATCCTGAAGAGTAACCTAATATCCATTGTTATAATTCAATTTATCTTCAAGTGTGAGAACGGATGGCTCAGAACACAACCCAAGATTCATTCTAGCATACATTAGTGTGAATCATCTATGTTCTGTACATATGGTGTAGTATATGTTCTTATCGTATCTAGTATCTGAAGAATGTAACAGAATCAAGATGAACTCACATAATGTAATACTAAGACATCATCTACTACTATATAAGATATAGTGATAGGTTGTCGTATCATCATTGCCGAGGGATGAGGATCGGAGGACAGTCAACTTTATCTACGGCTACATAGTTTCTGCCTCACCAGTCGAATGGCTGTAGGGACTATGTCCTGATCACCGTGTCGTACCGTAGATTAATGTAAATAGAGCTGGAGCCAAAATACAGAAACCAAAATACAGAATCAAATCCCTGGGACGGATGGCTCAGAACACAACCCAACCGGAGAGGATACTCTGAGAGATCCATCTGAGTAGGACGTATACTATAAGAGATCACCTTTACAAGAATGATATCAGTAGTGGGATTGAGTGCTGGAGGGAATATTATCAGAGTATACGTCCTACTCAGATGGGTCTCTCACCGTTACTATTTTTTTCTGACAGCATGGTGGATGTGCTCCGTCAACAGATTCTTGCTCCGAGCCAAAACTTTTCCCCGGAGCTCAAGTGGACATCTTTCGTGTAGAGCTCGAGTGAGAGGTTCCTGACAGCATGGTGGTCTCCTTTGTTAATGTATCCATGCTCGTCCCACAAATGTGGGATGAGCACGGATACTTTGACAAAGGAGAACACCATGCTGTCAGGAACCTCTCACTCGAGCTCTACACGAAGGATGTCCACTTGAGCTCCGGGGCAAAGTTTTGGCTCGGAGCAAGAATCTGTTGACGGAGCACATCCACCTTGCTGTCAGAAAAAAATAGTAACGGTAAGAGACCCATCTGAGTAGGACGTATACTCTGATAATATTCCCTCCAGCACTCAATCCCACTACTGATATCATTCTTGTAAAGGTGATCTCTCAGAGTATACGTCCTACTCAGATGGATCTCTCAGAGTATCCTCTAGTGATAGGTTGTCGTATCATCACTGCCGAGGGATGAGGGTCGGAGGACAGTCAACTTTATCTACGGATACATAGTTTCTGCCTCGCCAGTCGAATGGCTGCAGGGACTATGTCCTGATCACCATGTCATAGTCCAATACAATCCAAAGATTGACACAGTTCTAGTTCATATATGTAGTCCAATACAAATAGTCTAATACAAAAACAACTCAATACAAATAAGTACTAATAGCTAATGAGAACCACGCTGCTCACGCAAACGCTCAGTGCTACGATCACGCAACCACCTCGAAAAAGCGAGATTTTTGGCGTGAGGAGAGATGTCATCCCTTACAAGGTCTGCTTGAAGAGAACTCCCGGTCTCACTAGCTACCGGTGCTGGATGAATAGAACTCCCGGTCTCACTAGCAACCGGTGCCACTTTCTCCTTAACTGTAGGAGAAGCCACCTCAGCATTTACTGTTTTCCTCAAACGACGTGCCGCTCCTCGGGTCATGGGTGCCATCTGGTAAGATCGATAGTCACAAATAATATAATTGTAACATAAGCAAGCTAACTAAAGGAACCATCATGTAATTTGAGTACATTTTTGAAAGCCGATAAAGTATAAAAAAATTCGATTTTTTGCCAAGTGTGAGAACGGATGGCTCAGAACATAACCCAAGATTCATTCAAGCATACATTAGTGTGAATCATCTATGTTCTGTACATATGTGGTAGTATATGTTCTTATGGTATCTAGTATCTGAAGAATGTAACAGAATCAAAATGAACTCACATAATGTAATACTAAGACATCATCTACTATTATATAAGGTATAGTGATAGGTTGTCGTATCATCATTGCCGAGGGATGAGGGTCGGAAGACAGTCAACTTTATCTACGCCTACATAGTTTCTGCCTCGCCAGTCGAATGGCTGCAGGGACTATGTCCTGATCACCATGTCGTACCGTAGATTAATGCAAATAGAGCTGGAACTGGAGCCAAAATACAGTACTACTTTACCATGTCGTACCATTTTACTCTCTCTCTCTCTCCTTCCCCCCTCCGGCGCTCTCACTCTCTCCGGCGCTCTCACACTACTAATTCCTATGTGTTTTAAGTGTGAGAACGGATGGCTCAGAACACAACCCAAAATTCATTCTAGCATACATTAGTGTGAATCATCTATATTCTGTATACATATCGTGTAGTATATGTTCTTATCGTATCTAGTATTTGAAGGATATAACAGAATCAAGATGAACTCACTTAATGTAATACTAAGACATCATCTACTACTATATAAGATATAGTGATAGGTTGTTGTATCATCATTGCCGAGGGATGAGGGTCGGAAGACAGTCAACTTTATCTACGGCTACATAGTTTCTGCCTCGCTAGTCGAATGGCTGCAGGGACTATGTCCTGATCACCATGTCGTACCGTAGATTAATGCAAATAGAGCTGAAAATATCCGTCGCTAACCGGTAACTAGTCCGTCGCTAACTGAGATTGTCACATACACATATGTATATCACAGCTAGATGTATAGATATATACATCTATACAGAAGCATACAACTGATAGAACTCGCACTGTCCTTGAGACAGTGAACATATACACCATGAATCCAAATCCCATATTCACATTTACTAATCCAAACACCACCAAACTAATGGAACACCCAATATGGATAACACATTATTTAGCCAATATATAAACTCATATGAATTTGAGAAGCAAAGCCACCCGCCGCCCCCGACCAAAGCCCGCCGCCCCAAGCCCGCCACCCAGTAGTTCGGTTGCATATATATATGAAGAGTGCTTATGGCTGTGCGTCGGTTGCAAATAGCCCCGACGCCCCTGTCCCAAGCTAGCCGCCCAGTCCCCGACGCACCCGCCCCAAGCCAGCCGCCCAGCCCCCGACGCCGCCGCCCCAAGCCCACCGCCCAGCCCCCGACCCAAGCCAACCGCCCAGCCCCCGACGCCCCCGCCCCAAGCCAGCCGCCCAGCCCCCGACGCCGCCGCCCCAAGCCCACCGCCCAGTCCCCGACCCAAGCCAGCCGCCCTTCAGCCACCGACGCCCCAGCCCCAAGCCCGCCTCCCAGACCCCGACAACCCGCCCCAAGCCCACCGTCCAGCCCC
Source organism: Iris pallida (assembly GCA_029216955.1). Classification (NCBI taxonomy): domain Eukaryota; kingdom Viridiplantae; phylum Streptophyta; class Magnoliopsida; order Asparagales; family Iridaceae; genus Iris; species Iris pallida. The sequence continues at coordinate 3,268,010 of JANAVB010002998.1, forward strand.
CGACCCAAGCTAGCCGCCCAGCCCCCGACGCCCCCGCCCCAAGCCAGCCGCCCAGCCCCCGACGCTGCCGTCCCAAGCCCACCGCCCAGCCCCCGACCCAAGTCAGCCGCCCAGCCCCAAGCCCACACCCCAGCCCCAAGCCCACCGCCCAGCCGCCCAGCCCCCGCCCCAAGCCAGCCGCCCTTCAGCCACCGACGCCCCAGCCCCAAGCCCGCCTCCCAGACCCCGACGCCCCCGCCCCAAGCCCACCGCCCAGCCCCCGACCCAAGCCAGCCGCCCAGCCCCCGACGCCGCCGCCCCAAGCCCACCGCCCAGCCCCCGACCCAAGCCAGCCGCCCAGCCCCCGACGCCCCAACCCCAAGCCTGCCTCCCAGACCCCGAGAGAGAGAGAGAAAGAGGGGGTTACCTTCGGAAGAGAGAGATGAGAGGACGCCGACGCCGACGACGACACCGACGCCGATCACCGAAGCCGACACCGGCGAGATAGAGAGAGAGGAGAGAGAGAGAAGAGAGAGAGGAGAGAGAGTAAATTTGGGGGAAATGCGAAAAGTACCCCCCCCCCCTCCGCCGTTTCATTTAAAGTCTGGTACGTATATATAGCGACGGACTAGCTACGGACAAAAACCCGTCGCCCCGTAGTCGCCCTGTTTGATACGTGCCGACTGAATATCCGTCGCTACGTAGTCGAAAATATGTCCCACCAATTCTCTACACAATTCCCGCCAAATAATTGACTACGTAGCGACGACTGGAGATCCGTCGCTATAACTCCGACAGTCTAGCGACGGATGTGCGACCTTTCCTCCCCCTAAAATTAAAATAAAAATGGCAAAGGCGTGTAGTCGGTAATCAGTCGCTGAGCGGCCACGAAGCCGTCGCTAACGATGACGGAAAAATTTCGTCGCTAAATATCCGTCGCTAATTTAGTATATTTTGGTAGTGAGAATTTTGAACGGTTGGAGTCAAAAGTTGATTTATGTTTGAATATGTGTTCGGTGAGTACCCAACACTACTTTATGAAAGCCCTAAAACTTGTGTATATATATTACTTTATTGTTTACTTAAATCATATTTGTGTATTTATAAATTGTTGTTATGTGCTCTAGAAAAACATCTCTCAAACAGAAGCAGAAGCAATAGTTGGGTCTTCGTCACCCCCAATGATGATGAACATGAATCTAACAAGTAAAAGACATTCCTTAGCTGAAGGAGACTCAATGACATCTGCACACAATAATACTGTTAAAGTGGCACGCAATGAACCTATTGAATTAGCATACGAAGAACCCACTAAAGTGGCAGGCTATAAACATACTAAAGTGGCACGCAAGACATCTGCATGCAATGAACCTGTTGAAGTGTGCAAAGAACCTACTGAAGTGGCACACAAAGAACCTACAAAAGTGGCACGCAATGAACCTACTAAAGTGGCACACAATGAACCTACCAAAGTTGCAAGATTGTGTGAGCTGCTTGACTGGGATGGCAACTGTCTTGCAATTGCCAAGGAGGTAGTAGATCCAATCCATCGGGGTATATGTCATGGCTATGTCTTGGAACCTGATGAATTGAAGGTGAGCATGGTTACACGAAAGGTATTCTCTGCAAAGATTTACAAGGCTGATAAAAATCCAAAATCTAAGAAAAATAGAGAAGTTAGCCTCGGCGATTTCCTTGTGTGGAACAAGTCCTTCGTCAAATACATGGAGCCTTAGTAAGTCCTCTTTTATCTCTTGATTATAATTCCTGCATTACACTATTTTTATTACATAATATATTGCTTTGAATTAATTTTTTAGTGTAGAGGTATGGGTGTACATGTTACTGTTCCAGGTAGAATTACCTTAACTACAGTTAGAGGTATGGGTGTACATGTATATGTTACTCTAGTTTCAAATTGCAGTCCCCTGAATTTTATAGTCGGTATTAATCTGGAAATTATTGTCGGTATCAATCTAGCAATTTTTTCCTGCAGTGTAGATCAACAAAAGTAAACAATTTTGATCAGTAAATTGCAAACAGTAACTTTGTCAGATGCAGAATATAGAAAATGTAAGAACATCCAAAGATAGGAATAAAAACACCCAACCTGATTTTCTTCAGGCTTTCCAACTCATCCCTGAGCTTCATGTCCATTGCATTAGAAACAACCTGAGAATACCTGCCATCCTTGTAATCCTGGACAGGAAACACCCTAGGTTTCTAGACTGGGCTTCCTTAAATTTAGCAAAACTATAAGTTATAAACAGTTCTGAACACTTTTTACTTTGAAATGCCTTGTGCAAAACTATAAGTTGTTGCCCACTAGCTACAAGCCTAAGCTTTTGGATGGAGGGGTCATCAAATCCAGTGGTATCAGGTTCCCTCTGCATCATTTATTTTTCTTCCACGAGTTGATGTAATATAGATATTCCTACAGAATGTCCCCAATATAATGACTTGGGGACATTGTCCTATATGTTTTGCTAGTCCATCAGGACATGGCATACTTTAATTCCAAGTCAGCTGCCTATCGGATTTTGCAGTCCAAAATTCAGCAATGTTTTGTTTGGTCCCAAAGTTCTTGTTGTGTCCATGCTACTCTGAAATATACTAGGACACACCAAAATAGGTGCTCAAGCCGTGTCTATGTCAGAAATGTGTTGTTTTGAATTCGTGTCCGTGCAACATAAATCTTGAGCCATACTGCTCTTTGTCATTTCTTTATCAATTTAGCTAGCCTCCCATTTCTTATTGTTAGCCCAACTATCTCTTGAAGTCTTTATTGTCATTATCTTACAATATATAATATGTATCTTAGAAGTTGGTCAAAAATGCCATATCACTTCGAATTTTAATCAAGCAAATTGATACAGGATAAGTATACCTTATGGTTCTATAATTAAATTTATCCATTTATGTAGGGTTCTATAATGAAATTTAGTATGGAAGAGTATACCTTATGGTTCATGATACAATAAGATATACGAGATGATAATCAAGCAAATTGATACAGGATAAGTATCTCGATTTGATAACAAGGTCGTCTTTAAATACACTATTGGAGGTGGACTTTGTCGAACCAGGTGATCCCCTGAAATGGTGTTAGGAGATAAGAGTGATCCCTTTGTAGGTGGTTATGGGACAAGATGGGTTCTAGCATGCCCTCATTTACCCATATATATTAGAGAAGGATCCCATCTGAAATACATCAGAAGAACTCCCATCCCTTCCACTTTCAAGATCCCTTTGCCAGGAGCATGGGCAGTTGCGATGTGGATCATTAATAGGCAGGGAGTTCTAGGTTAGCATCATCGTTCTCCCCCACCTTTGAAACCTTCTCGGCAACAAAGCAAACCAGTTCGTGGGACAAGATGGGCGTCGATCCATCAACACGAGATAAGGTAACTTCCCACTTGTATTAATCCATATCCATTGATGCAATGCAATAAAGACAAATAAGTTCACTCTTTATACTAAACCATGATTCCCAACCTTTTATCTCATATATAACCAAAAGTTCTAATTTTGCTTCACTAGTGGGTGGGTGATTAAGAGTAGGGCCACATGTATAATAAAAACTTACTTGAACATAAGCTGCTGAAGGGCAATCCTTTCGTGTGTTATTAAGTTATTTTACCAATACTCTAGTTGAGGACCAAGAAATCTACAAATACCATAATATGCATAACAGGAATTTTATTATCAAGGAAAAAAGGGGAACATAAGACCTACATAATCTATAAATATTGGCCTTTTGGGGCTGACTTTAGCTAGCCTCTTGACCAAACAAGAAAGTTACTTATATAAACATTACCTGGAAGAACAGTCACAATTGCAGATAAAGACCTGGAAAAACTAATTTCTAGTATTCCGAAATAATATCTTTTTGGCATTTTTTTAGTTTGAATCTATTTTGGTGGTTTCCATGATTCTTTTTCGGGATTAAAGTTTGCAGCTTTTTGTTTGTTTGTTAAACTTTGGATGATGGACTTGGTTTTTATGAGGTTAGATTGATGTTGTTTTTTCTGTTTGCAGCTTTTTGTTTGTTTTGGTTCATTGATCAGATATGTTATTATTTTCCTGCAATATAGAAAGATGTATCATGTCCTCCCAATGAAGTTTAGGCCATTGGAACAGTACAACCTAGACACAGGTTATGCATGTAGCCTCCTAACATTTTCTTCAGTGGAGGAAACTATTCATCATCTAATCACTTTAGGGCACCAGGTATAACATATAAATAGCTCCATATATGCATGTCTCCAGTATGATCTGAGAAATTTTCTTTTTTCAAGATTGCATCTTTCTAGTTTATATCTTAAAACTTTGTTTGGTTTAATTTTCCTATACGCACATTTATGAACATATAATTCATGCAACCATTATGTCAAAATTTGTAGTTCCAAGTAACTTTTCTTCAAAAATTGTGTCTTTATAACATGTTTATGTCAAAAATATAAATGGACAGATGCTTGTAGCATCCTAAAATTTTCGGAAGTGGAGAAGATTGTTCGTCATCTAGTCACTTTAGGGCACCGGTATATAACATATAAAAAACTCCATATATGCATGTCACCAGTATGCCCAGCTACCTTTTGTCTAGAACAGTATAATAATCTCCATAAATAATAAAGGCTTCACCAATACCAAGGGATAGCACTAGCATAGATGAATATCTTCAGTATAGTCCAATTCCCTACTTGCATTTCCACAAATATAGTTAGTGTATTCTGGGGTGTATGTCGTTTCTAATGTGTATCTGACATGCCCCGACCGGACACAACACAAAATTTTTAAAGTGACTATGCACTTCGTCGACCAAAAGTTACTGAAATCGGCCCTGCATTGCTTAATTCTCTGTTATGTTAAAATAAATTTCTTAGCATATTCAAATTCCATTGAGCAATGCCTTACTCAAAGACATGATTCAGAATAATTCAATCATAGGCCATTTTTAACATAGTACTTTAAAACTTCCTCCTTTGCTTTTATGGGCATGAAGTGCTTTCTTATAAATCTACTATATTCCTTCTCTATGAACCTATTATCACTGTCAATCATAATCATCATGCTGGGTTGGAGTATAAGCTATAATTTTATCCGAAACTGTAACATTCTCATTACCGTCATGTCTGTCTAGTTTCCTGTTGAGAGCCAATTTGAAATTCTTCAATTATTGGTAGGGTAAGGTAGGGTAGGGATCCCTCGACTTTTATGTTGTTGTGCCTGTGCTAGATTTTCCAATTGTTAGGCTGTGGGAATTGCTGGAGCTGATTGTGGTTTGGTAACCGGCATGTTTCCTGGCTTTACTTTCCTACTGGGAATTCATCCTCTCTTTTTCGTTTTGGGAATAGATTGCTATTTTTGGGTGCTTGTATTTTGGAAGCAGTTAGAGATCCAAATTGAAATTTGCAGGCACATATATTCCGAAATGCTGCTAATCATGCTTCAATACCTTCAATATGTAGGGGGTGATGCAGGCAGACACTTTGTTCCTCTTTGGATATGTAGAGTACCCTACATGGCAGAACATTTGAAGGGCATTCTTTCTTAAGCAGGTAATACTGAAGAGCCTCAGTATACTCATTGGTGGTTTTGTCAACTGAAGCTTGGAACTTGAACCCTAAATTGTAAATATCCAAAAATAAATGTGTTCACTCTCTTCTTTTACATATCAACATTTGTAAACGTGGTATCTTCTTATAGTGCATAATACTAATAATACTTATGCATACTTGACGCAATTTCTAATATCTAGTCAAAGAGTTGATTCCTCGCATCTTTGTATAAATCACGACCTTAAACTAGGTTAGATACTATTGTGCAGACTTTTAAGCTGTTGAGAAGAAAACCTAATTCAATTAATATTTTCTATGCACTTAGAGATTTTAGAGGAGTATGCTAGAATTTCCACTTCCTACGGATACAAACCCATAGTGAGGGCCCAAGGAGCTGCTATGAGGGGATTTCTCAATTTTCACAGAATAGCCACAGGAAGGGAGAGATTTCAAAAATACTTATATATTTTCTTCATACCCACTTAATAACTTTCAGTTTATCTTTTATTTATATTCTTCAATTTCTTGATTTTAACTTGAAACTTGTTTCATAATGTTGTATGCAGGTGCTGCTAGTTGTCATCGTTCATTTGGTTGGAGAATAACTTTTGGGATCATCGTTTAAAGATCTAAAATTTGTAAACATATTATATTTTGCGATCAAGCTACATTTTATTATTTCTAACTTTTGGGATCATCTTAGAGAACAAAAATTTGTAAACAAATTATCTTTTGCGATCGAGCTACATTTTATTATTTGTAACTTTTGGGATCATCTTTTAGTGACATTTTATAGCGATTAATATTTGAAATATGTTATTAGTTGTTTTGTATTTAAGTTGACATCTTTGGTTAATTTAGTGGATCTCTTTGATGTTGATTCAGAAAATGTGTGGAATGCACCATTTATTGTGTTTTAATGGTAATTTCATGAATCATCATATTTGTGGTTCAAACTAAATTTTTTGTGGAATTGAAATTTAAAAAAAATGCACAAGAACACTAATAAAGTGTTTCAAACAAGCCACATGTATATTGCAAAAAGTGTTGCAAATTACATTTAGGAATGAACATAAAACGTTTCAAACTGATAGTTAGAAACAATTCAAACGTGTCCCAAAAAATACTTTAGAAACACATTATATGTGTATCAAAATCTAATTTTAGGAACGTTTCAAAGTCGTTCCAAATTTATTTTAGGAACACATTATATGTGTTTCAAAATCTAATTTTGGAACGTTTGATAACCCTTCCAAATTAAATTTAGGAACGCTTTATAACCGTTCCAATAATTGCAACGCCACTTTTTGGAACAGTTTTCAAATGTTCCTAAAAATATTAGATACATGTTAAAATTGTTCCTAAGTGCCCATTTTGGTGTAGTATAGCGACAGTGATGATGAAAATGTACAACCCAGAACCAATAAAAGTTCTGTGGAAGATCTGACTCATAGATTTGAATCATTGAAGTTCTTACCAGATCATCCAGAGACGCTCATTATAGGTGATATATCAAAAGGTGTAAGTACACGCTCTTCTTATAGAGATACTGAAATAGCAGCTAATGTAGCATTAATTTCATAAGTAGAACCTAAGAATGTAGCAGATGCTTTTAATGATGATTTTTGGATTGATGCCACGCAAGAGGAACTTAATCAATTTGTGAGAAACCAAGTTTGTGAATTCGTTCCTAAACCTATTGGTCAATCGATAATTGGTACTAAATGGGTGTTCCGAAATAAATTAAGTGAAGATGGACAAGTTCTACGCAACAAAGCATGTCTAGTGACACAAGGTTATAATCAAGAAGAAGGTATTGATTATGACGAGACATATGCTCATGTTGCTAGACTAGAGGCTATCCGCATGTTTTGTGCATATGCATGTTTTAATGATTTTAAATTATTTCAAATGGACGTAAAAAGTGCATTTTTAAACGATTTTTTGAAAGAAGTTTTTGTGAAACAACCCCCTGGTTTTGAACATTTAAAAAAACTTGATCACATCTTCAAACTTAAGAAAGCACTCTATGGACTCAAATAGGCACCTCATGCTTGGTATGAACGCCTAAGTGCCTTCTTACTTGAAAATAGTTTTTCAAAAGGAAGAGTTGATACTACTTTATTTATCAAGTCTTTAGATGATGATATTTCGTTTGTGCAAATGTCACGATCCGCACCCGCTTTTTGCGATACGAGTGCGTGTCCAAGGTAGCCTACGCCGCAGAGTCGACGGTAGAACGTTGTCACGGTCAAGATGTTCAAAATCATAAAATATAACATTTATTGCTCATTCACATTTCTAAATTGATTACAATATTTATATTTAGAGAAAATATAATATTCTTACATTTAATGAAAATGATGCTACATCTATCTAATATCTAGGTTTCTGCTTGCTAGTACACACGTACCTCCCAAAGCTAAGTGAAGTCACAGATAACCTAAAAAATATTAGTTTTCAGTCAGAAATGGAACAAGCACAGAAATCGATGGCAATGCAACAACACAACAGAATTTACAAGACATGAAAATAACATATATGAGATGAAAACTAGAAAGGAACTGATGTCATGGCAAGTGGTGAAGAAAACAAAGAAATAAATAAAAGACAACTATCTATGTTTTTGAAATATCAGTTTCGACATGTGGACGGCTAGAGGGTAAATTAGGCACCCTGCACGTGTCGTGTGCAAGTGCTATTCTCCACGAAAGACACGGGAGATAGTTCTGGGTAGTCCAGATGTCTACTAAGATATCCCCCCCCCCCCTCCGACTAGTACTCATGGACTCGAACAAGTCACGAAACACGAAAACATGATAATCACGAAATATAGTAAGTAGAGATCCATGATACTAATTTCTGTGTGACGAGCGTGTTAACAAACAACAAGACATTTGTATAAACATGAAATGTATAAACTACTATGAATCGAAAAGCAATCAGAAAGTGCACTTGCCTGAGGTCCTTTGCTGGTGAAACCGACAATTCCATTGAGTTCAGACTAGTCCGATTAGCCTAGATTGATATGAAGTAGTCAGTATCACAAGAGATAGGAACGTATGACCAGTACGGTCTGGATGTAAACCCAAGAGGAGATAAATGTATCTTTAGAAAATATTTATAGTATATCTTACTAGTTGAAATAGTTTTAGATAACCCGAAAATCTTAGGAAACCCATTTTATGGCTAAATTCTAAATTTGTTAAAGTGAAAGTTAGGTCAAAGCTACATTCGAGAGATAGTTAGAAATATTATCAAAATATAATTTAAGTCAATGCCTTATTTAAATTCTATAAAATATTATGGTCAAATATTTATTAGAAACAAAATACCTTAAAAATTTCTAATACTCATTTTGAGGCAAAACTAAGCTTTGTCAAAATATAATTTAGGATCAAAAGCCCATATCTTGAAATAACATAAAATAGCATAATAGTACTTTAGGGCTTTTAATCCGTTTTTGAAATTATAGGTAGGGCCAAGCCCAAATATATAGTTTTTGGGTCACAACATATAATATTTGGAACTTTTTATGAATGTACATATTAATAAAATAATAAGAATCATATTTATTAATATAATAAAACTTTTGCTGCCAACTTTGATTGTAACTTAATAATATTAATCAATAATAATGTTACTAGTAGCAATAAATGTTAGCAACAACATTGAAGGTGCTCTGTTAGTAATATTGATAATCAAGATAATAGAAGAATAATAACTTAATCATTATGTAATTAGTATACTCCTAATACATAATATTAATAATAATAATTTTATTAATACTATTATAATATATTTCGTAGTAAAATAACAGTTGAATAAGTTTTCTCATCTTCTGTGAAGAATCTGGAAAAAAAATTTAATACCCCTTCCCCCAACTGTTCTTGAACAGAGAAAGTAAACCCATTAAATGGGAGAGTGGGAGATTGAGATTCTTCTCCGAGAAGGAAAAGAGGAAAGAGAGGGAGAGGGTTTAGAAAAGCTCACCGAGGGGGGTTTGGCCGGCCGAAAATGGCGCGGCGCTGCGCGATGTACAGGCAGTGACCGGAGGGAAGGTATGAGGAGCAGCGGCCACGGTGCTACTAGATTCAAGGTAGCGGTCGGCCAAGAGGAGTCATGGCGGAGGATGCTTGTACGACGGAGAGCTAGGGCAGAGGCGGAGATGGCACCGAAAAATCTGCTGTCCCGACGCCGCGGCGGAGCTTGACCGCACAGGCGTCGAGCACGGAGGACCCTGGCGAGGTGAGGCTCGTGGGCTCGGTGGTCGACGCGGAGACGACGCGGCTCGCTGAGCACTGGCCCGCCATGCCAGATCTATGGAGGCGCGCGGCACGGTCGTCACTAGACCAGACTCGGTCGTCGTGGCGGTGCGCAATTTCGCGATGGCAGGTCCGACGCTAGCTGGGTCGAGCGCGATCGTCGGCGAGGTACGGCACGGATCCGTAGGGAGGCGTAGCGTCGGGTGAGTGTTCGGCAGTTTCCCCTTGGCTTCCTCTTCTTTCTGTGATGGTGGTTGGGGGTGGTTATTGGGACGTCCGTGTTGGCCTGTCGACACAGACACGATAATATGATTGTAATGGTGGAATAAGATGGATGGACACAGACACACAGGTCCGAACAAGATGATTTTTGTGGTGGTGGTTGTCATTATTGTTTGTGGCGATGGTTTGTTCTGTGTGATGGGAGGCATAGACGGTGATAGGAGTCGCGGTTGCTGGTGGTGTTGTTGCTCGATGGTAGTGGCAGCGTGTTTTGTGGGCAAAAAGTCGGGGTTCTATATTGTCTACCAGGGAGAAATAAAGGAAATTGACATATATGTATTGGTATAGAGATAAGATCGGCTTGAGGAAGAATTCTATCAGGATCAGGATTTTCCATAGATGATTGTTTATCATAAACCAAGTATAATTATTTGAAACAATTTATTTCGATCAAAATGTATTAGTAGGTAATAATATCAATCTAAATTCAATGATTTAAATCGTATGAACTTAATTAAATCAAATAAGTATTTTAAACAAATCTAGTATAATTATAATATATATTAGTCAATAGAAATACTAATTTAAATCGATATCTAACATAATCATATAATTTTAAATCATATAAATTAAATCTGAAATTAAATAATTGTTTATCATAAAATATTAAAATATAAATTTGATATTATCAATAATTTAAATCATATACATTAGATTTGAAATCAAATAATTAACTACTACAATAATTTAAATAGCATTTAATATTTATCAAAATTAAAAATCTTATAATTTAAAATCTAATTCAAATGGCATAAATACTTGAAATAACCTTTAATGTTATGAGAGTAGTTTAAATCACATTATTCCTAATCATAATCCATTAGTAGATAATAATATCAATTTAAATCAATATTTAGTATTTATCAAATAATTAAAATGTAGACTTAAATAAATAATTTCAACATATAGATTCAAATATTTAATTAAATAATAAACTAGGTCCTCAATTTAAAATATATCTTAAAGGCCTGGCAAAATTAGGGTTAGGGTTAGGGTTAGGGATTTGGAGAAAAATTTGGAATTGGGGATTTTAGGCAATGAGGGACGTGAGGAAAAGTTTTGGTGAGAATTTTTTTTATTTTGAACACAACTAAGTAAAATAAATAATCGTTTGAAATCTAGGAAGAGGAGTTACAAATCTACCCACCTTAGAAATAAATTTGTCCTCGAATTTAAGGACTGCTAGGATAGGTAAACTTGGTAGCTCCATGAAAAGGTAGGAAAATGATAAGAAAATGATAAGAAAATATTGATCAATTAGAAGAAAAGAAAAGAAAAGAAAAGAAAGAAAATTCCTCAATAATAACATCGATCAGCTAGGGTGAAGATAGAAGAAGTAAATAGATATGGCTTGTGGTTGGCATCTTAGGCTACGGTCTTGAATCGTAAAATGCTAAAAAAATTCGACACAAAAGCTAACAATAATCATAAGGACAATTCATAAATTGAAACGCTACCCACCTTAGAAAATTTCTTCGTCGAAATTTAGAAGGATACAATTATGCTCGATTAAGAACAAAATCAAGAACTGATTTGATCAATAATCAAAGCGAGTTAGGTCGTGAATAGAATTGGACTTCAAGAAAAGATACCATGTGGCACGATCAAAAGGGTATAGTCACAGTGGTCAAGGATGTAATTGAAATATGATTACCTAAACAAGAAAGGTCATTTAGGCACGATTAACTGCTATTGGAATCATGTTAGACATGGTAAATGATCAAAATTTAGACAAAGTCTAAACATGGTTGAAATTTCTTAGATACAGTCAAGATGCAGTCACAATCAAGGCTAAGCATGCAAGTCATCCAAGCATGATTTAAATTAAAAGTTGGAACGAGCATGATCATGATCAAAATAGTCATGATCAGTGGAAAATCTAAACGTTAGTAATAACAAAGTTTGATGTATAGGCGCGACTATGACTATGGTCAAATAGTTTAGTTACGATCAAAGTCGTTCAGGAACGATCGAAATTCACCTTTGTTTGGCACGATTAACTATTTAAGCAAAATTGTTTAGGCACGACTAGAGAATCAAAATCTAGAAAATATGCAAATTGATACGGTCGAAATATAATCAAATAGTCTAGTTGCGAAAAAGTCGTTTAAGGATGATCCAAGTCGAATTTGTTTTGGCACGATCAACTGTATTGACACGATCATAGATTCATATCATGAATATGCTGGAAGGAATTCAAAAATATGTCTAAAAGATTGGTAGGATGGTCAACAACGATATAAAAAGATAAGAAAATTAAAAGGGTAAAGACTAAATCAGAATTTTAAGTGAATGCATAAAATTGCGAACCATGAAATCAATAGCCCAAAAAGGACGTAGTCTCTGTAATATTCAAAAATTGTATGCATATATGAAGTCATTTTATCGAGAATTTATGCCTCGCCAGTGTACACTTGGCTGTAGTTAACCCTTGGGTTCGTGACTCGAATATGATACAACGTCGATTAGTCTATTAGCTCTACCAATATTAACATACAACTCAATGGTCAAAATAGGGCAACTTGGACATAGTTTTAATAACATTCAAAAACTTGCACTTACTCGAAATTACGTTGACTTAGGGATCATGCCACGCCAGTGCGCTGCTGGCTGCAGTGAACCCGCAGTCTCGATAATTCAAATATCTAGCGACAGTGTGCTGCTGTCTTGCCATCACAAGTCATCAAAATTATTCCAACTCTATCCCTAAGAATTTCAAAGGGGTTTTTAGAGATTCAACTGGTGGATCATGATTAGAACAGGTAGGTATCAGTCTTTAAAGTAAAGTTATCAATTTTCAAAAGCAAACAATCGATTAGAAAAATGACTAAATGTAAGAGAAGTAAAATTTCCAATTTATAATTCTCTAATATTCAAGGGTCAAAGAAAAATTCAAGGGTCAAGGGAAAACATAAAACCTGACTCAGAATTATCATATGGATAACTGAAAAAGCCCATGGAATAAAATTTTGATACTTAGAGAAACAATTTACTATGGCTAATAGGAATTAAATAGGTAATACGGACCGCACGATATGACGATGCTTAGGGAAGGCATAAGATAAAATTATACGAATTGTCAAGCTTAGAAATAGAATCATAAGAGGGCCTAATTTTACTAAGCAAGTAGTCTACCCACCTTGGGTCATATCGCCGTATCAAAACATAATAGTGTATCTATAAAAATCTTCCTAAGTTATCTAAATTTAATAAATTGTATGGCCTAATCCTTAACTATCTAATAGTTAAATTAATAAGGGACTCATATTCCGAGTCATTCTTCTAGAATTATTTAATCTTAATTATGAATGAGCATTTCTTAGTCGCAGGCTCGCAATAGTAGGACTAACTTAAGTACTATCACGAGTTCGTAATCATTTATGAAAACTGACCTGCATGGACCACCACAAAAACTTGTCACGACCCGCACCCGCTTTTTGGGATACGAGTGCGTGTCCAAGCTAGCCTACGCCGCAGAGTTGGCGGTAGAACGCTGTCACGGCCAAGATGTTCAAAATCACAAAATATAAATTTATTGCTCATTCACATTTCTAAATTGATTATTACATTTACAACATTTATATTTAGAGAAATTACAATGTTCTTACATTTAATGAAAATGATGCTACATCTATCTAATCTCTAGGTTTCTGCTTGCCAGTACACCCATACGTTCCAAAGCTAAGTGAAGTCACAGCTAACCTGAAAAATGTTGGTTTCCAGTCAGGAATGGAACAAGCACACAAACCGACGGCAATGCGACAACACAATAGAATTCACAAGACATGAAAATAACATATGTGAGATGAAAACAAGAAATTAACTGATGTCATGGCAAGTGGTGAAGAAAAAAAAAGAACCAAATAAATGACAACTATCTATGTGTTTTGAAATATCAGTTTCGATATGTGGACGACTAGGGGGTAAATCAGGCACCCTACACGTGTCATGTGCAGCTGCTATTCTCCACGAAAGACATGGGAGATAGTTCTGGGTAGTCCAAATGTCTACTAAGATATTTTTCCGTCCAACTAGTACTCATGGACTCGAACAAGTCACGAAACACGAAAATATGATAATCATAAAATATATAAGTAGAGATCTGTAACACCCAGTTTTCCAGATGATGGTAATTTTGAAATTTTGTAATTATAATTATTATTATTGATATTTATTTTACATTATAATTTTTGGTGATTTTTAAGCATTTTTAAACTATTTAAAAACTGTTTTAAGTCATGACTTGTGATTTTGATGTGCTGCTAGTGAAACCCTAGAGACTGCATGACCTAGAGCCTAACCATGCCATTAGGATGATTTATTATCATTTTTAGACTAGGGATAATTTGGTCATTTTGGCTTATTTGAATTTATTTTGAATTATTGAAATTGGTGATTCCTAGTTTGGACTTTGACTCATTGAGACTTAGTAGACTAGCCTAGAAGCTAACCCTAGCCATGGTGACCCTAGTCTAACTTAGGTTACCTACTTTTAGTCATTAGAAACTAGTTTTGGAATAGGAGGATTAGTTTAAGTGAAATCATATCATGACTTAAGGTTTAATGAAATGACTTATGACTTCATGACTTAAGGACTTGTGACTTAAGCCCATAGCCTATTAGACTAAACCCTAACCCTAACCCTAATTTCCACTTTATGACCAGCCATAGGCTCCCCCTCCCTATAAATAATCTCCTCATTGATTGTTCTTGCCTCTTTGTAATATTTTAACAAATTGAAGAAAGAGGTAAAGAGCCATCTTCCCCAATCCATAACTTTCTCATTTCAAGTTCTTTTTGGCTCAAATCTTTTGTATTAGGTTCTAATTAACCTCTTCTTACTGTTCATGGAGAGTAATCTCAGCCGTGGATCAATTTGGAGCATTTGGCCATCAAGGAGAACACCCCCCATTTGGAGCTCTTTTTTGCTTTTTGCACCTATAGGTAAAACTCCACAAATTGATCTAATATTCTATTTTCTTTGCATTTAGGGCTAGATTTAGGAGTCTCCTAGCTATCCCTGAAGTTTGGGTCAATTTCGTATCCGTTTGGTGTCTGTATCGGGCACGTGTCAATGTGTAAGTGTGGGTGTTTGATAGAATACCCCTTAGGATTTTATTTTCAATTTTTGTAAAACTAATTACATGGATCCCTAGATATATATGTGTATGTTAATTTTTGTGAAGGGTGTTAGGTATTTTGGTGTCATTTTTGTGTCGAATTTGGTGTTGGACACGCGCGCACGAGGACACTTGCACTGTCCTGCATCTCGGGCTGGATGACTCACTGTGTCGGACACGGGGACACACCAAATTTTGGGAGGATGTCAGGGCATTGACTGACATGGCTTTACCAAAATTTGAGCCCATATGGTGCAGTGTGCGAGGAGTTCTCCTCCTCGCACTGGCCGTACTGGCCGCGCGTGCGGGCTGTGCACGCACGATTTCGCGCCACTGACACGGCTTAAAAACCGACATGACACATGACGTGAACACGTTTCAGGCACGTGGACACGTACCCCTACCCTAGGCGTACACGTGTGCACGGCCACGTGTCTCCACGTGGCCTGTGTCGTGCACTGGACACACGTGCACGCGTGCACGAAGCTGTGTGCCTGTGCGAGTGTCCGTGTGTGTTCGAACATGATTGGACACACCGTGTCCTATCGTAGGGACACCACAAGACTCATGTGGCCCTATGACACCTACACTATTGTTTACCAACCTTTAATTCCTAATATTATCATGATTTTGATTTTTGAATGTCATTTTCCCCAAAATCACTGATACATGTGTCTGTTTTGAAATTATGAAGTTGATTTCCACATTTAAACTGATTTGTGATGTTTTAAACTGCCATTACATGTGTATTAGACTATTGTAAGGTTGATTGTTGGCTGGGTAGGTTTTTAGATTTCGAAATGAGTATCAATGTTCTGGTTTGGGGGTTTGAGTGTGTAGCAAGTATTAGAGGTTATGGGAGGTAGCCTACTGATTCATGGGGGTGTGTGTTGTGGTTAGGAAATAGCAGTGAGAAAGGGGCTCAGCAGGGCATGTATCAGAATTAGTATAGGATCAATGTATCAGAATCTGGGGCAATAGACCTATATCCAAGAGTTTTATATAGAGGATGATGTTGGCCTTAACAAGTATGAGGTTCAGTCAAATGATACTTGGAGTATCAGAAGGTACAAGATACTTGGAGTTGGGAGCTCGAGATTAGACCATGCAGTAGTAATTAAGAGAGGGAAGGTAAGTGTGACTGATACTAAGTATTAGCTGATATCACAGGGGGTCGAACAGTATAGGGGTTCATTCTTTTGGATTAACCAAGAGTGGACAGTCAGGTTGTAGTGAGTGAAGGAAGGCTGAATTGGGGGAAATCAGTCGCAACTGAGTTGAAGTGGTTAAGTAGGATGGAAAACTTGTTTATACCTAATATAGATATATAAGTTTGTGTGTCTGAAATAGATATATAAATATATATGTACTGCCTTTAAGTAAGAATCTTAACATTGGTATAGTATCCTAAATTATATCAATGGTTGATGAGGGTTCAGTGAAGGGACTGCATGTCAGCACACTTGGACTAATATGAAGAGAAGGACATGAGTAGTACAGGGCATGCAGCAAGACAGTTTAGAATTGGGCCAATGACTTATAGGTATCAAATGGGGTTAGAGTATCACAGGTTTTTCCTCTCATATTAGGAATATGGGAAGGTGCACTTGTGTGCGGATTGGCCAAGTAGGCTTGGACTGCACAGACCTGTGCAGGGATGCCTTGTGATCGAGTGTGGTCAGGGTTGCAATTGCTGCAGCCTGGGTTAAAGGAATTGATTGGCAGGGGGAGTGTATCAGGGAGGAGAGATTCATGTAGGTAAGTTTGGTTTTGTATGTGTAGTGTGGTGTGTGTGTCTAGATATAATTCATGAGTGAGTGGTTAGTGAAGTGTCACACACATGTTAGTTTGTTAACTAAATTGACACACGTGTTTTCTAAAACACACACACACTAACACATTTTTCCCCTATTTGATTCCCTACCAACCCTGTATCACTCACATCTCACTGTTTACACACACACAAGCACTGTTTTCAGATTTCTGCATGCACAACACTATTTTCTAATTCCTGTTGACACTCTATTAACTATAGATATATGACACATTATACACATCACTGTCATCTAATACACACACATTGTACTATCTAACCCTCATATGTACCATTTACACACACACACCCTATCATTCTATATATATATTCATGAGGTGCCTAGTATTGAGTGACATATATAGGTGCTATGCAAGTATAGGCCTATAGCCTATACAAGCCTAAGTACACCTTTGTGTATATGCCTTAGCCCTCACTAGGTGCCTATGTAAACATGTATGTAAAAATAAATGTGTATATTTATATATTGTATCTATTTGGTACATAGCCTAGTGTTAGAGTGACCTATGGGTGGTTGTTAGACTTGAGTTGACTGGCCTAGACCTAGTTTGACTGGATATTGACTAGAGTTGACCCAAAACCCTAGAATTGACAAAGGTTGGACCAAGCAGTTCAAGATTGACTGGAGTTGACCAAAAGTCAACATTGAGTCTAGATGTGACAAATTGACCTAGTTTGACTAGTGTAGTCGACTTGGGTTGACCCAAAGTTGACCAAGTTTGACTTGGACCTAGTTTGACCTAAACAGTTGACCAGGTTTGACTTAGTGTTGACTTTGACCTAGATTGACCTAGAAATCATGTAGATTACATCATAAACTTTATTTACCTTATTTTAAACATATTATAACTCATATTGCTCTATTTAGGACATTGTGACTCCAGTGTAGACATCTGATATTATACTACTCTTTTCAGAGTAGCAGGCGAGTACATTATCTGATAGTTCTCTCATTTATTTATCAATTACTGTACTTCAGTGCTAGTTAGCTGTATGTGATTCTCTGTTACAACACGTATGGATATTCTAGATTCATGTATACGACACCCATACCATATTATCTGGCCTCTATTACTGGTATCATCATGTCTAGCTTCTATTACTAGAATCACCTACTTGAATCACCCTGGAATCACTTGCTGGTATCATCATGTTGGCTGGACTCATCTCGATTTTCGTGTCGTATTCTAGAATCACTTGTACTTGCTGGAAGGGGAAATACTTGAGTAAGACATGTAGACATATCCCAATCTGGAATCTCCTAACTGGAATCTACTGGAATGATAGCCATCTCACACCCGGCCAGGTGTGTGATGTGCCATATTACCTACAGCCATTTACATGTCGATCTCGGTATTTTAAAACACATTATTAGAGTATAGGCTGGACTCACCCTGGAATCATTGATCACTATGACTGAAATCGTCTCGTACTAGATTCATCTTGTATTAGATTCGTCTTGTACTAGACTTACATTAGAGTTTACACTTGTCTACATTTACTGTCTGGACTTATACCATTACTCTAGTTCAGCTAGATTCTATTTTACAGTCTTTATTGTCATGATTCTTCTCTTGTTTAGTTACTTTACTTTCTTTGTACCTTATCTGTCTCTCTATACCATCACCTGAATATAAACTGCCATGATTCATCAATATAACAGTCTATAACTGTTTTATAGTTCTCTGTCATTTTGCCCTAAGGACACATGTCCTACATATTATGGACCCGGAGACGGGATGGCTACCTTTGGCCCCGACACTCAGGAGTGATCGAAATTTAGTTTAGTAGACTAGCATATGTTTTTCATGTTGAACTTGTTGTAGATAATTTGAGACTTGTGTAGTATTTGAGATTGTTGAGAGTTGTTATTATTTTAGTAGTTGTCTTTCTATTCTTAGTTAATTCTTCTGTGATTATCGTGCTTAGACTGCGATTGAGTTACAATATCTTATACTTGTCCTCCGTTCGGAGTTGAGATTTGACAAGTACATTATAATTGCATGAGTTGTTGGTTAGATAGTAACCTAGGACAGCGTTCTACCGCCGATAAAGCGGCATAGGCTGGGCGCTGTTACGTACTCGTACCCTCACAGTGGGTGCAGGTCGTGACAAGTTCCATGATACTAATTTTTGTGTGACGAGCGTGTCAACAAGCAGCAAGACATATGTATAAATAGGAAATGTATAAACTACTATGAATCGAAAAGCAATCAGAAAGTGCACTTGCCTGAGGTCCTTTGCTGGTGAAACCGACAATTCCATTGAGTTCAGACTAGTCCGATTAGCCTAGGTCGATATGAAGTAGTCAGTATCACAAGAGATAGGAACGTATGACCAGTACGGTCAGGATGTAAACCCAAGAGGAGATAAATATATCTTTAGAAAATATTTATACTATATCTTATTAGTTGAAATAGTTTTAGATAACCCAAAAATCTTAGGAAACTCTTTTTATGGCTAAATCCTAAATTTGTTAAAGTCAAAGTTTAGGTCAAAGCTACATTCGAGAGATAGTTAGAAATATTATCAAAATATAATTTAAGTCAATGCCTTATTTAAATTCTATAAAATATTATGGTCAAATATTTTTTGGAAACAAAATACCTTAAAAATTTCTAATACTCATTTTGAGGCAAAACTAAGCTTTGTCAAAATATAATTTAGGATCAAAAGTCCATATCTTGAAATAATGTAAAATAGCATAATAGTACTTTAGGGCTTCTAATCTGTTTTTGAAATTATAGGTAGGGCCAAGCCCAAATATATAGTTTTTGGGTCATAATATATAATATTTGGAACTTTTTATGAATGTACATATTAATAAAATAATAAGAATCACATTTATTAATATAATAAAACTTTTGCTGCCAACTTTGAATTTAACTTAATAATATTAATTAATAATAATGCTACTAGTAGCAATAAATGTTAGCAGCAACATTAAAGCTGCTCTGTTAGTAATATTAATAATCAAGATAATAGAAGAATAATAACTTAATCATTATGTAATTAGTATACTCCTAATACATAATATTAATAATAATAATTCTATTAATACTATTATAATATATTTCATAGTAAAATAACAGTTGAATAAGTTTTCTCATCTTCTGTGAAGAATCTAAAAAAAATATTTAATACCTCTTCTCCCAACTGTTCTTGAACAGAGAAAGGAAACCCATTAAATGGGAGAGTGGGAGATTGAGAGTCTTCTTCGAGAAGGAGAAGAGGAAAGAGAGGAAGAGGGTTTAGAAAAGCTCACCGATGGGGGTTTGGCCGACCGAAAATGGTACGACACTGCACAATGTACAGGCGGTGACCGGATGGAAGGTATGAGGAGCAGCGACCACGGCGCTGCTAGATTCGATGTGGCAGTCGGCCAGGAGGAGTCGTGGTGGAGGACGCGTACGACGGAGAGCTAGGGCAGAGGCGGCGGTGGCGCCGAAAAACTTGCTGTCCGGACGTCGCGGTAAAGCTCGACCACACAGGCGTCGAGCACGGAGGACCCTGGCGAGGTGAGGCTCGCCGGCTCGGTGAGCACTGGCTCACCCTTTCAGATCTATGGAGGCACACGACACGGTCGTTACTGGACCAGACTCGATCTCCATGGCGGTGCATAATTTTGCAGCGGCAGGTCCGACGCTGGCTGGGTCGGGCGTGACCACTAGCGAGGTTCGGCACGGATCCATGGGAAGGTATGGGATCGGGTGTGTATTCGACTGTTTTCCCTTGGCTTCCTCTTTTTTCTGTGCTGGTGGTTGGCGGTGGTTGTTGGGACGTCCATGTCGGCCTGTCGATACGGACACGATAATTGGATTGTAATGGTGGAATAAGATGGATGGACACAGACACACAGGTTCGGATACAATGATTTTTGTGGTGGTGGTTGTCATTATTGTTTGTGGCGGTGGTTTGTTATGTGTGATGGGAGGCATAGAAGGTGACAGAGGCCGCAGTTGCTGGTGGTGTTGTTGCTCGATGGTGGTGGCAGCGTGTTTTGTGGGCAGAAAGTCGAGGATCTATATTGTCTACCAGGAAAAAATAAGGGAAATTGATATTGTTTGTAAAAACAAAAAGTTTATAACAAACTTGAAAAGAATCGTACAAAGTACAATGAATTCTGAGAAAGTACAACTTTAGGAATCTGATCAGAAGACGATCACTTTATCCCTTGGACTATGTGAACTTGAAGACTGGAGCCTCTGGAGAATACAGCAGCACCTTTGTAAGAAATTTTAATCTCTGGTGATCTCTGTTATGCCTTGATAATGATTGGAAACTCTATTTATAGAGTTTTAGAAATAACTGTTTTAGCAGTTATTCTGATGTGCGCGAGGTTGAACTGCGCCACTTTGGATAGCGCCAACTTCAGGTTGCACAACTTTCATTCAGTTACTCGAACGTGCACTAACTGTATTTAGACGCGTGGTATCATATGACTGAAATGCGCATGGTCATGTACAGAGTAGTGGACACGTTTTGAGAGATTAGTGGCATGTGTGCCACATCATCCTGCTTTAGAACGTAAGTTGCTTCAACTTTATCAAGTTGCGTGAGCTTCAGTCGACGAGTCAAACTGCGCTTGATTAGGTTGCGCCTAAGCGCAACTCAGTGCATAGGCACATGGTAGCATTTAAATATGTGAAGAGAATTTGTTCAGATTGCGCCTAGGCGCAACTCACAGAGTGCGCGGGACAGCTGTCATCAAATCATAACAGATTGTCTCGAAAGCCGTACTTAATTTATTCAGATTGTGCTGTCAGTTTATGATGACAATTATTTGTTAGGCGCCACGTAGAGTTTGGCACAATATGATGGGGCGCAGTCTAATATTTAGCACAGTCTAAGTAGTGGCACAACTTGATCTCTGAGCTTCATAAAGTGGCGCAACTTGATTTTTGGGGTACAACTTGATTGTTGTGCAATAAAAACATGGTGCACCTTGATTTTTAGGCTCTACAAGACCCCCTTCAAAGTTTTCAAATTTTGAAAGGTCATAAAACTTCGAAATACTTTAAATTATGACAATGACTGAGTCAAGTTGCGCTTGACTCGCGTAGTCTGTTGCAAGTGGTTACGATTTTTCATGCACAACTTATGGTGACTTTTAGGATTCCATCTTTTAGGCCATAAATAACCCTTGTTTAACCAACTGTAATTCTTTACATTTGCTTTTAATCCTCTGAGAGAAAACTTCAAACTCTTTGCAACCCTTCTTCTCCGACTACTTCCTCGACGACATGGCCCCTAAGAAGACCGCTGTCGACAAAGGGAAGGGCATCGCCGCCCCGTCGACTCATGCTCTGTCGGCCCGCGTATCACAGTATGCGTCGCCTTCTTCTCGTCAAGAGACAGCGAACCCTGCTCTGGAAGGTAATCAAGGACGAACAAATTGAACTCATGAAGGATAAAACTGACTTGCGCCACTCTTCTTAGAGTTTGGCGCATCATAAATATTGTGCTACTCCTTCTTAGGTTGTGGTTGCTTTATTTGAGCATTGTTCGTCCTTACGAACCGTGTTGCGCATGTTGTTGCGCAACTCAGTTGTGTTGTGCCCCGTATGTAGCGCAACCTGAAATATTGTGCAACTTAAGTTTCGCGCAACACAGTATGTTGCGCAACCCAGGTTGTCGCACAACTCAGAATGTTGCGCAACTTAATTGTTGCGCAATTCTGAATGTGGCACAACTCTGAATGCCATACAACCTAAATTTTTGCACAACTCAGAATGTCGCACAACTTAATTGTTACGTAACTCTGGATGTGGCACAACTCAGAATGCTCTGCAACCCAAAATGTTAGGCAACCTAAAATGTCTCACAACCTAGGATACTACACAACTTAATTGAATGGCTCTTTTATAAAGTTGTTCATCCTTGTTGCTTCTAACTTTTGTTCATATATTTTCTTTTACAGTTGATCTCAGGGAAGACCCTAATGCTGAAAGATTTGCTTCCGTATTTAATGTCTCAGAGTACCAGAAGAATTTGTCCCATGTCACATTCTATCAGTACGATGGTCCTGAAGCACGAAGGACCCTCCTCATGGCCCAAGAGAACAAAACCTTGCTGTGCTTAATGAACGGGGAACCCTAGAAAGTCTGGATACTATGGTGCACAAGAAACCTGCCTTTCTATTCGGGAATGCTATCAAGAAGACTTTCCAGCCTAAGACCAGAAAAGAGGGGAGAACTTTCAAAACTGAGGATAAAGTCATATACCTCACAAAAATATCATGGTCTATGGCATTATCGTAATATACATTTGCCAGCTATCCCAGAAGAATGTCATGGGATCTGACTCCGATTCAGCAGGCAAGAGTCGATAGAATCTATTACAGAATGGGTCCGAAGCACAGAGACCTCTTTTATAGTACTTCTGAAAAGTACAGTACATATTTGAGAGGTTTGAAGCCAAGTTGCATCCCTCATGAGGATTCTTCTCTGCTCCTTCCGGTCAGAATACCCACTTTTGCAAATATATTTGCAAGAGCTGAAGGAAGATATCCAGACCGCGCTATGCGTATGACAGGTCTGGTTAACCCAGACATGAAGCGTTGGAGCAGCTTGTCTATTTGGATTTTAGATCAATTCAAGGACACGCTCCTCGATCTGGGTCTCTACAATACCATCTGGACTACAGTGTACGACATTTGCCTAAACGCTCATATGTTCTTGGCTCTAGTAGAGAGGTACAATGAAAGCAGTGGGACTTTCATGACTCCCCATGGAGAAATGGGATTTGCTCTTCATGAGATAGAATATCTCTCTCATCTACCAATGGGTGATAATCCATACGAAGAGTATGTGCCCACAAATGACGAATTGGATGCTATGGCGGAAGAGAATCCTCAGATGATCGTCGTCTTCCAAGAGTTATTATGTTATTATAAAATCTGCTCGCTCTACTACAAAAGTTCCACTACAGGTACTTGCTATACCACCAAGTGGATGCCATATCTCTTCTTGGGTCATGCACGAGAGGACAAGCCACTTGAAAATCAAGCATGTGCTCCTCGTTTCTTCGAACCCTTCAATCAGAGTGACATACAAAATCTTATGGAAAATATAATCATGGAGACGTCACACTGGATGAGGACTTACATCCATTCAAGGCTGGGGACACTCTACAGACCCATGTCTCAAGAGGCCCAGCTAGCGGGTTTTCTATCTTTATGGCTACGGCGCTTTATAGTTCCAGGAGCCAGCACAGTCGATAGATTCCATCGAGGCGTCATGTTTGCTACAGTACGTCTTGTCTTCGGATACAAGATAGATCTCTTATCTGCCATGACCTGCCGCCTGAACGCAGGATTACGTTCTTTTGTACAAACTATGTTAAATGATAAGGCGGCGAGACAAGACTTCCCTCAAACTGAGATGCCGTATACTTATCTATTCGGATGGCTATTGCTTCACCATCCTTGTCTGATGAATCCGAATATAGGAACTTTCGATAGAGATTTCATCAGACGCTACTCCAGTGCTTATTGGCAATATACTGCTCTTTCAGAGTGCAGGTTTGCCTTGAACCGTTGATCAGGATAGAATTTTTAGTGCGTCGAGCCTCCTCATGGGTATGAGAACATGCCTCCACAAATGATAGATTTGACTACAGAATCACTCCGCTTAAGTCCATCCATTTTTTTATGGCTACAGACGATTCGTCCCTCTCACCTGGTCTACAGATTTGAGGAAGAGTGTTATTTGTAACCGTACTACCAAGTAAATTTGTATGACAGTTCAGATATGATCAGTTTCATGTGGGTAATGCTACCACTTGTCTTCAAGCCAAGGGTTATCTGATCGATGGGGCTAGGGCTTGGAGATACTACAGCGCTCGGGGTACAAAAGCTATGTTTTTCATGCCCTACAATCTTCCGTAAGGCCCATGTATGTCATATACATACGCAAACTTCTACACTTCAGTGAACTCATTTACTGAGAGCTTCCACCCTGCACATAGCTTCGCAAGTGAAAAGAGATCCAAGTTGGGGAAGCTCACTACTCACTCTTTCTGGAATGTAGAGGTTAGAGATCCTGCAGATCCCCTATTAGAAGCTTCCATTCAACAAAACTATCCCGATGAAGTTCAGGATCCTCTAGATGTATCCCTAAAGGTGCAGAAAGAGAAATCCCTGCCAAGGGATTAAAGAAAAGAAAAACCAAGGAGACAATGGCCCCTCCTCAGCTAGATAACAGATCGACCTCTCCAAGGGTTCTGGAGAAGAAAAGAAAGATATCTTTGGTCATAAATGAACCAACGACTACAAGAACAACTCGTTCTCAGTCGAAACAGATGCTCCACAGCTCTTCCTCCAGAGTGAAGGAAACCACTCCTTCTTCTATTCAGAAGCAGGGAAGATTCATAGAAGGACGAACGTCTACAACTGTGATCGATCTCGAGGATAATCGCACCGGAGCTGTTGAAGAACCGGTTGCATCACCTCATAGAGATGTTATGTAAGCCCACTTCCCAATTTTTTTTATATTTGATTACGATTTACTTTTATGGTCATTTGGACCTTATTAAGCATTATTTAGCTATTATATAGTTCATCATAATTTTTAGATTTTTTAGATAATTTTTAAATATCTATTTTGTGAAGATTTATATATTTTATTGAATTTCATAATTTATCATATGGCCATTCGAGATTATTTTTGGGACCCAGTATTTTATTTAGGTCCTAGAACCTCAAAAACTATTTTCTAAATTTTTTGGATTTTTTTTGGTATTTTCTGGAATTACTTTGATAATATAATATAGGAAAAACCTATTTTCTAGGACTTCTAAAATTTATTGTGCTAGCCTAAAAGTAAAAATTGACCCCAAATATTTTTTAGGGTTCATTACGCTATTTTATATTTTCTAAATTTTTTTCATAATTTTTGGGAATATTTAAGTATTTATATATTAAGATTTATATATTTTAAAGGCTTCCAATGTTTATTATGAGGCTATTTGGAACTAATATGAGGTAAAGTATTTTATTTATATTCTATAAGGTTAAATATAATTTCTAGAATTTTTTAGAATTTTTTGAAATATTTAGAATTTTATTTGAGTTTATTTGGCTCTCAAATGATTTTTAAATTATTTTCTGAATTTAAATCAGCATTTACCCAGTCAGCAGGCCAATCAGCATCCAGTCAGCGCCTTCTGGCCCACCTGTCAGCCGTACAGGCAGCCCAGTAGTCAGTATAGTCAGCGCTGACTGTGCTTAGGGTTTCCATATATGAGCCATGCTGCCAGCTTGGCTGAAGCCTACCCGGCCAGAACGTTGACCGTCCGATCCTGGACGGGAGTGCCAGGATCGTGACACGTGGCATCTAAGCCATGGCTCAAGCCACCGACTTCAGCATATAAATATATATATATATATATATATATATATATATATATATATATATATATATATATATATATATATATAACACATATATAATATATATATATAATATATATAACATATATATTATATATATATGTTATATATGTGTTATATATATATATATATATATATATATATATATATATATATATATATATTATATATATATATATATAATATAACATATATATACATATATATATATAAAATATATATATATATATATATATATATATATATATATATATATATATATATATATATATTTAAGTATATATATTAAAATATATATATATATATATATATATATATATATATATATATATATATTTTAATATATATACTTAAATATATATATATATATATATATATATATATATATATATATATATATATATATATATATATATATATGTGTGTGTGTGTGTGTTATAGTAATAGTAATTCGAAAACCCTATTTTCCTTCAGCCGACTTTGAGCAGCTTTTGATCTTGAGAGTCTCCGACTTCCCGAGGCGATTGCCGTCAATTCCGACGTGCTTTTCGCGCGCCATTTTTTGTTGGATTCGTATCGAGGTAAACTTTCTGAATATATAATTTATTTTTTAGATATTATTCCTAAATTTCTAGAAAATTAGTAGAGTGTTAGTTGTCCGAAACTTGACACATTTCGGTGTTTTCGAGATTTCGGGAGGACCAGAAATTGAAATCACGAACCGTTTGAATTTTTGTAAAGCTAACACAGAGCTCTACGATATATAATTTTCTCAGAAATTATTTCATTTATCTAGTATTTTAGTTATTCTGTTGAACTCAGAATTGATCGGTTGATCACCGTTTTGGTCACGATTAGCCATAACGGCGATATCTTTTGACCAAAGCGTGATTTTGCGGCACTGTTGATTCCAGCGCACTCGTGGAGCTGAAATCTACCAAGGTGCATTTTCAAAATCAAGAGTTCACAGCGTTTGACTAAAAAGTCAATGGCGTGCCTCGATTTGCGTGCCATGGTTTCCAAAATTGGAAACATGACTTTTGATGTCCAAACTTGAATATTTAGATTATAGTCAGATTGTTATTAGGTTAAATTAGGTTTTTAAGTAAATTATTCCAAAATTAATTATTATTAGATTAGTAACCCAATTAGCCACTATTCGATGAATTTAGAACTAGAATATTAGAATTGATTTATGGTTTTCGTACACGGTTCGTGGTGCGATATGTGTTATAGGTTGATAGCTCCTAGATTGGCATTCCCTCATCCTCGACTTGTGACTATGGTTTGTGCAAGAATTCAGGCAAGTACATTATTGCATTTATATTTTAGTTTATTATAATGTTTACTCTATAGTTTTCTTGTTTGATATCCCGTCGAGTCATTGCTTGATATTCCATTGAGACACGATCGTGACACTGTAGTTATCATATCCTTCTTAGCGTTTCATTGACCGTTGTTGATTGTTAGAGAGTCGAGAGGGAAAATACTCAGTAAATACGTGAATAACCCTATATTTTTATTGTGGATAGCTAAGTCATACACCCCACGTATGAGTTAGCTGTACCATGTTATTGTGGATAGCCATCGTATGATGTGCCGTATTAGCCCAGCCGTTCACATATTAAAAGGTATTTCACACACACATAGTTGTTTCTATTGTTCCTTTATCTAGTTTCTGTCCTGCTAGATCATATCTTACTAGTTTATATCTTGCTAGTTCATATCCTGCTAGTTCATCTCTTGCTGGTTCTCTATATGCTCTTTGCCATTATTGTTTCTCATTGTTCTAACTTATTTTGGACTAACAACATTAATTGCAATATGGTTTTACTCTGCTCATTTCCTGACTGGATCGTTGTTATAGGTGAGGATTACTTGTCTACTTTTGCGCTATGGACCATATGAGGGGGAGATAGAGACTCGATGGCCAAACCATAGAAGACTAGTTAGTTGTGTGGTAGTTTTCTATAAATGTAAAAGCCTACATTCTTCTTCAAATATAAAACTTCTATATTTTGTAAAGTTGATTTAGTTGTTGTGAATGAGCAATTAGTATTTATGAGGACTTTGTTTATTGCGGGCTAGACAGCGTACTACCGTCGATACCGCGGCGTAGGCTGGGCTTGGACACGCACTCGTATCCCGAAAAGTGGGTGCGAGTCGTGACAGGTTAGGAGAAAGTTGGTAGTCACCGAAGAAGTACCATCTCAAGAAGGTAAAATCAAGATTATGATATATATTATTTATCAAAGATGTATATTAAATTGATTTCTTTCTTTGTAGTGACTACTTCAGCAGATGCTCAGCCGTCTACTACTACCGTAGAGCCTCCGAGATCAGAAGCTGTGGCAGTATGTATTCCCGCCAATGTACTTGTTGCGGCAGGGATAACAGTTCCATCCCCAACTCCCATGACTCCGGAAGCCACCTCTCCAGAGAAGGATCTAATTCCACAAGATTCTCCAAAGGATCAACAGCCCACTAATTCTGAAGAGGCAATGATTGAAACCTTGGCCGGTTACGACTTTGGTGATGAGTCATATGATGATGATTGTTATGACATCACTAAACAGAAACAAACTTTAGTGGATGTATTATCACCTCAGGAGCTTCCGGTTGATGAAGATCACTCTAGTGCTGAAGAGGAGGAAAATGTGGTTATCGATGAAGAACCTATTAATCCTAAGATCGATGAACCCATAATCTCTGAGAAATGTGAGATGTCTGGAGTAGCAGCAAAATTAGCAGATCAAACTCCAATGACTCTGCCACTTCAGACTGAATCCGGGATAGGAAGTAGTCAAGCTACTATGTCTGCAGAGACCTTGTCAAAGCTTCAGACAGACACAGTCAAACCCCTTGATACTCCTCATGCTATACCCAGCTCAGGTAAATTTCTAAATATGACCTATTTATCATATCTCCTTCTGCATTATATATTGCTAATGACATATATAATTTTGCAGAAGATCCCACAGAAACTGTAGCATGGGAGGGAAGCTCTTCTCACATCAGCGCTCAAGATGAAGTGCCTCCACATATTAAAACTGTAACGACTCCAGCGGAAGTAGTAGCCACTCCAGGAGCCATGGCCACTAACAAATTCGTGGTAGCCTTCTTCACGAGAGTCTTATTTACATCCCTAGAGCCCTTGGTCCACCGAGTAATGAAGAGAGGGGATATTCCATTTAGTACAATCAGAAATCCCTCCTCATTTTTAATTAGAGGCATCCGCAGTCAAAGAGATGAGGCTCAGGCCACTTTCTTGGAACACATCTTGGACGAGCTAGAGGGATCAATTAAGGCTTATAAAGACCTTAAAAGAGGAGATGTTGAACAGCTAGTGAACGCAGAGTATGAAGCTATGGCTCGAGAGGCTGAGACTAATAAAGCCAATTTTGAAGCTTTCTTGCTAGCTTTCATAAGACAATCTTTTGAACTGGATATCCAGATTGCTGAAGCAGCTTCTATTATTGATCGTCATAAAGCTAAGGCTGCAGATGAAGAAAAGAAAGCTTCTGATCTGGAGGCTGAAATCGCTTGGCTTCAAGAAGAGCTTAAAGCCATCAAGCAGGGTGTAAAAGAAGAAACTCAGCTACATCAAGCTGCTGTCAATCAATTAGATATTTTGAAGCATCAAAAGGATAAATTTGACCGACTACAAAATGAAGAACTAGCCCGTCAAACGGCTGCTCTGCATCCATTTGACCCATAGTCAGGAAGAGTTGAAGCCAGGCAACGGGTGTTAGATTCTTGTATTGAAAAAGTCCAAGCTTTGTAGAAGCGGATTGTAGAACTCATCACTTACTCTTCAGAGTAAAATGATCAAAAATTGTTATCTTTTTTATCATGATGTATCTTTTTTGAACAGAAATAAAATAAGAAATTTTTTCTGTAGTTCCATTACATGTTGTATACCTTGTTATAAATATAAGTAATAGAATAGAAAATATATTCAGAGGTACTGAACGTGATATATTTCTTGATTTAGAAAATAACGATATTTATTATATCTGCTCAGAGGTAATGTGGACGTGGCAGAATATATTATTTAAAATATTGTTATTTCAATAGACAACTTTGTTAGAGGTAATAGGGACGTGACAAGCTGCTGATGCAGATAATCGAAATTCAGAGGTGTGAAGGACGTAAATTCTTTTTATTTACAAGAAAGTAAATAAAAGATGATAGGTATTAAGATTAATGAATATATGGATGAACAGTCAGACTTTTTTTTAATATAAATGAATAGTCACCTCAGTTTTCGAGGAAGAGACACTGATTGAATGAATAGTCATTTTGTTTTTCGAGGAGTAGAATGAATGAATGAACAGTTTGACTTCTTTTGAAGAAGAAAAGTCATATCGATTCACGAAGCCGATCATCTAGTCGTTCTGTCTATAAATAGAACAAAACATCTGTAAATATTATCAACTATTTTTTTTGTTCAAGATGTCTTCCAAAGATTTGCTCACTCCGAAGATCAAAGATATGACTGAGACGCTTTCTGCTGAGCCTCCGGCTCCTCCTCAGAAAGAAGCGGATGAAGGTTCGGTCGTTCCTGTACCAAAGCAGGATCTGATTGCCAAGTTGGTGGAGCCTGAGAAGACTGCTGAAGAAGAAGCTGTGAGGATTGCTGCCTGTGAGTTGTTGGTGTGTTCAGGCAATGAGATGTTTGAATTGCTGGCAAACCATATATTTAATCTTGAAGGATCGGGTCCTCGTCCCCGTCTTTGATATTATGTAGCTCTTTTTGTTTTTGAATAAAAAATGAATTTTATTTATATAATTTCTCTGAATGACAAACATTTTACTTTTATACATAATATTTCTTGAAAAATTTGCTATTGATAGGCATCATAGCAATTCTGCCATCCATATCTATTAGTTGATAGGCTCCATTTGAGAAAACCTTGTTTACTTTATACGGACCTTCCTATTTTGCCTCGAACTTGCCTTTGCTCATATGAGTCTTAGTCATAGGACGTCTGACTGTAAGAACTAGCTCGCCTTCCTGAAATGTTTGCACTTTGACATTGCGATTGAAAGCTTTTAATATACGGGCTTGATAAAGTTCGATATGTTGCTGAGCTAGTAGCCTTTTCTCATCAAGCGCCTCCAATTCATGAAGCCGGAGACGATCAGTATTTTCCGTAGTAAGTTCATTAGCAATAGCAATTCTCAAGGATGGAATTTGAATTTCTAGCGGTAAGACATCTTCGCATCCATATACCAGAAAAAAAGGTGTACAGCCTGTAGGATTACGGACTGTAGTGCGATAAGCCCATAGACATTCTCCAAGTCTCTCACTCCAATTATGTTTGTTAATAGAGACAAAATTTTTAAGGAGTTTGATAATAGTCTTATTGAATGCTTCAGCTAACCCATTAGCTGCAGGATTATAAGCCGTAGAAGCAACATTATTGATTATGTTGTCATCACAGAACTTAGTAAACTTCTAACTGAGGAATTATGGCCCATTATCATGGATTATCCGATGAGGTACGCTAAATCTGTATATCACATGATGTTTGACAAAATTGATGACACTACTAGTCTTTACTTCAGCTAAAGGTATGGCTTCAGTCCATTTAGAGAAATAATCGATTATAGCTAAGATAAACCGATGTCCTTTAGAGGAAGGAGGATTTATTGAACCAATTATATCCATGCCCCAAGCTTCGAAGGGCCATGAAGCAGCAATTGGATAAAGAAATTTCGATTGTTGGTGAATGAAATCTGCATGAATCTGACATGTACGGCATTTTCTTGCATAGTCAATGGCATCTGATACCATAGAAGGCCAGTAGTAGCCCATACATCGGATACGATCTTGTAATTTAGGACCGGGTTGATGTGCTCCACAAACGCCATTATGAGCTTCGCATAATATTTGCTTTGCTTCATCACCAGTAAGACATCTTAAGAGTAATCCATCAAAAGTTCGTCGAAAGAGAGTTTTGGTAGTATGATTATAATAGAATCGAAGCGATCGACGATGAATACTTGTAGCTTCCTTAGGATCTTCAGGTAGTATGTCATAAACTACAAAGTCGATGAAAGGTACTCTCCAGTCTTCGCTAATGACATAGACTTCAGTTGAATTACTAAATTCAATATCATGGTTGTTTTTAATACAATATAGTTCTCTGTTGGAAATAACAACCATTTATTGTCTTTTGACTGGAATTGCTAAAACTGCAGCTAGGTTAGCTAAGGCATCAACTTCTGTGTTAAATGCTCGACGTACATGTTCAATGAAGAACCCTTTGGATGAAGAAGCTATTCTAATTGCCGCTTCGTGGTAAGGTACCAGATCTTGATGTCGAACTTCGTATATGCCTCTAACCTGATTAACAATCAGCCTAGAATCACCATATACTTCGAGATATTCAATATCCAGTTGTTTGGCTAATTGGAGTCCAATGAGCAAAGCATTGTATTCTGCTACATTGTTAGAGCATGATTCATTTAAGGAATAAGCTCTCTGAATAGCTAATCCATCTGGCGAAATATGAACAATTCCTACTTCAGCAACAAGGGTGCCTCCAGGTCCGATTCTAGATGTTCCGTCGAAGAACAACCGCCAAGTAGAAAATTCTTCTAAGATCATATTTGATTCCAATGTCTCATCTGGAATTTCGTCATAGAGCTTAGATGTCTCAGGGACAAGATGAGCTGCTAAGAAATTAGCCAATGCTTGTCCTTTTACAGACTTTTGCGGAACATACACCATATCATATTGTGCTAATAATATGGCCCATGTAGCAAGCCTAGAATTGAGTGTACTGGGCTTCTTCATTAAGACCCGAAGAGGATTAACACGGGAAATAACATAAATAGTTTGGCCGATAATATAATGTCTTGTCTTTTGAACAGCAAACATTAAGGCTAAACATTCCTTTTCTACCAGACTATAACGATGTTCAGCTCCAATCATCGTTCGACTAAGGTAGTAGATGGCTTGTTCATGACCTTCTTTGTTCTTCTGAGCCAGCAAAGCTTCTAATGAATGGTCTATCTCTTGGACATACATTAGGAAGGGTATTCCTGAAATTGGTGGTACGAAGACCGGTGGACTCATCAAATATCGTTTTATGTCATCAAATGCTCGCTAACATTCTTCTGTCCAGATGAAAGATACACCTTTCTTCATTAACTGAGTAAATGGTCTGCAACGTCCAGATAAATTCGAAATGAACCTCCTGATGTACGCAAGTCGACCTTGGAATCCTAGTAGCTTTTTTAGGTTACGTGGAAGACGCATCTCTTGAATGGCTTTGATCTTCTCAGGATCAACGTGTATACCTTTAGAGGTAATGATGAATTCGAGAAATTTGTCACTAGAGACTCCCAAGAAAGACTTGGTGGGATCATTTTAAGTTGATGATGGCATATTAGATTGAAGATAGTTCTTAAATCTTGGATGTGATCTTCCTTTAGACGACTCTTGACAGCAATATCCTCAACATAGCATTCGACAGTTTTCGTAAATGATCTCAAAAGATAGTGCTCATATCCCGCTAGTAAGTTGCACATGCGTTCTTAAGACCCAAAGGCATGATCGTATAGCAATATATTCTATCAGGAGTACGGAATGAGGTGTATTTTTCATATTTAGGATTCATCCGGATTTGATTGTATCCAGAAAACCCATCCAGGAAAGAGATTCGTTCGAATCCACAAGTATTATCGATCATGACATCAGTAATTGGGAGAGGGAATTCATATTTAGGGCAAGCGTCATTGAGATCTCGAAAATCTATGCACACACGAACTTTTTCGATCTTCTTCAAAACTGGTACAACGTTGGCTACCCAGTCAGGATGCTGTTCTTCTCTGATAAAACCACAAGCGATAAGCTTTTTGACTTCATCATCTATCGCATCCATCATCTCAGGCTTGAATCGTCGTTGTTGTTGTTTGACTGGCTTGGTATTAGGCAAGATGTTAAGCTTATGAGTTGCGACTTGAGGATCTAATCCTGGCATATCTTCATAACTCCAGGCAAAAACATCAATATATTCACGAATAAGGTGAATTGGTTCTTGCTTATCATCCTCTGGGAGATTTTTACTAATAAAGATTGGTCGTGGTACACCCTTCTCTCCAACATCGATCTGGATTAGTTGATCCTCAGTAGGTGGTTCTCGTTGTTCAAAATGGAGTTCCCACTGAGTGTCAATCCTTTGTGCCCAAGGATCTACTTCAGGAGCTTCTTCGATATCGTCTTCGTCACCTTCTGAGAATTTGACAGACACCATATTAGAAGATATTTTTATCCGATGGACATGACCAATACTAGTATCAAAATCCCTTGAGATAGAATCAGACGAGTTAGATCGTTCTTCTTCTTCTGACTCGGAAGCTTCTGGAGTCGAAAGTGGTGAAGTATAACCTAATCTCCGTTTTGTTTTGCTATAATATAGTTGTGATTTTCCTTTTGGAATAGAAATACGAATAGGGGTTCGCCTTCTTTTTCCACTATTGAGACCAGTTTTGAAATCATAGCCCATTTTACGGATGATTGCCTTAGATTGTGGACTATAACGACGTAATTGTAGCCTTCATGTATCATCTTTATTATAGCTATCGGGTATGATTCTTTGTTCTTCTCTTTTGTTAAAGAGTATAGGATTTTCGCCTTTCTTTCGAGAAGGTACTAGAAAGAACGATTCTTGTATTGAATCCAATGATACCGTATTTTGGAGAGACGATACGACTCCAATTATAAGTAGCTTAAAGTTATTTAGCATATCTAAATAATATTGAGCATAATAAGAGACATCAGTATACTGCAAAGGAGATGCTTTATTGATCTTTACATCATCATTTATAACAGGACCTTTCGCCTTAACATGCTTAGTCAGATTGATAACCAGAGGGGGAGAAGAAGAACGAGAAGGAGGAAGGGGCTTTTTACGACGAAGGTTGATTACAAGTGGCTCAGAAGAGGTGAGCTCCCTTTGTTTATGACTAACACCAGGAGGCTGCTTCTTGTGAGAAGGAAGGTAGATAGTCAATGGTTTGGAAGACTGAGGATAGGAAGTCCGGCCTTTGACAGGGATCACGAAAGTATCATTCGTCACAGCTTTCTGTTCTTCATCAGTATCTATTGCCAATACCACTTTCATGAATTCCTCTTTGTATATGTGAGAGTCGTTACAGTACGCTTCAACCCCTTGAAAGGATTTAGGTCTGTAACCTCTTTTTGTACTTTTCCATTGCCATCCACATATTTGAAATACTGGTGGATAGTAGAAGGTACAATGTTGTGTTCATGGAAGAATGGTCTTCCCAGCAAAGCATTATATGAGCCATGATTATCAATCACGTAGAAAGTCACCTTTGTACAAAGATTACTAATTTGAAGTTTCAGGCATATCTTTTCTAAAGGTTCACTTCTCCCTTGATTGAAACCCAAGATAGTAGTAATAGTTGTTGAAAGATTGTGCACCGAGATCTTCAAAGCATCCAGCAAAGTCTTTGGCATGTTGCTAAGTGTAGATCCTGGGTCAATTAGAATGCGATCGACCTTCATGGTATCTACATATCCTGTGAAGTAGAGAGGACGATCATGGCGATTATTCTCTAACAGCATGTCATCATGTGTAAAAGTGATATTAGGAATTAGTTCAAATACACTATGACAATGTGTACAACTAACAGACTCTTTTTTTGGCTTCTTGAGGAGAGCAAGACAAGCATCAGCCTGCATCAAAGCTTCACTTAATGTCTCTCGAATTTCTTTTGAAAGACGTAAGAGTTCAAATATCGATAATCTCGCTGGAGTGTTAGCCAATTGAGCCGGTATATCAAAATTATATGGCCTTTCAAGTCCGAGGGATGAGGACTTTTTCAATACTTTGTCAAAGCGGACATGTTATTTTCCCTTATCTGCTGATGTAGGTTTAGGAGAAATTGGTTCCACTACTGGTAAAGATGCAGATGGTATGTTTTCACCAGGGGAAGATGATGCCGGAGGAACATCAGGAGATGGGGCAGGATTCTCTTAAGTTTTGGGATATTCTCTGAGATAAGGTTTTCCAGATCTGGTACCGATTAGAATTTCTTTTTCTGCTATCGATTCAAAGGATACCATGTTGCAGCTCTTGGATTTAGTTTTGGAGCGCTTCTTTTTATTGGAAGAGGAAGGCGCTTCAAAGTCTGCCACTAGATCTGGATGAATCAATATAATTTCCCCTTTGTCAGTGGATAATGGAACAAGACCCTCATTTTTGGGAGGTGGAAGATTCACAATCTCGAGAGTAGCCCTTGGGATGGGGACAACACCATCTTGCACTAGTTGAGGTAGAAAGTCACCAAATTGTACAGAGACGACATTAGCTGTCACTGTCTTCTCATCATGTTGGAGAGTAACTGTACCAGAGTTGACCATTTCTTAGATTTTGCCTTTGTGCACATAACATCCTCGGGTTGGATGCCCTATAAATCTGTAATAAACACAATATTTAGGGTGGTCAGCCTTACCCACTTCTTCTGGCCGTTTTGCCTCTGGCAGTTGAAGCTTATTACTTTTGATCAAGCAATCGAAGATGCTCATAATATCATCTTCATCAAAATAATATTCTACTTTTGGACGAGGTACTTTTTGTGGTGGTACTGATGGAGTGGGTGCCGTCTGAGTGATATTAACAACCAATGGCTCCTTACCCTTTAGATTGATGGCCAATGTTTCTTTACCCTTACGATTGTTCTGGCGACTATTACCATCGGGTGTATAATGCTCATCTTGGTTAGGATTGTTCATTTGAACTCCTAACTGTTTGAATTTCTCAGCACTAACCTCCGCCGCTTTGGCATTTACAATGAAAGAAGGCCAATCTTGAAATTATGTAGATCTCGTCCACATGCTGATGATAGGCAACAGGTTTGATTTGCAAGTGTCTATTGTTACAGCAGATGGAGTTCCTAGAGGCATTTTAAGTGCCTCTCGGTGGACTCTTTAAATGAAACTCTCTGTGGATTCATTGTGTCTTTGCTTAATTTTGATAAGGGCAGACATAGTCATATCATTGACCCCCTCATAGAATCGTTCCAAGAACATTTGCTCACTACAGGAATTTGTCAGAACAGCAACGTTACAAAACGTCATTAATCTCGGCCAAAATGTCGCTAACCTAAATTAGCGACGTTTTCAGTGGCATTTTGGAAACGACGGAAAAAAATGTATCGCTAATCGAGAAAATGTCGCAAAACGTCGCTATGGCGACGTTGATAACGTCGCTAATTAGCGATGTCATTTGCGATGTTTTCTTGTGGTCGTCGATTAGCGACACAGTAGCTACGTTTTTACGACGATGTGGTGGCATCAGATTGTTTGCCACGTCAACAATTTAGCGACATTTTTAGCGACGTTTATATTCGTCGCTAACTGTTAGCGACGAACATAACCGTCGCTAAAAACGTCGCTAAATTGAAAAAAAATTAAAAAAAAGAATCAAGAATGCAAATGTACAATCTAAAATATAGAATCCAATCCAATACAAAATACAAAATCTAATCCCTGGGTTCGCCGACCCCTTCAGTGGAACACTCAACACCGGCACGCACAATACAATCCAGAATAGACCAAAAATAATTGGTCGTCTCCTCAAGCCTCTCAGAACATCACAATATGCATCACACATCACACAAACCAATATACATCACAATATGCATCACACATCACACAAACCAATATACATCACACACCAAAAAACAAATATCCATCACAATATTCAAAGGAGGTATATCCATCAAAACAAATATCCATCACAATATCCAGAGGAGATATATCCATCAAAACAAATCCAGTCAATATATGTATCTACTGTCGTCTATGCTGGGGCAGATAGAACTCCCTCAGCCAGCATGCATAAGTAGGATCCACGGCAGCCAGCTCAATATCCAGAGGAGATGGATGACTGGAACTCCCGGTGGAACTGCCCTCTGGTGCCATCTCCTCTTTCACAGCTCCCTCGGCTTTAGGAATTACTTCTGGAGCAGCTCTCTTGGTGGAACTGCCCTCTGGTGCCACCTCTTCTTTTACAGCCATTTGTGCTTCCCTCAAGCGAGATCCTCGGGTCTTAGGTGCCATCTGTGAGAACGGGTGCCATCTCGTTTGAGTACATTTTCGAAAGCAGATAAAATACAAAAAATTTGATTTTTTGCCAATTGTGAGAACGGATGGCTCAGAACACAACCCAAAATTCATTCTAGCATACATTAGTATGAATCATCTATGTTTTGTACATATGGTGTAGTATATGTTCTTATCGAATCTAGTATCTGAAGGATATAACAGAATCAAGATGAACCCACATAATGTAATACTAAGACATCATCTACTACAAAAAGATATAGTGATAGGTTGTCGTATCATCATTGCCGAGAGATAAGGGTCAGAAGACAGTCAACTTCATCTACGTCTACATAGTTTCTGCCTCGCCAGTCGAATGGCTGCAGGGACTATGTCCTGATCACCATGTTATAATATAGATTAATGGAAATGGAGCTGGAGCTGGAGCCAAAATACAGAATCTAAAATACAAAATACAGAATCCAATCATTGGGTTCGCCAAAAATACAAAAACAAGATTGACACACAGTACTAATTCATATCTGTTTTACGTGTGAGAACGGATGGCTCAGAACATAACCCAAAATTCATTCTAGCATACATTAGTGTGAATCATCTATGTTCTGTACATATGGTGTAGTATATGTTCTTATCGAATCTAGTATCTGAAGGATATAACAAAATTAAGATGAACCCACATAATGTAATACTAAGACATCATCTACTACTAAAAGATATAGTGATAGGTTTTCGTATCATCATTGCCGAGGGATGAGGGTCGGAGGACAGTCAACTTCATCTACGGCTATATAGTTTCTGCCTCGCCAGTCGAATGGCTGTAGGGACTATGTCCTGATCACCATGTCGTACCATAGATTAATACAAATGGAGTTAGAGCTGGAGCCAAAATACAGAATCTAAAATACAAAATACAGAATCCAGAATGCAAATGGAGCTGGAGCTGGAGATACAATCCAGAGATTGACACAGTACTAATTCATATATGTAGTCCAATACAAATAGTCTAATACAAACACAACCCTATACAAATAGTCCAATACAAATAAGTACTAATAGCTAATGACAACCACACAGCTCACGCAAACGCTCAGTGATACGATCATGCAACCACTTTGAATAAGTGGGATCGACGACGGCAGGAGAGATGCCGTCTATTGCAGGAGCTGGACGAATAGAACTGTCGGTCTCACTAGCTACCGGTGACACTGCCTCATTAACAGTAAGAGGAGCCACCTTAGCATTCAGTGTTTTCCTCAAACGACGTGCTGCTGCTCGGGTCATGGGTGCCATCAAGTAAGATTGATATTCACAAATAATATAATTGTAACATAAGCAAGCTAACTAAAGGAACCATCATCTCGTTTGAGTACATTTTTGAAAGCAGATAAAATACAGAATATTTGATTTTTTGCCAAGTGTGAGAAAGGATGGCTCAGAACACAACCCAAAATTCATTCTAGCATACATTAGTGTGAATCATCTATGTTCTGTACATATGGTGTAGTATATGTTCTTATCGAATGTAGTATCTGAAGGATATAACAGAATTAAGATGAACCCACATAATGTAATACTAAGACATCATCTACTACTAAAAGATATAGTGATAGTTTGTCGTATCATCATTGTCGAGAGATGAGGGTCGAAGGACAGTCAACTTCATCTACGGCTACATAGTTTCTGCTTCGCCAGTCGAATGGCTGTAGGGACTATGTCCTGATCACCATGTCGTAGCGTAGATTAATGCAAATGGAGCTGGAGCTGGAGCTGGAGCTGGAGCCAAAATACAGAATCTAAAATACAAAATATAGAATCCAATCCCTGAGTTCGCCGAAAATACAAAAACGAAGATTGGCACACGGTACTAATTCATATATGTTTTAATTGTGAGAACGGATGGCTCAGAACACAACCCAAAATTCATTCTAGCATACATTAGTATGAATCATCTATGTTCTGTACATATGGTGTAGTATATGTTCTTATCGAATCTAGTATTTGAAGGATATAACAGAATCAAGGTGAACATACATAATGTAATACTAAGACATCATCTACTACTAAAATGTATAGTGATAGGTTGTTGTATCATCATTACCGAGGGATGAGGGTCGGAGGACAGTCAACTTTATCTACGGCTACATAGTTTCTGCCTCGCCAGTCGAATGGCTGCAGGGACTATATGTCCTGATCACCATGTTACCACTTAACCAACCAACAAAACTACTTATAACAAATATCGACACTATCGGTGCTTTCTGCCCCCCTCCCTTCCCCCACCAACAACCCCTAACCCTAACCATAACCCTCCCCTCCATACAGCCCCCCTCCTCACCCCTACCCCTAACCCGAACCCTAACCCTCCCCTCACCCCTACTCTCCTCCCCCAGCCTCCCCCACCCCACTGCTCCCCTCCCCCAGCCGCCCCCACACCCCTGCTCCCCTCATCCAGCCGCCCTCACCCCACGCCCCGCCCCTCCCCCTACATGTTGACACAAAATCACAGTCAACCAAATATTGATCAGATGAACAATATGATACTTGTCATAATTCAATATAACACATCAAGACAGAACTCAGTGCGAGACGGACGTCGGCTCTATCTTGCAGCATGCTCAGTTTTTGAGTCTGTACTTTTACTTTTATTTAGTCTAGATAAATGTAAACTGAGTCGCACTGAGTAGTTTAGGCCTATACCTATCTCCCAACCACAAACCAAAAGCTCCACCAAACCAAACTGGCCTACATAGCCTATTTGAGCAAATCTGTCTCATAGAGACAGAGTTCAGGCCGAACTCTGCCTCCACACAGAGTTCGGGCCGAACTCTGTTTCCTAAATTACAGGACCCTAATTTTTAGGGTTTGCTATATGCTAGTTGTCCAATGGCAAAAAATTTGAATTCTTGACACAGAATTCTGGCCGAATTCTGCCTACCCAGAACCCTATAAATAGGCCTTGAATTTTCTCATTTCAAATCATCCAATCTTCTCTTCTCTTTACAAAGCCTTATACATGCCTTAACCTTCTTATATACTAGCCACAAGCTCCCTAAGCCTCAAAGTGCTCGGTGCTATTCTGTTAGAAGTTTGTGCAAGAGTCAAGAAAGTCGCTTAGAAAATTCCAAGCATCGCTACTGCGATCTATGTAAGAAGTTGACGTGCTCTTTTGAAGAAAAGGTACGGGATGTAACTAC
Organism: Iris pallida; assembly: GCA_029216955.1. Taxonomy (NCBI): domain Eukaryota; kingdom Viridiplantae; phylum Streptophyta; class Magnoliopsida; order Asparagales; family Iridaceae; genus Iris; species Iris pallida. The sequence continues at coordinate 3,309,742 of JANAVB010002998.1, forward strand.
TATTTCACAAATAGTAGATTTAATCCTTAGCTAGATTTCTCAGGCCTGGACTAGTCCTCCACGAGGAAAACCAGGTTAAAATCGGCTGTGTTTGCGTATGCTCTCTTGCTCGATAGTTTTCGTATTTCCTCTGATTATTTACTTTGGTGATAGAGTTTAATTTTTTAATTAGCTATTATTGTCATAAACTCTATTCACCCCCCTCTAGAGTTGCCTACATGTTCTTCAATTGGTATCAGAGCTCTGTTCTCTCAACAAGGACTAACATCCTAGAGCTGATCCATGGCAACCACACAACCTATGTTTTTCAATCATGGTGAAGGACAGTCCACTCATAGGCCACCCCTATTTGATGGAACAAACTACACCTATTGAAAAATAAGGATGAGTTTTTATCTCAAGTCTCTAGACTTTGACCTGTGGACCATTATCACTGATGGTTACAAAAAGCCTGTCAGAATAGTTGTCAAAGGAGATCTCATCGAGAAACCCAACGACAAATATTCCGACGAAAAACAGAAACAAGCAAGTCTAGACGCTAGAGCTATTAATGCTTTATTTTGTACAATAGACATGAATGAGTTTAACAGGGTCTCGACATGCACTACCTCGCACAAAGTATGGAAACTTCTAGAAGTGAAGCATGAAGGAACCACCCAAGTCAAGGAGTCGAAAATTAGTCGTCTCACTCAAAAATACGAGGCGTTCAAGATGAATCCCAATGAGACGATCACCCAAATGTTTACAAGGTTCCTTGACGTCATTAATCCTCTGTCATCTCTTAGAAAAAAGTATACAAATCATGAGAAGATCCGCAAGTTACTTAGGGGGCTACCAAAAATTTGGAACCCCAAGGTAACAGCCATCATAGAAGGCAATAATCTCACCACAATGTTGATGGAAACTTTGATGGAAAAGCTGATGACCCACGAGCTTGATCTCAAAGACTTCGACGAACCTGCTCCAAAGGCAAAAGAGATTGCCCTAAAAGCCCATCGTTGAAGGGCTGATACTGAAGATACTGACGACGACAAATTCGAAGGTGATGATCAAGCTCTTCTAGTCCGCAACTTCAAGAAGTTCCTTTGTTTCAATCGAAGAAAGAAGGAACAATAAGAAGATGACGAGGAAGAACCAACGTGCTACGGCTGCAAAAAGACTGGACACGTCCGAAATGACTGTCCCTTCGTAAAAAAACGTAACAGATATGAGAAGCCTTACAAGAAGTCTTCCTCAAGAAATATGCCAACACTGGCATTTGGCATGAAAGCGAAGCAAGTGATTCCGAGGAAGAAAAGGACTCTCCTTAAGACACCGCAAATGTCTGCCTAATGGTAACATCCGAAAAGGTAACTAATGAAACTCTTGATGACTTCACTTTTGACGAACTTGGCGATGCGTTTAATGATTTACTAAATGACCACAAGAAAGCCATTAGTAAATATAAGCATGCTAATGAGAAGATCAAATGCTATGAAATAGAGATTCAAAACCTTTCTTCTTTGCTTGATAATATTAGAGACACTCCACCCACGGAAGTCACTGATGAGGTGTCCAAGCTTAAGTTAAGCCTACATGATGTCGAAGCACTTATTGAAAAGCAAACACGTGAGATGACAGCACTCAACACTGAGCTTGCTGAAGAAAAGAACAGACACAAGATCTCTATTGCTAAGATTGATGGTTTAAATGCTAAGTGTAATAAACTGCATGTTGTCGCAAAGAAATTAGAGATTAGATTGGGAAAACAGGTTGCTCAACCTCAAATCTAATCACATAAAACACACAAAAACATAAGACCACTAATAATAGTAAAACACGTCACCCACATGCAGTACGTAAATATGCTTATATGTACACGTACTCCCATGCAGCATATAAACCACATGCACATAGATATTATTCTCATAACTATCATCCTGCTACTATATATAGTCACTACCATCATGCTGCGCATAGACATAATCATCATCCTGCTACAACATATGGTCACTATCCTGCTGTTCCACACAATTATCACCAAGCTGCATATAGACATCACCATCATCATGCTCCCAATACTAATAGGCATGCTACTTGCACATACTGTGGATTACATGGTCACATCTCACCACAGTATAAAATTAGGAAATTAGTGGATATCAATCTATATACATGTGTATCGAAGACTAATATTTCAGGACCCACAAGAACTTGGGTACCAAAGGTTACATCTACTCGTAATGTAGGTGGACCTTCCTCCCTCAACTAAAAGCATGTGGATTCTCGATAGTGGATGCTCGCGACATATGATGGGAGACGAAAATCTTTTCGTATCACTATCGATGAAGAGGGAAGGGTATGTATCCTTTGCTAACAATTTAAAGGGCTATATCATAGGTAATGGTACTATTGGTTATTCTCCTTCTCTTGTAATAAAGGATGTCTGCCTAGTGATCGAGTTAAATTATAACCTGCTCAGCATAAGTCACCTTGCTGATCATGGACATGACATTAACTTTGGACAAAATAAATGTAATATTTATGATAGGTCAACGGGAGACATTGCTTTTGAAGGGATAAGAGAGAATAACATATACATTTTCTATCTATCTGGAAACATTAACAGTGCAGGAAGATGCCTCTACACCCACAAGGATGAAAGATTGTTGTGGCACCAGCGTCTTGGTCATGCCAATATGGATACTATATCCAGGCTATCAACAAAAAAGCTAGTAAGAGGTTTGCCCGACATCACATTCAAGAAGGACACGGTATATGCCGAATGTGAACTGAATAAGGTAACCAAATCTTCATTTTATTCCATAAACACTGTAAGTACTACTAGATCCTTGCAATTACTACACATGGACTTATTTGGTCCTAGTAGAGTAGCCAGTCTTGGTGGAAAACTCTATGCTTTTGTTATAGTAGATGATTTTTCTAGATTTACTTGGGTTTTCTTTCTTTTAAACAAAAGCGATGCTATTTCTGTTTTTAAAATTTTTCCTAAAAAGGTTCAAAACGAAAAGGGCTACATGATTACTCGAATCCGAAGTGATCATGGAGGCGAATTCGAAAATTCTGATTTTGAAAAATTTTGTGATTCAAATGGTTTTGATCATGAGTTTTCTTCTCCTAGAACTCCTCAACAAAATGGTGTTGTGGAGTGGAAGAATAGGACTCTTGGCGATATGGCTAGAGTCATGTTGAATAAATTTTTACTTCCGAAATATTTTTGGGCTGAAGCTGTCTGTACAGCGTGCCATATTTTAAATAGGGTACTTATTCGACCTGTTACGAAGAAAATACCCTATGAGCTTTGGTTTGGAAGAACTCCAAATATTTCATATTTTAGAGTGTTCGATCGGTTGTCGATGTTTTATCCATAACACCAAAGACAACTTAGGCAAATTTGATGCCAAAGCTGACGATTGTATTTTTTTTGGCTATGTTGCCAAGAGCAAGGGATATAGAGTGTTCAACAAACGCTCATTGATTGTAGAAGAGTCTACAAATATATCTTTTGATGAGAAAAATAGTACAGCAGCTACTCCTGACGATGATGTTGAGATATCAACTTCTACGCCGATGAATACCACCCCTAAAACTAACTCTCTAGAGGGCTTACCGAAGAAATTTGCATTCAAGCCGTCACATCTAGAAAACTTGGTAATAGGTGAGGTATCACGCGGAGTATGTACTCGATCATCGTTAAGAGACTCCATTGCTAGCACTTCTTTCATTTCATAAATTGAGCCTAAAACTGTTTTAGAAGCTTTTAATGATGAGTTTTGGATTTCAGCTATGCAAGAAGAACTCAACCAATTCGAAAGGAGCCAGGTTTGGGAACTTGTTCCTAAACCAGCTAACCATTCGATCATTGGTACTAAATAGGTTTTTTTGTAACAAAGTAAATGAAGATGGTTCAGTCACTCGCAACAAAGCTCGTCTAGTAGCTCAAGGATACAACCAAGTGGAAGGTATCGACTACGATGAGACGTATGCTCCTGTTGCAAGACTTGAATCCATTCGAATGCTTTGTGCCTTTGCAAACTTTCAGAACTTTAAACTTTTTCAAATGGATGTCAAAAGTGCTTTTCTGAATGGATTTATTAAGGAAGAAGTTTTTGTAAAACAACCCCCTGGTTTTGAAAATTACAAGTTTCTCGACCATGTTTTCAAACTCAAGAAAGCGCTATATGGCCTGAAACAAGCCCCCAGAGCTTGGTATGAACGCCTAAGCAATTTCTTGCTAGATAAAGGCTTTCAAAAGGGAAAATTGACACTACACTATTTATAAAAAGTTTTCAAAACACTATTCTTTTAGTGCAAATTTTTGTTGATGATATCATATTCCGTTCTACTAATGAAAATCTATGCCAAGATTTTGCTAAGTTTATGCAGAACGAATTTGAGATGACCATGATGGGGGAGCTCACCTACTTCCTTGGATTGCAAGTCAAACAAACTTCGTAAGGAACTTTTATCAGCCAGTCAAAATACACAAAGGATATGCTGAAGAAGTTTGATCTTGACAACGTCAAACCAATCCGCACCTCTATGGCTACTACGACCAAGCTGGAACCTGATGAAAGCGACAAACCTGTTGACCAACGTAAGTATCGAGGTATGATTGGTAGTTTACTCTATTTAACTGCTAGTCGTCCCGATATCATGTTTAGTGTTTGTCTGTGTGCTTGCTATCAAGCTAGTCCTAAGGAATCACACATGTCCGCCGTTAAAGCGTATCTTTCGATACCTTAAGGGTACTGGTACAGTGGGCTTATGGTATCCCAAATCCACATCCTTCGACCTTATTGGTTATTCGAATGCTGATTTTGCAGGATGCAAAGTCGACCGTAAAAGTACAAGCGACATGTGTCATTTGTTAGGCAAGGCTCTAGTCTCTTGGTTTAGCAAGAAGCAGAATTCTGTCGCACTATCCACAACAGAAGCTGAATATATCGTAGCTGGTCGTTGTTGTGCACAAATTCTGTAGATGAAACAAACCCTTGCAGACTACAACCTATCTTTTATGCACATTCCTATATTCTGTGATAACACTAGTGCTATCAACCTTACTAAGAACCCAATATGTCACTCACGCACGAAACACATTGAAATTCGTCACCACTTTTTGCGTGATCACCAGCAGAATGGCACTATAAACCTAGAATTTATTGACACTGATCATCAGCTAGCAGATTTTTTTACTAAACCACTATCCAAAGAGCGTTTCAACTTTCTTTGTCGTGAACTAGAAATTTTGGATGAAGCGGTTATTCATTAAAGTAACCTGCATAAATATCGATTATTTCATGGTTTCTTATGATGATTTTGTTATGGGTACAAGCCGAAAGTGTCCTTCTGACAACAAGGCGTAAAAGCCTAAGCGACACGGTGCACTAGTCTCCGGACTACTGCTAGCTGGGATCTGGCCCCTGCAGCTACCCCATGACAATCTCACCATACTGAATTGTGTCATGAATCCTTATTTATTATATGGTTTACTTTCATTTATAATTTGCTAAAATTCAAATTTTCGAGCTTCATTTTCATTCCATTGATTCAGCTTCTTGAAATCTTTTACTTGATTTTTTCACTTTTAAAAAATCTAAAATTTCATGTCCATCCTTTTTTTTCAACCTAGTATTGATTTCAACTTCATTTCAGTCTGGTTTCTATTCTGGCCCAAGAACACAGAATTCGGGCCGAACTCTGTCTAACACAGAGTTCGGGCCGAATTCGGTCTGTTCCTTCCAGAACAGCAGTCGGGCTCAGCCGCTAATCTATGTTTTGATCCAATGGTCTATATTGTATCCGACCATTCGAACCCCTATTCTTTAAACCGGTCTCTCCCTCTCTCTCTTCTCCATCGCCTCCTCCAAAACTACTCAAAACTCTTTCTCTTCAAACCCTAACCCTAGATTTCTATTTCTAGTGAGATTTTCTTCTCCAAACTCAAAGGGAAGATCTCTTGCATCATTCTCCTCCATCCTCCATAATCTTTTTGAGGTATAATTTCTTCTTTCTCATCTCAATTTCATATTTTTCCTATTTCCTCATGGCACCTAGGTTGTTTAATCAAGGAAAGAGGGCTCGTACTGAGGGTGCGTCCTCATCGAATCCTCCTCCTCGTGATGAACCTATTCACCCTTTGTTCAATCCACCTCGTCCTATTGACTCCGACACGTTCGATGATCAAATATTTGTGTCACTAGAAGCCTCAAACGAATTGTTTAGTGATTTTCGATCACGTCCTGTGTGTGCGGGCCATCCTATCAACTTCACCATATTTTCAACTTATGACTCATTGTTTCATGATTTGTGTCTTGATGAACTAGTTACTACTAATTCACTCATCTATTTGAACGCCATTTAAATATTTTATTGTAATCTTACTTTCGATGATACACATTTATATTCTCGTGTTGCTGGTATTGACATATCCATCGATGACTTTGAACTAGCGAAATATCTTAAAGTTTTGGAGCCCAACTCATGGGAAAAACTTGTCGATGCACGCAAGTTTCAATTTCCCGATGGGTCTTTTCTTGAAAGCTTCAAGGACGATTTGTGTACCCCAAACACACGTCCACGAAAGCTTCTTTTAAAATATCTTAATCATTATTTTTACGAGCTTTATCGTATTGTCTTTTCCACGATCCTGCCCAAAACGGGATCGACTGATAAAGTTTCGTATTTTGAGATATCTGCTATGTATCACCTTCACTTCCATGTCCAGTTCAATCTTCCATGTACCATAATGGACTGGATGATCAATACTAGAAAGAAGCCACGATCTTTGGTCTATGCTCTCTATCTTCCTATGGTATTTTGTGCTTTTTATGTCCTTTTTGATGAGTGACAATTCCTTCCAGCCCCTGCCTTCCTATCTAAGGCAAGGCGGCTTCAGGCAGCTGTCGGATCTTCTGTTGAGTCCGAGCACTCTGATGCTCAGGCTGATGCACCTGCTCTTGGACAGCCTGCGCCCCCTCCTCCTGCTACTCTTGAGTGTATTCAGACGATGCTTCGCGATCGGTTCATATTGGTGGATGATCGTTGGACCCAGCTCGACTATCGTGCCACTCGGCAGATGAGTGCCATCAACAACTCACTGTATGACATCCGGTACTCTATGTCTCAGCATCCTTCTATGCCACTTCCTATGGAGCAGGATCCTACTCGCGACGGGTACCGTATAGAAGACCCTTGGGTTATGTCCTATCTGGATCCGGATGCGGCTTTCACGGATCCTCGTTGTTCGGATACTGATCCATCTGACGATGCTGGACCATCTCGAGCTCCGTTATGGATGTGTTCTCCTACCTGCTGCTGCTGCTGCTGAGGATCTTATGTTTCATTTTATGCACTATGGACTTATATTTTATGTAGTTATTTTATTGTATTACTCTATGTTATGTGACTTTTCAGACACTTTATGCAGTTTATTATTACTATGGTGTGCTTGCCAGTTACTCTCTTTATAAATTTCTATTTGTTTACATTTGCTAAATGACAAAAGGGGAAGAATTATTTGATATTCGATATTCATATTGTCTTCGATATTCATATATATTATATTGTCTATCTGTGTTATCTATGTTTTGGTAGAGATTGTGTTTATCAGGACAAAGGAACATTGGCTTACAAAAAAGCAATGTTTACGGGGGAGCTATTGCCTCCATGCACTAATTACGGGAGAGCTATTGCTTCTATACATGTGTCCAGGTAAGAACATTGAATATACAAATATCATTTTGTCAATTATCAATATGGGGGAGATTGTTGACACAAAATCATAGTCAACCAAATATTGATCAAATTGACAATATGATACTTGTCATAATTCAATATGACACATCAAGACAGAACTCAGTGCAAGACGGATGTCGGCTCTATCCTGCAGCGTGCTCAGTTTTTGAGTCTATAATTTTACTTTTATTAAGTCTAGATAAATGTAAACTGAGTCGCACTGAGTAGTTTGGGCCTATACCTATCTCCAAACCACAAACCAAAAGCTCTACCAAACTAAACTGGCCCACATAGCCCATTTGAGCAAATATGTCTCATAGAGACAGAGTTCGGGCAGAACTCTACCTCTACACAGAGTTCGGGCCGAACTCTGTCCCCTAAATTATAGGACCCTAATTTTTAGGGTTTGCTATATGCTAGCTGTCCAATGGCCAAAAATTTGAATTCTTGATACAGAATTCTGGCCGAATTCTGCCTACCGAGAACCCTATAAATATGTCTTGAATTTTCTTATTTCAAATCATCCAATCTTCTCTTCTCTTCTCTCTACAATGCCTTATACAAGCCTTAACCTTCTCATATACTAGCCACAAGCTCTCTAAGCCACAAAGTGCTCTGTGCTGTTCAGTTAGGAGTTTGTGCAAGAGTTAAGAAAGTCGCTTGAAAAATTCCAAGTATCGCCACTGCGATCTCTGTAAGAAGTTGACGTGCTCTTCTGAAGAAAAGGCACGGGGTGTAACTACTATTTCACAAATAGTGGATTTAATCCTGAGCTAGAGTTCTCAGGCCTGGACTAGTCCTCCACGAGGGAAACCAGGTTAAAATCGGTTGTGTTTGCGTATGCTCTCTTACTCTTTATAATTTTCGCATTTACTCTGATTATTTACTTTGGTGATAGAGTTTAATTTTTTAATTAGCTATTATTGTTATAAACTCTATTGACCCCCCTATAGTTGCCTACCTGTTCTTCACCACACATAAACACCCCTAACCCGAACCCTAACCCTACATTCCCTCCCCCAGCCGCCCCCCCCCGCCCCTCCCCCCCCACACACACCCACCCCTAACCTGAACCCTAACCCTAGGTCCCCTCCCCCCAGCCCCCCTTGTCACTTCCAGCCGCCCTCACCGCCCCTGCCCCACCCCTCCAGCTACCCACCACTCACCCCAAACCCCCCGCATCCCCCCTGTCCCTCCCCCCGAGCCACCCGTACCCCCCCTCCAACCACCAACAACAAAAATAGAGAGAGTGGGAGGGGGAGAGTCACGTACCGGAGAGGAAGGAGAGTTGCCGTAGAGAGTGAGAGTCGCCGGAGAGAGTGAGAGCGCGAGAGAGTGAGAGCGCCGGAGGGGGGAAGAGAGACTAAGAGAGTAAAATGGGGGGAAATGAATCGGCGGAGAATATAATTAGAATTTAGCGACGTTTTATACTAACGTCGCTAAATTAGTCGCTATTAGCGACGTCATAGCGATGTTTCATGACGACTAGCTCATGTAACTAATATACATCGTTGTCATGTCATTTTTTTGTCGCTAGTAGCGACTATTAGCGACATTTCAATTAAACGCCGCTAATATGCATAATTTAGCGACGTTATTCTAACGTCGCTAAATTTACATCGCCAATTGAGCAGATTTTAGTAGTGACTTGAAACCGGCAAAAGAAGTTATGCAACCATCAGACAAGCTACGATACCAATCGTATGCTGCACCGGCTAAACAATCGACGAACACCTTGGTAAGGAGAGCATCATTTGGCTGCAATTGGTCAGTCATCACTTCAAAGTGATTGATGTACTAACTTGGAGAAGTGCTGCCATCAAACAACATGATGGTTGGAAGCTTGTATTTAGGAGGAAATTGAACTTTCTTCCATTCTGTAGAATAAGGTTGTTTTATCTCTAGTCTTTGTAGACTATCTTTCTGCTTAAAGGCCTCAAACTGAGTGCGTAAAAGTTTTACAGCCTCGTTAGCATCCCCTAATGTTTGGGAGTTGGTGGATTGGTTAGAATTGTTAGGAGGAGGAACAACATGGTAATTACCACCCGCAGCACCAGACTGACTGGGAGCAACTTGGATTGGTACAGAAGCAACCTGAGGAGGAGGTACCCCCAGACTAACTTTAACCGGTACAGAAGATGCTATGAGCTCGAGATTTGTAGCTTGATTTATAACCGGTGTCACTGCATATTGAGCCACGATTATAGTGTGCATACTTGCGACCATTTTAGCCATGGTCTTCAGTTTGTCTTCCAGTACAGCATTTCGTTGTTCTTGACTGGCTGAACTAGAAGCGTCTTGGTCTTCTGTAATGGCATATGCTGTCACTTCTCTTGTCATTATTGACGATATAGTTTGCTCAGAGCTTTCACTATCTGCGTCAAAATCAGACAAAGAACCTTCTCCTAGATGAGTGATGGAAAGATCTTCCGGATTGAAGATATCTTGGTCCAAATTATGATTTTTTGATCTGGTATATTGATAGACCCCTTCACTAGATTCACAGAACTGTCCCAAGTATTACTGGCTCGGATTACGAGACGTGCTACGCTTTGAAGAATTTATGCCCTCAGTGTCTGGAGAAGCAATATTAACAGAAGCATATAACAGCTCGTCATCATCTTCCATCATGGGTTCAGGAGTTGAAGCATAATTCAGCCGATCGAAGACAGATCGTTTAGCTGATTGGCAACAACATTTGATAACCACTTCATGAAGGCAGTGGCATTCCGACGAGTGATCTAGAGGTGAGTGAGACATCTCTGTAATCTTCCATCTTTGTGTAAGACGTTCCCGGAGATCAGTCATCATTACAGGACGAGAAGAAGTAGGAGGAACATATTCCTTAATAATGTTAGGAACATGACTTCGATTCTTAAGATGCTTAGTTCCGTGAGTATACAAGGAAGTAATCAGCCCATTAGCATAAGTGATTGGGTCCTTCTCTTCAAACCTTTGTTTCTGGGATAAATTGACATTTGGCATAGGATTCTTGCATTTCACCGAAGTTGATACTGATTGACGCCTGTTGAGATAAGTACGTAAATCAGAGAATTCTGCTCCTGGTGCCTTTGTTTGAGATACCATCAATTTTTCTTGCTTGGATCTTGAGATATGTAAGGTTGGAAGATCTTGAGCATTTACCATAGGGGTAGACAAGATGCCTCTTTAATCAGTATTCTTTCCCCTGGCAGAGATTTGAAGAACTCTGAGTCATAGACTAAGGAAGATTGAGAAAAGACCAAAGGGTGCTTTCCTTTATTTTGTGAAGGGTTAGCTAAAAAGCGTTTTCCTCTATTTTGTTGTGAAACCACTTTAGGCACAGGTTGTGCCAGTTGAGAAAGTGTCAAAGGACCCTTCCCTTTGTTCAATTTTGTGCTAGCACTAGAACATTGTTTCTCCAAGTTCAGAACATGAGAAGTAGAGGGAATAGTTATGAAACTAGTTCCCTTGGGTTGCACCAGAGCAGCATGGTGTGCAAACTGCGCTTGAGCAGTAAAATGCATAGGTTGCACCATAGTAGAATGGGTTACTGGTTGCGCCTTAGCAGCAAGGTGAATGGACTGTGCCTTAGCAATAGAAATAGACTGCGCTCTGGCAGCAGAGGGAATAGACTGCACCATGGCAGCAGAGTGAGTAGACTGCACGCGGGCAACAGAAGAAGGCTGCGCCCTGGCAGCAAGGGTATTGGACTACGCCTTGGCAGTAGAGGAAGTAGACTGTGCCTTGGCAGTAAAGAGAATAGGTTGCGTGCGGAAATTAAGACAGTAGAGTGCACCTTGGCCACAAGGGGATTGGACTGCGCTTTGGCAGCAGAGAGAGTGGACTGCATGCGGGCAATAGAAGCAGGTTGCGCATGAGCTACAGAGACAGATTGTGCCTGGGCCACAGTGGCAGTTTGCGCCTGGGTATCAACAACTATGGAAGACTTAGGAGTCCGTACAGTTTTATTCTTGGTGACAGCCACAGTGCGCTTGCTACTCTTGTTTTTGATCATATCCTCGTAGGCTGTCTGGTTGACTTGAACAACCAAAGTCTTCTGCGTCTTGCCGATTGACGCAGCATCACATTGAGTTTTCACCTTCTCGTCGGAAGAGAAAGTCGTCCCCAGCAGGATCGCCATTTTGTTTGCAAAAACAAAAAGTTTATAACAAACTTGAAAAGAATCGTACAAAGTACAATAAATTCTAGGGAAGTACAACTTTAGGAATCTGATCAGAAGATGATCACTTTATCCCTTAGACTATGTGAACTTGAAGACTAGAGCCTTTAGAGAATACAGCAGCACCTTTACAAGAACTTTTGATCTCTGGTGATCTCTGTTATGCCTTGATAATGATTGGAAACTCTATTTATAGAGTTCTGGAAATAACTATTTTAGTAGTTATTCTGATGTACGCGAGGTTGAACTGCGCCACTTTGGATTGCGCCAACTTCAGGTTTCGCAACTTACATTCAGTTACTCGAACGTGCACTAACTATATTTAGACGCGTGGTATCATTTGATTGAAATGCGCATGGGTGTGTACAGAGTAGTGGACACGTTTTAAGAGATTAGTGGCATGTGCGCCACGTCATCCTGCTTTAGAACGTAACTTGCTTCAACTTTATCAAGTTGCACGAGCTTCAGTCAACGAGTCAAACTGTGCTTGATTAGGTTGCGCCTAAGCGCAACTCAGTGCATAGGCACGTGGTAGCATTTAAATATGCAAAGAGAATTTGTTCAGATTGTGCCTAGGCGCAACTCACAGAGTGCGCGGGACAGCTGTCATCAAATCATAACAGATCGCCTCGAGCGTCGTACTTCATTTATTCAAATTGTGCCTAGGGGCAACTCACAGAGTGTGCAGGACAGCTGTCATCAAATCATAATAGATCGTCTCGAGCGCTGCACTTTACGGGATTTGAAGAGATTTCCTTCGTTCACCGTGCTGTCAGTTGTCAGTGCTGTCAGTTAATGATAACAATTATTTCTTAGGCGCCACGTAGAGTTTAGCGTAATATGATGGGGCACAGTCTAATATTTAGCGCAGCCTAAGTAGTGGCGCTGCTTGATCTCTGAGCTTCATAACAGTGGCGCAGCTTGATTTTTGGGGCGCAACTTGATTGCTGTGCAATAAAAATATGGCGCAACTTGATTTTTAGGCTCTACAGATATATATGTATTGGTATAGAGATAAGATTGGCTTTAGGAAGAATTCTATCAGGATTAGGATTTTCCATAGATAATTGTTTATCTTAAACCAAGTATAATTATTTGAAACAATTTATGTCGATCAAAATCTATTAGTAGGTAATAATATCAATCTAAATTCAATTATTTAAATCGTATGAACTTAATTAAATCAAATAAGTATTTTAACCAAATCTAGTGTAATTATAATATATATTAGTCGGTAGAAATACTAATTTAAATCGATATCTAACATAATCATATAATTTTAAATCATATAAATTAAATCTGAAATTAAATAATTGTTTATCATAAAATATTGAAATATAAATTTGATATTATCAATAATTTAAATCATATATATTAGATTCGAAATCAAATAATTAACTACTATAATAATTTAAATAGCATTTAATATTTATCAAAAGTCAAAATCTTATAATTTAAAATCTAATTCAAATAGCGTAAATACTTGAAATAACCTTTAATGTTATAAGAGTAGTTTAAACCACATTATTCCTAATCATAATCCATTAGTAGATAATAATATCAATTTAAATCAACATTTAGTATTTATTAAATAATTAAAATGTATACTTAAATATATAATTTCAACATATAGATTCAAATATTTAACTCAATAATAAACTAGGTCCTTAATTTAAAATATATCTTAAAAGGCCTGGCAAAATTAGGGTTAGGGTTAGGGTTAGGGTTAGGGTTAGGGTTAGGGATTTGGGGAAATTTTGGAATTGGGGATTTCATGCAATTAGGGACGTGAGAAAAAGTTTTGATGAGAATTTTTTTATTTTGAACACAACTAAGTAAAATAAATAATCGTTTGAAATTCGGGAAGAGGAGTTACAGCAAATATATGTTGATGACATCATATTCAGATTTTATAATGAAAAACTTTGTCAAGAGTTTGCTAAGTGTATGCAAAGTGAATTTGAGATGAGTATGATGGGAGAGCTGAACTTCTTTCTAGGACTTCAGATCAAACAACACTCAAAAGGAACATTCATCAATCAAGCTAAATATACAAAGGACATACTGAAAAAATATGACTTCGACAATGTAAAGCCAATCGAAACTCCAATGGCTACATCAGCAAAGCTTGACACTGATGACAGTGGTAAACCTATCGACCAGCATAAGTATCGAAGTATGATTGGTAGTTTATGGTATTTAACTGCTAGTCGTCCTGATATTATGTTTAGTGTCTGCATTTGTGCACGATATCAGGCAAATCCTAAGGAATCACACTTATGTGCCGTTAAGCGTATCTTTCGATACCTTAAGGAAACTTCAATAGTCGGCTTATGGTATCCTAAAACCAAATCTTTTAACCTGATAGGTTACTCGGATGCGGATTTTACAGGATGCAAAGTAGACCGTAAAAGTACCAGCGGTACGTATCATTTCCTAGAAAAAAACCTTAGTCTCATGGTTTAGCAAGAAACAAAATTCTATAGCACTATCAACTACTGAGGCTGAGTATATCGCCGCAGAGCGATAGTGTGCTCAAATTTTATGGATGAAGCAAACCTTAGAAGACTACAATCTGCACTACACTAAGATTCCTATTTATTGTGACAACACTAGCACTATTAACCTGACTAAGAATCCTATATGTCATTCACGCACAAAGCACATAGAGATTCGTCATCACTTTTACGTGATCACCAACAACACAGGGATATTTGCTTAGAATTTGTTGACACAGATCATCAACTAGCAGACATTTTCACAAAACCACTAGCTGAAGACCGCTTTAACAATCTGCGTCGAGAGCTTGGCATACTTGAATTTTCAGATTCATAATGTAGTATGATTAGTAAATCAATTTATAACTAAAAACTTTGACCTTTATTAATGGACGTTATTTTGGGTACAAGCCAAAAGGGTCCTTCTGTCATATAGGCATAAATAGCCTAAAGCGACACGGTGTACTAGTCTTCGGAATACCGCTAGCTAGGATCCGGCCCCTACAACTAATCCAAAGTAATAAAAATTATTAAATGAAGAAGTGTGAAGGTTATACATTGAAGTTTATCAATTATACAACAATAATGACATTGAAAATACAAGTAGCCAAACTCGGACCGAGTTCGAATGGAACCTGTACGAATTTTCAGAACCAAACAACCGGCCTTAGTCTTTATAAACCCTAATATTCCCTCTTCTATTTTCCATCTTCCTACCGAGAATTGTAACTCCCCAGTCCCAAAATACGTAGAACTAGGAACGTAGACATGCCAGCCGTATAATAAATATACGTAAGCTGTAAAATGCAGTAGAACCATGACTAATCTCATCCACACAAATAAATGAATAAAAGATATCATATAATGATAATGAATTATCTTGATACAATATGTTGGGCGGAGACAAATCTACTACCAACAAGTAAAAGAAAAATAAATGACAAGAAAAATAATTTTTGGCAGGCGAAGCGAAGACGATTCAAGTACAATCATCCTCGAAGAAATAGCGATAATCACGGCTAGAGCTAGAGCACCTGCGAAAGACAAGAGCACACACCTGGCGAGATAACCAGGTCCTCAGAGGGACGTAACAAGACACATAATATCATGCCATATAAACTGAATAAATACTGCTAAAATAAATAAGGAATGCATGCAATAGGGTACCTAACCGTACTATAGTGAATATGCAATAAAGAACAAACCTTTGACGCTTGGGCCAGATCAGGAATATCAAGAATCAGGACCGTACCTTCCACTGGAGATACCCGGCAATCAGGACCGTACCTCCCACTGGAGATAACCGACTATCAGGACCGTACCTCCCATTGGAGATAACCGACAATCAGGATAATGCATATATGACCCATACATTAAGGAACTGTTCTTCCCACCCAATGCCTATTATGTTGTATCCACAACATAAAACCTCTATTAACCGCTAAGTCAAACTAAGCATGCAACCTCTATTAGCGGTTATTCCTATCGCACGACTTATACGTACCGGTGGCCAACCAGCCACGCATGTCCGTATTCTACATACGACACACAACTTCGTGGCACAACGTGTCAAGGCCAATGAATGCAACACACAAGGTGGTCCCTTAAATCTAGGTTTAATGTGTAAGAAAAATAATACATAGCAGGAAATATAACTGAACAGTAAATTCTAACAGGTTATGCCATGTATCACAGTTTATTTTACATAAAAAAAATAATAAATAATGCATAAAATATGAGCTAAAATAAATAAACAGCAAATGGCAAGGTGTCTTGCCTGGTAGAACGCCTGGTGTACTGCAATGATCAATGTGGCACGAACTACGACTTCGGGTAACAACTATACAAGGAGACCTCTGATGGTGGCACATATAGTTCCATTAGGTCCAGAAGGGTCAAATTAGTTATGGTGGACATAAGGTAGTCTTGAATTGGCGAGGGAACATGAATAATGGAATTTAGTCAGGGACCGGAAGGATAGTCGAAGAAATTTTGGATAAATAATTTATATACAATTTTTGAAAACTATTTATAATACTAGAAAATAAAATTATATATAAGAATCCAATTAATTTATTTATTTAGTACAAAACTATTTTAAGTTTAATAGGCCCAAATATAGACTTTACCAATCCAAATAAACATCTATTTAACTAAATCGCAAAAATATTTAATAGTAGCTATATCTACAAAATTAAGTTCAATAATTAAAATAAAGTTTGGAAATAAGGTTTTCTAGTAAAACCATTTTTAGAATACCCTAAAAATATTTTAGTACATAGTTTAGGCTAAACAAAATTCTATATTTATACGTTTTTGGAATATCGATAATAATGTTTAAAACTAATGATCATAATTACTAAAATAATACTCGTCAATATACAATATTTATATACATATACAATGTACTCCGATTAAATATATTTTTGTATACATGGGTTTTTACCAAAATATCTATGCTAAATTCACAGATTAGTAATAAGAATAAGAATAATATTAATATTAATATTAATATTAATATTCCTAATAATAATAATAATAAAAATATTATCAGTTAACAATAAGAGTAAAAAAAGAAAAATAAAAAAACAACACACTAACTTCTCTCTTCAGTAGAGAAACAAATAAATAAAGAGAAAAAAAACAAAGAATTAATTAAGAGAGTAGCAGAGAGAGAGAGAAATAAGTGAAGGAAAAAGAGAGTGAAAGTGAGCGGAGATCGGAGAAGAGGCTGGGGCGCGATGGAGCAGCAGAAAGTCGGCCGGGGACGGGGGTGTACTGCGCGGAGGTCGGCGGTGTGGCGGCACACGCGACGGATCGGCTGCAGTGAGGAGGCTCAGGCGGCTAGGGTACGGCGCGTGGAGGTCGGAAGAGGAGCGGGGGTTTGGGGAGTCGTCGGTCGGGCGGAGCTCCGGCCGAGGAAAAAGATAAGCTGGGGAAGAGGAACGGACGGAGAGAAAAGGGGGTCGGAGAGAGGGGTTGGTTCGACAGACGGTTCAGCGGCCGGTGGTGGCGCGCTGGAGTTCGTCGGTCAGGGCTCGTCGGCGGGCGGCGCCACGCTCGCTAGCCGACATGAAGGCTACGCGGGGAAGATCTAGGTCAGATATGGTGGACATGGCCTGGTCGTTGTCGAGAAAGGTGAAGTAGCGATGGTCGTGGCGTCGAGCGCGACGTCTGGTAAGTGATGTCACTTTTGGGGGGTTTTAGGAGAGTTGCGGTGGGGTGATGGTCGAGGTTTATGGTAGGGTGGTGTTGGCCAGGAACTTTGGCCGAAGTGGGGCTGCGCCGATCGTGGCGGAGTTTGTCTTGGGTGATGCTTGGTCGGAGAAGGAGGCAGGTGTCACGGCGGTAGCGTGGCTGGGAAATTGGTGGCTGCCATGACAGGAACGACCAACGCCAGAGTTGGGTAGCGGTTGTAATTGTGGTGGTTGTGGTGGTCGGGGCGAGGTAGAGATGGTGGTGGTGTTCTCTGTGAGGAGGAACGAGGTGGACGATGGCTGTGGAGGGTTTGGTTGGAACGATGGTAAAAAGGGGTTAGTTGTATGGGCGGTTGTGAACATGGGATCCAACTTGGTGGCGAGGTGCAGCACGACACGACGGAGGATGAAGCGGTAACTAGGGTTTAGGGTTAGGGTTAGGTTCAGGATGTGTCCGGGAAGATGACACAGATCTGTGGGGCAGGGGTGCATCATGTCCGGGGTTGTCGGACCCGATGGAGGCGATGTATATGTAAAATAAAATAGTAAAAAGGAAAAAATAGGGGCACGGACACGATGCACGGGAGTAGGGTTGGAGAAATATTTTTGTAGATATAAGGAATTTATGGAGGAGTACCTGCCTATTTATAGGATGTGGGAATTTCCAGTTGGAATAGGATTAGGAATATTTAAAACCCAATTAGATAATTCAATCTATTAATTTAAATTAATTCAATAAATCCAAATCCAAATCCAAATCCAATTTAAATCTAATTAAATTCTATCTTTTATTTTAAAATCAAATAAGATAAATAAAATTTCAAATATAGTTATTAAAAACATATCCATAAATCAAATCAAGATTTAAATTGCCACAGTAATTTCAAGATATGTTTTCCAAAAATACTATAATAATAATTTTGAAAATATATTATTATTTAAAAATAAACTTAATAAAATATTTATGAAATATATATATGTAAGCACAAATAATGTATACATGATTATGCTTTTCCTAGTATACAATAAAATATTATTTATGATTAATAACTACTAAAAACAAAAGGCTTTTTATAGCAAGAATAATAATATAATATTTTGAAAGTATATAATAAAATATAAAAAAATGTTTTTCTAAAATATGTATGCTCGCACATATTCGCACTCGACGAGCAAGAAAAACGAAATCTTGCGCGCGACGTACAATACGTTATTGAGACATATAAATACAAGAAAAAGAAATTTCAGCACCAATTTATAAAAAAATATTTAGTAGAAATTTAGGAGTTTTACAAGAATCCTCTCTAAAACCCTAAGTGAAGGTTCTCCTCCTCCTCTTCAAGTTTTGTGGAGTTTTGAAGTCATCTTTTTCATCCTCTTCATCTTTTACTTTCTTCCGACAAAGGTAATCATCTATCCTCTCTCTTTACTTTCAATGGCACCCAAAGCCTAAAAGAGAAGGATTGATACCTCCCAAGTAGGATCATCCTCTTTGGACTATGTCCCAACAAATGTTTTCAGTCCAGCTCGTCCTTTTGACAATGTCGACTATGACTCCGGTCTATTCCCTGACAAGGAATTTTTCGATCTTTGGTTTACTTCCTTCTTTGGTCCTAAAATCTGTAATGGAGCTTGTGTAACTTTTACAATTTTTTCTGAATATGCTCATACTTTTAACCAACTTAGAATTCGGGACTTCTTTGAAATTTCTGATAATGCCATTAGAATGTTTTACTGCAACTTAAAAGTAAAAGATAATGGCAATTTCTATTCTTGTGTTGCTGGACAAGAACTTGAGTTCAGTGCCACTGATATCAGTGAATATTTTTACGTTCCTGATGATGGTGAAGCTTTGGTGGATATTAACCACGTAGAGTTTCCAGAAGGTGTCACCCTTGACTCCTTCAAAGCATTGATGTGTCACCCTCGTCCTGTCCCACGTAGGGTGTATTCGAAACACTTGAATCAACATTTTTATGAATTGCATCACTTTATCTTCTCTACTTTACTTCCAAAAAGAGGATCTTCTGACGAGATCGCCTTTATGGAATTATCTGCGATGTATCATATTCACTTCATCATACCTTTCTCTGTCCCCAAGACTGTTATGGCCTGGATGCTAAATTGCAGAAGTGCTGGGCATAACCTTGTTTACCCAATGCACCTGGTATCTATCTTTAGGAGATTTGAAATTGATCTTTTCATCTGTCCTTTCTCTTCTCCTGTTACTGAACTTCGTAGAGCTAGGTTGTACCCCAACCCTCCTCCTCCACCCGGTGCCGAACCTGCTGCACCAGTTCATGAGGATGACCCCCAAGCTCCTGCTCCAGCCTCTGCTCCTGGCTTCGACCCCGGCTTTTATCAGCGCTTTGATGAATTTTTTTCCCTCTCAGCTCAACGTCATCAGAGTTACATTGACGCTGAGTTCCGCCACATCACTCAGTAACAGGTGTTGCGGAACAGCATTGTTGATATTCACTGGAGTATATCTCATGATCCCACTCATCCTGTTCCGATGATCCATCACCCATGATTCACTAGTCCGAGGCTCGATGATGAGGCTACCTTTACTTATTTCGATCCTACTACAACTTACTTTCCACCAGATACTCCTGGAGGTGATGATACGTCGCTGTGATGTGGGACTTCAGTTGATGGTTTTTGGTTAATGATGCAAGATGATGATCGATGTAGTTTTTATTTTTTTATGATGTACTAGTCTAAACTCATGAGTTAAACTTTTTTATATTTTGTTTGATAGTCATAAATTGTTGAGTTATAACTTATGTTTGTTATGTTAGTTGCATTTTAGTTTCATTCTGCTATCAGATTTCAGTTATTTCACTACTACTTCTAGTTTACTTTTTCATATGATTTGTTATATATAGATATTCCTTTGTCTTTTTCTTTGTCTTCTGGTGAACATATTGTTGGCTTCACACATTAGGAGGAGCCATAATATTTTGACCATAACAAAGGGGGAGAAAGAGAATACCAAACACCATTATCATTTCATTTTTTTATATATTTTGGTATAGACTAAAGTTTGTCAATTATTAAAATAGAGGAGATTGTTGGCCCATTTCCTAATGGTCAAACCCGATTTTGATAAATCAACAAACAACTTAAGTCAATACACAAAATATACAAACTGCTGCTAACATTTCAGGTCAAGTGAAATCAATATCAAAGAGCATACTACATCTGCAAACATGTAAATCATCATCCCTAAGATTTTATTCACTGGAAACATTCTAAGTCATTTTATAGTTTATTATGTATTTTATCCTTTATTGAGTCTAGAATACACATTGTAAAATCAACCGAGTATTACTGGCTTAGGTTATTCAGTCCACAAACAAAAATACGCCTACCTACTTATCCCAAAAGTCCATAATTCCAAAAAGCCCAAAACCTATGCAAATTTGGTGCATTCCTTACTGTTCTGACCAGACATAACTCTGACCGAGTTCGGTCCGAGTTTGGCCCGAGTTTGGTCTAGGTATTTGAAATTCAGTTCCTACCAAATCTGCATCCAACGTTCGTATGCGAAATCCTAGCATCCGAATTCTGCCCGAACTCTGCCCGAGTTCGGTTCTCAAAAACACTTATAAATAGAAAAAAAATTCTATTTCAAATTACTCATCAATTCTTCTATCTATTTATTCCAAAAGTGTTTTCTTCAGTGTTCTAGAAAGCTTTAATACTCAACCAATACATCTCTTAGCCAAAGCCAGTAATATCGATTCGATTTAGAGTTCTTTAGCTCTCAGAGTTGTAAAGAGGTCGTTTAAGTTCAAAAATCAATTCTGTTACTGGAGCTGGTCGTGCGCTCGTCACCAAGCATGGTGTTGTGAAGTCGATCGTGCACTTGTCACCAAGCACGGTATTGTAACGAGACTACAAGCTCTCAATTAGCTTATGAATAGTGGATTAACAACAGACAAGAGTACCTACGATTGGATTAGTCCTCCAAGAGAGAAACCAGAATATATCATGGTGTCCACTGAGTTTGCCTCTCTGATCTCTTGCTACATTTATTTACTGTCTCTTTATTCACTACAATAGTTATCTGTTTTTAATTTTTAAGTGGTGATTATTTTTCGCTGCAATCGCACTCACTCTATTCACCCCTCCACTAGAGGTGCTCAATGGTCCGACACATGTTTTATGTATCTTGCTAGTCCCCTGAGGATCTGATGATCTCTTTAGGTAGTTGATTGTACGGAGATAGTTAACTGCTCATAATGATAGTTGTTTACATCTGCAGGATCCAGGTATTTGGCTAGTGATATTACTTTGTTATCCTCTCGTGCTTTATATCCCTTATCATGATATATTCTGCTTGTTAGCCTAGTTTATAGACTCATGTTATTTTTTCGGAGTCTAATCGGACATATATGCTAGTGGGCTGCAGACCATGAACCATAATGTTCATTCTTGTTTTATATTCTTTATGTGGATTGAGATATAGTTTAACTTACCATATTAGACATGATATCCTATTTTGGACAGCGTATACGTATTTGAGTTGGGCTGGAGTCTGCTTGATACGTAGCTGGCTTGCGCACGTGCTTGTATCCCTAAAAGTGGGTACAAGTCGTGACAAGTTTTTTTGGTGTTCTATGCAGGTCATAGCATATCGTATCGGTTACGTAACTATACTGATATGAGCCTGCGAATATGATTAAACCCTTAGAAATATCAATCCACACTACCTTGAAAATTCACTTAAAAATTTCTCTACCGTCCTTGAAACTTCGTATTTGCTCTCGATTATTCTTTCTTACCTTCCAGTACCATTGATTCTCGTCCCTTCCTATTTTGGGGTGACGAATGATCGTGCTATCTAGAAATTATCAGAAACTCTTAAGTTATAGTGTAAGTTAGTTTGATTATTGAATTTTGGCTGCTTGATAGATAGGAGGGGATTAGTGATAACATACGCCATCGAGATCTATTGGTAGTAATTTTTGCAACAAGTGTGCAAGATTATAAAATGTTATGACATCATGTGCTTGAAGGGGTAGTGTGACAAAAAGTGGGTAGACGTCCTCGAGGATTTTGTATTTACGAAATGACCATGAGAATAATTGATAGCTAGTGGGACCCCGTCTTCTACCATCACTGATAGACTTTTTCCTTAAATTTCGAGGACGGAATTATTTTAAGGTGGGTAGATTTGTAAATACTTGAGCCAATATTTTTTTATTCTAATTCCTCTAAAAGTATTAAATGATTTAGAATTGTGATTAATGGTTCATTCAAACTTATTGAAGAGAATAGTATATTTTACAAAAACTATTTTTCCCAGGGGCCTTAGTTCTTAATCCCAAATTCAAATTCTACTAGTCGATTCCATAAGGATTTTGGTAGAATCAAGCACGGGATTATTCGACCTCCAGTTTGAATCAAACAGGGAGATCAAACCAAATCTGCAGATTCTTGCTATCTACTCCACATGAACCCTATATATATGTAAAGGAGGAGATGGCCAACCCTCTCCATCTATAAACCCTAACGAGGTCGGTTACTTCTCATCACAAAAGAGAGTCAGAGGAGTCGAAGAGAAATCAATCACGAGCAACAAGCAACTCGATAGGTACCTAATCCTGTCTTCTAATTTACAGATTTGATTATATGCATAGGGTGTTCGAGTTTATGCCTATGGGGTTCGAGGAGTTGCGTGTTAATATAACGGACCCTAGGTTCTGTAATGGGAGGTAACAATACGGCCAAACATGTTAATTATAGTACCTGATGCATCCCTAAACATAAGTGACAGTAGGAAGTCGGGGCCATATTGATATTATACTCATTTCTTGGTATCAAGTTGTGGGTTAAGCATCAGATGGATGCTGGTACCATATCCGGACATTGGTACGGATGATGCTTGGTATCATAGTTGATACTTAGTATCAGATCTATTCTTTTAATATCAAGTCAGACCGTAAGTATCAGTTGATACTTGGTCACTATGAGATACCTGATGATTGAGTTCACAGAGGTTTCAAATATCATCCTTGATATTAATCTAAGATCACCACCTGTAACATATGTACATGTATATAGCATTGATAATCCTGGAAGTGTTAACATGTGAAATAATATGTCTGTACATTGGACTTTCATGGCAACACCAGAGTTAAGAAGTAGTAGGGAACCCTTACATGTGTAACAGGAATCGGTTTGGAGCAACATAGATGGTTAGGATTACAAGAAAGTTGTCTTGAGTACAGACCATACAAGTAGCAAGAACCAAATTGATAGGTATCACTCTAAACAATAGAAACAAACTGAACTTTTCCTGCCTCCAAGAAGTAATAGTTATCAAAAATTAGTTGAGAGAGTGTTCTGTTCAGGGAATGTTAACTGTTTTTTTTCATATTTTGTCAAGTATTGTTCGATGGTCGAACTAAAAGGGTGGGTACAGATGTTACAACGGGTTGACACTTGGGCTATGATAACACAAATAAAGACATGACTTAAAGATGGATACCAGCCATAGGATAATAAGTCTAGGGTGTCCAAGGGATGGCTCAGCAAAGTATGGTATCAGAGAACCTAGGTATCAGATAATGCAGGGAATGTGTTAGACTTTTTTGTATCAAACCAATAGATACCATTATGTGGGGCTCTCCTTGAATCAATTTGATAGCAATGGAGGATAGGCTGGAACCCCCACACTTCCTTTAAACCAGAACCTTAATCTGGCACATTACATAGGTACCCATTTACCTCTGACGTTCTTAACCCGGCGCCTTAGACAACTCAGCAAATGTGTTACTGCTACTACTGTGATGTTGCTCTGTAACCCCAGATGGTTAGCTTAGAAGAGTATGAGTGTTCCCAATATTCTGTTAGTATGAGTTAGAGTGGTAGGGACTAGGTGCACAGGTTTACAGTTCAGTGAGTGCATGACCCTCAAAACTTGAAGAACAAAACAACAATCAATACCTGGGAATACAATTTGTATTTGCTAAATGTCTCAATAACAGACCTTGCAGCAAACCATGTGTTCCACTACAGTATTAGTCTATATGGAAGGATTTGGGGTATGTTAGTGTATCCATAGACAACAGCAGGTAGTGGTATCAATATAGTATCTGAGTGTCATGGGCAGGAAGTTCCCAACTCTGTATAAGGTAAATGTGTATTAATATAATTAGTGTCGAGCCTGTGTGCATTGCCATCTTGGGCAGAAGTAAGTATTGAAAACATAGTAGGTCTGTGGTCTGTGGGTTAACATTCTTGTGTGAGCGGATAGAGGGCATGGTGATATTAGTATCAGATTGGCAGCAGTAATGAACAAAGCAAGATATTAGGATCAAAGGGACTGTGTGTGTGAGCAAGAAAGAACTATAGAGTATCATATGGGAACAGTTGGCGGTCTAAGGATTTAGAGCAAGGCAATATGCAGCAGTTAGGGGTTTAGAAAGGGATGTATACACAGGAAACATAAAAGGACATTATAAGAAAAAGGGAAGGCAATGTTAGCTAGACGTTGGAAGGGTGCTACCAACATGTACTAACACTTGTGCATACAGGCAAGTAGGGATACAGGAAGCAGGGGTGGCATATTCACTCCAACAGTATATGTATGTTGCAACCATGAGCGTTAGGTTTAAGTTAGCTTAAATAGATTATGTGTTGGGATAGATTGTAAAGTAAGTATAAAGGGTAGTGTCAAGGAAAGGTTATGAGTATCTTAGAATACTAAAAATATTATGAACCAAACTGGTTTAGGAATTGACTTAGAAATTAGATGGTGAACCCTATCCAAACTAAGAAAACCAATTTGTTAGAATAGACTTCAAGATCCTAAAAGTACGTAGATAGATTTATTATAGCTTTAATAATGTTTTGATATGAAAATTCATACTATAGGTCATGGGACTTTGACTCAGCGAGTGAACCGTATTCGCAGCACAGGACCACAGGCAAGTATACCTTGCCTTTCTTTACAGCTTTATTTACATGCTTATTCCTCTCATTATCCAGTTTTCCTAGTTGATTATTGAGATATCTTTTGCTCATATCATGTATACTAGTTGGTTATTTCATTGATATATAGTCCTTGCTCATAGTTAGCCTTGTAGTTCATATTGGACATGTTCTTCTGTGTACTTGATTGAGTCGTATGTAGAATGAGTACGTTGTAACTGAATTGCTATTTCCTTGTTTCGATTTTTTCAACCTGTGAGTCCACACTACGGGAGAGGGTGACTGTCTTGAACTAACCTGCGAGTCCACACTCAGGGCGAGGGTTAGTAATTTGTTCAAACCTGCGAGTCTACACTCGGGACAAGGGTTTGGTATCCGTTGATCTCTTGTTCACATTTTTTTTCTTTCAGCAGTTCAGTTGTGCGTAATTGTTCTCATATCCTTGTTTCATAGTCACTTGTCAGTTTCTGTCTCTTTCATGTTTATTTCTTTACGCATGATAAACTGTTAGATAGGCATGCTTTATGTATCTTGCTAGTCCCCTGAGGACCTGATGATCTCTTTAGGTAGTTGATTGCACGGAGATAGTTAGCTGATCATGATGACATTTGTTTACATCTGCAGGATCCAGGTATTTGGCTAGTGATATTACTTTGTTATTCTCTCGTGCTTTATATCCCTTATCATGATATATTCTGCTTGTTAGCCTAGTTTATAGACTCATGTTATTTTTCCAGAGTCTAATCGGACATACATGCTAGTGGGCTGCAGACCATGAACCATAATGTTCATTTTTATTTTATCACGTGGATTGAGATATAGTTTAACTTACCATATTAGAGATGATATCCTATTTTGGACAACGTATACGTATTCGAGTTGGACTGGAGTCCTCTTGATATGTAGCTGGCTTGCGCATGTGCTCGCATCCCTAAAAGCGGTGCGGGTAGTGACAAAAAGTGTATGATATATATGACATTTATATGTAAAAAAAAATTATAATAGGCCAAAAACTCCTTCAAACCATCATGTTAAGGGATATTTCTGAAATACTGTAACGCTTATATATGAACTGTTATAATAACATATTTGTAAGCGTTATAAAATGGTAATTTTCTTATAATAAATGTAACTTAATACAAAATAAGCTAGACAGTAGAGATGCATTAGAAAATAACAAAATATTTGTACGAACAGGAAACGATAAACATGTCAAAAAATCACTAACAAGAACATGTATGAACCAAACAACTGAATCATGAACATTGAAGACTAACAGACAATGTGCATTTGAAATATCTTTCGACATATGAACGGTTGGGCTAAAACGGCACATCATGCGATTGCTATCCACATTTTTTATAAGACTAACTCATACGTGAGGTGTATGACTTAGCTATCCACATTAACATTCATTGGGGTTTGTTCACATATCTAATGGACATTTCCCCTTCCGACTCACTAAACAGTCAATAAACGTTCAATGATACAATCAAGTCTATCGTGTCACAATCGTATCTCAACATGATATCAATCGAAACACAATAAATATAAAAGCCCTAAATTTCTACTACGATTTTTTAATAAATATGGTATTGATTTTTGTACTTCATATTTGTACGTCGCGTACGAGCTTGCATTTCGTAAATTTCTCGTCAAGTGCGAATAAGCGCGAAGTACATATTTTTATAAAATATTTTAATTATATCGATGTAGAATATTTCAAAATAATAGACGATAAATATTTTATATTGCTTGAAGTTGTAAATGAGTCGTGCCGAGGATTGCCAAACTTTATTTTTATTTAAAAAGGTCATTTTATTTTATGGTACAAGTATAACTAGTAATTTGGGGAAACTGTATTTTATGTAAGTATTATTTTTGCATGCGAGTGTATATATATTTGTATTTTTGAAATTAATTATTGTCATTAATATATTATTTCAAAAAAGGTATATTAAATATGGGATGATTTAATATGTAATTAATTATGGTGATTTAAGTTGGAAAAAATTATTAAGTTATTTAAATACAGTTTAAATTAGAGGTAGAATCTATCTACATTAGATTATATTTGATTGAGTTACTTTTAAATCAATTTGAATTAGATAGTTTAAAACCTAACGGGAATTAAAACTCTTCTTAGTCCTTATCTAGATAAGACTTTTGTAAACCCCCTAATTTTCCAAAATAAATATTTGTGGGATTTTTGGATTTATAAATAACTATTTATTGACTTATTATATAGTTTGTATTATTTTACATATATTTAGTATAGTGCTCATTAGTAAATTTAGTATAAAAATATGTAAAGTTATTTTTCTAGTACATTAAGGATCTAAACTATATTATACAATTATTTTCAAAATTTTAGGATTTATTTCATAAATTTTATTACTTTTTACATGTTACTTATATTGTACAATATTTACATAATATAGAATAAATGTCAATTTAACATTAAATATTTCAGCTTGTATAAATGAGATTAGATGAAGGTTGTTTAAATAAATATTAACTCTATTTATTATCTATAGTAATTTTAAATAATGTTATAGATAATTTAGATAAATATGAACTATATTTTAAGTTAATCATAATTCTAAGTCTAATAGGAAAGCATCATTATCTATATTATATCATAACAAAGTAACTCCTATCAATTTAAATCAAATCCTATATAATTTAGGAGGTAAATCTGAAATAAGTACCTATAAATACCCAATACATTCCCTTCCAATCAACCATACTTCGAAATTATTTTTAGTCCAATAGGAACTCAAAAATTCGTCATCAGAATTCATCCCCGCTTTTTAGTAGCAAGAGCAACTTGGAACGACGATATCTCCTAGCTCCGAACTCCGTTTCTCCTTCCATTTTTTTAAAAGAAGCCTATCGAGGTAAGCTTTCCAGAAATATATTTTAATAGACAAAATTCATTCTGTAGATTTCTGCAAAACTGTTTGAGTATCTAGTGTCCCAAAAATATACGTGTTTCAGTATTTTTGCGATTTTGAAAGATTCCGAAAAAGAAAATGCGATTCGTTTAGTTTTTCGAAAAGCTGATACGAAAATCTATGCCATATCCTAATTCTAGAATCTATTAAATAAATATAATAGTTGCAGTATTAATTATAATTAGATAATAGACTATTTTCAGCATCGAAGTTGTTCCTACACCTTCCCCTTTGTGCGTTGTTGTTGATTTATCTCTAAGACATCATCTTACCTCACTCCAGATATCAGAAAATATAACTTGTCTTATTTACTATTTATAATTAGTCGCATGTTCTTTATTTTACTGTATATTTATTTCCTGTTTATTTTCAGTTGGATCCATGACTTGCTGTTTATAGTTACTTTATTTTGCTTTCAATTATTTTTTTGATTGTATTTTAATATCCATGTGGACCTAGTCTTAGCGGACTACCTTTCGACAATGACCCTTGGAAGGGTAAAAAAAGTTAGATGTATGGGCTACCTAAATCCAAAAGCCGTAGTAACTGTGTATTACGATAGTCGTATAGCGACGGTCACTAGCCTCGAGCTATGTGGACTGATGAGTCACGTGGGCCGCTAGCCTCGAGTTATGTCGGCTGATAGCATTGGTACTTGACGTATGAGTGTCGTGAGTTGTTAGTCCCGGGAGAGTCAGCCTTCACCTGCCCATACATCGAGATGTCTTCTAAAATTGCATACTAGAATGGTTAGGGCAATGTCACATCGTAGAATAGTGCGCTATCCCTTGTCCTTATTTGGTTGTAGGGGTAGTCTACTATTTCAATGATGGGATATTGGATCGTGTTATGGTTGGGACACTTTACTTTTATTTGTGACTTTGTGGCATATTTTATATTCAGTATTTATGGCATATTCTTCCTGTATCTTGTTACGTCCCTCTGCGGACCTGTCACGCCCCAGAACCAGAATACTGGAGAGCGGGGGCGTACATAGCCAGCTACGCATATTGAAGTGCAACCCTCCTCGCTATACGGGCACGGCTGTCTAGATACATGAGGGTTTAACTATAAGCCGACAGTCTCCTATGGTCGTGAACAAGCCTATTATCTCAATCTCAAGCAAGCAATAACAGTTACAAGATGTCAGAGCACCAAATATATAATAGCAAGGCGTCCCATACATTACATATTAGATAATCATGAAGCTAGTCGTACAAAATATCAAGACTAGCAAGAGTTCAGTCATACATGATCAACCCTAGGATCTGTCAATCATGTTACAGCCCGTAGGTAGACAGTAAATAAAGGTGCAACCGAGCTAACAAGTGCTCGTCGGCTAAATACCTCAAAAGAATAATTTTATAATGAAGTGGGAGGACAAAAGAAACCCACTCGTTGCCAGGGTTACGCCTGGTGGTCACCATCTGGCTGGAAGGTAGGTAGATCCTCTGGAGCTGGTCCGATATCTGGCCATACAAAACCAGCTGGGTCAGACCCCAGAAAGAGCAAGTGCCACAAAGAAGGCTTCACTTAGGAACTAAAACCATCAAATCACAATAGAATATTAAAGATAATAAATAAAGAACTGATAATGATAGAGATGACAACAATAAACTGAGTATGAGGAAACCATTCAAGTAGCCAGGTCACAACCTTTAAACCAAACAAGGACCGGGATTGCAGCCCTTCACCTGAATAGAAACCCGTCTCAAATACTATTGGTACAGTGAAGACAATAAATGAAGAGGGGACACAGAACTGCTCCGGAAGCCAGGTTACAACCCTTAAACCAAACAAGGACTGGGGTTGTAACCCTTCGTCTGAACAGAACTGGACCCCTGATCTTTATTATTAAGGCCAGTATAAATAATCATGGTATTAAGGTAAGGTAAAAAATGACGAACATGACATGGGGTTGCAATAAGTCAATAAACGAAGAGAGGGCACAGAACTGCTCCGGGAGCCAGGTTACAACCCTTAAACCAAACAAAGACCGGGGTTGTAATCCTTTACCTGAACAGAACTGGACCCCTAATCTTTATTGTTAAGGCAGGCTCAATAAGCAGGACGATATATGATAAGATAACCATAGAATATTTAGATAGCCAAGTTACAACCCTTAAACCAAATAAGGATCGGGGTTGTAACCCTTCATCTGAACAGAACTTGTTATCCCATCATTTATCGATACAAGAAATCATGTCTTGATACAATCTTATACCGGGTCATGATAAACTAGACTGGACTGGACTCCATCCAATCAATTACGGCCAAGCAATAAGTACGGCTTGATACTTTAACTAACTAGGGTTATCACAGGCCTAGTTACTAGCAAGATGCAATGAGATTATCCCAACAGCCACAAGCCCTGCAGACCATCCAGTTATCCAGGTCGAATGTCCGTTTATGAAGAATACAACACGTGACTGTGTGCTAGAAATGTGCCCTACTCGTCGGTAGGCTATAAGTCCACTGAATGCGCCCAGATAACGGGATTTTCTGTAGCTGAAAATCTCTTTATGACTACTGAATCATTCTAGTTAATTAGTCTTAGTCAATTTCAGTAGGTACCCCTGACCGTGGTACTCAGGGATCCCCATCCTAGACATGATGCAAGACAGTACTGGTTTATTTGTACAAACACAATCTCCCACGATGTCCAGTTCTTTTATACTTGTCATGTCAGGCTAGTTGTCGTAACAGCATGTCATGATATATCATGTCAGTTTGCTTGTCAAGGGTGTGCCACAGCGGGCCTTTATCGTGTTCTATTCTTACCTTATCATGAATGAGATAAACTTGCATAAAATAACTAGTGAAATATTCTTGAAGCCAAGGAAAAGATCTACAACTTTTATGTTTTGAGTTTTTCAAGATTCTAGCTACAAAATAACTTAAACAGGCAAAAATAGTGAAATAGAGCAATTCCGGCGCATGGGATTCCTGCACCATCGGCACGTGGGATTCCTGTGCAATCGGCGCATGGGATTCCTGTACCATTGGCGCGTGGGATTCCAGCACCATCGGCGCATGGGATTCCTGCACAATCGGCACATAGGAATCCTGCACAATCGGCGTATGGGATTCCTACACCATTGGCGCATGGGATTCCTGCACCATCGACGCATGGGATTCCTGTACCATTGGCGTGTGGGATTCCTGCACCATCGGCGCATGGGATTTCTGCACAATCGGTGCATGTGATTCCTGCACAATCGGCGCATGAGATTCCTGCACAATCGACGCATGGGATTCCTGCACCATTGGCGCGTGGGATTCCTGTACAATCGGCGTATGGGATTCCTGTACCATTGACGCGTGGCAAACTCACGTTGCGTCTTCATTACATGCGCGTAGGGAACCTACGCGCATGACACGCTCGGAGTTAAGGGATGCGTTGCCGGGACTTTACAGTGCATGGCCTCCCGGCGCTTGGCCTCCCGGGCGCATGGGGGTCATCGTCCCCAAACAGCAAGTTCAGCCATGAAAGTTCCAAAAACTTGTATTGGCCATAACTTACTCATCCGAAGTCGAAATCAAGCGAAACAAAAGCAAAAACTGTATGAAATTGAATTCTCTACAATATAGAACCATTAGTTTTCGAAAATAACTAAGTTTTAGAGATCAAAACCAAGAAAACCAAAAAGTTATAAACTTAGATCTACAAGAATCCATCCATCAAATCCAAAAATGTCAAGTTCTAAAGAGGCTTAGAATCAAGTAAGGAAGAGAATGGATCAATAAAACTAGAGATCCATCATGAAGCAAGTTTACACTTGCCTAAGCTCTCTATCTCTCCCTCCTGGTGGTTGAAGAAGTAATGGTGGAGAAGAAGTAAATGAAGAGAGAGAATGAGGGAATGGAAAATATAAATGAGGGGGGTGGTGGTAGGTGGGGGGGTTCGGTCCACCTAAAATCAAGTCAAGCCAAACCAGAAACAAGTTGAACCGAACCAAGAAGTAAATGCGGAAATAACCATGCATAAAAATACGCAATACGAGTCAAGAATACGTACACATATACCAAGATACGTAATACGAACCACATGCATTACAGGACCTGGTGATCTCTCCAAGTGTGTGCCTTTATGATGTTTTGCAGGTTCTCTAGCCAAGGCCATGTTTTACTTTTTTCTTCCGTAGTGATTGCACTTGGATCATCTTTGCATCGCTCGACAAATTCATTTGTTATATTTTTCTTCTCCTTTTAGTTGGTAGTGGATTTGTCTCCACCGAACGATTTGTAAATGATAATTCATGAGTTGATTTATAAATTCTTCCTTCTTTATTTGTTGATGAGATTAGTGTCGTAGTTTACTATATTTTACAGCTTATGTATATATACGATGGTTCCATATGTTGGAGTTTACTTTGTATATATACAGCTGGCATGTCGACATACTTAGTCATAAGTATTTTGGGACTGGGGCGTTACATATTTTTTGTGGTGGCCCATGCAGGTCAAGTTTATCACTCCGGTTACGTTATTGTACCGATGTGAGCCTGCAGATAGGATTAGAGTCTATGATCTCATCCATATACTTGACATTCTTTCTTGACTCCAAACTTCGAACTCTCGTTTGCCTTCCTTGATTGCATCTTGTTTGACCCCTTTCTACCGTGAATCCTTACTTTCTCGTGCTTAATGTCGGTTAGGAAGATGACTACACTAGTATTTGCTCATAGGTCAAACACGTGACTAAAAGGATTACATTCACAATTAGTATACATTGATGTCTTATTTAAGATATAGAGGCATTTATTTTTCTAAAAGTATGATCTTAAGGATTAGTTAATTCTAAGTTGGGTAGTAGCAATATTACCAACTTTGATGACAGAGGAAATTTTATCTTGAGACTACTAGGAGTTTTCACCAAAGGATTGATAGAAGATTGAGTAAAATCTTTGATTTTGAAGATTTAGAAAATATTTATGATTTTTGGGTTATAGTTATTCATATCTTTTGAGGATATAAATTGATTTGAGGAAAATTTTAAATTTCGAACTGCGTCATACGATCTATGATTGATAAATTTATTTAGATTTTGAGTTTAATATTTCAATTGTGAAAAAAAAATCTTCAAATTTTTTTGCATAATTGACGATTGATAAGATTATCTAAATCTTGATTTTAAAGTTTGGATTTATAATATTACAATTTTGTGGAAAATTTATTAAGAGATATGATAAAAGCTTATTTTGAGATTGATTAGAGAAATCTAAATTTTTTTAAGTTATGATGGATGACCTCAACCGACTAGAGAATAAGAAAGTTTAGTTCGTGCATATTGGAGGGAAAATATATATATATTTTTTGTCATACTAAGGGTTATCTTAGGGTTATTAAAGACTTGAATTATTTTTATGATTATGCTTGAATATCGTAGTTTATGTCAAGCTTGGAAATACATATTGGGAACTCAAATTTTGGGATTAAATCTTATCTTGATAGAGATCCAAGAAGCAGGCAAGGTCACCCTAATGAGATAGAGGTACTCTACATTCCATCCATGACCAAGATAGTTGTATATACACAAGTATAGTTAGTCTTCGACCAAACTATGTGACTATATCTTAATTTTGACTTACTCGACCTTTTCCTAAATCCAGATCTTTTATTGTGACCTTCTAACCGTTTGAAATTTGAGAAATGATTTAACTGTTCCTTGACTGTATCCACCTAGGAGACTATCTTCTCTCTGAAAACTGTGTCCCTAAATTATTTTAATTGATTCCTTAATTAATTTTATTTCATGCTACAACTTGATCTTCTTTAATGTTTATGCATTAATTGTCACTCATGAACTCCCACT
This sequence comes from Iris pallida, assembly GCA_029216955.1. Taxonomy (NCBI): domain Eukaryota; kingdom Viridiplantae; phylum Streptophyta; class Magnoliopsida; order Asparagales; family Iridaceae; genus Iris; species Iris pallida. The sequence continues at coordinate 3,344,052 of JANAVB010002998.1, forward strand.
TTCTGTTTTAGATTTTTTTTTTGTCCTTTACCGTGACTTTGATATTTTGAGTGTAATACTAGTTGTTACATTCCAACAAATTTTATATGTAAGACCTAGACGAGCTCACCTTCATGTAGGTATATCATGTCTCACTCAAACACGTCACTTGGTACTCTATTTTTATGATATGACTTTCGGGTCATAAGGACTAGACTATAACATTTACCATGATACCGATATATTTTTCGACCAAGGATAGGGACTCATCCTTGACTCAATTCTTTCGATCCGATATATGATTTTGTTTTACTTAATTCCTTAAATGCTTAACTTTGTGCTTTATCTTGATTGCTTGACCCATTGTCCCATCACACTACTAGTTTAACTCTTGTAAGTTGGGTAGAATACCTCATGACCTAACAAACCTTTGTCCTTGTGACCTATATTGATAAGTTTACTTAGACTATAGAATTCAGAGGACCCTAACTTATCTAGTCAACCAAGCCATAGATAAGAAAATACTAGGACGACTGCATAAGCTCAAACTTTGGGCAAGACTTAGATTTTAATGGATCTTCGACTATTTAATTTCCTTTATTATTATTCCTTACTTATATTTTGACTATCTTATGATGCTAATTTAGCCTTAGTTTTGCAAGCTTATTCTTTTATCGAGCTTGTTCACGATATATGTTTTATTGGGGACGCCCACTAATACATTATCTAATCAGAACCGGCGTATGATGGTTTGATCAACCTAGTGCACTTTGGTTCATTTTTTATATATTGTTAGACGAGGATGGAGACATAGTTGAACTTGGCCTCTAGAATTCCATCTGCGACTGTCTTAGCAATTCTTTTTGAAAATTTTCAATCGTCGTTGAACTAGTTATTCGTATTCGATAATATCTTCTTTGAACTCTATATTATTTTCGTCTTTCGCCTATATTAGAAAGACAAACACTCGTACTTGATATCCACTTAGTTGCCCACCATCTATTGCCAAGATAGTTAACCACTAACCAACCAATGTGACTATATTCCCGTCTTGAGTTACCTTTTTCCTCTACCCTAGATTCATTATCGCAACTTCTAATCGTTCTTGAAACTTGAAAATGATTCAAATTATTTTCTTAACCATACCTTAAACCTAGACGGCTATATTCGCTCAAGAAACCATCTCTCTTAAATGTTAAAATTATTCTCTTTGACCTACTATTCTCTAATTCGTGTTATCTTAATTTTATTACCTTAACTAGCGACCCTTCTTCAATTCCATAACCATGATGTATTTTTGCAGATAACAAAATCACGATCTTTCAATGCATGTTTGTGTCGAATGTCGTTTCTTCGTCTTATCCAAAAATTTAATCGTATTTCGGTATTAATGAACTCTTTCTATCTCCCCTACCCTAGCTATTCCTAAATTTCGAGGATAAAATTCTTGTAAGTTGGATAGGATGTAAAACTCCTAAATTTCTACTACGATTTTTTAATAAATATGGTATTGATTTTTGTACTTCGTATTTGTACGTCGCGTACGAGTTTGCATTTCGCAAATTTCTCGTCAAGTGCGAATAAGTATGAAGTGCATATTTTTATAAAATGTTTTAATTATATAGATATAGAAAATATTTCAAAATAATAGACGATAAATATTTTATATTGCTTGAAGTTGTAAATGCGTCGCGCCGAGGATTGCCAAACTTTATTTTTATTTAAAAATGTCATTTTATTTTATGGTACGAGTATAACTAGTAATTTAGAAAAACTGTATTTTATGTAAGTATTATTTTTGCATGCGAGTGTATATATTTGTATTTTCAAAATTAATTATTATTATTAATATATTATTTCAAAAAAGGTATATTAAATATGGGTTGATTTAATATATAATTAATTGATTTAAGTTGGAAAATAATATTAAGTTATTTAAATACAGTTTAAATTAGAGGTAGAATCTATCTACATTAGATTATATTTGATTGAGTTACTTTTAAATCAATTTGAATTAAATAATAAAAAATCTAAGGGAAATTAAAACTCTTCTTAGTCCTTATCTAGATAAGACTTTTGTAAACCCCCTGATTTTTTAAAATAAATATTTGTGAGATTTTTGGATTTTAAATAGCTGTTTATTGACTTATTATATAATTTGTATTATTTTACATATATTAAGTATAGTGCTCATTAGTGAATTTAGTATAAAAATATATAAAGTTATTTTTCTAGTACATTAAGGATCTAAACTATATTATAAAATTTTTCTCAAAATTTTAGGATTTATTTCATAACTTTTATTACTTTTTACATGTTACTTATACTGTACACTATTTACATAATATAGAATAAATGTCAATTTAGTATTAAATATTTTAGCTTATATAAATGAGATTAGATGAAGATTGTTTAAATAAATATTAACTCTATTTATTATCTATAGTAATTTTAATTGATGTTATAGATAATTTAGATAAATATGAACTATATTTTAAGTTAATCATAATCCTAAGTCTAATAGGAAAGCATCTCTATCTATATTATATCATAACAAAGTAACTCCTATCAATTTAAAGTAAATCCTATCTAATTTAGTAGGTAAATCTGAAATAAGTACATATATATACCCAATACATTCCCTTCCTATCAACCATAATTCAAAATTATTTTTAGTCCAATAGGAACTCAAAAATTCGTCATCAGAATTCAGCCCCGCTTTTTAGTAGCAAGAGTAACTTGGAACGACGATATCTCCTAGCTCCGAACTCTGTTTTGCCTCCAGTTTTTTTTAAAGAAGCGTATCGAGGTAAGCTTTCTAGAAACATATTTTAATAGAAAAATTTTGTTCGATAGATTTCTGCAAAACTGTTTGAGTATCTAGTGTCCCAAAAATAAACGTGTTTCAGTATTTTTGCGATTTCGGGAGATTCCGGAAACGAAAATACGATCCGTTTAGTTTTTCGGAAAGATTATACGAAAACATATGCCATATCCTAATTTCAGAATCTATTAAATAAATGTAATAGGTGTAATATTAATTATAATTAGATAATAGACTATTTTTAGCATCCGAAGTTGTTCCTACACCTTCCCCTTTGTGCGTTGTTGTTGATTCATCGCCAGGACATCATCTTACCTCACTCTGGACATCAAGCAAGATACCTTGCCTTTGTAGGTCCTAAAAAATCAAGTTGCATCAATCAACAAAGTCAAATAATCAAGATATACATCATTTTGATGAGTTGCGCAGACAACAGATTGCGCAGCAATCAAATTGTGCATGTTGGTTTGCGCACGTTCTCAACTGCGCAGGCTGACATGGCAGAAGTCATCATTACCTGAATCAAATCAAATCTTCCTGATAGCTGACAGCACGGATAACGAGGAGGCTGTTCATTTATTGCGTCGCACAGTGCTCGAGGGCGGCTGACAGTTGGCAGCGCAATCCATGATGGCGCAAACCATTCCTGCGCAGTCTGAGTCTGCGCAAACCATTCCTGCGCAGTCTGAGTCTGCACAAACCAAAGTCTGCGCAGTTCAGATTGTGCATTCTACCAACATAACTGATAAAGTACATGTGGCATTCATGCCATCAATTGCTCATTATGTGGCAACTGTCTATGCACGATCATGCGCATTTCAATCAAATAATGCCATGTGTCATAGATAGTTGGCCCACGATCCAATAACTGTCTGTGCAGTCTAATGCTGCGCAAACCAATTGCTGCGCAAATCATCTTGCGCAGTCTAGAATAAATGAAAGTTAGTTATTTCCAGAACTCTATAAATAGAGTTTCAAGTCTTCATTTCAAGGGGGGATCAAGAGTTCAGAGATCAGAGATCAGAAATCAGAGAGTCCAGGAGTTCTTGCCCAAGTGCTGCTGCATTCTTCCGAGGCTTTTGCCTTCAACTTCCGAGGCTTTTGCCTTCGGTTTCCAGAGTTGTTCTCAACTTCAGAGGCTTCGTCTTCAAAGTTCACATCGTCCAAGGGATAAAGCAATCGTCATCTAAATTGGATTCCTATAGTTGTAATTTTTCCAGAATTCTTGTAATCTTTATTACATAGTTTGTATCAATAAAGTTTTATACTTTTGTTTTTGCAAACAAAATGGCGACTCTGCTGGGGACAACTTTCTCCTCCGACGAGAAAGTAGCAACTCAATGTGACGTAGCGTCTATCGGGAAGACGCAGAAGACGCTGGTTGTTAAAGTCAACCAGACAGCCTATGAGGCGATGCTCAACTCTAAGACCTCTCCCCGTACTTCAGCCACTTCTGCCAAGAGCAAAGTGCGCTCAGTATGGGTCTCCAAGACTGCTACACAATCTGGCAGTTTTGCCACCAAGGATGCTGTACACTCTGTTGCACAATCTGCTAGCCAGACTGCTGCACAATCTGCTGTGTCGACTGTTGCACAATCTGCTAGCCAGACTGTTGCACAATCTGCTGTGCCAACTCTTGCACAGTCTGTCTCAACAACTGTTGCACAAACTGTTTCAGACACTGCTGTGCAATCTGTTGCAACTGTTGTACAGGCTACTTCATATGCTGCCTTGTCAAAATACAAGACTCCTATGACTCTGGCGCAATTGGCAATGGCTTTTCCTGCACAAACCAACATCCCAGCAACCAAAGTACATCCCAAGCACTCTAAAGCAAGGACTCCTGATGCGCAAACCACAGCTTCTGTGGTCAAAACCAATGCACTTTCTGCCAAAACTTCTAATGCACAAGTGGCCAGTGCGCCATCCACCCATGCGCAAACCAAGCATGCGCAATCCAAGAGTAACAGCCCTTTGGCTAAACTCTCCTCTTCTCATAACAAAGGAAAAACCTTTGTTCCTCCCCTTAAACACTCTGCTATTCCAGCACAATCTACTGGAGGTAGTCCTTTGGCTATTCCTCTTCCTCCTCAAAATAAAGGAAAAGGCCCGTTGGTCTTTTCTCAGACTTCCTTGTCTCATGACTTGGAAGACAACAGAGGGAAACGCTCTTTAGCTAACCCTTCTTCTCAAAATAAAGGAAAAGGCCCTTTGGTCTTTTCTCGGTCTTTACTGAAGAAGATCAAATTGAACGTGTTTCGGCACCTGTCAGTACAAGAACTCCTACAAACAAGGATTCTTCTTTCCTTCATGACAAGGGAACTTGTACTGATCAAAGAGGTATTCTGCCTACCCCAGTAGCAGAATTCCAAGACCTTCCAACTTTCAAAATATCCCGTTCCAAACAGGGAAAACTGTTGGTGTCTCAAACAGAAACCCCTGGGGATGAATTTGCAGACCTAAGAACATATCTTAACAGGCCAACTTCGGCAAAACGTAAGCAACCTATGCCGAAGGTCAAGCCTCAAAGACAAACCTCCAGGAACAAAAATCCTGATACCTATGCCAATGAGGTGAGCACTTCCTTTTACACACAGGGGACAAAACATTTGAAGAATCGGAACCATGTTCCGAATGTTGTTAAAGAACATATTCCTCGAACCTTTTCTCGTCCTAGCATAGTTTCTGATCTCCGAGAACATCTCAGGCAAAAACGGGATAATGCCTCAACTCCTTCAGTTCAATCATCTGATCATCATTGCAATCATAAAGTCATCATCCAATGTTGCTGTCAAACAACAAAACGATCTGTCTTTGATCGTTTGACTTTTGCTAAAACAGAATCGATGTCAGAAGATGAAGAAGCATTGTACGCTTCTGTTAACATGACTTCTCGAGACACTGGGGGTAGAAGGTGCTCTAAGCACGGCAAACCTCGCAAACCAAGTCAACGGTATCTGGATCTACTTCAAAAATCTTCTGAGGGAGTATTCCAACATACCCGTTCTCGAAGCCGAGATACAATCGGTCAAAGAAATCTTCCTCAAGATCCTTCTGGTCATTTCCCTCTTTCTCAGTCAGGAGATGACTCTTTCTCCGACTATGATGCATACAGCGAAAGTTCTGAACAGACAATGTCTTCTACTGTACCAAGAGAAGTGACATCTTATGTTGTCACTGATGATCAAGATGCTTCAACGTCTGCAAATCAAGAACAGCGAATCGCTGCACTTGAAGACAAGCTAAAGACCATGGCTGAAATGGTCGCTAGTATGCATTCTATCATTGTGGCCCAACATGCCACACCACCAACTATACCTACCGCAAGTCCGGAGATCATAGCATCTTCAGTACCTGTCAATGCTGGGTTGGGAGTAATACCTTCTCAAATGCCTCCTGTACAAGTACAAGTTCAAACTACACCTAGTCAGTCAGCTGGGGGTAGTGCTTACAATGTTGTTCCTCCTCCTACTACTCTGACTCCGCCGGCTCCTTCTTCATCATCTGAAGACACCAATAAAGCTGTCAAACTCTTGCGAACTCAGTTCGAAGCCTTCAAAGAGAAGGACAATTTGCAAAGGTTGGGAATCAAGCAGCCATACCCAGTTGAATGGAAGGAAGTTCCATTTCCTCCCAAATACAAGATTCCAACAATCTCTCTTTTCGACGGCAGTACCTCACCAAGCCAGTTCATCAATCACTTCGAGGTAATGACTATTCAACTCCAACCAAATGACACTCTTCTTACCAGGATGTTCGTCGGTTGTTTAGTCGGCATAGCATACGACTGGTACAGAAGTCTGCCCGATGGTTGTATTCCTTCTTTTTTAGGACTTAAGCAGATCTTTCTGGAAAGATTCTATGAGGGATTCAATGACATGACTATGTCTGCCCTCAATAAAATCAAACAGAAACATAATGAAACTGCTGAGAGTTTCATTGAACGTTTTCGTCGAGAAGCCTTGAAGATGCCTCCAGGGACTCCTGCTGCTGTTACCATGACACTTGCAAGGCAAATCTCTTGCCTATCATCAGTATGTGGACAGGCTCAACTCAGTTCCAAGACTGGACATCCTTTATCGTCAACGCCAAAGCAGCTGAAGTAAGTGCTGAAAAGTTCAAACAGCTGGGGGTATAGATGTCTAACCCAGATCGGGACGAACATCAATCATCAGGTGGCGGTAATCGTCAGAACAACCGTAAGAACAAGGAAACTCTGAACATTAACCTGAAAAGCAAAGAGTCCTTGGCTGTCAATATAGCTCCGCCTACATCTACTTCTACTCCTGCTACAACTCAACCGAGGGAACCTCTCCCTAAGGTAGAGTATTCGTTTGATGGAAATGACACAGCAAGCATCTTTGATTGCTTACTCAAAAGCAATAAGATCCAGCTTCCAGATCCAAAGAAACCTGATGAAGTCGGTAAGACCAATCATCCTAAGTATTGTGTCTACCACCGATTCATTGGACATCCTACTCGAGCATGTTATGTGCTCAAGGGTAAGATTCAAGAGCTTGTCAATGCTGGAGTTGTTACTCTGCAGCAAGATAAGAAGACTGTCACTGCCAATATGGTTTCAGTCCAGTTCGGTAACTTTCCCCCGCAGATGATACAGCATGGTGTCATTCCTATTCCGAAGGCTACTCTCGAGATTGAAAATCTTCGTTCTCTACCAAACGAAGGTCTCGTTCCTTTGTCTCTTGACAATGGCGAGGTTATGTGGATCCATTCCGTTCTTACTTCAGAGTTCGAAGATTCTTCTTCTTCCAAGAAGAAAGGTCGCTCCAAAAACAAGACCAAGATCTGCAACATGGTGTCTTTTGACCCCATAGTTGATGAAGAAATTCTGTTGGGCACCAGATCAGGGAAAACTTATCTGAAAGATTATTCTGAATCTCAAGAGAATCCTGCCTCTTCTTCTGAACCTGTCCCCAACCTACTGCTATTGAAGAAATTCCTTCTACATCTTCACCAGTTGTGGTTCCTATTCCTCCCAAACTAGTGGCTGCTGATAAAGGCAAACAACAAGTCCGCTTTGATAAACCCTTGAAGAAATCATCTCCTACTGGGCTTGAGAAGCCTTACAACTTTGATATATTAGCTCAACTAGCTAATACCCCAGCAAGGCTATCTATCTTTGAGCTCTTGCATCTTTCCAGAGAGACACGAGAAACTTTAAGTGAAGCTCTTATGCAAGCTGAGACTTGTTTAGCCTTTCTCAAGAAGCCGGAAGCAGAACCAGTCTCTTGTCTACATTGTCATAGTGTTACGGAGTTGATTCCGAACATTACTTTCACACAAGATGACATGCTGATGGAGGACAATAGGCATGATCGTCCTCTCTACTATACAGGATATGTTGATTCGATGAAAGTCGATCGTATCCTGATAGATCCAGGATCTGCTCTGAGCATCATGCCGAAAACAATGCTCGATGCTCTGAAAATTCCTGTACATAGTCTCTCCACCGCAATCACCACCATCCTTGGATTCAATCAGGGAAGGAGTGAACCTTTGGGCAAGATTCGCTTAAAACTCCAAATAGGCAATCTTCGTACAAAAGTTACCTTCTATATCATTGACAATCATGGTTGTTCTTATAATGCTCTATTGGGGAGACCATTCTTACATGAGCATAATATTATTCCATCAACCCTTCATCAATGTTTTAAATATGTTGATGATAAGGGAGAGGTCCATAAGAAGTTGCGGATCTTTATCCTTTCAAAGGTGTTGAAGCATACTGCAACGACGCTCGGATGTACAAGGATGAATTCATGAAGATTGTGTTAGCCTTAGATACTGAAGAAGAATAAGAAGCAATGCCCAAAGACACTCTTATCATACCTGTCAAAGGGCGAGTTTCACATCCTCAGTCTTCTAAACCACTGGCTATTCACTTGCCAATTCAAAAGAAATCAGTTGATGCTGATCAAGATCAAAGGGAGCTCACCTCTTCTGAGCCACTTGTTATCGACCTACGTTGTAACAAGGACAAAAAGCAGCTTACTCCTTCTGATCCACTTGTTGTTGATCTCACTCGCAACAAGGAAAAAAGGGAGCTCACCTCCTCTGAGCCACTTGTTATCGACCTCCGTCGTAACAAGCCTCCCCCACGTTCTTCTTCTCCCCCTCTTGTAATTAATCTGACCAAGCCTGCTAAGGCTAAAGGTCCTGTTGTGAATACTGATGTATAAATCAATAAAAAAGCACCTACTTTCCAGTATACTGATGTTATTTATTATACTAAATGCTATTTGGATATGTTAGATAGCTTTCAATCAATTACAATGGGAGTTGTACAATCTCTTCAGACAGAAGTCTCACTTGAAGATCCAGATAATTCTTACCGTATTCACCCTTCTCGAAAGAAAGGTGAAAGTCCAATACTTTTTAGTAAAGGACCAAAAAAACAATTCAGCTATACGGATGATAGCAAACTTAACGATACGAGACGTCTCCAGTTCCATCGTTATAGTCAACAATCAAAAGACATCATCCGGAAAATGGGCTATGACTTCAAAAGTGGCCTCAATTACGGTAAAGGTAGACGAACTCCTATCCGCACGACTATTCCGGAAGGAAAGTCGAAAATGTACTACAGCAGGACTAAGAAAGGTCTCGGATATACTTCTCCTCCACTGTTATCCCCAGCAGTCTCTGACTCAGACAGTGAAGAACGCTCTAATTCATCTGATTCTAGATCTTGGGATTCTGATACTAGCATTGGTGAAGTTCACAGGCTGATCGTATCATCTAACATGGTCTCCGCTAAACTACCAGAAGGCTATGATGAAGACGTTGAAGAAAATCCTGAAACAGATCCTTGGGCTCAACATATGGATAACCAATGGGTACTTCATTTTGAACAACGTGAACCTCCTACTGAAGATCAATTAGTTCAAATTGATGTAGGAGAAAGCGATTCACCTCGGCCAATCTTTATTAGCAAGAATCTTCCAGAAGCCGATAAACAAGAGTTGATTCTTCTCATCAAAGAATACATTGACGTTTTTGCTTGGAGTTATGAAGACATGCCAGGTTTAGATCCTAAGATTGCTACTCACAAGCTGAACATTCTTCCTAATGCTAAACCAGTCAAACAACAACAAAGGCGATTTAAGCCTGAAATGATGGATGCAATTGATGATGAAGTCAAGAAGCTTATTGCTTGCGGCTTTATTCGAGAAGAACAACATCCTGATTGGGTAGCTAATGTTGTTCCAGTCCTGAAGAAAACTGGCAAAGTTCGAGTCTGCATCGACTTCCGAGATCTTAATGAAGCATGTCCAAAAGATGAATTTCCTCTTCCTATCACAGACGTCATGATTGACAATACTTGTGGGTTCGAGCGAATATCTTTTATGGATGGATTCTCCGGATATAATCAGATCAAAATGAATCCCGAAGATGAAAAGCACACATCTTTCCGTACTCCTCGGGGAGTCTATTGCTACACAGTGATGCCATTTGGTCTCAAGAACGCTGGTGCAACTTACCAATGAGCCATGAGTACCATTTTCAGAGAAAATCTTCGTAAAACAGTCGAATGCTACGTTGACGATATCACTGTCAAAAGTCGTCTAAAAGAAGATCATATCCAAGATCTGAGAACAATCTTCAATCTCATGCGTCAACATCAGCTCAAGATGAATCCCACCAAGTCATTCTTGGGTGTCTCTAGTGGCAAATTTCTCGGCTTCGTCATTACCTCTAAGGGTATACACGTGGATCCCGAGAAGATCAAAGCCATTCAAGAGATGCGTCCTCCACGCAACCTAAAAGAGCTACGAGGATTTCAAGGCCGACTTGCGTACATCAGGCGATTCATTTCGAACTTGTCTGGACGCTGTAGACCATTCACTCAACTAATGAAGAAGGGTGTATCTTTTGTTTGGACTGATGAGTGTCAACGAGCATTCGATGATATCAAACGATATCTTATGAACCCACCAGTCTTGGTGCCACCTATTTCTGGCATTCCATTCTTGATGTATGTCCGTGCTATGGACCATTCATTGGGTGCTTTGCTTGCCCAAAAGAACAAAGAAGGCCATGAACAGGCTATCTATTATCTTAGTCGAACTATGATTGGTACAGAACACCGTTATAGTCCGGTCGAAAAGGAATGCCTGGCTCTCATATTTGCTGTGCAGAAAACGAGGCATTATATCATTGGCCAAACTATTCATGTCATATCCCGAGTTAATCCTCTTCGGGTACTCATGAAGAAGCCTAGCACACTTAATTCTCGGCTGGCTACATGGGTAATCCTGTTAGCTCAATATGACATGGTGTATGTTCCACAAAAGTCTGTCAAAGGTCAAACGCTGGCATGTTTTCTTAGCAGCTCATCCTGTGCCTGAGACATCTAAACTCTATGACGAAATTCCAGACGAGACATTGGAAGCCAACATGATCTCTGAAGAATTTCCAACCTGGCGTTTATTCTTTGATGGTGCATCGAGAATTGGACCAAATGGTGCTATTGTAGCAGGAGTTGGAGTGGTCCTTGTTTCTCCAGACGGATCAACTATCCAAAGAGCCTACTCTTTAGATGAACCTTGCTCCAACAATGTGGCGGAGTACAATGCTCTACTCATCGGCCTTCAGTTAGCTAAACAACTGAATGTTGAATATCTCGAAGTCTACGGTGATTCTAAGCTGGTTGTTAATCAGGTTAGAGGAACCTATGAAGTCCGTCATCAAGACCTAGTGCCTTATCATGAAGCAGCAATCAATATAGCTATATCATTCAAAGCTTTCTTCATCGATTATGTTCGGCGAGCTTGCAATACCGAAGCAGATGCTTTAGCCAATCTTGCAGCTGTCTTAGCCATCCCTATCAAAAGACAGCAGCTGGTGGTTATCTCCAACCGAGAACTGTTCTGTATTGAAAACAATCGTAATATTGAATTCAGTAATCTTGCTGAAGTCAACGTTATCGATGAAGATTGGAGAACTCCTTTTATTGACTTCGTAGTTCATGACATACTCCCTGAAGATCCTAAGGAGGCTACGAGTGTTTGTCGACGATCTCTCCGATTCTACTACAATCAAACTACCAAAACCCTCTATCGACGAACTTATGACGGTCTTCTCCTACGCTGTCTCGCTGGTGATGAAGCTAAACAAGTTTTGCGTGAAGCTCACGACGGTGTTTGTGGAGCACATCAACCTGGTCCTAAATTACAGGATCGTATTAGACGTATGGGTTACTACTGGCCCTCTATGGTATCAGATGCCATTGAATATGCAAGGAAATGTCGTGCTTGTCAAATCCATACAGATTTCATTCATCAACCAGCAGAATTCTTACACCCGACTGCTGATTCCTGGCCTTTCGAAGCTTGGGGTATGGATGTCATAGGTCCCATTAATCCTCCTTCTTCTAGAGGACATCGGTTCATATTGGCAATAACGGACTACTTCTCCAAGTGGGCTGAAGCTATACCTCTAGCTGAAGTTAAGACTAGTAGCGTCATCAACTTCGTTAAACACCACGTCATCTATAGATTTGGTGTACCTCAAAGAATCATCCATGACAATGGACCTCAATTCATTAGTCAGAAGTTCACCAGATTCTGTGATGATAATCGGATTGACAACGTTGCCTCGACAACATACAATCATGCCGCTAATGGTTTAGCTGAAGCTTTTAACAAAACCATCATCAAGCTCCGTAAGAAGTTTGTATCCACTAACAAACGGAACTGGAATGAGAAACTCGGCGAATGTCTTTGGGCCTACCGAACTACGGTCCGTAATCCTACAGGCTTTACACCTTTCTCTTTGGTGTATGGCTGTGAAGCTGTTCTTCCTTTGGAACTACAAATTACTTCTTTAAGGATTGCCATTGCTAACGAGCTTACTACAGAAAACAACGATCTTCTTCGACTTCAAGAGTTAGAAGCACTTGATGAGAAGCGATTAATGGCTCAACGGCATATTAAGTTATATCAAGCCCGCATTTCGAAGACGTTCAACCGTAAAGTGAAGGTCAGAGCCTTTCAGCAAGGAGAACTTGTTCTAACGGTCAGACGTCCTATGACTATGACTCATATGAGCAAAGGGAAACTCGATGCGAAGTGGGAAGGTCCCTATGTTGTAAGCAAAGTCTTCTCAAATGGAGCTTATCAACTTTCGGAGCTTGATGGTCGAATTGCTATGATGCCTATCAATGGCAAATTCTTAAAGAAGTATTATGTATAAATGTAAATACTTGTAAATCATCAGACAGAATCAAGTTCATAAATAAAATTCAAATTTTATTTCATTATATGATAGTACATAATATTAAAGGTCACTATCATCTTTTTCTACATTGGGACGAGGGCCACTGCCGTCCTTCTCAAAAATGCGGTCAGCAAAAGAGCCGAGAACCTCTTTGCTGGATCCCACGAGAAACTTGCAGGCGGCCATCCTCATGGCTTCTTCTTCTTTACTCCTTCCTGGTTCAAGCAGAAAGTGTAGAACCCTAGAGGGGGGTGAATAGAGTAATTAAAAATTAACTACAACAATTGATACAATAAGGACAATTGAAAGTAAAGAGTTGAAAGATCAAACACAAACGCAAGGATGTATCCTGGTATCCTCTTTTGAGGCAGTCCAGTCCCGGAACTCTCTCCGGCTTTAATCCACTATTTAACCAAATAGTACACACGAGTTTGGATCCGAAGAACTCGCCAACTTCAACACAAGTTTGGATCCGAAGACTCGCCAACTTCTATACACGAGTTTTCTTACGAAGGCTCGCCAACTTCAAACAAAAGAGAATGAGAACTTGTTGATCTTCTAACACGTGAAGATCGAAATGTACAACTCGTTAATACTCTAGCACTTTGGGAGAAGAAGACAATGAAAAGCTTGGAAGAGTATTAATGGTGGAGCTCTTGGTTGTTGGAAAATTTATGGAAGAGTTGGTTAGAAAGCTCAAGAGAGAGAGAGCTTTCTTTTATAAGAGAACCAAGAGTTGGTGGCATTTAATGCTCTGAATACAGACAGACCGGCATGCCGTCGGTATGCAGCGGCATACCGTCGGTATACCGGCCAAATAGTAACGGTCATATTAATGACCGTTTGAGAGCATTAAATGCGGCCATTAATGCTAGTCAGAGCAATTCGAAAACCAAATATTTGAAACTCGGTATACCGTCGGTATGCCGGAGCATGCCGTCGGTATGCCGACAATTCGTCACAGCAAGTTTTGAGTTTCTAAAAAACGGTATACCGCCGGTATGCCGGAGCATACCGTCGGTATGCCGACAATTTGTCACAGCAACTTTTGGGTTGCTAAAAACGGTATACCGTCGGTATGCCGGAGCATGCCGTCGGTATGCCGATATTTTGTCCCAGCAACTTTCTGGACAAGAAAAGCGGTATACCGCCGGTATGCCGAAGCATGCCGCCGGTATGCCGACTATTTGTCACAGCAACTTTCTGTATGCCAAAAACGGTATACCGCCGTTATGCCGGAGCATACCGCCGGTATGCCGCTCTGTAGCTATTTGATTTTTGACTTGTTCTTTTTACTGTCATCCGTCCTTAGGTGTTTACAGATATACCTAGACCAGTACAGACTCGAAGACTCTAAGCAGGAGGACGCCGTCTTATGCAGGGAACGCCGGTAACTGCTACAGTCTTCAAGGAAGAAGGAGAATGCTCTTGAACGGAAGAACTCCATGTAGTAGATCTTCTGAGAATATTTGAATCTGAAGAACAGAAGACTAAACTACGAAGATGCTGTTAATTACTCAAAATAAAATGTGCCAACAAACTCCCCCATTTTGATAATTGACAAAATAGAGAGATAGCATCTTCAGGGAGTAGCTCCCCCGTAGGTAGACAGCTCCCCCTCAATACGATTTCTTCCCCTTTGTCACTTAGTCAAAGATGGGGATAACCAATAGAAACAGTGCATAAAAAAAAACATGAGTATATAAAGAGAAGCATGCATTAATATATTGAAGTGAACAAAGAATACATGCTTGACAGAAACATAACATACTAAAAACATAAAAGACTCTCCATCATGAGAGCCAAACACTAGAGAAACCCAGATATTAAGTCCCCGAAGGACAGCAAACCACTAGTAACAACCACATACCGGTCCCCGAAGGACCACAAAAGACAACATAAAGATAAACACATAAAAACTAGAAACACTCAAAAGCCGAAACCATCACCAAAGGAAGTCCATCCCTAATCCTCAGCCGGATCATCATCATCATCACCCTGAGCTTGCTGGAAGACGCCAAATGGATCAATGCCGTCAGGGTACATAAACCCATAGGCATTGGGGTCAGAGAAACGCGGGGCCGTGTACATGGGATCCTGAAGATTAAGATCCAGAAAGGCATCCCGGTCTTGCAGAGTGCGCTGAATGAAATACCCCTGATCGTGGAAACGAGATTGGATCAGGGTGCCAAGTCCACGAGTATGGGCCCGCATCTGCTCCTCCGCCTGGGCCATCCGCATATCAAAGTGCTACTGAGTGAGCGGCATATAACGGCCCGAAGTAGGAGGGGTAGATGTGGGAGCAGCAGGAGTGGATGCCGGTTGCTCTTGGAAAGATGAGGCACGGGAAGTAGAGGCGCCAGCAAGGGTACGGAAGACAGCAAGATATGAGGGGACGCCATCCGAGGAGCAGAGAGACAGGTCAACATGTTTGGCCTCCATAAGCAGAGTGATAAAAGAGCCATAGAAGAGATTCTGCTTCCCCGAAGGCAAGACACGCCAGAATTGCAGAAGAAGAGTCTTCGGGAAGGAGAATCGCTTCCGGGCATAGAGATGATACATGCAGACGAGGGCATCACCGGTGATTGCGTCATAATTCCCGCCCTTAGGAAATAGAGTGTGGCACACGATCCGATGGAGCTCGTAGTAAAACAGCTCCAGCTGGACAGAGAGGGCCGGGATGGCAGGAGGGTTGGGACCCTTGCAGATGATACGGCAGAATTCGTCGAAAGGTGACGCCGCCGAGGAGTTGAGAGCACCCAAAGATGGTAACGCTTCCCCTTTGTCCGGGATGCCTAAGATGTTCCCCACTTCCCGAGAAGTAAGACGGAAGTGGCGGTCATTGACCATAGATTGAATGGCGGATGGATCATCGTTATCCCCTCGCATGTTGCAATAGAAAAGTCGGACATCTGCGGGGTAGACAGGAATTTGACGCTGAAGAAGGGAGAAGATACCGGCGTCGTCAAACAAAGGGACGTGACCGGGAAAGAGGTTCCAGTTGATCGCCCGTCCCTTGAACACGTTGTGATGGATGAAGTGCTGGAACCAAAGGTCGGCCGCCAGAGAGTTGGAGAAGACGCGTTGGTCATAGCCGGTAGGTAGCGCCACCGGGACGAAGGGGTTGAACATGGAGGAAGAGGAGGATCGGGGGCGCTTAGGGTTTGCCATGTAGAGGAATATGGTGGTTGGGTGTTAAAGAAGAAGTAGTAGAGAGGAGATGGAAGAAAGAGGGTTTTTAAAGTAGAGGAGGAAGATGAAGAGATGAGTTTGAAATGGGGGGTAGGGAGGGAAAGGTTGTAGAGGAGGATTAAAGTGGGGAGATGAAAAGGTGATGGGATGAATTAATGAGAGTGGAGTAAAAAGAGGAGAGAAAGGGGGAAAGTGATTTGAAGAGTAATAAATAGGAAGGGAGTTGAGGAGATGGGTAGTTAAGAGGAATGGGATGGATGAGAGGGAATAAAGATATGATAAAAAGAATAATGGAAGAGATATGAAAAAGTGGGCCCGGATCTCAGAGTACGTGTCCTGTCCGCCTCTATCCGGCATACCGGAGGTATGCCGACGTGTACCGACGGTATGCCGAGTTTCGAAACAGAACATAATTCTGCTTGGAAAAACGGCATGCCGCCGGTATACCGTAGTATACCGTCGGTGTGCCGGCCGAATGGGACTATGGATCAAAGGACAAAATGCCTAGTTCACGGCAAAGGAAAGAGAAGCGATCTTCTGGGAGAGGCTTAGTGAAGATATCGGCTAATTGATAGGTAGTATCAATAAATTCAAGACGGATATCTCCTTTTTGCTGATGGTCACGAAGAAAATGGTGTCTAATTTCAATGTGCTTCGTGCGTGAGTGACAAATCGGGTTTTTCGTGAGATTGATAGAGCTAGTGTTATCACATTTAATAGGGGTACAAGAATGAGAAATGCCATAATCTAAAAATGTTTGTGACATCCAAAGAATTTGTGCACAACAACAACCAGCCGCAATATACTCTGCCTCAGTGGTTGAAAGAGCAACAGAGTTTTGCTTCTTACTAAACCACGATACCAAGGACTTCCCGAGGAATTGACAAGGGCCACTAGTGCTTTTGCGGTCAATCTTGCATCCGACAAAATCCGCATCCGAAAAGCCGTGAAGCTCAAAGGATGAGGATTTCGGATACCAAAGACCCATGTTAATGGTGCCTTTGAGATAACGAAAAATGCGCTTAACGGCACTCAAATGTGATTCCTTTGGATTGGCTTGATATCGTGCACATAAGCAAACACTAAACATGATATCCGGACGGCTAGCAGTTAAATAGAGTAAGCTACCGATCATACCTCTATACTTACGAATGTCGACCGATGTGCCATCTTCATCACTGTCAAGCTTTATCGTTGTGGCCATAGGAGTCCTCATTAATTTGGATGAGTCAAGGTCGAAACGCTTGAGGAGGTCCTTTGTATATTTTGCTTGATTGATGAAGGTTCCTTTAGGTCCTTGTTTGATTTGTATTCCCAAGAAGAAGGAGAGTTCACCCATCATACTCATTTTAAATTCTTCCTGCATAACTTTGGCAAATTCTACACAAAGTGTGTTGTTAGTAGAACCAAAAATAATATCATCAACATAAATTTGAACCAATAAGAGAGTCCCATCATGGGATTTAATAAAAAGTGTGGTGTCAACTTTGCCCTTTGAAGAATTGTGAGAAACAAGAAAAGAGCTAAGACGCTCATACCAAGCACGTGGAGCTTGTTTGAGGCCATAAAGGGCTTTATGGAGTTTGAAGACGTGATTAGGAAATTGAAAATCTTCAAAACCGGGAGGTTGTTTAACATAAACTTCCTCCTTAATAATACCATTTAGAAAAGCACTTTTAACATCCATTTGAAATAGCTTAAAGTCATTAAAACAAGCAAAGGCACAAAGCATATGAATGGATTCAAGACGTGCAACCGGAGCATAGGTTTCGTCGTAGTCAATGCCTTCCTCTTGGTTATAGCCTTGAGCAACCAATCGGGCTTTGTTACGAGTCACTAACCAGTCTTCATTAAGTTTGTTGCGAAACACCCATTTAGTTCCAATAATGGGGTGATTGCTAGGTTTTGGGACAAGTTCCCAAACCTTGCTTCGCTCAAATTGATTTAGCTCCTCTTGCATAGCTGTCATCCAAAATTCATCAAAAAAAGCATCATTAACATTTTTAGGCTCTATTTGAGAGATAAAAGCCACATTGGTACAAAGATCACGAGTGGCGGATCTTGTGCAAACACTTGAGGAAGGATCCCCAATGATAAGCTCCTTAGGATGATTGGTGACAAATCTCCATTCTCTTGGGAGATCCTTTGAAGGAGGCTCGAGAGGAGGAGACTCTTTAGATGGGGTCACAACTTCATTGTTAGATGAAGAAGGACGATCCTCAATAGAGGAGTTCTCCAACCCAAACGAGATGTCATCAATATCCTCGGAAGAGGAGAATGTAGAAGAGTTGAGTTCATTAAAAGAGACATTGATTGACTCTTCGACAACAAGACTTCTTTTATTAAAAACACGAAAACCTTTACTATGAGTAGAGTATCCAAGAAATATTCCTTCATAGGCTTTTTCTTCAAACTTGCCTAGGTTATCCTTGGTATTCAAAATAAAACAACTGCAACCAAAAACTTTGAAATATTCAATAGAAGGAATTTTGTTGAACCAAAGCTCATAAGGAGTCTTCTTAGTAATAGGTCTAATTAAGACTCTATTAATAACATGACACGCCGTATTAACGGCTTCCGCCCAAAATATTGGGGGAGCTTATATTGGTTTAACATAACCCGGGCCATGTCGCCAAGGGTTCTATTCTTTCTCTCCACAACACCATTTTGTTGAGGAGTACGAGGACAAGCAAAATCATGTCCAAAACCATTCTTTTCACAAAATCTTTTGAAATCAACATTATCAAATTCTCCTCCATGATTACTCCTAATTTTGTTGATAGAAAAACCTTTCTCATTTTGAACACGTTTACAAAAAGCAACAAATTCACGAAAAGTATCACTTTTTCAAGCAAGAAAAATAACCCAAGTAAATCTCGAAAAATCATCAACTAAAACAAAAGCATAAAGTTTGCCACCAAGGCTAGCTACTCTACTAGGCCCGAAAAGATCCATGTGAATAAGTTGAAGGGGTCTAGTGGTACTCACAGAGTTGATGGATTTGAAGGATGACTTGGTCAACTTACTTTTCTCGCATTCTTCACATACCATATCCTTTTTGAAAGGGATACTAGGAAGTCCTCGTACAAGCTTCTTGGAGGCGAGGCGAGAGATGGTATCCATGTTGGCGTGTCCAAGCCTCATGTGCCAAAGCCAACTCTCATCGTTCTTTGCAACTAGGCACCTGTCATTGTTAGTACCTTCAACAAGATAAAGAACATAAATATTGTTTTCTCTAATGCCTTCATACACAATAGTTCCATTGGAGCTATCGGTAATGTAGCATTTGAGTTTAACAAACTTGATATCATAGCCATTATCGGTAAGATGGCTAATACTAAGGAGATTATGCTTGAGATTAGTAACAAGACATACATTATTAATACAAGGATAAGGAGGAGAACCGATATTACCATTTCCAATAATATAACCTTTAAGATTGTTACCGAAGGAGACGTGTCCTTCTTTCTTCATCGATAGCGTTGTAAAAAGTGAAGCATCACCGGTCATGTGCCGTGAACAACCGCTATCGAGAATCCACTTGCTTCTAGCATGAGAAGGATTCATCACCTACAACATAAGTTGAAGATGAACATTTTGGTACCCATGATCTTATGGGTCTATGAGTGTTAGTCTTAGGAACCTACTTAAGAACTCTCATGTCAACTTGTTTTCTTGTATAACAAAAGTTTGAAGTGTGACCGACCAAACCACAATAATTGTACATCAAAGAAGATTTAGAAGAAGAAGTGTGAGTGTTGTGCATATGTGAGTTTCTAGTGTGAGAAGTTCTATCATGAGTGTTATGATGATAGTAAAAAGCATGATGAGAGGTGTTCTTCTTAACAAAAGGTCCTTTTCTTGTGTTAGAAAAGGAGTTGTGTGTAGTGTTCATGTAATGGTTATGCCTAGCATTGTGATGAGTGTGAGGGTGTCTTGGAGCATGCATGTGAGTGGTATTCTTATTACCTAAATTCTTACTTCGTGTAAGAAGATCATTATACTTAATAGAACTGGAATATTCTCTTCTATTAGCATCTTGACATTTGCGCATGGCAAATTCATAAGAGCTTCTCATGGATTGAATCTCATCATCCTTTTTCTTGATGGTGTAAAGAGATTCTTGAAATTTGAGTCGCAAAGACTCTATTTCATCCGTGTCGAAAATAGGAGATTTTCCCTTCACATCAATAATGATACTAGAGAGCCTCTCTACTTCAAGTTGAAGAGCCTCAACCTCCTTAAGAGATTTCTTGTATTTATTTCGAACACCTTTGTGTTCTTCATGTAACTCAAGAATGGCTTTCTCTAAATCATCATAGGTAAGAGTGTTTAAGAAAAAATCATCAAGTACCTCATCGGTTGCCATGAGACAGACGTTGGCATTGTGTTTGCACTCCTTGTCGTTGTCGGAGTCGCTCACATCGCTTTCACACCAAATACTAGTGTTGGCAAACTTTCTGGAGGACGAGCTTCCCTTGCTAGGCTTCTCGTACTTGCTTGAGTCTTTTCGTATCATCGGACAATCCCTCTTGATGTGTCCGGGTCTTCTGCATTGATAGCACGCCGGGTCTTCTTCATTGTCCCGTCTAGAGCGGTTGGCCTTGTTGAACTTTAAGAACTTCCGGAAGTGCTTAGCTGTGAGAGCTATTTCTTCATCATCGTCCGACTCATTGTCGTCGGAGCTATCCTTGGAGTAGGACCTTGATGCTTTGAGAGCAAGAGTCTTCTCCTTTTCTTTGGTCTTCTCCTTCTCATTCTCTTGAATGGAGGATTCCTCTTGGTCCTTCATGTCAAGCTCGTGAGTCATTAGCTTACCCATGAGGGTCTCTAGGTTCATGACGGTTAGATCGTTCTCCTCAATGATTGCGGTAGCTTTAGGACTCCAAGCTTTCGTCAATCCTCTAAGAATCTTCCTTATCTTTTTATGAGCGGGATATTACTTTCCAAGAGAAGAGAGAGGGTTAATGATGTCACCAAAACGAGTAAACATGCTAGCAATAGATTCATCATGCTTTATTTTAAAAGACTCATATTCTTGCGTGAGTCTACTGATCTTGGATTCCTTCACTTGTGAAGTTCCCTCGTGTGTGACTTCAAGTAACTTCTAAATCTCATTGGAAGTCTTACAAATAGAGATTCGGTTGAATTCACTACTGTCGAGAGCACAGTAAAGAGCATTCATTGCCTTGGCATCTCGACAAGCAAGCTTCTTCATGTTTTCAGCAAGTGTTTCCCGAAGGGTGTCAGAAGCAATATCTTCAATAGCTCTAGAAGGAGTAGGAAGGTCATTTATCACGCAATCCCATAAATCGAAATCTATGAACTTTACATAAATGCCCATCCTAATCTTCCAGTAGTTATAGTTGGTAACATCAAATAGGGGAGGCCTATTTGTGGAGTGTCCCTCATTGTGAAACGTGTTGATGCTAGGGTTAGAGGCCATGGATCACTCAAGGGTGTAAATCCAAATCAAGAGAACGAAGCTCTGATACCAATTGTAGAACCCTAGAGGAGGGGTGAATAGGGTAATTAAAAATTAACTACAACAATTGATGCAATAAGGACAATTGAAAGTAAAGAGTTGAAAGATCAAACGCAAACGCAAGGATGTAGCCTGGTATCCTCTTTTGAGGCAGTCCAGTCCCGAAACTCTCTTCGGCTTTAATCCACTATTTAACCAAATAGTACACACGAGTTTGGATCCGAAGAACTCGTCAACTTCAACACGAGTTTGGATCCGAAGACTCGCCAACTTCTACACATGAGTTTTCTTACGAAGGCTCGCCAACTTCAAACAAAAGAGAATGAGAACTTGTTGATCTTCTAACACGTGAAGATTGAAATGTACAACTCTTTAATACTCTAGCACTTTGGAAGAAGATGACAATGAAAAGCTTGGAAGAGTATTAATGGTGGAGCTCTTGGTTGTTGGAAAATTTATGAAAGAGTTGGTGAGAAAGCTCAAGAGAGAGAGAGCTTTCTTTTATAAGAGAACCAAGAGTTGGTGGCATTTAATGCTCTGAATACAGACAGACCGGCATGCCGTCGGTATGCTGCGGCATACCGTCGGTATACCGGCCAAATAGTAACGGTCATATTAATGGTCGTTTGAGAGCATTAAATGCGGCCATTAATGCTAGTCAGAGCAATTCGAAAATCAAATATTTGAAACTCGGTATACCACCGGTATGCCGGAGCATGCCACCGGTATGCCGACAATTCGTCACAGCAAGTTTTGAGTTGCTAAAAAACGGTATACCGCCGGTATGCCAGAGCATACCATCGGTATGCCGACAATTTGTCACAGCAACTTTTGGGTTGCTAAAAACGGTATACCGTCGGTATGCCGGAGCATGCCGTCGGTATGCCGACATTTTGTCCCAGCAACTTTCTGGACAAGAAAAGCGATATACCGCCGGTATGCCGAAGCATGCCGCCGGTATGCCGACTATTTGTCACAGCAACTTTCTGTATGCCAAAAACGGTATACCGCCGGTATGCCGGAGCATACCGCCGGTATGCCGCTCTGTAGCTATTTGATTTTTGACTTGTTCTTTTTACTGTCATCCGTCCTTAGGTGTTTACAGATATACCTAGACCAGTACAGACTCGAAGACTCTAAGTAGGAGGACACCGTCTTATGCAGGGAACGCCGGTAACTGCTACAGTCTTCAAGGAAGAAGGAGAATGCTCTTGAACGGAAGAACTCTATGTAGTAGATCTTCTGAGAATATTTGAATCTGAAGAACAGAAGACTAAACTACGAAGATGCTGTTAATTACTGAAAATAAAATGTGCCAACAGAAAGTCCAGGATGTCTTTCGGTGGCTGTGGTGCAGACGAACCTTCGCCTGCTTCTGCCTCCTTCGGCTGAACTGGATCGGCAGCGCGTTCTTCAGTGCCCTTCTGAACTTTCGTGGCAATCTCAGCCTTCTTAGATGCTTCTCCAGAAGACATTTTTATGTTGAAAGAGTAGAAGTGTTCGTTTCTGTCAGATTTTTGCTATATTTATAGGCAGAAGTACCTCAACTAATGAAGCAATACATTCATCCGACGGTTCGTCCGTTCATTAATGCCCGACGGTTCATCCGTTCATTTATCATATTCATCCGACGGTTCGTCCGTTCATTAATGCCCGACGGTTCGTCCGTTCATTAATACCTGACGGTTTGTCCGTTCATTAATACCTGACGGTTCACCCGTTCGTTCATCATTATTTGACGGTTCACCCGTTCGTTCATCATCATTTGACGGTTCACCCGTTCGTTCATCATCATTTGACAGTTCACCCGTTCGTTCATCATCATTTGATTGTTCACCCGTTCATTCATCATCACTTGACGGTCTTCCCATTCATTCATTTCATATACATTGATGATTCATCATCGTTCATTATCCACATCAGCAACTTGTCATTTTCGATTAAGTTGTCAAATTGAGTTAATAAATATATCATGTCTATCTATTATTTATATCTGAATAAGATATGCAATAAATAATAGAGCCATAACAAAATATCTTTTATATCAAAATATGACGCATTACAGAAACGCATCTACAGCAACAAACACAAAAATACAAAAAAAATTCTAATTAAGAAGGAGGGATAATCAGATTGTCAATTTGCTGCTTCAGTGTCTGCAGCTCTTCTTCATGAGTTGATGCTACTATCCTTCTTGCTTCTTCCATCCCACTTTTTTCATCAAAAATGGGCATGTCCACTATTCGGCGGGTGATTTCTGCACCATGGGTTGTTTCGTATTCATTCCTCTCTTGAATTAAGGCATTGAATTGTTCAATCACCAGTTGGTGATTAACAGTTTTTTCTTCAAATTCTTGCTGGAGGCGAGTAATTTCTGCTTTCAGCTCAGCAAGTCTCCGTCCTTTGCTTTCAGCCATTAAAGTAACTGATTCTATCTTAGAGTTGTATTCAGCTGATTTTGCAGAATGAGCCTCTAAAAGATTTTGAAGGTTTACCCTTTCTATATCAGCGGCTTGAGCCAGTCGCTCAAATTCAGCCTACACTAAAGAGTCTATATCCTTCTTCTTGAGCTCCTTATATTTCTTTAGGGAGACTTCTAATTCATTCAATATGTGTTCAAGGAGAGTGGCCTGAGCCTCGTCTCCTTGCTCCCTTATGGCTCTTATGAAGAAAGAAGTTGGCTTCCTAACCATAATGAAATCAGCTCCTTCTTTCTCTATCATTTTATGAACAAGAGATCCCAGCAACTCGAAGAAGCATCTGGTGAATGACTGAATAACTTGTTGATTGATGGCCAGAGTTCCAGGAGTTGCAGCTACTCCTGTTGAGGATGAGGCAGCAGGTTGCTCGATCCTTTGTGACTGGATAATAGGCTCTTTGAACAAAGGAGCCAGAGTAGAGCTAGTAGCTCCTCCTGTTTGTTCCTCTACAAAAGTAAAATTGTTATTTTACTAATTGTTTGTCAATGAACAAGAAGATCAAATAAGAGCAGTTTTACCTTGGTTCAATCTAGCAACAAGTGTATCCCCTGCTGGAATGGACTCCCGTTGAACAGAAGTAGCTTCAGCTGCGACAGCTTGACTGCTGCCTGCTTCAGAACCGCAGGATAGATGATGACTACTACTAACGACCACCGTTGGTATGGGCACCATACCCAGGTCTGTCGGAGGTGTTGGCAGAGTCTCAAGATCTGCAAGAATTACAAATGAAGATATTAACTATCAATCTATTTTAAAAGAGAAGATTGCTAAATCTTGTTTTATACCTTGAGGGCCGGTGACAGGAGTTTCTTTCAGAACACCTTCATCGGCTGCTTCTTCAGGAGATATTTCTTCATCAAGGTTTAAAGTATCAATAGCTTTTTCTGCAGATGCCTCCACTTCAATATCCTTTTTAGGATTTGAAGTATCATCGGCTGTATCAAGAGATATATGTTCTTCATTATCCCTTTCGGGATCTTGTATATATTTATCAACATTTTCGGATGAAGAGTTCTCCTTGTCTTCTACCTCTTCTTCTTCTTCTGTATTCCTGCTGTCAGTTGCAGTCTGATCCTCCTGCAGGCTATAACTGCAATCTTCCAAAGCTGCAATCATTTCACGATCTTCTTCTTCACGAAGAGTCCTGGGAGTAGGAGGAGGTTGACTCGTCTCCACGACGGGTGAAAGAAGTCGTACAACATTTTGTTCTTTCTCTATGATGTTTTCTCCGGGCTTTTCAACCTCAGTTATTGGGATAAGATCTTCCCTCTGTTCAGTCTCTTCAAAAGTTTTGCTCCCAGATTCAGAAACAGGTATGGGAGATGACATTAAAATTCCTGCTACAGCATCTACTGAAGTCAGGATTTATCTGAAAGAAGATTCTTCCAAAACTCTTCTGGTGACTACTTTCTTCTTTCTGTGTAGAGGTCTGACAGGACTCTCTATATTTACTGGCTCTGCTTGTTTCTGCACAAAAGTTGGTGTAGTGGCAGCTTCTTGATGTGTCTCGGCCAATTGCCGAGATTGGGATCTTGTAGTGACCTTTTCAGAAGAATGATCTAGGATCAATTTCTTCTTTGCTGCTGGAGCAGGAGGCTCCTCTCTTCTCCTTTTCTTCGTTGGAGATCTACCCACTCTCAGAGAGATACGCATTGCTGCGTTTACTTCTTGAGGGAACATCATATCCCTCGAAACTTCCAAAAGAGCATCGGCCGGCTCGTGCACCTCCTCATTTACAGGGATCGATGAAGCAATTCTCCCTCTCCTCAATCTTGTTGCAGTAGCGAAACTATCCGCGAGATTAAAATTTTCGGCAAAAGTATTCGCGGATGTATAAAACACTGAATATGTGAAGAGCATCCGAGGACCCTGGGGAGTACTCTTTGCTGGCATTGAAAAGGTGGCTTTCGTATCACGGGCATTGTAATAAGCCCAAGCTCTGGCCCCGTCTATCAAATAATCTTTGCCTTGGAGGCAAGTAATTGCATTTTCTACATGGAACTGATCATACCCAAACTGCCGAGCAAATCGGCTGGGAAGATATGGTTCTAGATAGCATTCTTCTTCGAACCGATAAACCAGATGAGATGGTCGAATCGTCTTCAACCATTCAAAGGCTGTACTGGTCAGAGGCTGCATCTTCGAGTCCACCATATTTGAGGGCATCTGATCGTACCCAGCAGGGAAAGGAGCACAACAGAAGTTCCATCCTCTATTCAGATTCAATATATATCTACACTCGCTTAAAGAAGTATATTTCCATTTTCTATGAGAATATCTTCGGAGAAAACTGCCATCAACCGCTCCCATGCCGGGGTCCATTAAGGTTGGATAGTCGAGGAGCAACCATCCAAATAAATATGTATATGGCAATTCCAAGCAAGGGAACTCTTTCTCTCCTTTCGCCTTCAGCATCAAGTCGACGTATAAACGAAGACTGGCATTTAGTTTGCAGGTCATTGCTGATAACAAGTCCATCTTATAGCCGAAGACTAACTTGACAGCAGCAAACAGAACACTACGGTGAAAACGATCCACAGCACTGGATCCAGGAACCACAAACCTCTGAAGCCAGTATGTTAGGAACCCTGCCAGTTGTGCTTCTTCTGACATGGGTCTATAGCCCATTCTTAAGTAACTCTCCAAAGTGTCCCCTGTCTTCAAAGGAGGATACTCATGATCATCTTTCACTTCTTTATCAAAGTTACCACTCTGTTCCATCAGCTTTATAACCTCCGTGTTGCTCAAAGGTGTAAAAAGTTAGGGTAGCATTTGTCATTTTCCTTGGTCTTCTTCTCTTCTATGTGATTGAGAAACAGATATGGTAACCACTTCGAAGAGTAACAAGTGTTGGCGGTAGCACTCTTATAAAACAGAGAGCAGATCTTGTAATGGCATAGTAGTTCTTCGAACACTGCTACCATTGTTGTATTCTCTTTTCTAAGCTTGTCCAGTTCATCATTTGTCGGTACAAACTCCTCATACGGAGCATCTGCCATGGGCAGGTACGAGATATACTTCATCTCGTGGAGTGCAAACCCCATCTCTCCACCCGGGGTCATGATGGTCCCCGTCCTATAATTGTACCTCTCAGCCAAAGCTAAAAACATATGTGGGTTGGGAGTAAAGCCGTATACAGTGGCGTGCACTGCTTCATACAGATTGATCTGTTGGAGTCCGTCTTGGAATCTTGTCAGAATCCAATTCGCAATGTAGTTCCATCGCTTGTAATCTGGATTCACCAATCCAGTCAGTCTGATGTCTTGTTCGGGGTATTTTCCTTCAGCCTTCGCAAATTCATTTGTGAATATTGGTGTCCTAACAGGCATCAGCATAGAGGAGTTCTCTGGTGGAATGCAGCCAGGTCTCAAGCCTCTCAACAAGCTGCTATATCTATCAGAGGAGCTATAAAACATATCCCTCTTGTTTGGCCCTTTCTTTACGAAATTTTTTCTGCACGAGCATCCTGAAAAAGAGTGATGTTCCACTCCATCTTCCTTGGGTAGCTCGCATGAGCATACCGCGACAAAGGGAGGCAGCGAGCAATGTCTGGTATGAAGAATGATTTATTTTCCTGGTGAACTATTCTCTCCTCCATCTTCGGCCTAGGCTGAGAGACTTTCTCGAAGGCGTCACCGAACAGGAATAAGGGTTTCTTATGAATAACAGCATCCGCTAACTCAAGGGGCTGTCCATTCATCAAACACATTAAAGTCTCATTATCCTGGGAGATCAGTATAGCCTGACGGGAGGCCGGCAGATCGTACTGAGGATAGTGAACATGAGACAGATTTTCTTTATACTCAGACTCTGAGAGGGTTCCCACAAAATGTTCATAATCTGGATCTTCATTGACCTCAACTGCATCAACAAACAGATAAAAATTAGTACAAGTCAAAGACTCTGTTTTTAAACACAAAACATTAGAGTGCATAACTCCTCATATTGTGCTGACATGACTTGCGTAACATCAGATTGCGCATCACAAAAGGATGCGCAAAGCAATAGTTTGCGCTGATATCCTGCACAAATCAATCGATTGTGCTGACTTCCTGTCAGCACAATTCAACAGATTGCGCATGAATGCAGCCTTCATAAAAATGAGGACTGACAGTTGATGCAACCAAAACCCTAAAAAGGGTGGCGCAATATGAACTCATCTCTAAAAAGAGATGAGTTTCGAAGATCAAAGGAAGTCGAATCACCCTAAAAAAGGGTTTTCGATCGGTTCAACAACCGCTCAGAGCGGGGTGTGCGGATTCGTGTCGAGATGCTCGCCGTGCAACTCTGTCAGATGACTCAGCCGGGGCTTTGCCCTTCGCGGCGGCGGCGGCATTAGAGGATCGTCGGGGTGCCATGAAAGTCGTCGTCGGAGGAGGACAGCAAGGGTTCGGGGGATTTTTTCTCAAGAGCTCGAAAGATTGTAAAGTAAAGAAATAAAAATAAAGAGATGGCTATTTATAGCTTTCGAAATATGAAATGGCTGCCTTGGATTGCGCCTAGAATTGGGGGCTCTTCGCTTTGCACAGACAGCTCATCCTCATGCACAATTTGATTCAAAATTCAAAAATTCAAAGTATTTCAAAATTTTGAATAAAATCAACTTTTGAAAACTTTGAAGGGGGTCTTGTAGGTCCTAAAAAATTAAGTTGCATCAATCAACAAAGTCAAATAATCAAGATATACATCATTTTGATGAGTTGTGCAGATAACAGATTGCGCAGCAATCAAATTGTGCATATTGGTTTGCGCACGTTCTCAACTGCGCAGGCTGACATGGCAGAAGTCATCATTACCTGAATCAAATCAAATCTTCCTGACAGCTGACAGCACGGATAACGAGGAGGCTGTTCGTTTATTGCGCCGCACAGTGCTCGAGGGCGGCTGACAGTTGGCAGCGTATTAATCCATGATGGCGCAAACCATTCCTACGCAGTCTGAGTCTGCGCAAACCATTCCTGCGCAGTCTGAGTCTGCGCAAACCAAAGTCTGCGCAGTTCAGATTGTGCATTCTACCAACATAACTGATAAAGTACATGTGGCATTCATGCCATCAATTGCTCATTATGTGGCAACTGTCTATGCACGATCATGCGCATTTCAATCAAATGATGCCATGTGTCACAGATAGTTGGCCCACGATCCAATAACTGTCTGCGCAGTCTAATGCTGCGCAAACCAATTGCTGCGCAAATCATCTTGCGCAGTCTAGAATAACTGAAAGTTAGTTATTTCCAGAACTCTATAAATAGAGTTTCAAGTCTTCATTTCAAGGGGGGATCAAGAGTTCAGAGATCAGAGATCAGAAATCAGAGAGTCCAGGAGTTCTTGCCCAAGTGCTGTTGCATTCTTTCGAGGCTTTTGCCTTCAACTTCCGAGACTTTTGCCTTCGGTTTCCAGAGTTGTTCTCAACTTCAGAGGCTTCGTCTTCAAAGTTCACATCGTCCAAGGGATAAAGCAATCGTCATCTAGATTGGATTCCTATAGTTGTAATTTTCCCAGAATTCTTGTAATCTTTATTACACAGTTTGTATCAATAAAGTTTTATACTTTTGTTTTTGCAAACAGCCTTATTTACTATTTATAATTAGTCACATGTTCTTTATTTTACTGCATATTTATTTTCTGTTTATTTTCAGTTGGATTCATGACTTGCTGTTTATAGTTACTTTATTTTACTTTCAATTATTTTATTGATTGTATTTTAATATGCATGTAGACCTAGTCTTAGCGGACTAACTTTCAACAGTGACCCTTGGGAGGATGAAGACAGTTAGATGTATGGGCTACCCAAATCCAAAAGTCGTAGTAACTGCGTATTATGGTAGTCGTGTCGCGACGGTCACTAGCCTCGAGCTATATGGACTGATGAGTCACGTGGGCCGCTAGCCTCGAGTTATGCCAGCTGATAGCATTGGTACTTGACGTGTGTTTGTCGTGAGTTATGAGTTAGTCATGGGGGAGTCAGCCTTCACCTGCCCATATATCGAGATGTCTTCTAAAATTGCATACTAGAATGGTTAGGAAACCTTAGTTAATGTCATGTCACACTTCGTTCTAGTCATGGCATGGGGCAATGCCATATCGTGGAATAGTACGCTATCCCTTGTCCTTGTATGGTTGTAGGGGTAGTATACTATTTTGATGATGGGATATTGGATCGTGTTATGGTTGGAACATTTACTTTTATTTGTGACTTTGTGGCATATTTTGTATTCAGTATTTATGGCATGTTCTTCCTGTATTTTGGTACGTCCCTCTGAGGACCTGGTAATCTCTCCAGGTGTGTTCCTTTGTGATGTTTCGCGTGTGCTCTAGCCAAGGCCATATTTCACTCTCTTCTTCCGAGGTGATTGCACTTGGATCGCCTTCGCATCGCTCGACAAATTCATTTATTATGTATTTCTTCTCTTTTTAGTTGGTATTGGATTTGTCTCCGCCCAACGATTTGTAAATGACAATTCATGAGTTGATTTATAAATTCTTCCTTCTTTATTTGTGGATGAGATTTGTGTCCTGGTTTACTGCATTTTACATCTTATGTATATATACAATGGATCCATATATTGGATTTTACTTCGTATGTATACAGCTGGCATGTCGACGTACTTAGTCCTAAATATTTTGGGACTGGGGCGTTACAATAAAGGATATCATTATAATGTAATAAGCACAAAAGAAATAGTGTACTTGCCTTGATTAAGTTGTAGTTGTTGTGTGACTTGATCATGTTGGCACAAAATAGGTCAAAAGCTATAATCATAATTGGTTTGAAGAGATAATGATTTTTTAGATCCATAACATCCAATGATTTCCAGATAAGCCCAATATGGAGGAACTCCAAAGTCGTCGTTATGGCTAATTATCACCAAATCGATAAATTATCGATCAAATCTGAGTTCAACGAGTAAAATAAAATATTAAAAAATTAAATTTTTGGAAGAATTATATGTTGTAGATCTTCGTGTCACCTTTCTAAAACTTCAAACGGATCGTAAAATGGAGTTCGGGATCTCCCGGAATCTTAAAACCCGTGTGATGTATAAAGTTTTGGACAACCGATACTCAAATAAATCTCCATAAATTCACAAATAAAATATCAGTAATTAAAATATAGATTTGACCTTGATACGGTTCTAGCAAAAAAAACTGAAGGTGAATCGGAGTTCGGAGTTGGTCGCAACGGCTTTGCGAAGTTGCTATAGCTTCTAAAAAAATGAGGTTGAATTTATGACAATTTTTGGACGAAAAAGAGAGGAATTTTGGAAAAGAAATTATGGGAGATGACATAGGTTCAATAGGTATATATAATAGATACAATTACTTAATTAGAATTAGATTGGAAGGGTTTTGGTTTTGGGAGAAAAATAAGGACTCTTTAAATAGATGGAAGTTGACTCAATTTCCTAATTAGGGAAGGATTATGATATATAATCAACATTTCCTTAAATTTAAAGCAATCAATATTAGATTGATCAAATCTAATCAAGATTGATCACAATAGGAATAAGAATTTAATGAACATATCTTTCCATAAAACTTTAAATCAAATACAATCCTAGATTTGATTGGCCAAATCTAAATCAGTAATAAATTTAAAATAAAATCTAATAATATTTAAAGTAGATTCCAAATAATTGAGGGTAATAAATCAAATACATCAAAAAAATTATGAATTCAAATCATAAATAATAATATTAAATCAAATAATCCTAGAAGTATATTTTCATAAACATAAATATCTTTTAAAAAATAAATTTGGTAACACTATTTTCTCCTTTTAAAAATATATCTATACTAGAATTAAAATAAAATATCTTTTCTAAGTAGAAAATATTTAAACTAAAAATAAATAATTTAAAAAATTTAAAAAAAAGGGGAAGTGGGCTTACACATAAGGACAAAAAATAGTGTATTTTCGGCCATATGCGTCCGTCAGTTCCAATGTGTGTGGCTAATAATAGCTGGAACTTGTGCTTTCCAGACATAATGCATGTACACACACGTACACATACAAAAAATAGAGCTTTTCATATCATAGCCTACTTGTTTCCCAATCTGACAATGAGCCAAAGTCAGCAAGCTTCTGCAATCTTCGCGTTGGATCTTCAACGGAGTAAAGAAGTCGGCCGCAGACTTGATCTTCATTGCTCCAACTCCCTATATTTTCGTACTTAGAATTCTTCTAGGATTCTCCTTTACTGTTTTGTTTGGAAGTTTTTAATACAAAAGTTTACACTTTTGTACGGAACAAAAATGGCGACTATGATGGAGAATACTTTTTTCACCAACGAGAAGGTGGTGTCACAATTCGACGTCATGAAAATTGGTTCTACTCAAAGGATGTTGATTGTGCAGTTCGACCAACAGGCCTATGAGAACATGAATATTTCCATTTCTAAAAATCTATAGCAATAGAATGCCTTTCGTAAATAAATAAACATCCTAACTCTCAATTTCTCCTAAGAGTTCCTTCTTTTGCAATTTTACAAAATGTTTATAAAATCATTCATTTACTTCATCAGTATCAATTTTATTTGATTCATCTGATGAGTTTTTCGTCATATTGATGTTATTGGTCCACTGGATATTCCTAGGTCTAACATAAGCATTTTTGCTTTTGTGAGATTCTCTCTCATCCTTTCCTTGATATTATTCACATCTGAATATATCTTCTATAGAAGAGATCTACCATATAATTATATATCTCATTTTTCGATTTTCCTGGGTAGGGAGGTGAATCATATGTTCATAATTATTTAATGGGAATTTTTGACTTTCATCCCACTTGTTAATATAAATTTATACTTACATTCCACATTTTAATTTCATTAGACTTTCATCCCACTTTTTATCACAAAAAATATTTTTCGTGACAAGACGAATATTTTTTGTGACAAAATGAATACTTTTCATGACAAAAAATGCGTTAAAAGTCTAATAAAATTAAAATGTGGGACGTAAGTACAAATTCATATTAACAAGTGGGATCAAAGTCAAAATTTTCCTTATTTAATTCATATGGACACTCATGTGTGTCCGCATAAATAATAATTTCTCCAAGAATGGAGGAGGTGCTTTCATGTCTCGTTGTTCAGAGAGGTTGGAGGAGCCAAATCTAACCTGGTAAACAGTTTATTTGGAATAAATATACACCCAGATTTCTCCATAAGTCTTGAAGACCAAAATATTGAAAAATCTTGTACCTTTTCATTCAATCTGCAAGGAATCAAATTATTACTCGGATTAAAGATCTTAGGGATAAAATGGGAACATTGTATGGCTTTAAATGATACACCAACATCTAAATTCATAACACCCAAACATTTAGTTACATTATTCAAAGTTGGAATGGGAAAAACCATACAACCAAGACTAGTCAAGATGGAACACTAAAGACTTGATAATGAGATGTAGTTATTTATTAGGTCTCTTAAGACCAAATTTGAGATACCAACAAAATATTTTATAACATTAGGAAGTACGATATCTACGGTTGTTAAAGGTAAACAATCCTACAAAACTGAAAAGGGAAAGGAGGCTAACACCTCAACTGCTCGAGTTACCAGATCCAACTCTATGGACCACCTGGTTAATATAGCGTCAACACCAAATATGGTGGATGATATTAGACACATAATTAGTTTCAGTACATTGTATTAAAACTATGGAAAATGCATGCGAGCAAGCAAAAGCTCAAATACAGATGGATAAATATATCAAAAAAATCCAAGCTTGGGTACTCCTATTGTTCTAAATATGATGAAGTTGTATGTGACGAGTTTAGTTGTCCCCCAGATATGGTGGATAGAAAAAGAAATTCTTTCGAAAGAAAGGGAAAAAGCAATATAGAATTACTAGAAAGAAGTGGAAGCTGAACTACAAAAAAAATTCAATACTGAAAAGATGTTCGAAAAAAAGAAATTTAATAAAAAAATTCAGAAAATGTTTTAAATGTTTCAAATGCAACAAAAAGGGGGATTTCACCAATGAATGAATAATATACAAACTATAATTTTTAGTAATGTAACGCCCAGTACCGAAATACGGAGACGGAAACTAGGTCAGCTACCCCATATGAGGTATAAAGATGTTATACGACAATTATAGCTGTCAAGAGACTAGGGGTGCATGCTACAATCAACTTTTCTATGGTCTCACAAAGTATCTATGTCTCAATCAATCAAAGCAAGAAGCAGCAATTAATTATCACATATAACAAAGCAGTCAGACGTCCTTGACGCTTCATCAAAATAATACATGAACTAGCTACACAAAATGATAAGCTAGTACCGATCGAGAGTCAATAGTACATAACTATATTCAGCTATAGTCTGATTAATTACAATTATGTATACAAATTTACGGCTAACACGTGCCGGTGGCTAAATGCCCAAAATAAAGCAAAATGCTATATGAGTGGTGAAGAAGAAACCCACGTATGGTCCCCGACGGGTGTGCACCATTGGTCGGGTAGAAGACTGTATCATCAGGCTCTGCTACAAAATCTGGCCAAACAAAACTAGCATGGTTAGGCCCCGAATAGCAAGTACCACAAGGGAGCACGTAATGAATAAGATAAAACCCAAGCAATAAACAAGAATCATAGTCTATAATTTACCAACGAGGCAATGCAACACCCTTACAACCAAACAAGGACAAAGAGTGTCGAACTGCTCGAGATATATTATACGCTATAATCGTGGTCGTGCTAAATGGCTTTTGTATCGCAACTTCTGTCTACAGTCTGTCGTAGCATAATAGCCCAACCCAACAAGAAAATAAGGACATGGGTTGGACCATGCACCATGATAGTCTATGTTCCTTAGCTGCTAACAGAAGAAACATATCACAATAAAGTCAATTTATAGGCGGCCAATCATCCCTATGGCTTTCTATCAGTAATGTATGTATGTGTGTGTGTATGTGTGTGTGTGTGTGTGAATCCTCAGATCATACCGGTATCCAAGTAAGCTAGCTAAACCAATAATACTAGCACGTACTAAATGCACCGGTCCATCAAAAGGCCACGCGCTAAAACAAGCAGTAATGGTTCCAGCTCTCCTATAGAGAACTGGCTCGACATATAATAATCAGATACTGCACTCCACTAGTATGGATAAATATATAGTATCCATGGTGGCCAGCCATTATGCCGTAACATATGTCTAGGTGGTGACTTGTCATGCACGATCTCGTGATTCCATTCTCTCCCAATGATTCTACCATTTCATGTTGCTTAGTTTAACCCTATATTGGTCTTGGAATCACATACCGTGGTCACATGGTCATCCTCCTATATGTTGTACATCAGTATTGTACCCTAGGTATGAATCTACATCAGCTCATAGAGTCCCAAATCTAGATTCATCCTTAGTGTAATGCATCAAGAAGCAATCATCATACCACGTCATTGTTACTGACCATTTACACTGACTGTGCTGGAAATCAAAAATGTACTGACATATAAGAGACATGATCACATATCACAAAGAGTCGCACCTCAGTGTACTCATATAATAGTACCTCAATGCACACTTATGTTATACCTTAGTATACACTTAGAATAGTACCAATACATATACAGGTAATCAAGCCAAAAACATGATTAAGTTAGGAATATAGTCAACAGTCAAGTAAATCATATGGACATGTCTTGGCACATAGGTCACTTGGGCATATAAGTCACATAGGCACATAAGTCTAAGTTACTCATGGCACACTAAGCCAGGTCAGAAAATCAAGTTATCAAGATAAAATAGCAAAATTACTAAAACATAAATCCAGTAAAGTCATGTGCATCAGAAATCATGTGCATCAGAAGTCATGTGCATCAGAAATCATGTGTATGGGTAGTCCCCTCATGGGCAATCCACAAATGGATAGTCCGTGCATGGACAATCCGCATATGGGCAGTCCGAACATGGCCAATCCGCATATAGACAATCCACGCATGGGAAGCCCATGCATGGATAATCCGTGCATGGGCAGTCAGCGCATGGGCAGTCCGGGTATAGGAAATCCATACATGCATGGGCAGTCAGTGCATGGACAGTCCGCGTATGGGCAAACAATCATGCGCCTTCAACCTATGAACATATGAAACTGTCACAACCCGTACCCTGATTAGGGGCACGAGCACGTGGGTACGTCCAGCCTATGCCGCAGAATCGGCGGTAGAATGTTTTGTAGGTCTACTAGAAAGTATAGCATCTAGACACAATATATATGTACCTGTCATCTCCGCATGGAGGTATATAATCTCAACTCAAACACAAGACATCTAAGGAAGATAGGTACGAATATCATAAAGATATGATGGAAATATATGAACTAAAAAAGGTGCAAAGTCACAACACAGTTTAGAGTTAAAGATATAACACAAGAATCCAAAATATAACATATAACATAAGTCTCAATACTAGCTGGAATACAGTCCAGTCAAACCTATCTAACAGTCTAAGCTGGAGGTAAATCCTCTACTGGTACCAAGGGTAATGTCTCATCAAAATTTCTATCCTGGCCATACCCGTAAAAGGTAGAGCAATCAGCCAACATGTCCTTTGTAAACATCAACTGTTATCCTGTCAAGAAAATGAGCAAATACACCTCCAACAACAGTTCTATAGTATTGACAAATGCTGTAAGAGACAATCACAATGGAATACAAGATGAACATATCAAGATAAAAATATAACTGGATATGTAAAGCAGGAAATCATGCCAGGATGTATCATGCAGGAAAATAGAACTGAATAGGAATATATCTATCTGATGTAATAAATGTAAAATGTGCCTCGAGTATTATAGCATTATGTGATCGGAATGGGTCAAGATCAGGCTGTTCCTTATGACCGACTACAAGTACAGGAACTCGGCCCGACCAAAATAGAAAGCTATGGAACAAGTATTAACAGATTAGGCTACATCCTACATGCAGTGAGGGTGGAGCTATGAAACAAGTAGTAACTCAAGGTGGGTATTGATCACATAACCTATAATACTCCCCATCCCCGAATAGTATATGTATCCGGACATAGCACGTCATGACATGGAATTCCCTAAGAAGGTAGCTACTCCCTCTCAGGAATTGGTGTCAATACAAGTACAAGAACAAGATCGAGCAAGTACCAGTATTCCAAGAAAATTCAGAAATGACATCTCATGACAGGAATCCGATATATACTAGTCTGTGCACCATCGTATCGAGAATCAAGTAAAATACTATAACTGAATTGGATACAGAAGATATCAAGACAAAGAACTACTATCAGAGAATGTACTCGCCTGCTATCCTAAGCTGTCAAGTAGGGTCGATGCTCAAAATGATCTCACAGACCTAAAGATGAGATATTATAAGTTAATTAGGTTTAAATAGAGTTAAGCATGATTTTCTAACGTATAATATGCAATCTAGGTCAATCTCAGTCCAACTAAGTCAAACTAGGTCACATCAAGTCAAACTACGTTAAACTGAGTCACACTAGGTCACAGAAAGTCAAACCAACGCAAACTAGGTCAAACTGGGTCAAAGGTTGATTTACAGTTGACTTTTGGTCAACTGGTCAACTCTAGGTCAACTCTGGTCCACCTTGGGTCAAACTAGGAGTCAAGGTCAAGCTTCTAGGGTTTTGGTCAAACTTAGATTAGTGGTCAACATCTATGATACTTCGGATATATTAATATATATATATATATATACCACATATATCCTTACCCATATAGTACCACCCTAACACATACATATAGATATCATATATCAAGTATATACATATCCTCACTATGAACCATAACCTTTATCTATATACTCTTATAATATATATATAGATGCTATATAACCCTAAAATATATATACCTATCTATATAACCCTTCCACAATCTAACTTCACCTACTCAAACTTAAACACTTAGACACTAACCCACTAACACTGGGATACCATATTATCCTTGGTCATATTGGCATCTCAATACCAATACCTTGGTTGGAATCCAATACCTTAACTTGGGTAAACCTATACCTTACCTTGATATCTTGATAGATTATCTTGGTATCTTGATACCATACCTTGGCCATAAGGTAAACTAATCATTTACCTTGAAGGCAAAGGTAATTCATATTTACCTTAAGATACTAACTTGGTATCATAAGATATCAAGATACTCCTCAAATATCTAATTAACTAATTATGTAACGTACTAACATAACATCTTAAATAATATCTAACATATAACCTATAGAGACTAACTTGCTAACATACCAATATCAAGAACTAACATAACCTACTAACATATCAATATCTAACATACTAGATATCTAACATCAAACTATATAACAATATATCAAATATGTAACAAAATACTGACCTCTACTATCTAACTAACACTCATACTAACAAGTATAACTTACAATAACATATAACAAACTCTAATATATCTAACCCTCTACTAACCAACATCTAACAAACATACTAATATATATAACTTAACAATAATATATATATGTACTATATCATACATATACTCGACAACCTATGATACCTACATTCACTTAATATCCATACTACATAGGCTCATAGGTTACACAAAATACCTATGTCTTATAGTCACTCTTCTACTTAAAATCAATACTGTACCAATTGAGCTTTTACTAAATTCAAGAATTAAAATATGTCGTAGCTCTTCGTGTTAGCTTTCTGAAACTTCAAACGGATCACATTTTCGTTCCGAAAGCTCTCGAAATCGCGAAAATACCGAAATGCATTTGTCTTTCGGACAACTGACACTCAAATAGTTTATAGAAAGTTCTAAAATAATTTTGGCTTATTAAAATATATATTTGAAAAGCTAACTTCGATACGGTTCTTTTAAAAAAATGGAAGATTAATCGGAGTTCTGAGCTAAAAGTTTTGGCATTTCTAAGTTACTATGGTTACTAAAAACGTGGATGAATATTATGACGAATTTGGGTTATTTTGGATAAAAAACACATGTAGGCCAAGATACTTGGATACCAACATAGGTATCCAAATAAAACTCATTCTAACCATCCTAACTAAGATCAATCCACTCTCTAACAATTCTAAAACTAAATTTAAAATACAATTAATCCTATCAGGCAATAAACCAAACACATGGGGTGTCCTAATTTGGGATCTATCAAGTAGTACACAAAACACATATCTAAAATCCTCAAGAGAGCTCCAAATGGCCTCAAACTTGAATCTAAAGGGGGTACATGCATGGAGGTGGATTCTATGGATTCAAAACTAACTAATATGCATAGGAAATCAATTTAGAGGCTTGGTTTTACCTATTGGGAGTGGAATCCTAATGATACTCTCAAGGACACGGCTCGGACACGAAGATCTTCCAAAAAGGATACTCCTTCTTGCACTTTGCTCCAAATTTTTGCTAGCACCCTCGCTTGGTAGTATGAGAAGGTTGGATAGAAGTTTTGGTGGAGGGATGTAAGGATTTGGAGATCAAATCAAAGAGGGAAGCTCACAATTTGGGGAAGAACACTTGTGAAAGAAAATAGAGGCTTGATGGAATGAAATGAAAGGAAGGGCAACCCTCCTTTATGTGGCTGCCATCTGACCCTATTTGGGACTTGGAAAAAGCCCAATAAGGCCCCTACTAATCTCCCTTGGTTAATTTTAAGTTAGGTTCAAGTTTGGGATCAAAAGGGTTAAATTTAAGCCTCTAACTTTACCAATCTAACAAGTAGGATTAGTCTAAACTTACTAACTTAATTAGTAGAATTTGTGGGCCATGACTAACTAATCTTGGGGTCCCGTCTAGTGTCTAAGCTACCTGGGTCACTAACACAAGTCGGAACGAGACAAAACTCAAACCTGACTAAACAAATCCCGTAAAGTCAATATTAAATATATAAAATTCCCAAAATATTAAAATATAAGAAATGACCAAAACATCTTTAGCCTAATAAATGGTAATTAGCTAATATAATCACATGGGTTAGTACTCCATGGTTATGGTTAGTCTCTAGGCTAAGCAGCTCTAAGGTTACACTAGCAAAAGGACAAAATCACAAAATACTATTTTAATGATATTAAAAATAATCAAAATTAACCAATAAATCAATAACATGATATAAACCTATTATTAAATAATTAATTTTACAAAAGTTCAAAATTACCCTTATTTTAGAAAAGTGGTGGTTACAATTCTACCCTCCTTAAAATAATTTCGTCCTCGAAATTTAAGGTGGTTGTACTCTTCCCTGGGTTAAACCACCAACAATCAAGGTCAAAACTACTATCTAGCAACACACAAGATCAGGGTCCTATTGGTCGGGAATTTTATAGTCTCAACACGGTCATTACACTATCTAGCACAATAAAACACAATCCAAGAGGTACTATTGGAATATACAACAATCATGGAAAAAGGACAGAAGAAGAACAAAGGACAGACTTCTAACCCATCACCTGTAGCATCGGCCTCCTCAGCCGTCAACGCAGGAACCTGCCCAGCTGAGTATATCTGTTTGCTAGTGCAGGGCATGACGCTGTTCCACGTGTGTCCTAAATCTATCTCTCTGCCCTTGGTATGGACACTGGCCAGAACGATGAAGGGTTAAGAGACAATTCTTAACCAGATGCTCCGTTGATCCACAATGCAAGCACACTCCCAGCCTCTTTCTGCACACCTTCCAAGAATGGCCTTACCTCCAACAGTAGGTACAGGTAGGAGCTGGCTGAAACTGCCTCAGGGGGTGCTGCTGATCTAGTTGTACTGGAGCTCGTATCGTCGCATGAAACCGCTAAACCCGGGCCCTAGATGGGGCCTAAACTGCTGTTGTGGCGACTGAAAAGATTGATACAGAAATTGGGAGCTCAAATGAATGGGACACAAGTGAAATATGGTTAGTAGGCTTAAAGTTGGTCGTGCTCATACTTTGGGTCGTCAAGTTTAGGTCAAAACGGTGTCTCTAACTCGAGTCAAAAATAAAAGTGACTCTGTGGAGGAAATTAAGATTGGGTCTTGTGTCAGAAAAATCATACGATAAAAATGAAGTACAAGATGGTATGTCCAAGTGGGACACGAAGGTCATGGGTGTAGGGTGTCCTGTCTAGATCATGTATGTAAAGTTGGTTTTGAGAAAATAACTAGTCTTGTACTTCTAATTTAAAAATCATGGCAATGTGCATATGATACTTATAAATAAAGTAGGAATGGTCAAATGGCCTAAATTGATCCGAAAGTTGCGATACAAAAGTAGTACAAGGGAACAAGTTTGAGTGGGACATGATATATTAAAATGAAGATAATCTTGTCTACTACAACTCATGAAGGAAGTTTCCAGATATTGACATCACTAACGCTCCAGAAATCAAAGTCACAGAAGAACAATCGTCTATCTAGAATACTCTCTCCAGGGTGTCTATCCAAGTCTGGTCACTGTCTGTACAAGGCATTAACTCCTCTATATGATACTAGGATGGTACCCCTACACTTGGCTGTTCATGCCTCTTCTCCAACTAGTCACTAAACTGTTTTGGTGCCTAAACTTCTATAACATTTGAGGTACTTTGTCTCTGGCAACTAGGATACTCCTCCTATCATGGTTCCTGGTGAACCTCCTATCTTAACACTTATCAATCACTCTAGGGTTCTCATCTATATCTAATTATCAAACCATACACCTTACTTCCTAACCATACTCTAAACTATTAACACAATTAATCAAGGACACAGACCAACTACAGATCACCAAGCCATTACACTACGAAGAACCTATAATAAAATAAGACTCTACAAGGACCTGGTCTACAGAACTAGAAGTATCCAAACTCCTAAGCTAATTGATAATGGAACAAAATTTATAATAATAGGAATAAAATGATAGAGATGACATGTTAGAACCCTTCTCAATATACAATCTGATAATCATACGCGTCTGTCCAAAATCATGATACTCAGAATCCTCGCCACGCTAGTAAGCAAGGTTGCGATAAACGGTAGGGTCCATAACTAGGGCATGCACCTCTATAATCATGTCGTCTGGAATCCTTGCTATGTCTACTAGTATAGCTGCGAGAAATCCCAAATCTTATAATCAAGATATGTACATCCGAAGTCAGGTCTCTACGTTTCCGCCATGCCGGCTAATATAGCTGCGGTAAACTCCAGGTTACATAACCAAGTAGACGTTTTATCTTTCCTGTTATTTCCGTCAACATATGTCATCAGAAGATACAGTAACTCAGGCCATAACATTCATCTCGATATGAAAATCAAAATCAACAATGATTCTATTAAAATCCACCTAAAAAACAAGGAGTAAAAGTAAAATAGAAATAAGAGGAAAGGAATTCAAATTGAAGTACACAACAAGATTCTCAAGGGTCATCCCAGAAATCTTTCAAAAGTTCTAACTGTAATTGAGTAACTCCTATCATAACCTAGAATCTATATCCTAACTGCAGGCTCGTACCAGTACTCTAAGTCGAGCACCACTACGAAATCGTATTAGTTGCGACTTTGACCTGCATGGGCTACCACAAAAATGTGTCATGACCTGTACCCTTATTAGGGGCACGAGCACGTGGGTACATCTAGCCTACGTCGCAGAATCAACGATAGAATGTTGTATAGGTCTACTAGAAAGTATAGCATCTAGACACAATATATATGTACTTGTCATCTCCATACGAAGTTATATAATCTCAACTCAATCACAAGACATCTAAGGAAGATAGGCACGAATACCATAAAGATATGATAGAAATATATGAACTGAAAAAGGTACAAAGTCACCACACAGTTTAGAGTTAAAGATATAACACAAGAATCCAAAATATAACATATAACATAAGTCTCAATACTAGCCGGAACGCAATCCAGTCAAACCTATCTAACAGTCTAAGCTGGAGGTAAATCCTCTACTGGTACCAAAGGTAATGTCTCATCAAAATCTCTATTCTTGCCATACACGTAAAAGGTAGAATAATCAGCCAACATATCCTCTATAAACATCCAGGAAAATGAGCAAGTACACCTCCAACAACAATTCTATAGTATTGACAAATGCTGTAAGAGACAATCACAATGGAATACAAGATGAACATATCAAGATAGAAAAATAACTGGATATGTAAAGCAGGAAATCATGCCAGGGTGTATCATGCAGGACAGTAGAACTGAATAGAAATATATCTATCTGATGTAATAATTGTAAAATGTGCCTCGAGTATTATATCATTATGTGATTGGTATGGGTCAAGATCAGGATGTTCCATATGACCGGCTACAAGTACGAGAACTCGGCCCAGCCAAAATGGAAAGTTATGGAACAAGTAGTAACAGATCAGGCTACACCCTACGTGCAGTGAGGGTGGAGCTATGAAATAAGTAGTAACTCAAGGTGGGTATTGATCATATAACCTATAATACTCTTCATCCCCGAATAGTATACGGATCCGGACATAGCACGTCATGACACGGGATTCCCTAAGAAGGTAGCTATTCCCTCTCAGGAATCGGTGTCAATACAAGTACAAGAACAAAATCGAGCAAGTACCAGTATCCCAAGAAAATCCAGGAATGATATCTCATGACAGGAATCTGATATATACTAGTCTGTGCACCATCATATCGAGAATCAATTAAAATACTATAACTGAATCGGATACAGAAGATATCAAGACAAAGAACTACTATCAGAGAATGTACTCGCCTGTTGTCCTGAGCTGTCAAGTAGGTTCGAGGCTCAGAATGATCTCACAGACCTAAAGATAAGATATTCTAAGTTAATTAGGTTTAAACAGAGTGAAACATAATTTTCTAATGTATAATATGCAATCTAGGTCAATCTTAGTCCAACTAAGTCAAACTAGGTCACATCAAGTCAAACTAAGTCAAACTGAGTCACACTAGGTCACAGGAAGTCAAACCAAGTCAAACTAGGTCAAACTGGGTCAAAGGTTGA
Source organism: Iris pallida (assembly GCA_029216955.1). Lineage (NCBI taxonomy): Eukaryota > Viridiplantae > Streptophyta > Magnoliopsida > Asparagales > Iridaceae > Iris > Iris pallida. Next base: position 3,388,205 of record JANAVB010002998.1, read on the forward strand.
TTTACAGTTGACTTTTGGTCAACTGGTCAACTTTGGTCAACTCTAGGTCAACTCTGGTCCACCTTGGGTCAAACGAGGAGTCAAGGTCAAGCTTCTAGGGTTTTAGTCAAACTTAGATTAGTAGTCAACATCGATGATACATAGGATATATTAATATATATATATATACCACATATATCCTTACCCATATAGTACTACCCTAACACATACATATAGATATTATATATCAAGTATATACATATCCTCACTATATCTATATACTCTCATAATATATATAGATACTATATAACCCAAAAATATATATACCTATCTATATAACCCTTCCACAATCTAACATCACCTACTCAAACTCAAACACTTAGACACTAACCCACTAACACTAGGATACCATATCAACCTTGGTCATATTGGCATCCCAATACCAATACCTTAGTTAGAATCCAATACCTTAACTTGGTTAAACCTATACCTTACCCTGATATCTTGATACCTTACCTTGGTATCTTGATACCATACCTTGGTCATAAGGTAAACTAATCATTTACCTTGAAGGTAAAGGTAATTCATATTTATCTTAAGATACTAACTTGGTATCATAAGATACCAAAATATCCCTCAAATATCTAATTAACTAACTATCTAATGTACTAACATAACATCTTAAATAATATCTAACATATAACCTATAGAGACTAACTTGCTAACATACCAATATCTAGAACTAACATAGCCTACTAACATATCAATATCTAACATACTAGATATCTAACATCAAACTATCTAATAACATATCAAATGTCTAATAAAATACTAACAACTACTATCTAACTAACACTCATACTAACAAATATAACTTACACTAACATATAACAAACTCTAACATATCTAACCATCTACTAACCAACATCAAACAAACATACTAACATATATAACTTAATAATTATATATATATGTATTATATCATACATATACTCGGCAACCTATGATACCTACATTCATTTAATATCTATACTACATAGGCTCATAGGTTACACAAAATACCTATGTCGTATAGTCACTCTTCTACTTAAAATCAATATTGTATCAATTAGGCCTTAACTAAATTCTAGGAATAAAGTATGTCATAGCCCTTCGTGTTAGCTTTCTGAAACTTCAAACGGATCATATTTTCGTGTCCGGAAGCTCCCAAAATCGCGAAAACACTAAAACGTGTTTGTCTTTCGGACAATTGACACTCAAATAGTTTTACAGAAAGTTCTAGAACGATTTTGGCTTATTAAAATATATATTTGGAAATATAACTTCGATACGGTTCTTTTAAAAAATATAGGAGATTAATCGGAGTTCTGAGCTAAAAGTTATGGCATTTCTAAGTTGCTATGGTTCCTAAAAACATGGATAAATATTATGACGAATTTGGGTTGTTTTGGACAAAAGAAACACATGTAGGCCAAGATACTTGGATACCAACATAGGTATCCAAATGAAAATCATTCTAACCATCCTAACTAAGATCAATCCACTCTCTAACCATTCTAAAACAGAATTTAAAACACAATTAATTATACTAGGCAATAAACAAAACACATGGGGTGTCCTAATTTGGGATCTATCAAGTATGACACAAAACACATATCTAAAATCCTCAAGAGAGCTCCAAATGCCCTCAAACTTGAATCTAAAGGGGGTACATGTATGGAGGTTGATTCAATGGATTCAAAACTAACTAATATGCATAGAAAATCAATTTAGAGGGTTGGTTTTACCTATTGGGAGTAGAATCTCAATGATACTCTCAAGGACACTGCTCCGACACAAAGATCTTCCAAAAAGGACACTTCTTATTGCACTTTGCTCCAAACCTTTGCTAGCACCCTCCCTTGGTAGTATGAGAAGGTTGGATTGAAGTTTTGGTGGAGGGATGTAAGGATTTGGAGATCAAATCAAAGAGGGAAGCTCTCAATTTAGAGAAGAACACTTGTGAAAGAAAATGGAGGCTTAATGGAATGAAATGAAAGGAAGGGCAACCCTCCTATATGTGGCTGCCATCTAACCCTATTTGGGCCGTGTGAAAAGCCCAATAAGGCCCCTACTAATCCCCCTTAGTTAATTTTATGTTAGGTTCAAGTTTGGGATCAAAAGGATTAAATTTAAGCCTCTAACTTTATCAATCTAACAAGTGGGATTAGTCTAAACTTACTAACATAATTAGTGAAATTTGTGGGCCATGACTAACTAATCTTGGGGTCCCATGAGTCTAAGCTACCCGGGTCACTAACACAAGTCGGAACGAGACAAAACTCAAACCCGACTAAACAAATCCCGTAAAATCAATATTAAATATATAAAATTCCCAAAATATTAAAATATAAAAAATAACCAAAACACCCTTAGCCTAAAAAGTAGTAATTAGCTAATATAATCACATGGATTAGGCCTCCATGGTCATGGTTAGTCTCTAGGCTAAGCAGCTCTAAGGTTACACTAGCAAAAGGACAAAATCACAAAACAATAATTTAATGATATTAAAAATAATCAAAATTCACCAATAAATCAATAACATGATTTAAACGTATTATTAAATGATTAATTTTACAAAAGTTTAAAATTATCCTTGTTTTAGAAAAGTTGTGGTTTCAATTCTACCCTCCTTAAAATAATTTCGTTCTCGAAATTTAAGGTGGTTGTACTCTTCCCTAGGTTAAACCACCAACAATCAAGGTCAAAACTACTATCTAGCAACACACAAGATCAGGGTCCTATTGGTCGAGAATTTTATAGTCTCAACAGGGTTATTACACTATCTAGCACAACAAAACACAATCCAAGAGGTACTATTGGAATATACAACAATCATGGAAAAAGGACGGATGAAGAACAAAGGACAGACTACTAACCCATCACCTGTAGCATCGGCCTCCTCGGCCGTCAATGCAGGAACCTGCCCAGCTGAGTATATCCCTTTGCTAGTGCAGGGCATAACGTTGTTTCATAGGGGGCCTGACTCCATCTCTCTGCACTTGGTATGGACACTGGCCAGAACGATGAAGGGTTAAGAGGCAATTCTTAACCAGATGCTCTGTTGATCCATAGTGCAAGCACACTCTCAGCCTCTTTCTGTACACCTCCCAAGATTGGCCTTACCTCCAACAGTAGGTACAGGTAGGAGCTGGCTGAAACTACCTCGGGGGGTGCTGTTGATCTAGTTGTACTAGAGCTCATATCGTCGCATGAAACTGCTGAACCCGGGCCCTAGATGGGGCCTGGAATTGCTGTTGTGGCGACTGAAAAGAATGATGCAAAAATTGGGAGCTCAAATGAATGGGACACAAGTTAAATATGGATAGTAGGCTTAAAGTGGGTCGTGCTTATACTTTGGGTCGTCAAGTTTAGGTCGAAACGGTGTCTCTAACTCAAGTCAGAAATAAAAGTGACTCCGTAGGAGAAATCAAGATTGGGTCTTGTGTCAGGAAAGTCAAAGAAAAGATATGAGCAAGTGGTCTCTCTATTTATTGCAGGAAAATCAAGATTGGGTTTTGTGTCAGACATATAGGGAATGTAAAGATGCATATTATAGACTAATAATATGTGAACGAAATCAAGAAAAAGATGTGAGCTAGTGGTCTCTCTATTTATTGCAAGATTTACTTTCCTAGGGTTGGTTGGGAGGAAATAAAGAGAATGAATGAGGGACGAGAGAGAGGGAGAAAGAGTGTATATATAGGGGTGGGGCAAGGTGGTTCCACTAAACCCTAATCCCTATCATGCTCTATCCAAATGACTAATGACATGCTCCATGCTACATGATACAAATAATTAAAAATGTAAGTAAAATTTAGATCACAACACGGTCAAATTATTCCATCACAAAGTAGTGAACCACACCTACAACCAAATAAGGACATGGGGTGGCACACTATTGCACGATGAAATATTATTCTATGCCATGACCAGGTACAAATACATACATGCAATCGAGATACAGGTGCCAGATACCATATATAGGAAAAATACAAAAAATTACGTATATCGGGAACGGGGAGTGCCAAGTAATATTGATGGCTACAGTGTTAATATCGGAACAATTTTGACCTTAGTCGCGATACTTCGACATTGTCTATTTATGAAATATAGTCTATCTACTCATCTGATCTTTCAGTTGAAGGTGAAGATCTAGGTTGCTCTATAGAACACTTGAAAATTAATATGGTAACTATTAATAAGACGCATAATCAGATAAGCTAACGCTCCTTAATGATAATGTTATACTTCCAAAAAAAAGGAAGGAATCATCTTTAGGGAAATCTTTTATCAATGTATAGATATGTTGTTGCAGCTCTATCTGCCCATTTTTATAATTTTTCCCAAAAATCTATTTCATTTCTGAATAACTCATCCTTTTTGGGGGCTAAGTATAATACTGTTATCAAGTAAGATTTTAACAACATTTATTAGATGCTCGTTGTGTTCATCCGCAGTTTTATAAAATAGTAGGATATCATCAATATAGACTACTACATAAGGTAGATGTCCAAATATAGAGTTCATCCATTTTCGGAATATTTTTGGCACATTTTTTAGTCCAGATGGTATAATAAGCCATTCAAAATGTCCCGGGAACAACTGAATGTTGTTAGCTCAATGGACGTTCTATCAGCAAGCATGATTTCAAAAATAAACTATCTTATTGAAAGAGGGGACCCCATAGGGTTATTAATTATTCATAAATATGAAGATCTTCCTATATTAATAGAAGAATCTTTACCTAAAAGAAATATTTTTCTAGACCATTTCGGATCTAGTGAAAGGGATTCACAGGAAAATTATTATGAATTTAGAGTCTATATGAATACTATGAATGTACAAGAAACCTTAAATTCCAGTATCCCAAATAGTGAGGGAGAACAAGTTGAGATTACAGATTAAGATCTTGAAAAACGAATTAGAAAGTTATTCCTTATTCGTATAAGGAGGACTATAAGTCTATCTATTCTCAATCCTAATTTTTGAATAAACACACACACGCACACACACACACACACACACACACACACACACACACACACACACACACACATATATATATATATATATATATATATATATATATATATATATATATATATATATATATATATATATATATATATATATATATATATAAGGAAATATAGAATTAAAAGGCGGAGAAGATTTCTCTTCTATAGCCTATTAGATAAAAAGAAAATTAAAAGGCTAAAAAAAGATACCCCAGAATGAGGTATCTCCATATAGGACTAATACAGTTAAAAAACAACTGGTCTATTCCATACAGGAATAGATATGCCCATACTTGTGGTTTTTATGGACGAAAGGATCATTAATTATCCTCTTAATAGTATCATTGGAGGAGCCAAATCTAACCTGGTAAATATGTTATTTGGAATAAATATACACCCGATTTCCACATAAGTCTTGATAACCAAAATATAGAAGCCTGGTGAGGATGTCATCAATAGAGCCGTCCTCCTCCCGAGCTCTAGGGAGCAAGCTAAATATAAACAATCAACGGGTGAATAGCCTCAAAAGTGGGATACACAAAGAATCCAATCACCTTACAACTAGAAGAAAGAAATAGAAATATCAAAAATCAAGGAATTAGTAAAGGATCAAATATCCTTTATTTCCCCTTAGACGATAAAAATTAGTATTACAAACAGATGCTTCAGATAGTTTTTGTGCAAGAGTTTTGATTGCCAAACAAAAAGAAATTGTTACATATACGTACATCTGGAAAGTTCACCAAGACATAGATGAAATATGCCACCACTTATGATAAAGAATTATTAACAGTTAAATTCGCCATTATAAGTCTAAAGATATATATTCTTTATAGACAATTTATCATTGAAACATATAATAAATCAGTAGCCCGGTTTGTTAAGAAAAAAATATCAACAGTCTCGAAGAGAATCTTCAAAGGATAAGAATTACAATGTATCTAGAATTATTTAACTATGATTGTAGAAGCATGGAAAAGAAAGGGATTTTTCTATGCGGCTCGAAATCAACATGAAGCCCCCTGCGGCTCAAAAATCCAGAAAGCTTCATGCGGCCCAAGAGCAACGAGGAGCCTCAAGTAATAAATGTCTCCTTATGTAGCTGGCCATAATTACTCTGACAGAAAGGTGACAGCTCTGACATGAAGATAAGATGCGACGTGCTCCTGAAAAGACGAAAAAATTATCATGACATCCGACACAGTTCACGAACCAAAGGAGACTCTTCATGCGGCTCAGCTATAAAGCCCTTCATGCGGATCGCCTATGAGATACTGTTTATGCGGCTCAGTCATGAGACACCTCTCATGTGGCTCGATTATGAAGCATCTCTCATGCGGCACGGACGTGAAACATTCTTCATGCGGCTCAGTCATGTGACATTCTTCATGCGGCTCGGTTATGAGACGTCCTTCATGCGGCTCGGTCATGAGACATTTTTTATGCGGCTCGGACGTGAGACATTCTTCATGCGGCCCGGTCATGAGACATTCTTCATGCGGCTCGGTTATGAGAGTCCTTCATGCGGCTCGGTTATGAGATAGTCCCTCGTGCGGCTCAGCCAGGATACATCCTTCATGCGGCTAAGTACAGAATGATAGTTGAGACACGTGGCAGAGATTGACCAAGTCTTAACAGTTTCGATTTACTGCAATAAATAGATCATGATCAATCTCAACCAATCCCCAACTGTCCAATATAAACCGGGTCTCGAGGCACAGTTACAACCATGTGGCCCGAAATTTGCCATGTGGCCACACATTCCATTCCTTATGAATTCCTATAAATAACAAGGTGCTATTTCCTTGCAAGAGATATAGATAGAGATAGAGAGAAAAGCATATAAAGCTCAGAAGCAGACTCTTCCCTTCGGGTCTTCAGAGAGCATTTCTTCACCTGAGCCGAGGTTGCGTTCGATCATCCAAGGAGTAAGGCAGAGTTGATAGCACTTTCCCGAGCCTCTACCGTCACCCCCCAGAATCAAAACTAAACAATTGTACTTAGATTGCTTTTCCTAGGTTTTGTTCCTAGGCTCTCTTTTGTACAAGCGAGTTTGTAATTGTGAGTCAAGTTCAGTCCTCCCATAAAATTGTTCTGTTCTGCGACGATCAATGGCAAACATGATGGCGACTCTGCTGGGGACTAACTTCTCCACTGCTGATAAGTTGGTGATATAATCGGACGCAGCCAAACTCGGTTCCATGTAACAAATGTTTGTTGTTCGTTTCAACCAGCAAGCATTCGAAGAGATGCTCTCCGAAGGGAGTGCTAGCCCGATCCAAAAGCGAGCTGGCCCAAAGAAGGCCCGCAGGGCGTGGAGGCCCAAAATCGTTGCCTCTCTCCAAGCTCTGGAATAAGTTTTCTCTGCTGCTCAAGACGGCAAAGAAGACTCACATGGGGCCCCACTTCAGGCCGCAGAGGACCCTGCTGTCCCCAAATCCAGCAAAGGAAAACACTACGATGCTGGACTTGCAAGGGCAAACGGGAACTCCATGCGGTCCAAGAAAAAGCCGCATAAGGGTATAGGCTGCAGGAAGAATGCATATGCGGCCACCAATCCCAGCCGCAGGAAGAATGCATATGCGGCCAACAACCCCAGCCGCAGGGAAATGGCCTATGCGACATCCAATCCCAGCCGCCGACCATCCGCCCTATGAGGCTAGGGTTCAGTCTTCGACCGCCTCTCATGCGGGCCTGACCTCAGAAGCTCCAATGAGGATGTGCCAGACTCTATGCGGCACAGCTTGGACTATTCCTACTACGCACCCTCGGGTGCTAGAATAAAGAAGTCTAGGACAGCACAGGCTCGTCAAGCTCAGTCAACTGTCCCAACTACTGACCATCAGAGAGTCCCGCTAACTGTTATGCGGGCCTCTGATGGAAAGTTGTACAGAATCGTCCGTGTCCAGCCCCCGACGGTAAACAGACAGGGTGGTTCCCAAGAGTCTCCCAACAATGATCGAGGGCAAGTGCGTTTACTAGCCCCGCATCAGGGAGCAAACATGTCACGACCCGCACCCTAGAATAAGGGCACGAGACGTGGGTACGTCCAGCCTACGCCGCAGTGTCGGTGGTAGAACGCTGTCCTAGGTCACAATATCTAACAGTTGAAGGTAAAAACAGTTATACTCCCCGAATGGGGGTGACATAACAGAATATAACTCAATCACAGCTAAGGTAGAACATGAAAGAAAGATAGATAGATAATAAAAGATGCAAGATCCAAAATCTACAAGAATACAAATAGAGAGGAGCTAAGTGTCTATGATAAACTCCACAACATCCAGACATAATACAGATCCTAAATGTATATACAACTCAACTCCAAATACTATGAAATAAGATAAACTAACTATGGAGCAACTGTCTCTACTGCTAAGGGATCCGACTGGAAGTTCGGATCGCAAGTGTCCTCTAAGGCTGTCCCATAGTAAGTGTCTAAGCAGGCCTCGTCCTCGTCCTCTGTAAAATTTTCAACAGGTCCAATCAGGATGGGAACAAGCACATATCTCTCAACAGTTCATAACAGGTTAGGAGTATAAAACATGCAATAGAGTAAAATACAGAAAGTGCTGAAAAGGAAGTACGAGTAAACATAAGATATTTTGTAACTGAAAGTAAATACATGATAGTAGAGATTGTAAGTGGCTACGTGATTTAGAGTACAATATGGTTATGTAAACGGCTTAGGGGCACATAAATACAACTAAGGAGGCACATGAATACAGCTACTGGGGATAGTGTTCACATAACCAATTCTACTCACCCCGCCCCAATCAATACACAAGGATCCATTCAAGTTACGTTATAAGCAAATGAATACAACTAAGGATACGTGAACTCATGTAATGAGTAGTACATGAGGCACGTGATAAAGCACATGAAAGCACATGAGAACATGTAATAACATGAACTAGTACGAGTACAAGGAGTACCTGATGTACATGATAAAGTTAATGAACATGAAATACCCGATGCACCCGTAGAGGGATAACATCTCAGAAAAGGATCCATATAGTACTAATCTGTGAAGATACGTGTCAGCATCATGTAGAGTAGTCTAGAGCAAGAATATAGTCCAGACAGGTATGAAAAGATCAGAGAATGTACTCGCCTGCTAACTGAATGTCCGAGATGAAAGTACTGTCCGAGGAGTGGTGTCTGGCTCCTATTCAGAATAGTACAAGTCACAACAAGTCCAGAATAGTAATAAAATGTACTACAATGCGTTCTACATGAATCTAGGTCAATCTAGACCAAAGTCAACTCCTGGTCAACTTTGGTCAACCCTAGAAGTCAAACTAGGTCAACCAAGTCAAACCTAAGTCAAACTAGTCAAACTAGTCTATTCTAGGTCTAACAAGCCATTCCTAGTCTAACTAGTCTATTCTAGGTCTAACAAGCCATTCTAGGTTCTAACAAGACTAATCTAGTCTTACTAGGCAATATCATGCCCTAACAACCAAACCATAACATATCTACACAAGTCACTCTATAAGCCTAACTATAATACACCCAATGATATATATTATAATCTAATATAGGATACACATGTTAATATATAAATACACATATTGACAAAGCTATATAATGTAACTTAGAAAATACATAACCTATAGGCCACTATACACATATCAACCATACACTTTATCATATATATACATTAGCACTCATTCATATATATAGGAACCTATATATATATATGTATCTCAAATCATATATATATATATATACATATGAAAAGAGTGAGGGGGACACATGATATCAAGTGTGTGGGTGTGAGGAGAGTGAGGGTGTGGTGTCACATGAGAGGGTGATGTGTGCAGAAAATAGAACAGTAGGTACAAAACAGTCTGGCATGGCATGAGGCCTGTGTTCAGTGTCACAAGGGAGTGTGTGTTAGTGAATAAAACATGGGAGTTGTGTATATATGGTAGGCATGTGGGAAGGAAATCAGTGAAGTGCAATATGTGATGGGCTAGAGAATAGTGAACCATGGAAAACAGTGTATACATATATCAATGTGAAACAGGAAAGGAATTCAGTTTTAATCAAAAGGAAAGACCAATATTGCAGTTGACAGTAAAAGAAAATCACAACTCATATCCATTTCCAGTTTAAACAGTTTACAGTGTGCACATTACAGTTCAGCATAGAACAATAGGGAAAACTGGAATGTAGTTGGCAGGTTTAGGGATCATTCTCAGGTTTTCAGTATTTCGAACTCATGTATCAGCCTTTACATTGAATCAACAACAATGTCCAATCCCATATTCAAAACAGTTAACAATACTAAGTTAACAAATGGGAAAATCTGGAAATCTTAGGTCCAAAGCTTTTTGAAATGAAGGAAATCAGTTCAGGTAAATTTTAAGGAAAATTGGAAATCAGTCTCAGTTTTGAAGAGGAAGGGAAATCAATGTATCAGCATTTGAAACCCAAATCAAATGTAAACCTGTACTAATATGGGTTAACAACCTGTGAGAGTGATTCACAGTTGAAACATCTATAAGAACTGGAATTAAAAGAGAACTAACAATTCAGAATTTGAAAGAACACTGTGAACCAGCATAGTATCAGTTAACCTGTCATTGCCCAATTCGAAACCAACATACATGTCCAAATCCTCATTAACATATCCAAAGCCCATTTGAATCGAAATGCTTCATTAATAAATACTAACAATCATGTAGAAGTAAATAAATCAATGATAATAGCAATTAAAACTGGGATTAACAGTTGGGAAATTACTGAAAAAAATAATGTATCAGCCATCATGCCATTTCAACCCAATTCGAGCCACAATTCCAATCAAAACCTAAACTAATGTGTAAATATAATCTAATATAGGTTATACATCATAAATAGGATCTATTTAGCAATTAAAAACACAATTTAAACTATTTAAAACTAGATTAACAGAGAACACAACCCTGTGCACACTGAACCGCACAGGGCACTACTCGTGCACGTGCAATATCGTGTCCGATACGACACGAGGACTCGTGAAACTCGAGGAACCTCGTGCCAGTCATGGACATGACACGTGTGTTAAATTATATGTGTCAGGGTGGCGTGTGCACAGAGAAAACAGCCCCGAGTAGCAGGGGATGTTTCCTGCCCGCGCGCGCGCGTGTACGACCGCGTGTCCGCGTGTCCGTGCGACTCGACACGATGCTAAATCGTGCTCAATGCAATAGAAATGCATAAGCAAGGTCAAAACCCTAATTCCTATTCAAACACAACTCTAAAATTCAACGAAATGTCCTTTGAGGCATTTCGTCGAACACATTCCTATACACGCTGATACGTGTCCGATACGGACACATATTGTGCTCAAATTCTAGGGTTAGGTAATCCTTTTGTTAGGTTAGGGCTAGGGCATCCTAGAAATGCAAATAAACAGTAGTTTTATGGAGTAAAATAGATTATACCTATTGATGTGCAAAGCTCACAAAAACCCCAAATGGAATGGTTCCTCAATCCACCAAAACTTCCCCAAATTGATTCCTTCCTGAAAATACTCAACACCAACAGCAAGAACAGTAAAATTAGGTCCTAATGCAATTGTTTTGGAGGAAAAATGAATTAAAATGGATTTTCTAGGGATTAGGGAAGTTGGAGACTCACCTCTTCTCAAACTTGGAAAATAAATCTAAGTAGAGGCTAGCCCTAATTTCAAGGAGCCTTAAATAGGGGGGATCACTAGTGGCCGGCCAAGGCTTATTAGGGTTAGGGTTGGTTCATGGTATGGGCCTATGGGCTATTAAGGCTTTAAGTCATATAATGACTTGTGATTTCACAAGCCATTCCTTAATCAAATGAATTCCTAATTCCTCCTAATAAATTCTAATGAATTAAAAGCCACTAACTTAGGTCAAGCTAGGGTTACATAACCTAACCAAGTAGCCATGACCTAGGTTAGCCTCTAGGTTAGTCGCCTAGTCAACACTAGTCAAAGTCAACTATAGGACCAAAATCAATTATACTAAAAATTACTAAAAATCACATTAATTCTAATAAATATAAATAATAAATAATAATTCCAAATAATTTCCAAAATTTTGAAAAATGACCAAAATACCCTCAAACTAGAAAAGTGGTAGTGACAAAACATGATACCTACGCACTCGTGTGCTCGGGATACCCGGGCCCACAAAGCGAGTGCAAAGGTTGATCGAGATGTCCTTGACTTGCGAGATGTGATCCTCCACAAGCGCAAGGAAAGAGAAGAAACCTTGCCTTGTAAAGAGTCCTTCCATGGATGTCACTGCACTCAAGTCATTGTCAATTGCTGCTGCAACAAGACAGCAGTACGAGAGGACTGGCAGTCCGTCTTCCAACGACTGCAGCAGCCAGGACCGGTCCTACAACAAAGCTCGGGGGATGAGGCGCTTCCTTTCGTCTCCTGTAATTCTACCCGGAAGGTCCCTACCGGCAAGGTAGGGAAGAAAATAAACATGTCCAGCCCGACAATCTCAACCAGCACGGCCAAGAAACTCTCATCTAGGGGGTCGTCCACAGCCGTCACAGGAGGGGTTTATCAAGGTACCCGCTCAAAGAAGAAATCTTTATCACTTGGAGATTCGTCACCTATATCCCTGGGGGTAGTTAGAGCTGGGGGTAGCACTCCTCGGAACATCCACAACAATCCGGCGTTTCGAGAAGATGAACCAGGGGAAACAATCCCCCAAAAGATATAACAGACTCAGACGTCCCTGAAAACGTCCACAGGTGCCAAGATGAGGCAACCTCCTATGTAGGGGGTAGCACCTCCTCCGAGTCCGAACCAGAGGAGAATATTCCTATATACCCTGACGACTTCTCTATGCGAGGGTATGATTCGGAGGGCACGTCTTCTACAGTTCCTTCCACTTCTCCTCATGTGAGGACGATATTCATGACTGATAACGACCAAGACGGTCCCAGTGATCGGCAGCGCCTTGACACTCTTGAAGCTATACTCCAAACCTTGGTTAATTAAGTCAGTGGATGAGATCAAGGCTGCTCTATCGGCTCTACAAGCAAGGATACCTGGTCAAACAAGCTTGGGTCCCGCCGTCAATGCGGACTCAAATACGACCGCGCCAACCCCGAACAACAATCCACCCGGAATATCGACTCCCACTACTGCAGAAGAAGCTAGGGAGACGAGAAGAGAAGTCCAGGAGCTCCGTACAATGTTTCATGCCCGAGAATCCTCTCAGGACCTCAGGATACGACAGCCGTATCCCGTTGCATGGAGAGATGTCCCCTTCCCTCCATGTTACAAACCATTCAATATCAATCCATATGATGGAAAGACCTCTGTGGGCCGGTATATGACCTACTTCGAGGTCACAACAGACCATCTGCCGCGTGACGACGCCATCCTCACGCGATTATTTATCGGGGCATTGGAGGGGATCGTATTCGATTGGTACCGCAACCTGCCGGATAATTGCATCTATTCCTTTGCCGGCTTCAAACATATGTTTCCGGAAAGGTTCTACGAGGTAGGACAAGATGTGATGATATCAAATCTCAAGGACGTCGTTCAAGGAGAAAAAGAACTGACAAGGAATTACATCGAGCGGTTTCGCCAAACCGTGATGAAATTGCCCTCTGGTAATCCGGACTCTTCTTTAATTAAGATTTGCCAAAAGAGGCTGCTCCCTACAATCAGCCTCTGGATGGGCGAAGATCAATTTAAGGACTGGAAGGCCTTCATCATCAGAGCCACTAGCGCAGAAGCAAAATTGAAGAAGGCTCGCCAACTGGGGATACATATCTCAGATGGAGAGGATAAGAGCAAACGCCCTAATACCAACAACAACAACGGCGGTAGTTCCTCTAATAACCGGGATACCAAAGGTAAACAGGCTATCGTTGCCGATACAGCCCAGAAGCCTGAACCAAAATAAGAAGAGAAACAGTGGCCTCAAGTGACCTACTCCTTCGAGGATAGCCATGTCAAACCCATCTTTGACATGCTCTTACAAGGGGACAGAATTCAGCTCCCTCCACCGAGACGTGAACCTCGGCCTGCAGAGATGGAGAGCCCGAAGAACTGTCACTTCTACCGCTACGTCCACCACGCGACTCAGGACTGCTTCCAATTGAAGCGGTACATCCAGAACCTCATCGATTCCAAGGCTCTGTCCATTGATTTCGAGGAGATAACCGTGGCTGCCAACATGGTGTCGGTCTAATTCAGCAGCTTCCCTCCAATAAGGACTCAAGATGGCGTAGTACCCATCCTCCGGGCAACAATGGAGGTCACTAATCTTCCACCTCCCCGAGACCAGACGACTGGGCTGGTGCCCCTCACCACGTCATAAGGAAAGGTCATGTGGGTCCACCCGGACTTGGTGCCTGAAGTAACCCAGTCAGTATCATCCTCCACCAGCAAGAAGAAGGACGTGAAGGCTAAGTCTTGCCCCACAATCTCTGCCGGAACTGAAGAAGCAACAGCTGTCGTTACCCAGTCCGGTGCGCAATCTCAACCCTCACCGGGTAACTCAGCTGAAGATCGTCAGTCGGCCACTACTGATGCCCCGGGACCTTCTCAGCCTCCATCGGCCGATAAGCCTAAGCCAAAGGAGACCTGCTTCGACAAGCCGCTCCATAAAGACGCACCTCAGGGGCTGGAGAGGCCTTACAATTTTGACATCTTGGCATAATTGGCCAACACACCAGCAAAATTATCATTATCTGAGCTCTTGAGGCTCTCCAAGGATATTCTCGTTGTACTGAGCCAAGCACTCCAGAATGCTGACGCTTATTTGGCTCAGGTCAAGCTTACAGGGGAGAACTCGCCAGCAGATCTCCAAGACAGCAATTGTACAGGTGCAATGCCCAATATCGTGTTCACTCCGTAGGATATGCTCATCAAGACCAACCTGCATGATCGCCCTTTGTATCACACTGGATACATCGGCAACATCAAAGAAGATCGGATGCATATTGATCCTGGTTCTTCAATAAGCATCATTCCAAAGAGCTTGCTTCACCTCCTGGGCATCCCTATGTATCGGCTGACACCTACCAGCACCGCCATCAGCGGTTTCAATTCAGGGAGAAGCTATCATATTGGAAAGATTTGCCTGATATGCCAAATTGGCGACCTCCAGTCGAAAGTGACTTGCTACGTCATAGACGTAGATACGTCCTACAATATTCTCCTGGGGCATCCTTGGATACACGATTATATGATCGTGCCCTTCATATTGCATTAGTGCTTCAAATATGTCGACAAATATGGCTTTGTAAGAACGAAATTCGCTGACGTCGATCCCTTCAAAGGGGTTGAATCCTACTATTCGGATGCCTGCTTGTACGAGAAATCAAAAAAGCATCTGGTCGAAGAGGATGCTCAAAAGCAAACAGAGGCTACAATGGGATCAGAAGAACCTCTGAAGATCCATCTCCAGGCCCGCAAACCAGGCATAACTGTACCTCTTGTAGCCACTCTGCGTAAGGAAGTAACCAGTCTACCGGTGCTCACTGCACAAAAAAAGCAAATGGTTATCCGACTCCCAAGGTCTATCCAGGGGCCGAGACCCACTGTGTGGCCAAAGACAATCAGACTGCCAAGAGCCGTCCAACAACAATCAGAAGAGATAAATGCTTCTGTTAAGCCGATGGTCATTCGTCTTCTCAGGATAAATCAACAGCTCAGCACTGAGCTAAGGACCGCTAGTAAACCAAAGACCCCACGTCCAGCACCACCAGTGGAACCCTTGATTATCAAGCTACCCAGGTCATCCTCCCAATCTTCAATAATATAGGGGGTGGTTGAAAAGGAGCTAGAGCTAGCCAAATATATAGCTACGCATACTGATGTTCCCTCTGCCGATGATGTAATACCGCTAGAGAAAATACCTTATTTATCAATAAAATGTTATCTTTGAACGACCTCGAGCTTAACAAGCTCCGTATAATGTATGCTATGGAATACGGTATGGGCATCAACTTACACACACAAGTGACAAATGTCTATACCACGAACCAACTTACTCCCGTGGAAGGCGCTTGCTTCATAGTCGCGGGAGGGGATCATCCAATCATCTTCACCCGAAAGAATGATCAAGAGTCCTTCAGGCCAGAAGAAGTCGATCTCGAGCCCAGCACCGAAAGACTGTCGCTTTATCTGTATAGTTGCCGATCCAATTACCTCATGCAAAAACAGGGGTATGATATGAAGACTACACCAGGCTTAAACCATGGCACCGGCCGGCGATTACCTTTGTAATTGCCAGTCCCGGCTGAAAAACTACAGGATTATTACAGCAAGACCAGACGTGGTCTAGGCTATATTACACCCGCAACAAATCCTAAGAGCTCGGATGAGGAATACGAATGGCATTCTCATTCGACCGGATCACCCACTTCCAATTCAGAGGTCAATATCGGGGACGTACTCAGGCAAGCTTGGTCTGTCAATATGGAATTTGCTGACGCCTACGAAGAAGACGAAGACATATCCGAACTTCTTGAGTTAGAGCCTTGGGTCCAACAGCTAGATGTGCAATAGAAGAAGCATTTCGAACAAAGAGGTCCCCTATCAAAGATGAGGTCATGCAAGTTGACCTCAGCGATGAATCCTCTTCAAAGCCAGTCTTCGTTAGCAAAAGTCTGACAGACGAAGAGCAAAAGTCGCAATTGCAACTCGTAAGAGAGTATATTGACGTGTTCGTCTGGAGCTATGAAGATATGCCAGGGCTAAACCCCGAGGTTATACTCTACAAGCTCAACATTCGTCCGGACGTAAAGTCGGTCAAGCAACAGCAACAACGGTTCTGCCCAAACATCATAAATTCTATCGAAGTGGAGGTCAACAAACTAATAGCCAGCGGCTTCATCCGTAAGGAACAACATCCAGACTGGGTAGCCAACATAGTATCGGTCCTCAAGAAGAATAGAAAGATCCGAATTTGCATCGACTTCTAGAATCTGAACGAAGCATGTCCTAAAGATGAGTTCCCTCTTTATATTACGGACATAATAATTGATAACACATGTGGATTTGAGCGCATGTCGTTCATGGATGGCTTCTCAGGATACAACCAAATCAAGATGTTTTCTGACGATGAAAGACATACATCATTTCGAACGCCAATTGGCGTATACTGCTACACAGTCATGCCCTTTGGTTTAAAGAATGCCGGTGTCACATATCAACGAGCTATGAGTATCATCTTCAGAGACCACCTGCATAAGACAGTAGAATATTGTGACATCGTCGTCAAAAGCCGCTCTAAGGAAGATCATCTGTACGATCTGAGAACAGTATTCGACCTGATGCGAGCACATAATTTAAAGATGAATCCTACCAAATACTTCTTGGGTGTATCCAGCAGGAAATTCTTGGGTTTTGTCATTACCTTCCAGGGTATCTATATAGACCCTGAGAAAACAAAGCCAATCATGGAGATGGGTCCCCCGAGAAATCTCCGTGAGCTCAGAAGCCTTCAAGGGAGGCTAGCTTATATCAGGAGGTTTATCTCTAACCTCTCCGGACGATGTCAACATTCACACACCTAATGAAGAAAGGAATCTCCTTCGTATGGGATGAAGAGTGCCAACGTGCCTTTGACAATATTAAAGAATATCTGTCGAAACCTCCAGTCCTGGTGGCCCCGGTTGCTGGAAAGCCGTTTTTGCTTTATGTGCGAGCGATGGAGCATTCCTTCAGCGCTCTACTAGCACAAAACAATAATGCGGGGCATGAACAAGCTATCTATTACCTTAGCCGAATAATGATAGGACCTGAGCATAGGTACACCGCCGTGGAGAAGGAGTGCCTCGCTTTGGTGTTCGTCATTCAGAAGATGCGACACTATGTTACAGGACAGACCATCCATGTTATATCACGAGTCAACCCCCTCAGGGTCCTCATGACCAAACCAAGTGCACTCAGCTCTCGCCTCGCTACCTGGGCGATACTATTGTCTCCCTATGACATGATCTTCGTCCCGCAGAAGGCTGTTAAAGGTCAAGCTTTGGCAAATTTTTTAGCTGCCCATCCAGGTTCGGAGGCAACCAGAGTATATGAAGAGATCCCAAATGAGGTTGCCAATTCAAATATGGCTTTCCATGATACTGTCTGGCGAATTTTCTTCGACGGTGCTTCAAGAACCGGGCCCAAGGGCAATATCTTCGTTGGAGTCAGAGTGGTACTGATTTCTCCCTCTGGATTGGTGATCAATCGGGTATACTCCCTCACGGAACCTTGTTCAAACAACGTGGCCGAGTACAACGCCTTGGTTATCGGCCTCCGACTTGCAAAAGAACTCGGGGTAGAGTACCTAGAAGCATATAGCGATTCATAGTTAATCGTTAATCAGATCCGGAGTTCATATGAAGTTCACCATGAAGACATGATCCCCTATCATCAAATAGCAATCGCCATCATTACGTCCTTGGAAGGGTTCTTTATAGAACACGTTCCCAGATCCGGAACATTGAAGTCGATGCCCTAGCAGGCCTTGCCGCTTCCCTGGCAGTTCCAAATCATGATCATCATTTGGTTGAAATAATAAGCCATGAGTTGGTTTGTCCTAAGAACAACGTTCAATTTGCTGTGAGTTATTCTGCCCTGACGGTCGACGAAATACAGGACTGGAGACTTCTATTTATTGACTTCGTAGTCCATGGTATCTTGCTGAAAAATCTGAAAGAAGCCACTTCCATTAGGAGACGTTCTCTCATATTCTTCTATGATACAGAGACGAAAATGCTGTATCGGCGATCCTATGATGGATTACTGCTTCGGTGTTTGTCAAATACGGAAGCCAAAGAAGCCGTGCGTAAAGCTCACGATGACGTTTACGGGGTCCATCAACCTGGCCCGAAATTACAAGACCGCCTTCGTCGGATGGGCTATTACTGGCCTACGATGGTAGCAGATGCGATAGACTATGCAAGAAAATATAAAGTTTCTCAGGTCCACGCAGATTTCATGCACCAACCATCCAAATTCCTACATTCGACGGTGGCATCCTGGACATTTGAGGCATAGGGAATGGATATCATTGGTCCAATCACCGCGCCTTCATCCAGAGGACACCGCTTTATACTCACAATTACGGACTACTTCTCCAAATGGGCGGAAGTTGTTCCGCTTACAGAAGAGAAGACATCAAACCTGATCAACTTCATCAAGCATCACGTCATTTATCGTTTTGGACTTTCTCGAAGGATCGTCCACAAAAATGGTCCGCAGTTCGCAAGCCATACCTTCTATCGATTTTACGATATACATCGAATTCAGAATGTTGCTTCAACACCATACAACCCGGCGGCTAATGGTCTGGCTGAAGCTTTCAACAAAACCATAATCAAGCTTCTCAAGAAGTTCGTGTCCTCAAACAAACGCGACTGGAATAAAAAGCTTGGCGAATGCATATGGGCGTACCGTACTACAGTCCAGACGGCCACTGTGAACACACCATTCTCTTTGGTATACGGAAGTGAGGCAGTTCTCCTATTGGAAACTCAAATCCCCTCGCTCCGCGTCGTCCTCACTTACCGATTAACGTCAGATGATAATTACCGTCATCGGCTACAAGAATTGGAGGCCTTAGACGAGAAGCATCTGCTAGCTCAACAATGAATCGAGCTTTATCAAGTATGCATCTCGGAAGCCTTCAACAAAAAGGTCAAACTGAGAACATTCCAAGTAGACGATCTCGTTTTTGTAGTCCGTAGGCCGATGGTTATGACTCATAAAACTGCCGGCAAGTTCCAGCCCAAGTGGGAAGGCCTATTTATCATTGAGGCTATATTCTCTAATGGTGCATATCGTCTCGCAAAGCAAAACGGAGACTTGCTCTTGATGCCCATCAACGACAAGTTCCTGAAGAAATATTATGTCTAAACGACACCCTCCGAATCAACTGGATTGTTGGGTTATGTACCCTTAAGTACCGCTGAACTTATATTTTGGTTATCCCAAATAAATTCATATCGCATCTTCCGGGCAGCAAGTCATGTATGATCATACCTCTGAACTTCCTCCCTAAAAAACAATTTTCTTCAGAATCTGTTACCCACGCTTTCAGTGCATAAAAAAGGGTAACAGGTCCCCAAAATTCCTGAAACAACCACGTCGATGCCACCTCTGAGTTGTTTCTCTTCCATCACAAACAAATCACCCCTTATGTAGAACTTCTATGTCCATATTACCTCTGAGTTGTTCTATGTATCCTTCGTTGAGTCCACTCCTGCCACGTCCTCATTACCTCTGAGTAGGAAGACTCCGTTGGAAAACCCCCATATTTACCACGTCCTCATCACCTCTGAGTAAGTATGTTAGTTTTCTCTCGACTTATTATCCGTACCCAAAACTAGGGTACGCCAAGGGTAATAGGCCCACAAATGTCTGTAGTTGACCACAAATGTCCGCAGCTGACCATAAATGTTGTACTAGGTCCTCTAGTATATGTACCTCTTTCCTCACCATCACATACCTCTGGATCCCAATTGTTCCATAGTATTCTTTCGTCTAATACCAGGAACTTCCATGTCCACCATACCATGGAGTTATTCTATGTATCTACATTGAGCCCACCCCTACCATGTCCTCAGTACCTCTGAGTAGGAAGGTTCTATCATCAAACCTCATGTTTACCACGTTCAAATAAATATGTTGGGTCTCTCTATCGAACTTATTATCCATACCTAAAACCAAGGTATGCCAAGGGTAATAGGTCAACAGAAAGTCCTCTAGTAGGGCAAGTACCATAACACCAAAGATACTGTACAAACACAACAGATACCATAAATAAAGGATGAGGTAAATATACTCATTCATTTAAAGTCAAAAATGGAGGGACATAATAATAAAAGAGAGAAAAATCTGATTATGGCTCGGCAATACACAGTCCTCTGAGCCGGTCCTTTAGCTTGGTTGTCGACCGCTCAATCCTCAGTGTGGCCCAGCGCTCGACCTCTTGAGTCAACTTTTCTATATCCTCCAGATGCGCATGAGCCTGCCAACGGTCTTCAAATTTCTTCATCGCACACTCCAGGGCAACAGAGGTTCGGGTGACCTGGTCGGTCTCCCTGCAAATTAACTCCTTATCTCTGCGGGAGGCCTGGAGCTCCGATTCTAAAGAAGTCAACTTTATCTGAAGTTGGAGGATTTGCTCGTTGGTATCGGCTATCATACGAGATGCGGCCTCTTCCTGAGCTAAACAGTCCTCGCCTCTACGGTTTAGTTGATCATACCTCAGAGACAGATCTTGAAGGTCCTTCACTAGAGCAGGCTTGGACGTATTCAGTACCATCTTTACCTTCTCCCTGGCTATCGTAAGGAAGGCACGCTCCTGATCTATTGCCAAAGACATATCAAGTTGCTACAGCCCTTGAAGCTGAGCCACGCACTTATCAGCTTCTACCAATTTGGGCTCCAAGAGGTCGACCATCCCTGCCCCGCCCGGGAGTGTTCTGAGAAGTTCAATTTGACCGCGGGCACATTGACGAGCCAGTACAAAAGATGTCCCTCTTTTCAGGGCAGCTTCGACCCCTCGTTTTAATTGGCGATAAAAACTCTCGATCACGTCCTTCGACGATTCGTCCAGAACTTTCGAAAAGGACGGTGTTAAAGGAAGAGTAGCCGAGAGAATTGAAGATGGTTGCGAAGAAGATGTACCAGAACTTGATGCCCCTATCACTAGGGATGCAAGTTCTGAGCGATAAGACGCCTGAACAGCAGTCATCTCCTCTTTCGCAGCCCGAAGGATTCGAAGACTTAGCAGTACAGAAAGATCGACCTCCGATGATAAAGCCATATTAACTGAAGAAGGTACAGGGAGCACTTCTCCCCACCCCGGTAGTCCCACTACTTGTCTTCCTGAACTCGACCCAACAAGAGGTCCCTCGATCTGAGCGGGAGGAGGAAGAGGCGTACTTCCTTCTACTAGGTCAACCCTGGTAACTTCTCCCGTGATGATATCCGTTGTCGACAGTGAAGGAGCAGGACCTGTATGTCCAGAACAACCATCGATCAACTTAACCCGAAGGATATGAAGATAGAGCGAATGAACCTCCTCACTAGTCAAGACATGACATAGCTTACCAGGAAAGGGCCGCTGAGGCTGAGGCTCACTCACGGCCACCATATCCTCTTCAACGGCGACATATGAGCCACTAGCAGTTGCTTCCTGTGCCCCTGCCGCCCCGAAAGTGGACACAACAGGGTTGGTATCAACCGGCTGAGGTTCAGCAACCTCGGGGACTAGTTCAGTAAAACCTACATCGTCCCTGGTTGAGATGTCAACAGTAGGAGGAATCTCAGTCGTCGCCAGGACGACCATGGTGGAAGACAGCTCGGCAGTCATAGCACCAATTAAGGTGGCTATAACAGGGTCAACCTCAGGGACGGTAGCCGGCCCCGGGGAGTTCACTTCTCCTGACGTCTACAAAAAAACCGATCAGATTATATTTCAGAAAAGAAGAAAAAAAAAGGGTGGCCGTAACTCGGTTCACCTCTGAAACGGCTTAGACGTCATCACTTTTCTTCCTAGTGCTCGGCCCGTGAGCCTTGACCGCGACCCATTTTTGAGAGCGAGTTCTGCCGACGACATAGGACTCATGCTTAATTCGTTTACATGAAGGACTAGGCACAGCAGGGGGCAGATCTGCCACAGAATTGTCTGTAGGAGGAAGCAGGTTATCAGAGTCATCCTCCTCGTCTAAGTTAATAGACTCCGAGTCAGACACTTCAACTGTCTTCTTCTTTCTGGTCCTTGTCTGGGACTCTTTTGGCTTCTTTAGCTGGTACTTAGGTCAAAATCATTAGGGGGCTTATTTACCATGACATGGTACAGGGCCGCCATGTACAAAATATGCCTCGACTCTCTAGCATCAGGTACGGAGAAGCTGGCACGGGTATGAACTGTGCTATAATAATGCCAAGCCCGGATGCCGTCTAGAACGCTACCCTCGAAACCCAGACAGGAGCTGGGGTTGTCCAAGAACATTTGACTATACCCAAATTGCCGCGAGAATCGACTGGGTAAGTAAGGCTCCAAAAAGACGAAGTTATGATTATGATACACCAGATGTACAGGACGGATGTTCTGCAACCAGCGGAGCATCTTTTCGAATAAGAAATGGGGAAGCGCTGCACCATCAAGATGTATGCCTCTTACTTCTTCGTCGGTAAAGGAAGGAACAGACACGAAGAAGGAGTATCTGTCCACTCGGGCCAGCGCTATCCAATATACTGGCATGGTAGTATACTCCCAGGGCATACGACGGTACTGGTAGATGAAGGCATCATCAGCGGTCACGTCGCCCTCTGGGCCAGGCTTCCTCAAAGACGGGCAATGCATTAACAGCCACCCCATCAGATAATGATAAGGCAGCTCGATTCGTTCAAAATCCTTCGTCGTATCGCGAGCAATAACTTTGGAAAAGAAAGTACGGAGGCTACGATAAATGCTGCATACCATGGCGGGGAGTAGAGCTAGCCTGCCTCTAAAGACTAGCTTTACAGCGGGAAGGATCAGGTTACGGCTGATTCTCTTAATACCACCAGCCCCCCCCCCCCCCGAAACTACATAATTTTACAGCCACAATATCAGAAATCCCGCCAGGAAGGCCTTATCAGACATCCTCTGGGTATCTTGATAAAAGTAACTAAAGGTGTCAGATTGGCTCCTGAATCTATCCCCCGTAGTTTTAACCCTCTTAGCATTCAACACCTGATTGTATACCTCCTTCCGGGTTCGAGGACTCCGAGGGAAAACCCGGCCTGAGGTACCTAGCTTAAACAGGTAGCTGAGCCAGGTCTTGGTGTGAGGAAGGTTCCCTTCTAAGCTATCATTCTTCTTCTTTGATATTTATTGGCACGTGCTATGGTGACATAGCAATTCCCGGTACACAGCCACAAAACCCGAAAACTGCCGCTCCAATTCCTTAAATTCTTCATTTGTAGGGGTATACGCCTCAAAAACTTCATCTCCCCAGGGTAGCTTGGAGACTTCATGCATCTCATGGAGAGCGAGTCCCATTTCTCCTCCAGGTGTAAAAAACATCCCCATACAACGATTGTACATCTCGACAAGTGCCATAAACAGCTTCTTGTTTATGGGCAGACCATAACAAGCCCCCGTATGGCATGATAAAGACCAATCTCATGCAGGAGTTTCCGATATGTCCGCAAAATCCACAATATCAAATTGACCCATGGAGGGGTGTGGTTCATCCAGTTCAGCAGTGACAGCCGACCAGTCGGGTAGGACCCCTTTTGAGTAATCTGGTTCATAAAAGTATCAGCTTGGGATAACCTAAAGTTGAGATCCTGCACGTTTATGAAACTTCCCGGGGCCAACCCGATCACAGAGCGGCTGACCGATATGTTGCCCGCGACTACCGACCTTGATATTTTGTTATAATGAATGTCACCCACGAAGATCCCCTGCTGGCTTGGAGTTAGGGAGTCCACCATTTTTCTGTCAATTGGCAGCATATTAAACCAGGACAGCGGGAAATGATGTTCCATCTGAGGAATATGAATCGCCATCCCGTTGGAAGAAAAACTCTAACTTTTAGAAAAATCTAGAACGCTGGAGTTCGAGACAGTTAAGGCATCTCCAAAGAAGAACGCGGGTTTCAGACGCTCGCCCCCTAATTTCCCCGAGTTCATCATGCCCAAGAGGAAGAAGAAGGATTGGTTTCTGGTGTCCCTCAGCCTGTCCTTAGATTGATTTTTAGTAAATTGGTCTGACGCATATTCGACCACCTGGTCGAACCTCACACCCAAGGCAGATTGAGCCTGACCTACCAAGAGTTCTCCCTAGGGATTGACCGACAACTTCACTGAAAAGGAAAGAAGAAAGAAGTCAGAAGATAGTCAGAGAAAATCACTTAATGCTTTCCGAGCTTATGCGGCTCTGTTAGGTGGGCGTTCATGCGGCCCAGTCCATAAAGTGCTTATGCGGTCATGAAGCATCTCTCATGCGGCTCGGTCGTAAGATATCTCTCATGCGGCTCGGTCATGAGACATCTCTCATGCGGCTCGGTCATGAGACATCTCTCATATGGCTCGGTCATGAGACATCTCTTATGCGGCCCATACGATACAGCCCATACAGATTCATCACACAGAACTTGAGCAGTTCAGTGAAGACGAAAAGAACATCAACTATGCCAAAGTATAACAGAGAAGGGCCCGCACATAAAGCATGCGACATAGCCATTGTATTTAGGGTTTGGATTATTGTAGTTTCTTTCCATCGCTCTTACCATTAATAGGAGGATGAACGTCGGGGTGGATCGAGCTTGTCGTATTCGACGAGGAAGCAAGCCCTTTGCCCTTCGCTACAGCGCTGGAAGAAGCTTTGGGAGCCATGGTTGATCGAGAGAAGAGGAGAATCGGCGACTAGGACGACGGAAAGTTTAAAGAAAGAACCTATATCTTCAAACTTTTCGTTTTTATAGGCTGGCAAAGGCGTATAGATCGATAGACGCCGCTTCGGATTTCGTACTGGCCGAAGGATAAAGGCGACTCTTAGGATTCTATCCAAAAGACGGCTCCAAATTATCAAAGCAAATCAATTAATTCCGAAGTTATGGGATGCCCACATGGCACAAAACCAGTATGCGGTCAGAGAAGCCTATGCGGCATGAAGAGCTTATACGGTCTCGATGCTTCCTAGGACATACACATGCTTCTTATTCAAAGTATTTCAAATTTACAAATTAAAAACTTTGAAGGGGGTTTTGTAGAAGCATGGAAAAGAAGAAGATTTTTCTATGCGGCTCGAAATCAACATGAAGCCCCCTAAGGCTCAAAAACCCAGAAAGCTTTATGCGGCCCAAGAGCAACGGGGAGCCTTATGCGGTTCGAAATCGGCCTAAGCAATAAATGTCTCCTTATGTAGCTGGCTATAATTACTCTGACACAAAGGTGACAGCTCTGACAAAGATGACAGCTCTGACATGAAAATAAGATGCGACGTGCTCCTAAAAAGACGAGAAAATCATTATGACATCCGGTACAGTTCACGAACCAAAGAAGACTCTTCATGCGGCTCAGCTATAAAGCCCTTCATGCGGATCACCTATGAGACACTCCTTATGCGGCTCAGTCATGAGACACCTCTCATGCAGCTCGATTATGAAGCATCTCTCATGCTGCTCGGACGTGAGACATTCTTCATACGGCTCAGTCATGAGACATTCTTCATGCGGCTCGGTTATGAGACGTCCTTTATGTGGCTCGGTCATGAGATATTTTTCATACGGCTCGGACGTGAGACATTCTTCATGCGGCTCGGTCATGAGACATTCTTCATGCGGCTCGGTCATGAGATATTCTTCATGCGGCTCGGTTATGAGACATCCTTCATGCGGCTCGGTCATGAGACATTCTTCATACGGCTCGGTTATGAGACAGTCCCTCGTATGGCTCAGCCAACATACATCCTTCATGCGGCTCACCACAGAATGATAGTTGAGACACATGGCAGAGATTGACCAAATCTTAACAGTTCCGATTTACTACAACAAACAGATCATGATCAATCTCAACCAACCCCTAGCTGTCCACTATAAACCGGATCTCGAGGCACAGTTACAACCATGTGGCTCGAAATTTTCTACGTGGCCGTACATCCCATTCCTTATGAATTCCTATAAATAACAAGGTGCTATTCCCTTGCAAGAGATATAGATAGAGACAGAGAAAAAAGCATATAAATCTCAAAAGCAGACTCTTCCCTTCGGGTCTTCAGAGAGCATTTCTTCACCTGAGTCGAGGTTGCGTTCGATCGTCCAAGGAGTAAGGCGGAGTTGATAGCACTTTCCCGAGCCTCTACTGTCATCCCCCAGAATCAAAACTAAACAATTGTACTTAGATTGCTTTTCCTAGGTTTTGTTCCTAGGCTCTCTTTTGTACAAGCGAGTTTGTAATTGTGAGTCAAGTTCAGTCCTCCCATAAAATTGTTCTGTTCTGCGATAATCAATGGCAAATAATGATGTTGCTTATATCCCTAGGTACACTAACTTCTTAGCTGATACTCTTACCAGGTTATGTGCCATGGAAGGCGAAGACTACAAAAAATTGAAAAAAAAAGCTTTGAAGAAATGAAAATACAAAAAGAATTTGAGTATATCTCTTCAAAGAAGGCTAAAAAGGTCATTGGAGAAACCAACACGAGCATGACGGTGAATAGCCAAGCTTACCGGGTGAATAGCCCCAATGATCACGCAAATAGCCAAGCTATCAGGGCGAATAGCCCCGTTGTCCAAGCTACTAATCACCCAACTATTAGAAATGATACTAGAAAGGATTGGATTAGATATCAAACAACTCAAAGAAATCTTTTACAGGATTGATAATATCTATCTGATGGACTGGCATTTAATATTGGGAAAACTCACTTACAAAAATTAGAGAATATATCTCCAATTGATGTCAACAAATGCAAGGGGTATTACATTTCCTACAAAAAGGTATATTTACTGAAGGATTCTTGCATTTGCCACTAGCCATTGGAGGGCGATCCCTAGCTTGGTTGAAAAACCTAGAAAAAATCGTGCAATAGGCAAAAGACAGAAAAGGTATAAAAGAAAACACGAACAATACAGAAGGATTGAATGATTTATTGGCACTTCTTCTAGCATATTTTACAAGCAAAGAAGCCTAAGAAAGTAAACATACAAAAAAAAAATGTTACATAAAATGAGTTCATGTGATATATGTATGTTGGAAGAATTTGTAGTTAAATATCTGCAGTAGGATATAGCATTCCCAACAAAAAGCAAAGCATAGTGGACAACTACAAGATGCTCCAAAGAAAATATTTAATATTGATAAAATTCCACATAAGAAAATTAGAGAATATATCTGCAATTAGTGTCAACAAATACAAGGGATGTTACATTTCCTGCAAACATATATATCTACTGAAGGATTCTTAGCCTTTCCTCGCTTTATTTCAGCGTGATTTCTTACTAGGAAAGCTGGCGATGAATGTGGCCTAGAACTTTTTTCTTTCATATTTTTAATATGTTTTTTAATGACCAGCATGGTACGAGCCATGAACTTCATTGCAATAGTTTTATAATTGGATTTGTCTGTTCCTTTTTTTACTATAATTTAAAAAAAAAATTGAATATATGAACCATCTTATATGTTTCATTTATCTGACTTTCATCATATTTAGTATTTTCTCTACTTGGGATAAGGGTACCTTAATCATCAAATTATCCCAATCTATCGATTACATATTGTCCAATATTAACTTGGTTCTACCCTCCAATGTTGTTGATTGTTCTCCCCATCTCCCCTTTGCTGCTCTATTTTAAATCTGGCATCAGAGCCTGGTCGTGAATAAATCTCTGGCATCAGAGCCTGGTTGTGAATAAAGATCATTGTGCATATCCATTTTTCGTTGTAATTAAGTACCTTCTCTTTTCTTTTCTTTTCTTTTATTAATATATAAATGGTAGCTTAAATATCAAAAAATTAAAATTTGTATATCTTTTTAAGTATGTAATGGTATCCTATGGATAATTCCATAATACCCTATTAAAATAAATATCCTTATATCTAGAGATATTTCCATAGTATGATATCTTCTCAATATTGCGGATTTACTCGTAGAGATTCCTTTTTTTGGAAGTATAACATTATTATTAAGGAGCGTAACCCTTATCTAATTATGTGTCTTATTAATAGTTATCATATTAATTTTTAAGTGTTCTATAGAGCTACCTAGATCTTCATCTTTAACTGAAAGATTAGATGAATAGATAGATCCTATTTCATAAATAGAAGATGCTAAAGTATCACTACTAAGGTCATCATTTGTTCCGATATTAACACCATAGTCATCAAGATTACTTATAACTATCAGGAACTTCTCAACCTGTGCTAATGGATACTTACAGGCACAATCTACTTCCTACTGTAAACTTTTGTTTAGGACCAGGAAAGTATGATCATTAGCCAACTTTCATTGCAAGTGTCGATACTGCACAGAAGTCGATGGCTGATTTGCAGTTTATTGGCCTCAAAGCACCCAATTCTGTCGATAGGGACAAACATCCTCGCAACAATAATTTTGGCTGCAATGGTAAATGGAAGGAGTCTTTTACTATTGATATTTCAAAGGGTGCTTCCTAATCTAAATAGAAGGCTTAAGTTGCTCAAAAGCCTAAAGAACAATACTCCTTTGATGATGAAGATGCGTTTGACATCTTCCATGTTCTGATAAAGAGCAACAAGTTGAAGTTGTCTGATCCCAGACGACAAGAGGAAGTAGGCAGAAACAATGATCCAAAGTACTGCCTATATCATCAATATGTACATCACCACACCAAGGATTGTTACGTAATATATAAGAAGATTCAGTAGTTGATTGACTTTAAAGCTATCACACTACAGACTGACAAAAAGCAAGTTGCTATGAACTTGGTTTGTCTTCACAAAAAGAGACTTTTCGTCACTGGATGTTCAAGATGGTGTCGTTCCGATACCAAGTGTAACAATGCAAGAGTTGTCAATCTCCTACGAAGCAACAAGGCTGGTACCACTCACCACTCAGTGTGGTATGGTTATGTGGGTTCGTTCTGACATTCTCTAGGATTTGGGTTCAAAGTCTACTCCTTATGTTCCCAAGCCACAATCGAAGAAGAAGAAGGGTAAGCCATGCAACAGAGTTGATGAAGCCTTGACTAAATTAATAACTTGTGAAGCCACAGTCGAATAAGAAGAAGAAGGGCAAGCCATGCAACATGGTTATTACAAAACTAAATTAATTACGCAAGTCATACAAACCCACCATGCAAAAATAAATAACCCAAGTCAAACAACCCTCACGTAGTTAGTTTTAGGGTCTCGTATAATATTCAAAAATTGTGTTTATGTTTATGTTTATGTTTCTATTTTTGACGGGCAACCAAGTCAACAGTTATGATGAGACCCAAATTATTTCCAAGACAATATGGAGATATAAATACAAATTTTGAATATTATGACTGATCCTAAAACTAAATAACATGATTTTATATATTCTTAAACATATTATATTCTACATCAAGCATAGAAATATAATTTTTTTTAATATAATTGCTTCCTAAAAATATACGATTTTTGACTATATAGCGTTTCACATAGCAAACGCCTGATATGTTTATGAATTCGGAGCGACTCTTACAAAATTGATCAGCTTAAAGCAACTTGAAAGGGATAACATTGAGCCAATCAACCTCAAGATTCAGGAACTAATTGTGTTTCCAACTAAAATTGTAGTGACGATGAGAAGCTGAACCAATCAACAGCATGATATATCAAACACATTTTTTGGCTTGAGGTAGAGTTGTTGCAGGCAATCAAACGACCTTGATATATCTCTTATGTGTGCACAAATAAATATATGGGTTATTTAGTTTTAATGTCTCGTATAATATTCGAATGCATCATTTAGGTCTTTATATTGTCCAGAAGAGTATCTGGGTCTCGTGTTGACAGTTGGCTTAGGCTGACCGTTAGATCTCTCTTACATAGGTCTCCATATATTCAAAGTTTGGGTTTAGTACTTAAGGTCTCGTATAATATTTGTAATTTACGCTTAGGTCTCCATTTTGGATGGTGAATCTAAGTCAACCATCAGACAAGATCCAAACCCTCTTCTGCATAATATGGAGACCTAAACGTAATTTTTTTAATTTAAATGCCCTACAATATCATTTTTCTCGTGTAGTAGCTGGCACAGTCATTCCATGCTTGGGAAGGATCTGGTGCAACCCTAAGGTATGGGCTGTAGAGAATATAAATCGAGAGTTTAAAGTGACAAGAATTAATGCTAAACACATATTTTCCATCTATTAAATTATAATGGCTATATATATAAAGCAACAATCATTACAAAAACTTACTCGCTCAAATAGACTATATATGTGTGTGTGTGTGTGTGTGTGTGTGTGTGTGTGTGTGTGTGTGTGTGTGTGTGTGTATGTGTGTGTGTGTCTGTGTGTGTCTGTGTGTGTGTGCCACTAAAAAAATAAGGAGCACAATCTTTGGTAATGAACTATTTATTTTAATTACAAATAGAACAGAGTACAATATAGGACTTAGATGTAGTCCTAGGAGTACACTTTTATTTTTTATCTGGAAACTGTGTCGATGGAGCGAGTAGTAATACGTTGACTCCATTGACGATCTGACGACGATCTCGAATTCTCTAAAAGTCTGAATTGCTTTGGATGCCAGAGCGTTTGAGGAGTATTCAACAAGTGGAAGCTCTGGGCCTTTTTACTTACTAAATTAAACGTTGTCTGTGTTATGAACGAAGGATCCGTATATTTATAGTCAGCAAAATGATCTGCTTATGCACGCATATGCGGTATGCGCCTGGAGAGCTTGCACGCAAGGATGCCACATGGTTGATGTTGTTAGGCGCATGGATGATGCGCCCTGAAGTTGAGGCCGAATCCGTTCTGAACTGCACTGTTGGAATGTGGTGGAGCTGACACGTGGCAGTTGTTAGGATTCTATTGTTGATGAGATCTTGGGTGGTTAACACCCATTCGCAGGCAGAACTGAGTCAAATGACATGTGGCGCATGTTCATGGCTCAAAGATCTCGGATTTGGTTGGGAGTGATATGTCAGGATGCACCTAGAATCCGGTGCATGAGGAGACTTGGCTCATAACTTTTTAGGAGTCACAAACAAGTCTGGACGCATGGCTTTTGAGGCGCATGCAAAGCTTTCGGGCGCATGATCGTGGAGATGCATGAAAGGACTTGCTCTCTATGTTTTGGGATCAGGAGTAAGTTGGAGGCGCATGGCTTTTAAGGCACATACAGATTTTTGGGCACATGGTCGTGGAGGCTCATGCGAGTGGTCGGTCGGCCACATCGTAAAGTACAGCCGTAATCGACAGAACGTAATAATGAAGATGACATTGGCGGCTCTTCATTTTCTGTAAAAGTTGCCAATTGTTCTAACATCGAGGAGGGGGCTACTATCGTTTCAGTCACTTCAGCATTAAATGCTTCAACGGGTGGCGAGCTTCGTATGGGCGCATCAATTTGTGAGACACTAAGCGCATGGGTCTGTGCTCCGTTGGGCGCATCAGTAAGGAGCGCATGGTGCTGAAGGGCGCATTTGTTGTATGGAGCATCCCTATTGGTTCGTTTGTTGAGTTCTTCGAGGCATTGATGGCTATTTGACTTGGCTGATTCGAAGAGACAGATTCATCGACATTAATGCAAATTCATTGCACTGAATTCGAAGAGGCTGCCACTTAGCGCATGGGTACGAGTTGCCTCGGTTTATAAATAGCTTTGTGAAGAGTTTTGTTTCTCATTTCACTTGTCTTTCCTCATGGAGACGAACTCGAATGATCCCCCGCCTTGGCGAGAGGTTGCATTGCGGGTTGTCGATCTCCTTGTTCGAAGAATATTTGACGGTAAACTCCTTCAAAAGACTGAGATGTGCCGACTGGACTGTCTGTGTTCTTGCACTTCATCGATTGTGTGCCATGATGTTGGTTACTGGGTTCGGGATTGTCGTGGCCCAGTTTTCGTTATGCTTGAAGCGTCACATGTTGACGAAGGTGCCTGTTGTATCCAAAGATCGGGGCTGTCGTGATCCAATTTTTATTAGGCTGGAAGAGCCCTTCACCTTATTGAAGCGTCTGCATGTTGGCGAGGAAGTGATTTGCTCTGATGATGCAAGGAGATGTGCCTACGCTAAGATGCTGAAGTGATACGTCTGGCTGTAGTTTTTAGGCTTTTTCTTTCTAATAGGATTTCCTTTGTAAAAGAGTTTTGGACATGTAATAGAATTTCATATGAAATAAAAGCCTAACTTTTATGTATCTACTCTTTGCTATTTTTACTGTGCCAAGTGTTCTGTTTGAGTTCCTTGACGAATGTCAATTTGGGGTACATTATGTTTCAGGGCGCTAGGAGTTCTGGCCTTAGATGCACATGAAAATTTCATGCTTCTACAAGACCCCCTTCAAAGTTTTCAAAACTTTTTGTCAAGTTTTGGAATACTTTGAACCATGAAGCATGGGCAGTAGCTATTCTGGGCACATATCTTATCTGGGCGCATGTCTCTTCTGGACACATAGCTAGTCCACGTATTACTGTAGGGGCGTATGCTTTTCTTGGTTTTAAATGCAAGAAGATAACGCCTCGAAGTTTGAGAGATTAATGATAATCTTTTGGAAGATATGCAGCCGTCAGTTTTACGAGATTCGAAGTGGCAGCTGCTGACGTTAGGCTTTATCGGTTCACACGCGTGGCTAAGGCCTATAAATAGGCGTCTGTGAGAGAGAGAGTCTTCTACTTCTGCTTTCTTCTTCTTCTTTTTTTTTCAAAAACCTTAGCTTTCTTAGAGAGGTGGCTCCCAAGACTCGCTGTGGCGGTACTAGCCGAAGAAGGAGCAAAGGCAAAGAACTCGTAGAGGCTGACATGGAGGAGGCCCCCATTTTTGCAGAGACGCCCGCCAACGTACGGTCGGCGGTGATCGGTGGGTGATCTGCTGCCTTGGGCTTTCATGCACAGACACTTTGTTGCACCACTGCTAAGGCGCGTGGATGCGACTGAATGAGTCACATCCAGATGATACACCTAAACTTATCAGTACTGACACGTATGGACTTTGTCCTGATGTTACGCTGAAGCTCCTTCTGCTGACGCGCATGGACTTAGGTCATGATGATGCACCGAAGCTCCTTCTGCTGATGTGCATGGACTTAGGTCCTGATGATGTATCGAAGCTCCTTCTGCTGACGCGCATGGACTTGGGTCCTAATAATGTGCCGAAGCTCTTTCTGCTAATGCGCACGGACTTATGTCCTGATGACGCGTCGAAGCTTCTTCTGCTGACGGGCATGGACTTAGGTCCTGATGATGCGCTGAAGCTTCTTCGACAGAAGCGCGTGGACTTAGGTCCTGATGATGCACAGAAGCTTCTCTTCCAATGCGCCTGGGCCTCGGTCGTATGTATGCTCCTTGGTGAGATTCTATCTGTGCATACGAGTTTTGGCCCAGATGATGTGCCAGACTGTTAATGCGCCTCAAATGCTGACTTGAGCTTCTAGGTCTTTTGTTAACTTCGAAGGGCTTTAGAAATTTTGGCTGACATTTTGTCTTACTGTATGACAGTGTCGATGACTTTACCCTTACTGGACGAAGTCCTTTTAGACCCTGCTCTCTGCCAGATAGGTCCGGACATTAATGAAGAAGTTGTCAACCCGGCTAAAGCTGCCATTATGTTGGTCCAGCCTCCAGAGAGGATGATGCAAATTCGAGATCAGCACTTCATTTTTCTCCAACACATGATGGAGAGTGGAAAACCTAAATCTGTTGAATCTGACAATGTGTCCTTCCTGAAACCTAAATTTCTATTCGGTGATCGCCTGACCTCAACTGAAGCGAAGGTGTTAAAGGTCAAAAAGGACTAGTTATTCAAAGTGAGGGATGTGAATATGTACATTCGGCAAGTAGAGTCAATTGCCCTTGACGGCCTTCCATAGTCGTGCTTCAAAGAAGAGAATGAAGTGGGAGCTTACTCCATCTCAGGGAGGGGCAGTGACAGGAACCATTCTTATCGACACCACCTCCAATTAGAAGGATACCTTAGCCGCTTTACGGGCCGAAATCTTTTATCATTGGCTAACTCTGCGCCCTAGGAGCATATATAGTGATGTTCCCCCTGACACCTTCATCTTTAGTACTTCGACTTTTGTCAACCGCATGGTGGCGGCCAAGATTTCATACCCAAAAGGGGAGTTTCGGGTCGAGGGTTGGTGTCATTATGTACAGAAGTGGGATGAGTTGACACACTGAATTTTATCGAAGTTTAAGAACGAACTCAAGGACACTAGTTTGACTGCTGCTCTCCGTGCCACTCAGGTGGGCACAGAGATAAACTGGCCCATGTTCCTTGCTCTCATGGAGCTGTTTAATTCCCACACCGGCACTTTTTACACACCCGAAAGGGAGTTAGGATTGGTACTTCATGAGATGTACGAGGTCTCAAAGCTTCCTTAGGGATCTGAACCCTATGAGGAGTATTTTTCGACGAATGAGGAACTTCTGGCTTTGGAAGAGAAGGATCTCAAGATTATGGCAGTCTTCAAGGAGGTAGTGAGTCATCATTACTTGAAGCAACGGAGGGACAGAGGTAAGACGCAACCTCATGTGACTGCTTGGAGAGACTATATCTTCAATCAAGACATAAGGGATCCATCGAAGGTTCGATTTATTACCCCACAGGGGCTTAGTCATGCAGAGGTACTTGTTGAGATGACCAGGCTTAGTGAGCAAAATCCTCATGAAAACGAGAACAACGAGCCATTCGACCACATCTATAGATGTTTCTGGCATTGTGTCCACAGAATATCTCCAAAGGCAGTACTCACGGCCTATCTGATGATATGTCTTCGAGACTTTGTGTTTTTCGGTAGATCCGGTTCTGTAGAGAGGGTAACCAAAAATCTCATCTTGCCTGCTGTGAAGCTGGTCTTCGATCGCCCTTTAGTTTTGCATCCCGCGATGGTGTGCAACCTGATGCGGGGTTTAAGGGAGTTTGCAGGTAATGTGGTTCACCAGAGGGAAAGAAAGGATAACTTTCCTCATACTGAGCTACCTTTTCATTATCTGATGGGATGGTTGATGTTGCACCATCCCAATGTGATGAGCCCCGGCACAGAAGAGGAGCATGTTGCTGGCGACACCTTTATCCGCCGCTACTACAGAAGGAAGTGGCTGCATATGGACATCTATGTTTGTAGGAAAGTTCTGTCTCATCTCCAGGGGTGGAAGATCACCAAAGTTGGCCTAGTTTTCCTAGGTTTTAAAGCAGATGAAGAGCTAGAGGATTCTGGGGAGGATGCCATCACCCTGCCGATGTGGGGATTCCGCTGGTTGAAGAGCATCCGGCCTTCATACTTAGTGTACCGGAATAGAAATCATTGTTTCCTAGAGCCATACCTGTCGAGCCATTTTTCCCGCCAATTCGGCTACACTCAGTTGATGTTGAGAAACCCAAGTAATTGCTTGGGATTTGTTGGAAGTTTGTTGGATGGAGCCCGGGGTCGGCAATATTACAACGTCGAGTGCACCGAAGTGCGATTCATGATGCCAGTTCATAATCCTCGATCGCATATCTTATTTTTCACCATCAAGCTCTATTGTGCGATGAATACTGTCTCTCCTGGGTATGACAGGGAGACCAGTTTCCTTGTTGGGACACAACCTGAGGCGTCGAAGAATATGATGGCGAAGGCTCGGGCGTATTGTCCGTCCGACGTTACAGCTTTTAAGGATGCCCCTACACCACAGTACTGCCTTCAGTAGTACCAGCAGAGCATGTTCCCGCGACGGTAAGTAGAATAACACCAGCCCGACTTGATCTTTCTTCTTGTGCTTATACGTCTCTTCTTTGCAGGAGGTATTGAAGAAGAAACCTCAGTCTTCAAGGCCAGGTTCGGGTAGACCGAAGGAGGTGGCGAGCTCGTCTGATGAGCGTATCACTCCGATTGTGGCATCTTCCATGGAGGAGATTTTGGATGATGCCGTTCCAGTGGAAGTTTTGGCCACTTTGGATCATGCTGGAGACGATGCCGCTGATGTAGTGGCATCTGAGAACGTTGAGCCCTCTCCGTCAACTGTTCGGGGGGATGAAGCAGAGTCTTCATAGGCGGTGAAGCAAACAACCGTGGGAGCCCCAAAGACTATTGTGGGGGCCCCGAAGGAAGTTATCATGCAGGACCCTCCGGGTGAGGAGGTTGAATGGGACTCGTCTTCTCCAGATGACGTCGCCCAAGAAGATGTTGAGAATGTTGAAGAAGACTTTATGATGGACGGGGAAGAGCAGACTGAGGAGTTGGCGGCTGAGCCCTCTCCGAGTCATGATATAGAGGAATCGCTTCAATGCCGAGTCCTACTCATGTCCCAGTGATGGTGTAAAACCCCTAAATTTCTACTATATTTTTTTATAAATTCGGTACTAATTATTATTTTGTATTTCTACGTCGCGTAGTTGCATTGTACGTCGTGCGCAAAATTTTATTTTTCGTAATTGTTCGACGAGTGCGAATATGTGCGAGCGTACATATTTTTAGAAAAATATTTTTCTATTTTTATAGTTTTAAAATAATATTTATAATAATTATTTGTATTTATATTTTACTTAAAGTTTTGAAAAGTATCGTATCAAGATGGCCAAAACTTATTACTTTTATTTATTCATAAAAGGCTATCTTATTTAATAGTGGTAATTTAGAAAACTATTTTTATGCAAATATTCCTTGCATATGAGGTACATGAATTTGAATTCATATATATAATTCTATTTTCGAAATTTACTAATATTAATATTTTGTTATTCAAAATGATATTTAAAAATATTTATTATTTTTGAAATTATTATTATTAGTATTTTTGAAAAATATATTTTGAAATTATTGTGGCAATTTAAATCTTGATTTTATTTTATGGATTAGATTTAAATAGTTTAAATTTAAAGATAGAATTTATATTTAATTTGAGTTTCGATTATCTAGATTTAAATTGATTTAGATTTGGATTTGAATTTATTGATTTGATTTAAATTAAATGGCGTATTATCTATTGGGGGATTTAATTGACTACACCTTATCCAATTAGGATTCTCTCAACCCTATAAATATAGGAGTCTCCATATTGTTTCTCCTCCACAAATATTCTATAATTTTTTCCACCACAAACGTGCCGTGCATCGTGTTCGTGTTTCCATACCCATAATCTTATTCCATCTTTTACATGTACATAAATTTTTTCCATGTCGGACACACCCCGACACCAAATCCCAAACCCAAAAATTTTCTCCGTCGACCCTGTATAGCCTGCCTCTCCGCCGGTCGTCCCCACATCGCCTCCGACTTCAATGACCGCACCTACCGCCGCGGCACAGCCCCCAGCCGCACCCAGCCACCCGAACCCATCCACGCCAACCACCACCACTACCGCCATCTCCCATTGCCACCATGCCAGCACCACACCGTCGATGTTCCACCACCATTGACACCCCACTGTCGTCATCATCATCATCCCTACCAACCACCACTTCACACCGCCCCTGGCCACAATTAAGTCGACCAACCATCTCCTACGCCCCTCCACAGTCATTCCCGGCCGTCACCATCAAAATCCCTAAACTAACAACAAAAGAAAATAGAACCACCACCTTACCTACCTCTTCGATGTCGCCACCCGTCGGGCCAAGCCGATCTGCCGTATCTCCCACCTTTTGAGCGCCATCGCACGTAGCCGGGTCAGTCGACCGGGCCCATGCCGGATCTCCTCCCACACCTGGCCAAACACCACGGCCGATCGACCGCTCCACCACGTCCCGGCGCCTCCCGCGCCAGCGCATGTGCACAGCTCCTCCGCCCGATCTCCGGTACAGATCTGCGTCTCTACGACGCGAGGGCTGCAACGCATTTCTCCGACGACACAGATGAACGCTACCCCCGCGTCGAGGCACCACCGTGTTCCTTGACCTTCTCGAAGGCTCCCCGGTACCCCGTCTTGCCCCGCACGGTGAGCGTCGCCCCGGTCAGGTGAGTCTCCCTCCTTCCCTTCACCCTCTCGCTCTCGTTCTGCTCTCTCCCTCTCTCTCTGTATTTTTTTCTAAACCCTCTTTCTCTAACTACTCATTATAAGCGGCTGTTATATTTTTTATTTATTATTAATATTAATATTATTATGATAGGTTTGATTAATAGTACTAACTATGGTACTGTATTGTCATTAATATTTTACTGTTATTATTATTTTTCTTGTTTTGTGTTAAGTTTTAGTAGTATATTAGTAGTTCATAGTATAATATTTTATGACGGTATTACATATATTTAATTATATTGCTTTATGTTTTAACATTTTATTATTATTACAGTATTAGCAAAATTAAGGATATTCTATTATTAATTTATTGATATTATAATATTATTTTTAAAAACTGGCATATTCGAATATCATATTGAGGCTTGGCCCTACAAATTCGAAAACCTAGTTTTAAATATATTTTCTAGATTTTTAGTTAATTCTCTAAAGATATTTTTACTAACACAACATAGTTTTTACTTAGAAACCCTATTTGGATAACTTAAGAGATTTTTGCCTAAAAACGATTTTTGATTTTTAACTAATTATCTAGAGATAAATTTTGAATATTAAAATTTAGTTCCAAATTATCATATAAATTTTCTAGTATTAAGTAAGATATTTTACTAAGTAAATTTTAGTTTCCAACCTAAAGCGATTTTTACTACCTATAAATATTTCGGGATAGTAAGACACAGTTTCAAGTATTATAAAAATATTTTCTAAAATCAAATATATTATTTACAATTTTTCTCCATCTCGTGATTCAGCCATCTTTCATATTCCTTTACCAATTCTATACTACCTTGTGTCGACCCTAACTAATTTGACCCTTCTGGACCCAATGGAACTGTCCGTGCCACCACCAGAGGTCACCTTGTACAGTTGTTACCGGAAGTCATAGTTTGTGCCACATTGATCATTGTAGTACACCAGGCATTCTGCCAGGCAAGACACCTTGTTATTTGCTGTTTATTTATTTAGCTCATATTTCATGCATTATTCATTATTTTCTTTATGTAAAATAAACTATGATACATGGCATAACCAGTTAGAACTTACTGTTCGTTTATATTTCCTGCTATGTATTAGTTTTCTTACACATTAAACCTAGATTTAAGGGACCACCTTGTGTGTTGCATTCATCGGCCTTGACACGTTGTACTACGAAGTTGTGTGTCGCATGTAGAACACGGACATGCGTGATTGGCTGGCCACCAGTACGTATAAGCCATGCGATAGGATTAACCGCTAATAGAATTGCATGCTAGTTGGACTTAGCGGTTATAGAGGTTTTCTGTTGTGGATACAACATAGTAGGCATTGGGCGGGAAGGATAATTCCTTAGCGTATGGGCTTCGATGCACTTTTCCTTGTGACCCGAAAGCTCCGTTGGAGATACGGGATTGATGACCCACTGATTACTGACGGCCACTGGTGTTCTACGGAACATTATGCTCCTATTGATTGGGCCTCTGGTGCCCCAAGGGAGGATCGTGCCGATCCCATTTTAACCAGGACCCATACGTAGGAAGGATTGTTCTTAACTATATTTCACTTAGAACGGTTAGGCACCCTTATCCGTTAGGTATGAGTACTTTTGGTTTGGGTACTTGTATCTGACCGTGGCTTGGAACAAAAACTTGTCGCAGATTATTTCGCCACACCTTGTCCTTGTTTGGTTGTAGGTATGGCTTACTACTCCGATAAGAAGGTATTGAACCTTGTTGGGGTCCAGATACCATATTGGATTCATAGCATGAAAAGATACGTCATCGTGAATTAGTTTACCATCTCCTGTCCTTGTTTGGTTGGGGGGATGGTACGCTAGTTCAATAGGTGTGTATTGGACCATGTTATAATTCAATTGACTTATTTATTTGAGCAATTTATATTCAGTTACATTGGCATGATATTATGTGTCTTGTTATGTCCCTCTGAGGACCTGGTTATCTCGCCAGGTGTGTGCTCTTGTCTTTCACATGTATTCTAGTCGTAGCCATGATCATCTTTATTTCTTCGAGGATGATTGCACTTGATCGTCTTCGCTTTGCTCGTCGAAATTATTTAATTTCCCATGTATATCTTTCCTTACTTATTGGTAGTGGATTTGTCTCTACCCAACATATTGTATCAAAATAATTCATTATCATTATATGATATCCTTTATTCATTTATTTTGTGTGGATGAGATTAGTCATGGTTCTACTGCATTTTACAACTTACGTATATTTATTATACGGCTGACATGTCTACGTTCCTAGTCCAACGTATTTTGGGACCGGGACGTTACATGTTTTTGTGGTGGCTCATGCAGGTCAAGATAAATTGTTTGGTTACTTTACCGTACCAAGCAAGCCTGCGTATAGGATTAGAGTCTAGGATCTCATCCACATACAAGACCTCTTTCCAAGATTTTATCTACCGTTTGACTCATTGATTTGCATCTTGCTTGATTCCCTCTATCATTATTCTTATCTTCCCTTCATGCTTGCTAGAGGTTAGGAAGGTGACCCCTACTAATTAGACATGTTTCTTTGTCCCAAAACACCATTAGTTTAATTCTTTTAAGTTGGGTAGAATGTCTTGTGACCTAGCAATCCCTTGGTCCTTGTGACCTATATTCGTAAGTTCACTAAGATTCTAGAAGTTAGAGGACCCTAACCCATCTAGTCAACCTAGGACTTGGACAAAAAGACTGTAGGACGACTGTATGGAGACCAACACAGGATATGACTTAAAGACTTAAGGAATTGAACTAATTTTGCTTTTTTTTCAACCTAAAACCTCATGTGCCTATGTTTTTACTACCTTGATTAATGATGCTAATATAGCCTAGTATTTGCAAGCTATAATAATATTATTGCTTGATTATTGAATATTCGATTTTTTTATAGATATGAGAGATTATAGATGCCATACACCCTAGATATCTGTTGGCAGAATTGTTAGCAATTGGTTAGAAGATTACAAGGTGTTAGTGACCGAAATTTTGAGAAGTAGTGTGACCAAAGGTGGGTAGAAGTCCTCAAGTACTCGGAGTTATCAAATGACTAGAGAAGGTTATAAAACATTTTTGAGAGATTAAATTTGAGGAGATTAAGGTAATAATAGACTTTGAATTTTAAGGAATAGTTATGAATTAGAATTTCGAGGACGAAATTATTTTTAAGGTGGGTAGATTTGTAGCCTCTCTTCCCGAAATTTTTAAAATATTTTTTTATTTATTTATTTGATCTAAATAGTGATTTAGAATTTCATAAATAATTATTTAGTTAATTATTACGGTAGATAAATTTAACCATGGTTGAGATTTGGAGTACAAGATGACTGGAAATCATGGCACGGATAGTGCAGTGGCGTGCCTTGACTAGTGTATTAGCCATGCCAAGAAAGACCCAGTCATAAGTGTGACCTAACTAGGAAAACCAGGCCAAGTTGCGACGTAACCACTATAAATAATTTAATTATTTATTATTAATACTATTTGACTTTTAGGTGAACCGGTTATGCTAATTTAGTTCGGACTGCACCCGAACCGAGCCTAAGTCTACGTAATCGGTAGGTGCATCCAGAGACGTCCGTGTAGATATGTATTGTGTATATGTATAGTTGTATTTTATTCAATGTTTATCAGGAGATTGTATCAATGGGTATTATACAATTATTAAATATTTTATTGGATATTTTATCTTAAAATAGGTTAAATACTTCCCTTAGTTATCCCTGTACATTTTGAGGATGTTCAGACTATACCTACAATTGTGTGTATATTATATTTATCTTCTTAAATCTAGTATACATGGGTACAAATAAGGGTATATAATATATATATATATATATATATATATATATATATATATATATATATATATATATATATATATATAAAAAAAATCGGATGGTGAGCTCTGCTCCCTTTGGAGCCCTCGGTGGCTGGGGATGGTGCCCTCCCCCTTGGTGGCCGGCCCCTCCGTGGACGTCGCCTTGGGGAGCGGCCCCCTGGCCGCCTACGGCGACATCCGCCGACGGGCTTCTCCCCCTGCCGTCCCGCCCTCCGTGGAGCTTCCTCCCGTCGGAGTCCTTCTGGCAGCCTCCGTGCTGCCCTAGGTGCTGCCGCCCGCTCCTTCCTCCTCAGCGGCGGCCCCGGCGCCCCTCCTCCCCCTCTTCCCCTCTCCCATCCACCCCCCCTCAGCCTCGGCGTCGTCGACCCCCTCGTCGGCACCGGCGTCGCCGGCCTCGACGTGGTTCTCCGCTGGTCGATGTTCCGCCCGGCGTGCCACCCGTCGTCCCTCTCGATCCTCCGCCGGGTCCGCCTCCCTCCTCGGCAGCCCCCATCCCGGTCCTTCCTCGCCGGGAGTCCGCTTTCCCCCTGGACATCCCGCAGGAACCCTCCCCTCTGGGCCTTAGGCCAGTGTCGCGCCCGGCTCCGTCTGGTGCTTCCCCCGCTCCCCCGGTGGTCCAGCCCCAGCCCACCGTCCCCGCCGCGTCTCCTCCTCTGGGGTGGCCAAACTCCGTCCACTCGCTGCTCTCGCCTCCCTCGGCCGCCCCCTCCCCCTCCGGCCTTGGAAGTCCCTCCTCCCCCTTTCCAGCCCCCGCCTCCACCCTTGTGAGTGCTTCCCCGGCTGGCCTTTCCGCGTCGTCGCCCCCCCCGGACGCTGCCCCTCCGTGCGGCGGCCCCTCCTCCTTGGCGCCGATGCTCACGGCCTTCCCGCCGTCCTCTGACTTCCCCGCCCTCCGGCGTTCCCTACGCCGGATGCTGGCGGTTCGCCGGTGATCGTCCGCGCCCGCCCGAGGTCGAGCTCCTGCTCCCTCCGACGGTCCCGCCTCCCTTCTCCGCCCCTGGCAGGAGCCCCCGCTCCTGGCGGCCGGGTCTCCCTGCCCCCTCCCTCCTCTCCTTTCCCTACTGCGCGCGCCGCCCGTCTCCCCTTCCCCCGGCCGCCTCGCTCCTCCTCTCCGCCCGGCGGTCGCCTAGCTCCTCTCCCTCTTCGTCCGGCCGTCCTCTTTCCGGAGGCCCCCCACCTCTCCTTCTCCCCTTCGCCGGAGCTTCCGCGCTTCCCCCTGCCTCGGCAGTCGGCCCCGACAGAATCCCCCGCCGGCCCCTCCACCGGCCCCCCCGCCTCTCCCCTCCGGGCTGGCTCCACCCCCCGCCGGCCCCTCCACCGGCCCCCCCGCCTCCCCCCAGCGGCTTCCCCCCTCCCGTCGCGTGCGGGGGGCCCGAGGCCTCGTGACGCGTGCCCTCATCGGGCCGCGCGCCTACTTCGGGCTTGGCGCCCCTTGGGCTGCGTGCCCAGATCTGACCCCCGCTACCTTTCGGGCAGTGACCCGGTTTGACCGGGGTTTCAAATTTCAAATCTTCGGTTTGGTTTTTTGTGGGTTCAGTTCTCATCGGCTGAAAAAAAAAAAAAGAACTTAGTAGAGAGGATCTTTCTTTTGGATCCTCACTTCATCTTGTAGAAACTTGGGCCATCTCCCGGTTTCAACCTCACTATTTCCTTTTTTAATGAAGGCTGTAGCCATTGTTTTAAAAAAAAAAAAAAAAAAAAAAAATATATATATATATATATATATATATATATATATATATATATATATATATTATAGGTTTTATATATTATAGGTTTTATATTGGAGCCTTACGCTCGATATATATATATTCGAGCGTAAGGCTCCAATATAAAACCTATAATATATATATATATATATATATATATATATATATATATATATATATATATAT
Source organism: Iris pallida (assembly GCA_029216955.1). NCBI lineage: Eukaryota > Viridiplantae > Streptophyta > Magnoliopsida > Asparagales > Iridaceae > Iris > Iris pallida. The sequence continues at coordinate 3,432,588 of JANAVB010002998.1, forward strand.
ATATATATATATATATATATATATATATATATATATCGAGCGTAAGGCTCCAATATAAAACCTATAATATATATATATATATATATATATTTTTTTTACCTATAATATATATATATATATATATATATATATATATATATATATATATATATATATATATATATATATATATATATATATAGAGCGTAAGGCTCCAAAATATATATATATATATATATATATATATATATATATATATATATATATATATATATATATATATATATATATATATATATATAGGTTTTATATTGGAGCCTTACGCTCGATATATATATATATATATATATATATATATATATATATATATATATATATATATATATATATATATATATATATATATATATATATATATTGCTTTGAGTGTATATATGTAGTAGTATACATGTATGTATATACGTGAGCGTATATAAATATGTATATATGTATATATTATAAACTATAGTATAATAGAGAAATAATAGCAACCAAAGAAAATCCCAGCCCAACCAAAGAAGCAGTGGACCAAGAGCCCGGCCTAAACTCCCTAAACCGAGCTCACAGGCCCGGTCCAAACCCCACACCAACCGAATTAAGCAAAAGCTGAACCCGATCTTTCCCAGCCCGAGCGCTGAGAACCCCCACCCCCCCTCCACCCCCGCGCGAGTATATAAACAGGAGATTGAGATCGAGAGAGGGATTCGATCGACCAAACCCTAAACACCTCTACCATGCCACCGATCCTGGCGATCCTTCCCCATCCTTGTGCCGCTGCGCGCGCCACCTGCCTCTCCGGAACAGCCGTGCGCGCGCAAGACAGAGCAGGGCAGTCAGTATCACTCTATAGCAAGGTACTGATTTCATCGTCAGTTTTCTCCTCGAATACTCAATGAAATTCATTTTCGTAAAATTCTACGAATAGCCCTTATGACCCTCTTAAAATCCCAACGAGTGGATTTGAATATAGTCGCTTGACTAGTCTGATAAATAAATGCAAAGTTGAGGGAAAACACTGTTCTCGACAGTTCGAAGAACAGTTGACAAACCTGTTTTGGGAGACTATTTCTGGTCGAATCATCGACTAAGGTAGGAAACTACCTGAACCATTATTGAAGTCAACATGTAGGGCTTCATAACCTAATTTGTAGTTTCGAATTTTATCAACTGTGTGCAAAGAAATTAGTTTTTAAAGTTCGAGAAAAATAGGTTTAAAAACAGTTTTTAAAATTATAAAATTCTTCGATACGACGTGCGTCCCGCCAAACCGGACGCTGTGGTCGCGAACCGAAAGCATCGAAAGGTGCAAAACGGCTTCGTGGTCGTGTGGGCTTTGACAGAATTCAAATTGGTCGTGTATGCGCGACGAATTTGATGCGTATCCGTCGAAATTCACCGTATCGGCCTCTGTGCAAATTTTCTAATTACTTGGTGCACGTTCGTCAGATCGAGACAAAACTTGTGCCAACAGGAACGTATCATTTTTTTGGTCCTGTATGCCAAGTTTGGTCCGATTCTGAGACAGTTGATCGGATCGCCGTTTCGTGGGCCCCACGATCCGATTCAACTGATAATTTTCTGCACGGCCCACCAGAATCCAAAACTGGACATACCGTTGGGTTCTTATCTTCAAAATGAATCCGTAGACATGTAGTTTAACGACTTTAGAGACCATAGACTCTGGCACGTTTTTCGGTGCAAAGTGGGTCCAACGGCGGACACCGTTTTGCACCAAAATTACCGTTTTGCCCCTGTGTCCAAAATTGGACTTAAGGACAGGCAATCCCAGCTAATTTGACTATTCTGAGAATGTTGGCAATATTTGTTTCAGCTTTCGGAGACAGTTGTGATGACTTGGATTTATGGCTCACTAGTTGACTATATTTTGTGGGATCTGCGTGCAACCTCCAGGCAAGATACCTTGCCTCCCTCTACAGTTTACTTACATGCATATTTATATTATCATACAGTTTACTAGTTGATTATTTATATGTGATTTGTATATCATGCCAGCTAGTATATATAGCCTTGTTTATATATAGCTTTGTAGTTCATATTGGATATACGTATATATATAGTTCTTGTTCATAGTTAACTTTGTAGTTCATATTGGATTGGTTTTCTCGTGGATCAGGATTGGGTCGTGTCGTGTCATCATTTGTACTTGGACTGAGTCACATCGTGCCATAGGATGAATAAGTTATATCGGAACTGCTTTACCTCATTGTCTTGAAATCTTGATGCTAACCTGCGAGTCCACATTAGGGACGAGGGTTAGTAGTTAAGCTAACCTGCGAGTCCATATTAGGGACGAGGGTTAGTAGTTAAGCTAACCTGTGAGTCCATATTAGGGACGAAGGTTAGTAGTTATCTGTCCACACCTGCGAGTCTACATTAGGGATGAGGGTGATGCTAGCTTGCGAGTCCACATCAGGGACGAGGGTTAGTAGTATATAGTTCACACCTGCGAGTCCACACTAAGGACGAGGGTGATGCTAGCCTGCGAGTCCACACTAGGGGCGAGGGCTAGTAGTTGTTCAAACCTGCGAGTCCACACTAGGGGCGAGGATTTGAGTATTCGATTTGGTTATCCATTGACATCGTGATATCAAGTTCTCTTGTTCTTTTCCAGCAGTTCGTTTAGGCGTAGTGGTTCTTCCAGTCGTAAATAGTCGTATTTTAGTGCTGATTGGTCTTTTCCCGTTTATTTCCTGTATTTTCTTTATTGCGTGATAAACTGATAGATAGGCATGTTTTTATGTATCTTGCTATGTCCCCTGAGGACCTGATGATCTCTTCAGGTTAGTTATTGTATGGAGTTAGTTAGCAGCTCTGGATGGCGGATGTTTATGACACTTGTGGGATCCGGATGCGATGATATTGCTTGCAGGATTCAGGTATTGATACCATGTTTATTATCCAGTTCATCCTGCTCGTGTTTTTCTTTCATCGTCATGATATATCATATTTATTGATTCAGTTTATAGACTCATGTTATTTCTTGGAGTCAAATCGGACATATATGCTAGTGGGCTGCAGACCACGACACATAGTGTTCATTCATGTTTTATACTCTTATTGTGGATTGAGATATAGATTTGTTTGCCATGATTTGGCAGTATACCATAGCCTTGACAGCGTTTACGTATTCGAGTCGGGCTGGAGTCCGCTTGATGCGTAGCTGGCTTGCTCACGAACTCGCGTCTGAAAAGCGAGTACGGGTCGTGACAATTCCTTATCGAGCTTGATCAAGGCATATACTGTTGAGCGGCCGCTCACTAACATATTGTCTAATCAGAACCGCTGCATGATGGTCTGATCAACCAAGTGCATTTTTGGTTCGCTTTTATCTATTATTCTACGTGGATGGAACATAATTAAACTTGGCCTTTGCAGTCTCATCCACGACTGCCTTGACAATTCTTTTGAAATTATTCGATCGTCTTTGCACCACATATTCGTGTTCGATAATATCGTCTATTGAACTCCCTATTGCTTTCGCCTTCACCTATTTTAGAAGGACGAAGGCGTTGTACTAGAACTTTCTCTAGCCTTCCTATCGATTAAGACCATTACCACTCAAAGTTGTTATACCTTCGTCCTAAACAGCTCGTTCTTTTCCTCGGCCCTATATTTACTATCACAACCTCCTAATCACTTAAATTAAAAGTGAATCTAATCGTTCTCCTAATCGTGCCCTTAACCTACTCCCAAAAAACCAAAACTTTAAGGTCTCTATTTTATTTTCTCTTGTTCTTTATTGTCTATTATCTTATTTTAACCTTAACCCTTACCCATTTTTCTTCTTGCGCTAACCCATGATTATCTCCGCCATTATTGAAATCGCGATTTCCTAATGCATCTTTTGTTGAAAGTTGTGAATGATTGTTCCTCACCAATACCCCCTTGTGCCTTCTCACCCACCTACAAATTCTTAATTTCGAGGACAAAATTCTTTTAAGTAGGGTAGGATGTAAAATTCCTAAATTTCTACTATATTTTTTTTATAAATTTGGTACTAATTATTATTTTATATTTGTACGTCGCGTAGTTGCATTGTACGTCGTGCACGAAATTTTATTTTTCATAATTGCTCGACGAGTGCGAATATATGCGAGCGTACATATTTTTAGAAAAACATTTTTCTATTTTTATAGTTTCAAAATAATATATATAATAATTATTTATATTTATATTTTACTTAAAGTTGTGAAAAGTATCGTATCAAGATGGCCAAAACTTATTACTTTTATTTATTCATAAAAGGCTATCTTATTTAATAGTGATAATTTAGAAAACTATTTTTATGCAAATATTCCTTGCATATGAGGTACATGAATTTGAATTCATATATATAATTCCATTTTCAAAATTTATTAATATTTATATTTTGTTATTCAAAAAGATATTTAAAAATATTTATTATTTTCAAAATTATTATTATTAGTATTTTTGGAAAATATATTTTGAAATTATTGTGGCAATTTAAATCTCGATTTGATTTTATGGATTTGATTTAAATAGTTTAAATTTAAAGATAGAATTTATATTTAATTTGAGTTTCGATTATCTAGATTTAAATTGATTTAGATTTGGATTTGAATTTATTGATTTGATTTAAATTAAATGGCGTATAATCTATTGGGAGATTTAATTGACTACTCCTTATCCAATTAGGATTCTTTCAACCCTATCAATATGGGAGTCTCTATATTGTTTCTCCTCCACAAATATTCTACAATTTCTTCCACCACAAACGTGTCGTTGATCTTGTTCGTGTTCCTATACCCATAATCTTATTCCATCTTTTACATGTATATAAATTTTTTCCATGTCGGACACACCCCGACACCAAATCCCAAACCTAAAATTTTCCTCCGTCGACCCGGTACAGCCTGCCTTTCCGTCGGTCATCCCCACATCGCCTCCGACTTCAATGACCGCTCATACCGCCGCGGCACAGCTAGCCCCCGGCCGCACCCAGCCACCCGAACCCATCCACGCCAACCACCACCACTGCCGCCATCTACCATTGCCACCAATCCATCGACGTTCCACCACCATTGACACCCTACCGTCGTCCTCATCATCATCCCTACCAACTACCACTTCACACCGCCCCTGGCCACAATTATGCCGACCAACCATCTCCCACGCCCCGCTACGGTCATCCCCGACCGTCACCACCAAAATCTCCAAAATAACAACAAAGAAAATAGAACCACCATCTTACCTACCTACTCGATGTCGCCACCCGCCGGGCCAAGCCAATCCGTCGTGTCTTCCAGCTCTCCAGCGCCACCGTGCGTAGCCGGGTCAGTCGACCAGGCCCATGCCGGATCTCCTCCCACACCTGGTCAAACACCACGGCCAATCGACCGCTCTGCCGCGTCCCGGCGCCCCTCGTGCCAGCGCACGTGAACAGCTCCTCCGCCCGATCTCCGACACAGATCTGCGCCTCTACGATGCGAGGGCTGCAACGCCTTTCTTCGGCGACGAAGATGATCGCTAGCCCCGCGTCGAGGCACCGCAGCGCTCCTTGACCTTCTCGAAGGCTCCCCGGCACCCCGCTTTGTCGCGCACGGCGAGCGCCGCCCCGCTCAGGTGAGTCTCCCTCCTTCCCTTCACCCTCTCGCTCTCGTTCTGCTCTCTCCCTCTCTCTTTGTATTTTTTCTAAACCCTCTTTCTCTCACTACTCATTATAAGCGGCTGTTATATTTTTTTATTTATTATTAATATTAATATTATTATGATAGGTTTGATTAACAGTACTAACTATGGTACTGTATTATCATTAATATTTTACTGTTAATATTATTATTATTATTATTATTATTATTATTATTATTATTATTATTATTATTATTATTATTTCTTGTTTTGTGTTAAGTTTTAGTAGTATATTAGTAGTTCATAGTACAATATTTTATGACAGTATTACATATATATAATTTTGTTGCTTTATGTTTTAACATTTTGTTATTATTACAGTATTAGAAAATTTATGGATATTCTATTATTAATTTGTTGATATTATAATATTATTTTTAAAAACTGGCATATTCGAATATCATATTGAGGCTTGGCCCTACAAATTCGAAAACATAGTTTTAAATATATTTTCTAGATTTTTAGTTAATTCTCTAAAGATGTTTTTACTAACACAACATAGTTTTTAGTTAGAAACCCTATTTGGATAACTTAAGAGATTTTTTCCTAAAAACAATTTTTGATTTTTAACTAATTATCTAGAGATAAATTTTGAGTATTAAAATGTAGTTCCAAATTATCATATAAATTTTCTAGTATTAAATAAGATATTTTACTAAGTAAATTCTAGTTTTCAACCTAAAGCGATTTTTACTACCTATAAATATTTTCTAGTATTAAATATTTTTACTACCTATAAATTTTCTAAAATCAAATATATTATTTACAATTTTTCTCCATCTCTTGATTCAGCCATCTTTCATATTCCTTTACCAATTCTATACTACCTTGTGTCGACCCTAACTAATTTGACCCTTCTGGACCCAATGGAACTGTCCGTACCACCACCAGAGGTCACCTTGTGCAGTTGTTACCCGAAGCCGTAGTTCGTGCCACATTGATCATTACAGTACACCAGGCGTCCTACCAGGCAAGACACCTTGCCACTGGCTGTTTATTTATTTAGCTCATATTTCATGCATTATTCATTATTTTATTTATGTAAAATAAACTGTGATACATGGCATAACCTGTTAGAACTTAATGTTCGTTTATATTTCCTACTATGTATTAGTTTTCTTACATATTAAACCTAAATTTAAGGGACTACCTTGTGTGTTATATTCATTGGCCTTGACACGTTGTACCACGAAGTTGTGTGTCGCATGCAGAACACGGACATGCGTGATTGGCTGGCCACCAGTGCGTATAAGCCGTACGATAGGATTAACCGCTAATAGAATTGCATGCTAGTTGGACTTAGCGGTTATAGAGGTTTTCTGTTGTGGATACCACATAGTAGGCATTGGGCGGGAAGGACAATTCCCTCGCATATGGGCTTCGATGCACTTTCCCTTAAGACCCGGAAGCTCCGCTGGAGATACGGGGTTGATGACCCACTGATTACTGACGGCCACTGGCGTTCTGCGGAACGTTATCCTCTTATTGATTGGGCCTCTGGTGTCCCAAGGGGGGACCATGTCGATCCCATTTTAGCCAGGGCCCATGCGTAGGAAGGATTGTTCTCAACTACATTTCACTTAGAACGGTTAGGCACCCTTATCCGTTAGGTATGAGTACTTTTGGTTTGGGTACTTGTATCTGACCGTGGCTTGGAACAATAACTTATCGCGAATTAGTTCGCCACACCTTGTCCTTGTTTGGTTGTAGGTGTGGCTTACTACTCCGATGAGAAGGTATTAAACCTTGTTGGGGTCCAGATACCATATTGGATTCATAGCATGGAAAGATACGTCATCTTGAATTAGTTTACCATCTCATATCCTTGTTTGGTTGGAGGGATGGTACGCTAGTTCAATAGGTGTGTATTGGACCATGTTATAATTCAATTGAATTATTTATTTGAGCAATTTATATTCAGTTACATTAGCATGATATTATGTGTCTTGTTACGTCCCTCTGAGGACCTGGTTATCTCACCAGGTGTGTGCTCTTGTCTTTCGCAGGTATTCTAGCCGTAGCCATGATCATCTTTATTTCTTCGAGGATGATTATACTTGATCGTCTTCGCTTCGCTTGCCGAACTCATTTTATTTCCCATGTATATCTTTCCTTACTTGTTGGTAGTGGATTTGTATCCACCCAACATATTATATCAAAACAATTCATTATCATTATATGATATCCTTTATTCATTTATTTTGTGTGGATGAGATTAGTCATAGTTCTACTGTATTTTACAGCTTACGTATATTTATTATACGGCTGATATGTCTACGTTCCTAGTCCTACGTATTTTGGGACAGGGGCATTACAGATGGGGACTGAGGTGGGAGGAACAACTCGTTTGCCGAGCGCTACTCCCGCTTTGGAAACAGGTGCTGACAAGGGAGAAGCGACTCACTTGCCGAGTCCTACTCCTGTTTTAGTTGAAGATATAGGATTATCCATTCTGCCTCCTGGTACTGACCTTGTCCCTTCATCAAGGGTAGAAGGATCTGCCCCAGCTGCAGATGTTGCTTCAGGGTCTGTTACGGCGGACCCAGATGTTGGAGGACCCTCTAGGGTAGGTTCAAACAAGGGCAAGGGCCCTATGGTGGAGGACTTCCCCCCGTTCCTTCTACTTAGGGGACTGTGTTGGGTCCTTCAAGAGATTCAGCTCCGACAGTTGGTAGTCCTGTCGACATCGCCGGTAGGACAGAAGCTGTCACGACCCGCACCCGCTCTTTCGGACGCGAGCTCGTGAGCAAGCCAGCTACGCATCAAGCGGACTCCAGCCCGACTCGAATACGTAAACGATGTCACGGCTATGGCAATGGTCCTAATCAAGACAAGGCAAAACTATATCTCAATCCATAATAAGAATAATAAACAAGAATGAACAAGTATGGGTCGTGGTCTGCAACCCACTAGCATAAATGTCCGATAAGACTCAAAAGGAAATAACAAGAGTCTACAACTAAAATAAGAAGCAGGATATCTCATGATAAGGAATGAAAAGCACGAGCGGATAATAAACACAATAGCGATACCTGAATCCCGCAAGCAATATCATCATATCCGGACCCCACAAGTGTCATAATCATCCGCCATCTAGAGCTGCTAACTAACTCCACGCAATAACTAACCTGAAGAGATCATCAGGTCCTCAAGGGACATAGCAAAATACATAAAAACATGCCTATCTAGCAGTTTATCATACAATAAAGAAGATACAGAAAATAACCGAGAAAAGACCAATCAGCACAGAAATACGACTATACACGACTGGAAGAACCACTACGCCTAAACGAACTGCTGGGGAAGAACAAGAGAACACGATATCACAATGTCAATAGACAACCAATCGAATACTCAAACTCTCGCCCCTACTGTAGACTCACAGGTTTGAACAACTACTAGCCCTCGCCCCTAGTGTGGACTCGCAGGCTAGCATCACTCTCGTCCCTAGTGTGGACTCGCAGGTGTGAACCATATACTACTAACTCTCGTCCCTGGGGTGGACTCGCAGGCTAGCATCACCCTAGTCTCTAGTGTGGACTCGCAGGTGTGGACCAATAACTACTAACCCTCGTTCCTATTGTGGACTCGCAGGTTAGCATAACTACTAACCCTCGCCCCTAATGTGGGCTCGCAGGTTTGCTTAACTACTAACCCTCGCCCCAAATATGGGCTCGTAGGTTAGCTTAACTACTAACCCTCGTCCCTGGTGTGGGCTCGTGGGTTAGCTTCAAGAATTTCAAGGCAAGGAGGTAAAGCAGTTCCGTTATGACTTATTCATCCTATGACACAATGTGGCTCAGTCCAAGTACAAGTGATGACATGACATGACCCAATCATGATACACGAGAAAACCAATCCGATATGAACTACAAAGGTAACTATGAACAAGAACTATATATACGTATATCCAATATGAACTACAAAGCTAATTATAAACAAGGCTATATATACACTAGCAGGCATGATATACAAATCACATATAAATAATCAACTAGTAAGACTGTATAATAATATAAATATGCATATAAATAAACTGTAGAGGGAGGCAAGGTATCTTGCCTGGAGGTTGCACGCATATCCCACAAAATATACTCAACGGGTGAGCCGTAAAGTCCAAATCACCATAACTGTCTCCGAAAGCTGTAACAGACATTGCCAACATTCTCAGAATAGTCAAATTAGCTAGGATTGCCTGTCCTTAAGTCCAATTCTGGATACAGGGGCAAAACGATAATTTTGGGCAAAAACGGTGTCCGCCGTTGGACCCGCTTTGCACCAAAATGCGTGCCAAAGTCTATGGTATCTAAAGCCGTCAAACTACATGTCTACGGATTCGTTGTGATGATACGAACCCAATGGTATGTCCAGTTTTGGAGAGCTTGCATGCAGGGACGCCACGTGGCTGATACTGTTGGATGCATGGATGATGCACCCTGAAGTTGAGGCCGAATCCATTCTGAACTGCACTGTTAGGCTGCGGTGGAGCTGACACGTAGCAGTTGTTGAGATTCTGTTGTTGCTGAGATCTTGGGTGGTTAGCACCCATTCATAGGTAGAACTGAGTCAAATGATACGTGGCACGTGTTCATGGCTCAAAGATCTCAAATTTTGTGGGGAGTGATCTGTCAGAATGAGCCTAGAATCTGGCGTATGAGGAGACTTGGCTCATAACTTTTTAGGAGTCACAAACAAGTTTGGGCGCATGGCTTTTGAGGCACATGCAAAGCTTTCGGGCGTATGGCCGTGGAGGCGCATGCAAGGACTTGCTCTCGGTGTTTTGGGATCAGGAGTAAGTCGGAGGCGTATGGCTTTTGAGGCGCATGCAGATTTCTGGGCGCATGGTCGCGGAGGCACAAGAGTGGTCGGTCGGCCACGTGGCAAAGCACAGCTATAACCAACAGAACGTAATGATGAAGATGACATTGGCAACTCTTATTTTCTGTAAAAGTTGACAACTGTTCTGACATCGAGGCATGGACTATTATTATTTCCGTCACTTCAGTATTAAATGCTTCGACGGATGGCGAGCTTCGTATGGGCGCATCGATTTGTGTCCTACTAAGCACATGGGTCTGTGCTCAATGGAGTGCATGGGTCTGTGCTCCACGGAGCGCATAGGTGTGTGCTCCGTTGGATACATCAGTACGGAGCTCATGGTGCTGACGGGCGCATTTGTTGTGTGGCACATCCCCATTGTTCTGTCTGTTCAGTTCTTCAACGCATTGATGGCTGTTTGATTTGGCTAAATTCGAAAAGGCAAATTCATCGACATTAATGCAAGTTTATTGTACTGAATTCGAAGGGGCTGCCACTTGGCGCATGGGTACGAGTTTCCCCAGCCTATAAATAGCTTTGTGAAGAGTTTTGTTTCTCATTTCACTTAGCTTTCCTTATGGAGACGAACTCGACCGATCCCCCACTTTGGCGAGACGTTGTACTGCGAGTTGTCGATCTCCTCGTTCGAAGAAGCTTTGACGGTGAACTCCTCTAGAAGACTGAGATGCTGCCGACTGGACTGTCTATGTTCAGTGCACTTCATCGACTGTGTGCCATGATGTTGGTTGCTGGGTTCGGGATCGTCGTGGCCCAGTTTTTGTTATGCTTGAAGTGCCACAAGCTGACAAAGGTGCTTGTTAGATCCAAAGATCGGGGCTATTATGCCCTAATTTTTTGTTAGGTTGGAAGAGACCTTCACCTTGTTGAAGCGCCCGTACGTTGACGAGGAAGCGATTCACTCTAATGATGCAAGAAGATGCGCCTACACTGAGATGCTGATGAGATGCGCCTGGCTGTAGTTTTTAGGCTTTTTCTTTCTAGTAGGATTTCCTTTGTAAAAGAGTTTTGGACATGTAATAGACTTTCATATGAAATAAAAGCCTAACTTTTATGTCTCTACTCTTTGTTGTTTTTGTTGTGCCAAGTGTTCTGTTTGAGTTCCTCGACGCATGTCAATTTGGGGGCATGATGTTTCAGGACGCATAGGAGTTCTGGCCTTAGATGCGCCTGAAAATTCCATACTTCTACAATATATATATATATATATACACCAAGCTTCGTTCATTAAAGGACAAGATATTGTGGAAAATAGCCTACTGGCTCACTCACTATTCCGGGACTTCAACAAAGCTGGCAGCATCAAATCTTGTTCAAAACTGGATTTAAGGAAGGCTTATGACACGATAAACCAATATTTTGTGTCACATAATGATGGATATGGGCTTTGAGTCGGTTTGGGTTGATCGGGTTTGGGAGTGCATTTCGACTTCGACTTTTTCTGTTCTCTTGGATAGCCATCCGTATAGGTTTATCAAGAGCAGCAGAGGGATTCTGCAGGGCGACCCCCTTTCCTCGTATATTTTTTCCATAGTTATGGAATACTTTTCTTGTTTATTAGACTCTACAGTGATCAGGAAACGTATCACCCCTCTGTACAAGTATATCCAGTCGCATGTTTCTCACCTGATATATGCAGACGATATTTTGGTTTTTATGTCACCTACTTGGAGAGGATTACGAGAGTTAACAGATATCCTAGAGAAGTTTAGCAAATTGAAAGGGCTGTAATTGAACTACGACAAGAGTACAGCATATTTTAATTTGCATTGTACTGATCAGGCAGAAAGAGCATCAAGTCTGGGTATTGAACGGGGCAATTTACCAGTCAAATACCTTGGAGTACCGCTATCGATTAATTACTCCCGTGATATTGAATGTCAGAATCTGGTAGAGTATACGCAACGACGAGTCGAGGGATGGCACGCGTGGAGTCTCTCCTTCGCGGGATGCATTGAACTGGTTTATTCAGTTATCACCTCTATCATTCGTTTTTGGCTTCAGGCGATACTTCTCCCCATGGCCACTATCAGGCGGATAGAACAAATTTGTGCTAACTTTATTTGGCACGAGGGTATGCATGGGATTAGCTGGGATGTACTATGTCGCCCAACAGAGGAGGGGGTGTGGGAATATATAATTTCCGAGCGCTCCGTGATGCGGCCGGAGTCAAATTAGCATGGAAGGTCCTGGCGTCTGACTCTATCTGGGCAACTTGAATGCGTAGTAGGTACCTGAAAGAATCCAATCTCTGGTGTGCGCAGGCAAATAGCAATGACTCCGTAATATTCAAGAGGGTATGTCAGTACCGCGTAACATTACGTGCGCTGATACAACATGTTATCAGTGATATTCGGTCGACCTGGCTTTGGAAAGATCATTGGTTCGTCGGTCAGTCTCTGGGGGAGCTGCAAGGAACGCTCGTGCACGGATGGGAGCATAGTCAAGCGAGGGTTAGCAGCATCATGCGGCATGGGATATAGGACCCGGAGTCTAACAAGCACACGTGGAGATTCGCTAATGAAATACGAGAAGTTCGGATCGACCCAGACACCAAGAGGGACGAGTGGGTTTGGACCAGTTCGAATGTGACACATTTTGACTATAAAGCAGCATATAATGGCTGTTGGATGCAACATCCTCGGTGGGAGTGGGAAGAGCTCGTGTGGATGAAGGGCTCAGTGCACAAGTTTCAACTTTGTCAATACAAATTGTGTTTGGGGAGACTTCTAACGCTCGATAGGCTTTCTAAGTACGACGTGAGAATAGAAGGACAGGGCTGCACGCTGTGCGGACACAGCCCTGAATCGATGAGTCATCTATTCTTTTCATGCCAGGTGACATGGAGCATATGGTCTACTCAGAGCAACAAGCTAAATCTATAACTGAATGGATCTCGATTATGGGAGGATATCATGAAGCAGATCAGAGGAGGGGAAAAGAAGGGTAGAAGATGGTACAGAGAAGCTCGTCTCTGGTTGGCCGCGGCAGTTTGGCATATTTGGAAGGAAAGAAATTTACGGATGTCAGGACTTTGGTAGAGAGTGAGGAAGTAGGTTGTACTATGATTTATCTTATGAAATAAAAACTACCAGTATATATATATATATATATATATATATATATATATATATATATATATATATATATATATATATATATATATATATATATATATATATATATTAATTATATTTATATACACCCTAAATTGCCAAGAAAATCTGTGCAACTACAATTTTTTATTTCAACAATACTTGGAAAATGTGTGTGCATCGGTCAACTTGATGACGAGCTATAGGAATGGCTTCAAGAAAGCTATGTGTCAATTTCTGCCTTCATTCCTGAGAATTTCGAAGGGAGGATAAAAGAATAATTCTAACACGATGTTTGTGCCATTACAGGAGCGTGTGTAACCGACGCTTGATCTCTACGAAGCGGTCTGCTTCTCTCGGTATATTCTCTACTCGGTGGGTGGTTCGGACCCTTCCTTTCTACTCCTTCACATCAACGAATTCTTATTGCCTCGAACGTTCCAAATCGACGATGTTAGGTTGAATGTAACTAGCAAATAATAGCCATAATGCATGATGTACTACTAATAGTAGAACATGGGATAATTGTAGTTGTCGAGTGTATCTATGCACAAGACTTACAATAATAGCTTCATACGCGAAGCGAGCAGTTGTGGTTCGAAACCACGAAATTATTGGAAGGAAACGGTATTTTAAAAAAGTTAGTTGTGACATGGTGTCTCGGGATATTTGGTGCCTACAGATCGTACCAAATCGAAACATATGGCTTTGAGAACAATGAACTGTTAGATGAGCATATAGATAATATTGCTTAATTTTGTTCCATGATATGCTTATATTTCATAAATAAACTGTTCACTCATTGGCATGGTTATAGACAACTTGTGTACAAGGTTTGGCTTTCTTCGAAACGGTATCCGGGGCATCGGAATCGAATCGACCTAGGCAGAAATTATGTGAATGTGTTTCGGCATGAGGCTTTGCGAGACCTCCAATTGGGCTTGCAACTTGCACTGATAGGACGCATCGCAATGCCTTGTTATTGGTGTTTTTGCTTGTTGGTGTTTTGCTTTAGAAACTAGAAAGATAGTCCCACATTGGAAAAACAAAATGGATGGTATCTCTATATAAAGCTTTGCTTGTGTTAAGAGATCACATGAAGTGTGGAGAGGCACATGGGTGTCATATGGGGACATTTTTCTAGTGGAAAGAAGGCTAAATCAATAAAAAAGCGTTAATAATTTTTGTCATGCTCATCGGATAATTCCCTTATGGAGCTAAGCCCCAAAGGGGCTTAGCGACTCGAACTCGGACTCCGCGGGCTCCAGGACGTAAAGTGTCATTTTGTTAGCGCACTGCACTTATCACGTCAGCATCAGTACAAGACGTATTGTGTACAGTTGATGCGCTCGTCTCTGCGCGAGGGGCAGCGCAGGCACATCAGGTGTGCCTGTTCTGCGAGGTTGCGGCGTTGGGCGCGCAGGTGCTGCCGGGCTGCAGAATACAGGTGCTGTGGCACGGGGCGCGTAGGTGCTGTAGGGCTGCGACGCATAGGTGCTGCGGCGTGCAGGTGTCACTGGGTACGGCGGGCTTCGCAGCTACGCGTGCACGTTGACAGGCTGAGTGGCTATGGGGCGTAGGTGGCGTATGATGTGGCTGATTGGATGATTTGAGCGGTTATGAAAAGATTGAGTTAATTAATCCAATCCGATCTTTGTGGGATTTGAATTTAATTCATTCAAATCTTTCATTATTTGCTTTTATCTTTTCGCAATCAGTTATGGCCAGGAATATGATTAGGGTTTCGGCCCTACTCTATAAATACTCTCTTCGTGCCTTCATTAAGGACTTACGCAAAAATAAAGAAACGGAGAGAGAAGTGATGCTGTCGCCGCCATTAAAGTCCTACGGAGTTCTTCGAGTTCGTGAAAGAAGGTGACAGCGAGCGTTCTAGAAGTTCTTTCGAACTTGCTGGTTCCTGGGAGCAGATCGCGATAGGGCGAATCTTACTTTGAGCAACGGTGATCTTTATCACCCCAACAAATTTGTTGCATCAACTCCGGTTGAGAGCGATTATTCATCTCATTACATCAACTTCGGTTGAGAACGAGTATTCATCTCTCTCTTAGGAGAACGATTTTTTCGTCTCTCAGGAAGTAAGAGTTCGAGATTTCTATTTTCCATCAAAAGATCTATTTCGGGAATAACAATCTCAAAAAAAGATTCAGATCTGAAGGTGAACAACCGTGCACAACTTCTCGATACAAGTTTTAAACTTGAGAAGTTTGACGGGGAGCATTTCAACATATGGAAAAGAAAGGTCAGCCTTAATCTTCAACTCATGAGCATCGACTATGTGTTGACAGTATTTGCCATGGCAAAAGGTTATGCAAACTTTTTGTATTTTAAACGTAAAAAGAGTACAATCGATTCCTAAATATGAGATCTAAGTACAAACTTTCTGAGAAAGTGTGGCGGTAGAAATCGAACACTGCAGCGGCTCCTTTACTCTGTTGACGATCTGACACCGAGTTGAACTTGCTTTGGCTTTCTAGTGCTAGTGATTTAAACTCTAGTGTTACCAATCAAGAGGATGCCGAAGTTGAAGATTTTGAAGCCTCTTTATCGAAGGAAAACTCCTTTTTATAGGGGAGCACATATGTGATGTGCATAAGGATTGTGTAGGAACGTTGTACGTAGAGATATGAGAGAATCTTGAGGCGGTCACGGTGAGGGCTACTGCTGAGCTGACACGTGGCAGGCACGAGGATTCTCTTCTACTGAGATCTTTAGGGAGTTATCAACATAACTGAATAAACGACACGTGGCGTGTGCTTATTTATTGATCGGATGAACCTGAGCAGATTCTGTTCCTATCCCTGAAGTTGGATTTTATCTTATCTTAGAGGGCCATTGGTTTAAACAAACCAGTTGGATATGACTCTCATCCATAAGAACAAACTCCATCCTTATCTGTGGTTTAAACAAACCGATAAGATATTGCTCTTATCAACAGAATCAAACTATGTCTTATCTTAAGAGCAGCGATTTAAACAAACCGATAGGATGGTATCCTGAAAAAGATATACACACCCATCTGGCCACGTGGAACCATGTCACTTCATAGGGCTGCGTCGCTATACGAGCTGCATTTCTGACGGAGCTTTGATGTCAGTGTGCTTCTGGGCGACGAATAGACTGTGCTTCAGGCGACAGAGTCATTGTGCTTTCGAGAGATGAGTCACTGTGCTTTAGGGCGACAGAGTCACTGTGCTTTAAGGCGACGAGTAGACTGTGCTTCAGGGCGACGAGTAGACTGTGTTTAAGGTGACGGAGTCACTATGCTTTCGGATGACGAGTCAGTGTGCTTTAGGGCGACAGAGTCACTGTGCTTTAGGGTAATGAGTAGACTGTGCTTCAGGGCGATGAGTGAGCCACTACGCGTCTAAGGCGATGTGTGAGGAAGTGAGCTAACTGTGCTTCTGAGTCGAAGCGAGGGCACAGCGTGAGGAAGTGAGCTAACTGTGCTTCTGAGTCAAAGCGAGGGCACAGCGTGAGGAAGTGAGCTAACTGTGCTTCTGAATCGAAGCGAGGGCGCAACGAAGAGTCTGCACTTCTGAGTCGAAACGAGAGCGCAGTGGGGAGGCTGCACTTCTGAATCGAAGTGAGAGCGTAGTGGGGAGGTTGTGCTTCTGAATCGAAGGAGCTAATTTCTGTCAAAGTCTTTAAGAGAGATTAATGACTGCTCTTCTTGATGGACGAGTCGGTCGTCCTCTTCTTTAATTGTCGCCGTCTTTTGGGAAATTCACAAAGTCTGTGGCGTAGGAATCAGTAAAATGAACCTATTAAATGAGGTTCGTTGTGCTGAGTTCTAGGTTCATCCCATTAATTTGGGCGTCTTTGACCGATGGCCACGTAGCATATTGGTTGGACCATACTCACCCTATATAAAGGGGAGTTTTTCTTAAGAGTCGTCTTCCTCTCTTAGCATTCCAAATGCTATGCTCGATCCTGACTTAGCTTCGAATGACCATTGGCCTTGCATAAGTCGGCTGATGGTTGTGGATCCCTTCCTTCAAAGAGGTTGTGCCTTTGTAGAAGAATTGCTGCTGAGTTTCGAGATACATTTGGGCGTTTGGCATAAGGAGTTCGAACCTTAACAATGACTTGGAGGTCTTCGAGATCTAAGCGTTCGGATTTGGATTGGTTGCCAATTCGAAGAGCCACAGGTTGTGCTATGTCATGCTCAATGGCGGTGGCACGGACTTTACTGTGGACTGAGTTCTCGCTCAGGCTAATAGCTGCTTCAGGAAGTAGCTCACTCTGACAGTGCTGCGCATCTGGAGGCTGCGCATCTGTGAAGATTAACCCCTTATATAGCGCCTGTGATAGATTAACCCTCTTGTAGATCTTTAGATGCCTTAGTTCTTTTCATGATGAATCTGTAATAGATCCTTGTAGGCAAAGCTCTATTCTTGTAATCATGATGCATCTGTAATAGATCTTTGTAAGCATAATTTAATAAAGAGCTTTTTATGAACTGTTGTTTCTGATCTTCTGTCTGTGCTTTCGGGTAGCTGCGCTTTTATAAAGCTTTGTGTAGCGAGAACACTACCTGCACTTTTGATATGTCTGCACATTTTCATGCTTCTACAGACAGATCCTAGGCCTTTGATTCCAGAGGGTGAAAATGCTCGAAGGTTTGTTGATGCCACGGCTTTGTAGTCGAAGTGGAGATGGGATAACAACCTCTGCAAGTTGTTGATCCAGAACTCCATGGAGGACTCTCTGGCAGAGTCATACAGCAAGACGGTCAATGCAAAGGACGTCTGGAAGTCTGTAGAGAATCTCTACAAGGCAGATGAGAACAAAAATAAGATCCATATGACCGAAATGGTCTGGAGAATGCAGTTTGAGGACAACAAAACCATGTTGCCTCAATTCAAGGAGTTCCTTAAGTTACGTCAGAAGCTGGCGGATGACGGCATGCCCTTGGTCGATGCTTTTGTCTTCGGGGGTATTGTCACCAAGCTTCCACCTGGGTGGAGCAACTTCATCGCGGACATGCACCGCAAGAAGATGGAAGTGGATTTGGAACGCCTCATGCACTGGATACATATTGAAGATGAGTTGAGGGCTCAACTCAAAGTGGACGCCTTGTCTAAGCAAATGGCTAAGACAAACATGGTGAAGGAGGAAGTTCTAAAGGGAAGCAAAAGGCTCCCTACCAAAAGAAGAAAGACGTTCACCATCTGAAGGTGAAGTCGGCTCAGTTCAAGCCCAAGTCCAAAGAACTTGGGACTTATTTCAACTGTGACAAGAAAGGCCACTAGAAGAGGGACTGCAAAGAAAAACTAAAACAAAAGGAGCAAAGTGAGGCTAACTTTGTTGCTATGATTGTGCAGGTTGACTCAGCTGGGATTGACACGGACTAGTGGATAGACACTGGGACCTCGTGTCATGTCTGCTCGAAGAAGGAGTGGTTCACCACGTACCAACCTGTTTCTAAGAAGGTTATGGTGGCGAACCAGATACAAATTGAAGTACATGGAATCGGGACGATGGTATTGCAACTGACTTCGGGAAAGTCAATGATGCTTTAGAATGTGAAGCATGTACCGGCCATAGCCAAGTACCTGGTCTTGAAAAGTCTGCTCTGCAACGCAGGCTTGAGGATGGACATTGACGCTGGTCAAGTCGTTATGTCCTATAAAGGAACATACTTTGGAAAGGCTTTTTGCACCGAAGGGATATTCAAACTTCAACTTGTAACTCCTATAGAGATAGTGAATGCAGTTTCTTCCTATGGTTGTTCTCTTGAGTTGTGGCATAAGAGATTAGGACATGTTCATTGTAAAAGAATAAACAAGATGTCTAGTCTAGGACTTATCTCCAAATATGGGGGTAATAAGTTGGAGAAGTGTGAGGTCTGTGCACAGACTAAGATCACAAGAAAACCTTTCAAGCAGGTAAACTGAAGTACAGATCTTCTGGAGTTGGTACACTCAGATATCTGTGACTTCAAACAGTTCTCCATAAAGGCCGGGATGAAGTATTTCATTACTTTCATCGATGACTTCTCAAAGTACGCATTCATTTATCTGCTTAAGTCTAAAGATGAAGCGTTTGAAAAGTTTAAGGACTTCAAGACTGAAGCCGAGCATCAAATCGAACAACAAATCAAGAGACTCAGAAGTGATCGAGGTGGAGAGTATAGGTCTCATGAAATCGTATCGTTCTACAGAGAAGATGGAATCATCAATGAGACAACTGCTCCGTACTCTCCTCAATCAAATGGTGTTGCAGAAAGGAAGAACAGAACGTTAACATAGATGATAAACTCAATGCTGTTGACTGCGGGTCTTCCAAATTGCTTCTGGGGTGAAGCAGTGCTTACGGCTACGTTCATATTGAACAGAGTGTCGCATGCTACTTCAGAAGTCACTCCTCATGAACTCTAATTCAAGTTCAGACCCAACTTGAATGTCATTCGAGTGTAGAGGTGTCTGGCATACGTGAAGCTTCCGGTTTTGAAGATTCGAAAGATGGGAACAAGGACTACGAAGACTATATTCCTAGATTATGCTGATAAGAGTGATGCTCGGAGGTTCCTTGATATTGAGTCAAATCATATCATTGAATCTCGCGACGCAGAATTCTTTGAAGATAAGTTTGCAAGGCACAAGAACATTATTCTCGTGGACATTCCAGAGAACAATGTGAGTGCGCAGGAGGCTCAAGTTCCTTACAAAGAGGTAGTCCAAGAAGATGTTGTTGCTGCAGAAATAACTATTGAACTAGAACTCGCAGAGCCTGTATCTAAGCGAGTGAGGATACAGAAGGACTTCAGAGAGGATTTTGTCACCTATCATGTGGAAACAGATCCACTTACCTACGATGAGGCGATGAACACCAGAGATGCTATCTTCTGGAAGGAGGCTATTAATGATGAGTATGACTCGATAACCTCTAACAATACGTGGGTGTTGGTCGATCTGCCTGAAGGACGAAAACCAATCGGATGTAAATGGATCTTCAAGAAGAAGATGAAGGCCGATGGAACTATTGACAAGTTCAAGGCAAGGTTAGTTGCCAAGGGATTTTCTCAGAAGCAGAAGATCAATTATTTTGACACATATACTCCAGTAGCTCGGATGACGACTATCAGGATGTTGATTGCTCTGAGCGTAATTCATAAGCTGATAATCCATCAGATGGATGTTAAGACTGTTTTTCTGAATGGTGAATTGACCGAAAAGATTTACATGCAACAGCCAGAAGGATTCATCATCAAGGGCCTCGAAGACAGTCTGTAAGTTGGTAAAAATCTTTGTATAGTCTAAAGCAAGCTCCCAAGATGTGGCATGAGAAGTTTGATAAAGTCATAAGATCAAACGACTACAGGGTCAGCGAGACGGACAAGTTTGTGTACACAAAGTTCGCTGGCGGAAGAGGTGTTGTCATTTGTCTCTACGTGGACGACATGCTGATCTTGGGTACAGATCTAGCAAGTGTCACTGAGACAAAGAAGTTTCTCTCATCTAAGTTCAGCATAAAGGACTTAGGGGAAGTTGATGTTATCCTAGGGATGAAGATCATCTGAACGAAAACTGGAGTGGCATTTTCATAGTCTCGTTATATTGAAAAGATGCTCACACGCTATGGGTATCAGGATCTTCCAGGAATCGATACGCCTTATAGGTGTGACAAGAAGCTGAAGACAAATCCAAGGGAAAGCGTCAGGCAGTTGGAGTACTCTAGCGTCATCAGTAGTTTGATGTATGCAACTACTGCCACATGGCCTGACATAGCTTTTAACATAGGAATGTTGAGTCGGTTCACGAGCAATCCAGGTGTGGAGCATTGGAAAGCTGTGAAGAGGGTTATGAGATACCTCAAAAGGACTCAGAAGTATGCACTGCACTACTGCGAAGATCCAAAAATAGTGGAAGGCTTCAGCGATGCAAGCTGGTGCTCAGAAGTAGAGAGTGAGTGGTCCACAGAAGGATATGTTTTCTCTATAGGTGGAGCTGCTATATCGTGGAAGTCGAAGAAGCAGACTATGTTGTCTCACTCTTCGATGGAATCTGAGTTCTATGCACTAGCGGCTACAGCGGATAAAACAGAATGGATTCGGGAGCTCATGTATGATCTTTCAATGGTTGGTGCTCAGATACCGGCGGTACCGATATACTGCGACTGCAGCGGTGGCATCGAACGACCTCTTCAATAGCAAGAAGAGGTCTGTGCGTCTAAGGCACATGATGGTAAATAATCTTATTAAAAGTGGAGTCATTTCCGTAGTAGATGTTCGGAGTTAGAAGAATCTGGCAGATCCATTCACCAAAGGTCTTAAGCGCCAGCTGGTTAAAGACACAGCAGGTAAGATGGGCTTGAAGATACTCTGATATTATGTCTTTGCAATTCTACTATAAAATTTATGCTATTAGTTCAAAGAGAAATCTACTAGGCATCTAACTTTTAGTTCAAAGAATGACCATTGACTGGAAAAATATCAGGAATAGTAGGCAATCCTTTGTGATGCTGCGAGGTTAAGAACCCAGAACCACTATTGTCTACTGTTTGTTCTTTACAAAAAAAAAGTCCTGTGGGAGGATGGCTTTGAAGCCTTAATGAGTTCTCAGGCATCTAGGATGTCTGGCATACTTTACAGGAAGTACAAGTAGCACAGCACTATAAAGGAGCGTAGTACTCCATGCTACAGTGGGGTGACACCATATAAGGTACCTAGTGAGGATAAAGCCTCGGCTTCAGGCTAAGTCACAGCGGCATAGCACCGCACGGAGGCAAGAGGGCCTAATGTTGTATGATGAAGAGTGGTAGACAGCACTACAAAGAGGCTGGGCCTCATATTACAGCGGGTGACACCACATAAGGCAGTACCTCGGCTTTGCAAGCCATGTCACGACGGCGTAACACCATAAGGAAGTGAAAGGCTTCATGCTAGGTAGTTTAGCACTACAAAGAGGCTGAGCCCCATGCTACAGGTGGTATGACACCATATGAGACAGGGTCTCGGCTTCGGGCCATGTCATAGCGGTGTAGCATCGCAAGATAACAAAAGGCTTCATGCCAAACACTCTTTAAAAGAACTCATCTAGAGTGTATGAAAAGAGATGTATGTCGTCTCTTAAGAGAAATCTTGTAGACACCCAAGATATATACTCCGAAATTAGGCTGGCACAAGGCCTCTAATGTGCAGCCAGAAGCGCAGTTGATGTCATCATGTGAGTGGAAAGAATTGCAGTTATGGTGCAGAATTCAAGGCTTAGTTCATTCTTGTATCATGTTATCATTTAACCCATACGGGAAGATTCAAATCGTAGTAATATCTATCCTAATGCATGATGGACAGTCACTGTAGGGAACGTTCAACCTATATATAGAGATATGTGGGAGATTGTTGGTATTTTTGCTTGTTGGTGTTTTACTTTAGAAACTAAAAAGATAGTCCCACGTTAGAAAAACCAAATGGATGGTATCTCTATATAAAGCTTTGCTTGTGTTGAGAGATCACATGAAGTGTGGAGAGGCACATAGGTGCCATGTGGGAGCATTTTTCTAGTGGAAAAAAGGCTAAACTAACAAAGAAGCATTAATGCTTTTTGTCATGCTTATGGGACAATTTTTTTATGGAGATAAGCCCCAAAAGGGCTTAGCGTCTCGGACTCGGACTCGGGCTCAAGGGCATAAAGTGGTATTTTGTTGACGCACTTTGCACTTAGTACGTCAGCATCGGCACAAGACGTATTATGCGCAGTTGATGCGCTCGTGCGCTCGTCTCTGCGCGAGTCGCAGTACAATGGCAGCGCAGGCACAACAGGCGTGACGGTTTCGCGGGATGATGTTGGGCACGCAGGTGCTGCGGGGCTGCGATGCGCAGGTGGTACGGGACTGCTGGGCGCACAGGTATCGCGGGATGCTGCGGGCTTCGCAGCTACGCGCGCAGGTTGACGGGCTGAGTGGCTATGGGGCTCAGGTGGCGTATGTTGTGGGTGATTGGAAGATTTGAGCAATTATGGAAAGATTGAGTTAAATGATCAGATTGATTTTTGTGGGATTTGAATTTAATTCTTTCAAATCTTTCCATTATTCGCTCCTATCTTTTCGCAATCAGTTACGGCCAGGATTAGGATTAGGGTTTCGGCCCTTCTTTATAAATGCTCTCGTCGTGCCTTCATTAAGGACTTACGCAAAAATAAAGTGACAAAGAGAGAAGTGTTGTTGTCGCCATTAAAGTCCTAAGGAGTTCTTCGAGTTCGTGAAAGAAGGTAACAGCGAGCGATCTAGAAGTTCTTTCGAACTTGCTGGTTCCTGAGAGCATATCGCAATAAGGCGAATCTTACTTTGAGCAACTGTGATCTTTATCACCCCAACAAAGTCGTTGCATCAACTCCGGTTGAGAGCGATTATTCATCTCATTGCATCAACTTCGGTTGAGAACGAGTATTCATCTCTCTCTTAGGAGAACGAGTTTTTCGTCTCTCTGGAAATAAGAGTTCGAGATTTTCATTTTCCATCAAAAGATCTGTTTCGGAAATAATACTTGTAATAGTCCTTTATGGTGTCGATATCACCAATGACCGCATATAAGATAGTGCATGCTAACATATTATCTTCTGTAGGGGTGATAAGTTTTATCTTTGTTTCAATACAGGGACGAGCACATCGGTTGAGTAAGCTATCAATGATAAGTGATATAAATTCTATGTTTATTGCTTTCAAGTATGCTAACGATATGAACTGTAATTCACCTGATTCTAAATAGCAAGATAACTTTGAATGCATGCTTCCCTTAATAAGCAGTGTCAGTTTATGAGAGTGGATTCGCCTCGCTCACTAGTACATTCCTAAGTATACTAATCCCCAACTCCTCATGTGTCAAGAACGTAGAGAGTACACAGTACCAAGCTAAAGCTGAAGATTCGGAGAGGCGACTTAAAGTTCTTCCTATTTTGAAGTATTTGAAGCGGGATCATTTTGGAGGCTTTGTTTCAATGTATAGAAGAGTGTAACGTATGGAACGACAAGTATTATTTTATGGCGGCTTGTCGAACTTCTTTTGTTATTTCATAAATGTAGTCGAGACTGTATATCGAATGTAAATCTGATCTTGTACAACGTTGTAAGTTATTAATGAAAAGCTATTTTCTTCCTATATTGTGCCTTCAACTTTCTGTTATTTTGAGATTTTTAACATGTTATTCAAAAGAATTATCAAATGCACGTTCTTGTCTTGTACAAGTGCAATACGACATCACGTCCGGTGGCGACTTAGCGATTCGACGGAATCGGGACGTAACATTTTCAATCAATTCGGCAGAGAAAATTGAATGAAAAAAAAATGTCAATCAGTAAGGATGTAAAAACTTAGTAAGGTTGTAAAAGTATGTAAAAAAATAAAACTTACTATCGCATGTAAACCAATCGATAATGGTGACTACTATTTCATTTATTTCCAAAATTACTAAGAAATAACACCAGAAATACTTAAAATTGTGCCTAAATATATAACATTTTTTTATTATTCATTTTTTGATACCAAAAAATCCGATACTCCAATCTGAAACTTTGGATACTACCGATACCGATACTCATAGGAAGCTGTCGGTACCAATTCCGATACGGATACTCAAACCCTTGGATAATACATATTTAGGAATCGAAGACCTAAATACTAATGGAGTACTTTATATAAATCTTGTCACGTCCCAGAACCAGAATACTGGAGAGCGGGGGAATGACTCAGCCAGCTACGTATTACGGGTAGATGAATACCGTATAATACGATCAATGCTGTCTAGAAGACGAGGGGGTGCATACTATATGAAAGTCTCACTATGGTCTCTTCACATCTATTGTCTCAATCATTCAAGCAAGAAACAGAAATAGAGAACATGTGAGATAAAGCAGTAAGGCATCCCAAACGCTCAGTCAAAATGTTCTTGATATCTGGCTTTACAAAACATAGCCAGATGGTGTAGCAAGTATACACAATTGTTATCAGCTGTAGTCTGACTTAGTTACAATTATGTGAAAGTAAGTACAAGATAATCCGACTAACATGTCGGTGCCAAACGGTAAAGTATAAAGTATTTAACAAAACGAACGGGGAAGAAAGGAACCCACTCGAGTCCTCCTGCGATCATCCCTCTAGTATTGACCATCTTGGAGGTAGAAGTAAGCTGGATCCTCGGGGACCGGCTCTAAATCTGGCCATGCAAAACCATAGAGGTTAGTCCTCTAATAGCAAGTACCGCAAGGGAGCACGATATGAGGAATGAAGCCAGTAATAAGAGAATATGATAATAGATCTCTGCTATCTACTAGGATTCACATAACATCACGACACTTCGAACCAACCTCCCAACCAAACAAGGACAGAAGTTGGCCCGTCATGTCCTGACATTCTGATCATCTCAGTTAGGTAACAGAGTAGGTACAGTACACAAACAAATCGATTTAACGGCCATGCAGCTACTACGGCTTGCTACTGTGAGTCCCAAGTTATCCTGGAATTATGCAATAAGGATTCCTCAGTTCTTACTATGTGCAAGCAAGGCTAGTCTATCCAGTCGATCAATTGCGCCAATCATGAATTAGACGAGTCCCAGCGGGACGCCCGTCATCAATATACTGTTGGCCCAATGATTGTATCATGTTTTTTAATATGGTTAATATGTTTAGTTTAGCATTTCATTATCACTAATCTTTATACTATCACTATAGCATTTCTACTTATACTTATACCTTTGGTGATATATGCCTATTGGTTTACATATTAGTGATATGAGCTTTCTATCTTAAATTTAATCGAGTTGCCAAATTCAAAACTATATTTTTTATTGTGGTTATTCAATTAAGTTTAATCATTATGATATCACTAACATTTATGCAATCACCTTAGCACTTATACTTAAACTCAGCATTGTCCTAATGTGCATTAAACTTATCACACTTGCTACTATGTATATTGCTTTGTTCGTCTAACATGTACATGCAGAAAAGCAATAAGCAAGATCAATGTGGACATATACAATGAAGAAATCATGGTGGGCCAAAGACGACGGATCCTACAAGATTTCTCTGAACCACCCGAAGACATCTCCGGAGCCACGCACTCGGAGACAAAGACGACGGATCCCCCGAAAGGTATTCAGTTTTCACAAACTGGATATCTTTGGACAGCTGCCGCCAAGGGAAAAAGCCAGCACCTATCAAAGGAAGAAGCCAAGCCATGCCATCATCATTTCAAGACTCTGAAGAAGCCTACACCTACTACAGTATTTCTGGAGTCTGTAATGAGTCATAGGAATAATTATAAACACAAGAAATGGATGCTAAAATCGAAAGCTAGGGTAGAAATTAGTCCAAGATCATTTTCGGATGCAAACCGACATACCGACGGTATACCGATCTATATCGACGGTATACCGATTTTGTTCACAGAAAGTTTTCTGTCTACAAAATCGACATACCGACGGTATACCGGTTCATACCAACGGTATACCGGTTCTGTAACGTTGAAAGTCCAACGGTCGGATTTTCAGCATTAAATAATCCCAACGGCTATATTTCGAGCCGTTACAATCCCAGACCGGTATACCGACAGTATGCCGACTCATACCGGTGGTATGTCGGTAGCTGACTGAAAAGTTGCCTTTGGCTCTTTTCAATACTTTGGTTATAAATAGCCTTGAACCCCTTCATTCAAGGTTGATGCTTTGAGCCTAAAAATTTCTAAACCACCAAAGCCTATCCATAAACAACTATACAAAAGCTTTCATTTGCCATCCATAAATTGTGTTAGAGTTATTGAGTTGAAAAGTAAGATCTTCATCTTATTGTATAAGGAGATCAAAACCTATTGTGAAAGGTTGAAGTTCGAGAGTTTTCGTATCCAAACTCTCGGTTGAAGTTGGAGAGTCTTCGTATCCAAACTCTCGGTTGAAGTTGGAGAGTCTTCGTATCCAAACTCTCGGTTGAAGTCGGAGAGGCCTTCAGATTAAAGCTCTCGTGTAAGAAGTTGGCGAGTTCTTCGGATCCAAACTCATGTGTAACTATTTGCTCAAATAGTGGATTAAATCCGGAGAGAGTTCCGGGAATGGATTGCCTCTAGGGAGGATACCAGGATACATCGGGTGTCGGTATTGTTATTGCTTCTTCTCTTGCACTTATATTTTTAAATTGCCAATTAGCTTGGGCTAAGTGCTTGATTAGTTAGCTTGACCCTATTCACCTCCCCCTCTAGGGTTTCTACATATACAATATACAATAAATAATATAAGCAGATACCGCTCCCTGCCCGTGTGGCAGATTTGCAGTATCTGTGGGAACCAGCCGGCCTGTCGGGCACTTAATAGTCCCCAAGAGGGCTGCCATGTAAGAACTCGGGAATCCATCCTCTCCATGCAATCATTATTTTATTTAACTTAATAGTCTCTACGTTGAGTAAAATCCCATACCGTGGATCATGGTCATTCAGAATGAGTACTTTCTGTATATAGTACGGTATGCCCAACTCTACAACGATACCCGTGCGGTTAGGTTGTAGGTCTTACATAGCGTAATACAACAATCAAAACTATCCACGGAATAATCATGCCTTGACCATAAAGTACACATGCTGCCTTTATAGAAAGATAAATAAGTTGAAGCCTGCATGTATCGGTATGCCAATATTTGGGATCGGCCAGTCGATTACAATAGTTCATAATATGAACGTGTCTCATTCATTCGGTTCAATAAGACGACTAGCCAGCCTCTTAGTTCCAACTAAGAACGCAAGATCAATTTACTAAATCAAGATAACAATCCCTGTTGATTAATGTCAAGACAATAATTAGTGTTAATAAGTGCCAAGCCAATCAATCAATGTTAATAAATGTCAATCAATGTCAATTTGGAACAAGAATCAGCCAAAAAGGTATTAGGGTCAGAGTTCATGCAGCTCGTGAGACTTGGGTCTCATGCGGCTGGACAAGGGTGATTCCATGCGGCCTGAACAGAGTAGTCCTATGCGGCCAAATTAGCAAAGTCTTATGCGGCTAGAAACTAGGGAGGTTCTCATGCGGCTACGGGTAACATGCGCCTATGCGGCTAGATAAGTCATGAAGCTCATGCGGTTAAAGGGGCTAGTTTCCATGCGCCTGAATGGGTGCAACCCTATATGCGGCTGAGAAGTCATACAGCGTCATGCAGCCGAGAATGATCAGCGCCATGCGGCTGAATAGGTTAGGCCTCATGCGACTAGGTAAGTCTCATACGGCCAGAAAATTTTCTGCGGCTGGGGGCTGATCTTTAAGTGGCAAGCGGCCGATCCAGCTCATGCGGCTGACTAGCTCATACGGCCAACTAAGCCCATGCGGCCAGATACTTCATGCGGCTCAAGAACGACTTGCCGCATGAAAACTCATGCCGTCAAGTACTGTCTTCTTCTCCACTGTTTCGAAAAGAACAACCATGAAGACCTTACTTCCAAGCTCCATAAATC
This sequence comes from Iris pallida, assembly GCA_029216955.1. NCBI lineage: Eukaryota > Viridiplantae > Streptophyta > Magnoliopsida > Asparagales > Iridaceae > Iris > Iris pallida. The sequence goes on from JANAVB010002998.1 coordinate 3,461,661, forward strand.
CTTCATTCCAAGCCCAAATCTGAACTTCCATAGGTCAAAATGCGGTAGAACGAAATTCTCTACAACATGGAACCATCAAAACTCAAAAATAATAAAGTTACTAGATCAAAACCCAAGAAATCCGAAAATGCATTAAACTTAGGTTTATATGAAATGAGCCATAGAATTTGAAAATGCTAAGTACTAAAGTATCTAGGAATCTTGAGAGGAAGACAATGAAACAACAAAATTGGAGATCCATTAAGAAGCAAGTTGGCACTTACCTAGGCGGCTGGTAGGTGGGAAGAGTTATGAGGAAGAAGAAGAAGAGTAAGAAGAGTTATGGTGAAGTAAATGAAGAGAGAGAAAGGGGATGGTTTTAAATGAAGGGGTGGTGGTAGGTGGGGGTTTGTTTCGGTTCATGATGAACCAACATAATTAAGACCAATCCAAGCCGAACCCAAAACAAAGCTAAAACAGAGTATAAAAGCAGAAAGTAAAATACAGAAATAAAATTGTAGAAAATTACTTAACATAAAATTAAAGGGATTTAAGTACAGAATAATGCATGATAAATATTAAATAAATATATTCCAGCAGTACATGTATTTAGAATATGTATCCTGGGAACGGGAAGTGACATCTCTACCCTCCTTAGAAAAATTTTATCCTCGGAATTTCAAATCCAAGCAGGATAGGAACATCAGAGCTAAACTAATCTAAGTATAAGCAATTGAGTAAGTAATCATTCTACAATGCCAATAGCAAGTAATATATCTATGTTTAACTATCGACGATACCAAGCAATTCTACTCATAAGGTGACGAGCATGAGAAGTTAAGACAATCAAGGTATACAGAAAGAGATATACCTTGTGAGTCAAACAGGTACGGGTACCGTGATCGGATATCATCCTCACGTTCCCACGTTGACTCTCCTAAAGAGTGATGACCCCAAGCAACCCGGACAAGGCTAATTGTTCGGTTCTTGAGTATCTTCTCTCTTCGGTCCAAAATGGACACAGGCTGTTCCTCGTAAGACAGGTTGGTACTAACAACTAGCTCAGAATGATCAAGGATATGGCTTGGGTCCGATACATACCTACATAACTGAGATACATGGAACACGTCATGTACTTCTCGTAACGAAGGTGGAAGGGATAAACGATAAGCAACATCGCATATCCGATCAAGGATAACAAACGGGCCCATGTACCGCGGACTCAACTTCCCGCGAACGCCAAATCTAATGACCACACGGGTAGGTGAGATCCGTAAGAACACGTGGTCTCCAACGAAAAACTCTAGTGGCCTACGAAGCTGGTCCACCCAATGACGATGTCGGTCCTGCGTAACTCGAAGTCGCTCTCTAATTCCCTTAACCAATTCAACTGTCTGAACAATCATTTCTGGGCCTAACATCTTCCTCTCCCCGATATCATCCCATGCTAGTGGCGACCTACACTTCTTACCATATAGAGCTTCGAATGGCGCCATCTGGATACTGGCTTGATAACTGTTGTTGTATGAGAACTCGACTAAGTGTAGGTGGCTCTCCCAAGACCCTCCAAAACCAGAGTGCAAGCTCGCAACATATCTTCTAAAGTCTGAATTGTTCTTTCTGATTGCCCGTCAGTCTGGGGATGGTAAGCCGTGCTAAATCTTAACTTGGTGCCCAGTCTATGATGTAAACTCTTCCAAAACTATGATGTAAAGCGGGTATCTCTGTCTGACACAATACTGACAGGGATTCCATGCTGCCTGACTATCTGCTGCATATACAACTCTGCCAACTTTTCTGTAGATTGACCTACTCTGAAGGGAAGAAAATGTGCTACCTTTGTAAGCCGATCTACTATCACCAAAATAGCATCTTTACCACTTGGCGATCTCGGTAAATCGATCACAAAGTCCATTGTAATATGTTCCCATTTTCATTCCGGAATAGGAAGCGGTTGCAATAATCCAGCTGGCCTCTGCTGTTCTGCCTTCACTTGCTGACATACCAAGCAACGAAAAACAAATCTAGCTATCTCCCTCTTCATTCCGTTCCACCAGAAGTGCTGCTTGATATCTTGATACATCTTGGTCCCTCCAGGGTGTATAGAATACTGAGAACTGTGAGCTTCTGTCATAACCTCATGTCTGACATCTCCACTAGGCACACATAGACGTGATCCAAACCTAAGTGTACCATCATCATGGATTCTCATCTCCTTCCTGGGTCCTGACTCACATTCTGTCCTAAGCTTCTGAATCCTTGGTCCTGTGCCTGAGCTGCCTTGATCCTTTCTACCAAGTCGGATTGAACTTGTAGACCCGCCAGAACTCCTACATCACTAGGAAGTATAACTTTGATACCCGTCTCCTGAAGGTCTTCTAAGATATGCTTCTGTGTTGTCAACATAAATGCGCCGCCTCTCCGGCTAAGAGCGTCTGCTTCTAGATTAGCCTTGCCTGGATGATACTGAAGCTCCACGTCATAATCCTTGATCAACTCCAACCATCTTCTCTACCTCATGTTTAGTTCCTTCTGAGTAAAGATGTACTTCAGACTTTTGTGGTCTGTGTACATGTCCACTCGATCACCATATAAGTAATGCCTCCATAGCTTCAAAGCAAACACTACTGCTGCCAACTCCAAGTCATGAGTTGGGTAATTCTTCTCGTGGTCTCAAAGTTGCCTAGATGCGTATGCTATCACCTTCCCATGTTGCATTAGGACGCACCCAAGTCCTTTTCCTGACGCATCACAATATACTGTAAAACCTCCGGGTCCAACTGGCAATGTAAGAATAGGCGCTGATATCAACATCTGCTTCAGATTCTCAAATGATGCCTGGCATTCTGCCGACCAGACGAATGGTACATCCTTCCGTGTCAAGCGGGTCATGGGTGCTGAAAGCCTTGCAAAGTCTGATACGAACCTTCTGTAATATCTTGCCAATCCCAAGAAACTCCGTACATCAGCTACGGTCTTGGGTACTGGCCAACTTTCTACTGCTTCTACCTTCTTGGGATCTACTGCTACTCCAGCTCCTAATATGATGTAGCCCAAAAATGAAATGTAGTCCATCCAGAACTCACACTTGCTGAGCTTGGCATACAATTGGTTCTCTCTCAGAACCTGTAACACTTTTCTGAGGTGGTCTTCATACTCCTCTTCACTAGTATAGTAGACGAGAATGTCGTCAAGAAACACAATGACAAATTGATCTAAGTATGGCATAAAGATGCGGTTCATCAAATCTATAAATATTGCTGGAGCATTGGTCAAACCAAACGGTATTACCAAGAATTCATAATGCCCATACTTTGACCTGAATGCTGTCTTGGGAATATGCTCTTTCCGAACCCTCACTTGATGATACCCTGAACGAAGATCTATCTTGGAGAAAACTCTAGCTCTGCTCAACTGATCAAACAAGTCATCGATCCTTGGTAGTGGGTACTTGTTCTTTACTGTTGCCACATTAAGCTTCCTGTAATCGATGCACAATCTAGATGACCCATCCTTCTTCCCCACAAGTACCACTGGTGCTGCCCACGGTGATACGCTAGCTTGGATGAACTTCTTCTCCTTCAGTTCCTCTATGTGCTGATATACCTTGGCCTGCTCTGAATCCGCCATTCTGTAGACTCGATCTGATATCGGTTTAGTTCCAGGCGCCAATTCTATACTAAATTCAATATCCCTAACCGATAGTAGACCTGGAAGTTCTTCAGGAAATATATCTAGAAACTCTTCAACTACCTTCGGAACTAGAACTTCTTCCATTGCCGTTACTACCCCTTGCTCTTGTTGAGTTGCCACTGATCTGACTAAGGTGAATCTCTTCATGCCTGGAATATCAAAAGATACATTCCCTCTACGACAATCTATTGTCGCATGACTGTGTTTCAGCCAGTCCATGCCTAAGATAACGTTGAAATTTCTAACAGAAAATTCTATCAAGCTGGCGGGTAAAGAATGCCCGCAAACTACAATGCTACACGCTAGAATAACTCTACTAACTCCTACGAGCCCACTACCAGTGAGTATATTCAACCTCCCGGGCAATGCCTCGAACTTCATTCCTAGCCGTGTCACAAATTGTGCAGATATAAATGAGTGTGATGCTCCCGAATCAAACAATGCTACTGCGGGATATGAGGCGACGAGAATGTTACCTGCCACAACATCTTCCGATGTTAATACCTCCTCCAAGGACAGAGTGAATGCCTGCCCTCGACCTCCTTGTTGGTTCCTATGTTGCGGCCTAGCCTGGTGCTGCTGCTGGCCCCTGCCTTGGTGATGCTGGGGTAGTCTATGCTGGTGCTGCATCGGCGGTCCCTGCTGTCAAAACATCTGAGCTTGCAGCATTAACTGGTGTTGTGCCAACGGCCTCACTGCCACCGCTGGTCCTCGATACTGGCCTGCCCCTAGTGCTGGCAGAGCAAAAAATTGCTGCACTGGTCCTCCTGACCTCGAATTCATGGGACAGGTGGTAACCCGATGATCTAGATTTCCACATATCAAACACAGTCTGTTCAATGTCCGACACACATCTCTAGTCTGTCCTATCTTTCCACAATAAGTGCAGCCCGTTGGGGATTGCTGGTTCTTCCTCTGCTGCCGTTGCTGCTGCTTTGGTGGTGCTGGCCCTCGTATTGCCATATCGTAAATGCGAATACTAAGGGACGGTGCTGTTGTTCGGGGCACTGCTCCCCCTCCTCCTTCAATCTGACTGTGGGATCTCTTCTGACCTCCAGTCCTTGCTGTGATCCTCTGAATGGTTATCTCATGCCTTCGAGTCGCCGTCAATACCTCATCAAAAGTCTGGTAATTGTGCCCCTCTATCAATTGCAAGAGCTCAAGACGGAACCCTTGCTGAAATCTCATAGCCCTCTGGCTCTCCGTTGCTACCATCTCTGAGGCGAACCTACTCAGTCTGCAGAACTCCGCTGCATAAGCATCTACCGTCTTGCCGGCCTGCTTGAGGTTGATAAACTTCTGTTGTAGCTCAAACTGTGCCACAACTCCATAGTACTTTGTCTTGAACCTTGCAGTAAAGTCGTCCCATGCAACAGGACGTCTGATGCCTACTTCTTCTGATTCCCACCAATCACGCGTGAGATCCTGAAGTAATAACTTCACTTGATCCACACGTTCTTCTGTCGGCACCTTAGCTGCTGTCAAAATAGCCTCAATATCCTTAAGCCACACATCTACTGAGATGGCATCCTCCGTGCCCTCGAAACGACGAGGGTTGTACTTGCAAAACCTGGCTGATGCTCCTGAATCTGTCCTCGCCTCTCTTTCCAAAGCCGTCTGTAATCCTTGGTTGAGTTGTACGTTCTGCTCTTGTAACTGAGCATGAATGCGCTGCTGAGCTAGCATCTGATGCTGCTGAGTAGCCATCATCCCTCTCATGATCTCTAAAAGGGCCGGTATGTCCACTTCTACGGGGGTAAGTGCAACTGTTGGTGGTGGTGGAACCTCCGAATATTGCGATCTAGCTGCTGCTTCCACTATCACTTCTTCCTGAATAGCCTCTTGGGGTAGTTCTGGCCCTTGTAGCTGACCAACCTGGTCAGGTTGCCCATGTTGCCCTTGTTGCTGTTGTCCAGCCCTGACAGATGCGGACGAGGTGCCCCTAAAAGGGACAAGAGAACAATCAAACGACCGGACAGAAAAGATCAATGAAGCCGAAGGATACAGGAATGTCAAGCTAGGGTTGAGAATAACGAATCATGAGATCAAGGGGGAACATGTGTGATTGAGACATCCTATAAATCAAAACATCCCACAAGTCTGAAATCAGACCTGCATAGACCACCACTAAAACCTTGTCACGCCCCAGAACCAGAATACTGGAGAGCGGGGGAATGACTCAGCCAGCTACGTATGACGGGTAGATGAATACCGTATAATACGATCAATGTTGTCTAGAAGACAAGGGGGTGCATACTATATGAAAGTCTCACTATGGTCTCTTCACATCTATTGTCTCAATCATTCAAGCAAGAAACATAAATAGAGAACATGTGAGATAAAGCAGTAAGGCATCCCAAACGCTTAGTCAAAATGTTCTTGATATCTGGTTTTACAAAACATAGCCAGATGGTATAGCAAGTATACACAATTGTTATCAGCTGCAGTCTGACTTAGTTATAATTATGTGAAAGTAAGTACAAGATAATCCGACTAACATGTCGGTGCCAAACGGCAAAGTATAAAGTATTTAACAAAACGAACGGGGAAGAAAGGAACCCACTCGAGTCCTCCTGCGATCATCCCTCTAGTATTGACCATCTTGGAGGTAAAAGTAAGCTGGATCCTCGGGGACCGGCTCTAAATCTGGCCATGCAAAACCAGAGAGGTTAGTCCTCTAATAGCAAGTACCGCAAGGGAGCACGATATGAGGAATGAAGCCAGTAATAAGAGAATATGATAATAGATCTCTGCTATCTACTAGGATTCACATAACATCACGACACTTCGAACCAACCTCCCAACCAAACAAGAACAGAAGTTGGCCCGTCATGTCCTGACATTCTGATCATCTCAGTTAGGTAACAGAGTAGGTACAGTACACAAACAAATTGATTTAACGGCCATGCAGCTACTACGGCTTGCTACTGTGAGTCCCAAGTTATCCTGGAATTATGCAATAAGGATTCCTTAGTTCTTACTATGTACAAGCAAGGCTAGTCTATCCAGTCGATCAATTGCGCCAATCATGAATTAGACGAGTCCCAGCGGGACGTCCGTCATCAATATACAATATACAATAAATAATATAAACAGATACCGCTCACTGTCCGTGTGGCAGATTTGCAGTATCTGTGGGAACCAGCCGGCCTGTCGGGCACTTAATAGTCCCCAAGAGGGCTGCCATGTAAGAACTCGGGAATCCATCATCTCCATGCAATTATTATTTTATTTAACTTAATAGTCTCTACGTTGAGTGAAATCACATGTCGTGGATCATGGTCATTCAGAATGAGTACTTTCTGTACATAGTACGGTATGCCCAACTCTACAACGATATCCGTGCGGTTAGGTTGTAGGTCTTACATAGCGTAATGCAACAATCAAAACTATCCACGAAATAATCATGCCTTGACCATAAAGTACACATGCTGCCTTTATAGAAAGATAAATAAGTTGAAGCCTGCATGTATCGGTATGCCAATATTTAGGATCAGTCAGTCGATTACAATAGTTCATAATATGAATGTGTCTCATTCATTCGGTTCAATAAGACGACTAGCCAGCCTCTTAGTTCCAACTAGGAACGCATGATCAATTTACTAAATCAAGATAACAATCCCTGTTGATTAATGTCAAGACAATAATTAGTGTTAATAAGTGCCAAGCCAATCAATCAATGTTAATAAATGTCAATCAATGTCAATTTGGAACAAGAATCAGCCAAAAAGGTATTAGGGTCAGAGTTCATGCGGCTCGTGAGACTTGGGTCTCATGCGGCTGGACAAGGGTGATTCCATGCGGCCGGAACAGAGTAGTCCTATGCGGCCAAATTAGCAAAGCCTTATGCGGCTAGAAACTAAGGGGGGGTTCTCATGCGACTACGGGTAACATGCGCCTATGCGGCTAGATAAGTCATGAAGCTCATGCGGTTAAAGGGGCTGGTTTCCATGCGCCTGAATGGATGCAAGCCTATATGCGGCTGAGAAGTCATGCAGCGTCATGTGACCGAGAATGATCAGCGCCATGCGGCTGAATAGGTTAGGCCTCATGCGGCTAGGTAATTCTCATACGGCCAGAAAATTTTCTGCGGCTGGGGGCTGGCTGATCTTTAAGCGGCAAGCGGCCGACCCAGCTCATGCGGCTGACTAGCTCATACGGCCAACTAAGCCCATGCGGCCAGATACTTCATGCGGCTCAAGAACGACTTGCCGCATGAAAACTCATGCGGTCAAGTACTGTCTTCTTCTCCACTGTTTCGAGAAGAACAACCATGAAGACCTTACTTCCAAGCTCCATAAATCCTTCATTCCAAGCCCAAATTTGAACTTCTATAGGTCAAAATGGGGTAGAACGAAATTCTCTACAACACGGAACCATCAAAACTCAAAAATAACAAAGTTACTAGATCAAAATCCAAGAAATCCAAAAATGCATTAAACTTAGGTCTATATGAAATGAGCCATGGAATTTGAAAATGCTAAGTACTAAAGTATCTAAGAATCTTGAGAGGAAGACAATGAAACAACAAAAATGGAGATCCATTAAGAAACAAGTTGGCACTTGCCTAGGCGGCTGGTAGGTGGAAAGAGTTATGAGGAAGAAGAAGAAGAGTAAGAAGAGTAATGGTGAAGTAAATGAAGAGAGAGAAAGGGGATGGATTTTAAATGAAGGGGTGGTAGTAGGTAGGGGTTTGTTTCGGTTCATGATGAACCAACATAATTAAGACCAATCCAAGCCGAACCCAAAACAAAACTAAAACAGAGTATAAAAGTAGAAAGTAAAATGCAGAAATAAAATTGCAGGAAATTACTTAACATGAAATTAAAGGGATTTAAATACAGAATAATGCATGATAAATATTAAATAAATACATTCCAGCAGTACATGTATTTAGAATACGTATCCTGGGAACAGGAAGTGACAAATCTCTTGGATGTATGTTAGAGCATTGACAGTAGGACTCTTTTCAAGTGCTATATTTGGCCTTTAGCCAAATTTTGTAGCACTTGAGGGCTACAATGGACTCTTGTCCACACTTGAGAAAGAGTAGAAAGCCAAGAGACTCTCCAAATTTGGAGAGTCCACTAGTGGAGCTATAGTTACTTGGGGCCCACCATATTTACTTTTTTTCTTTGTTCTTTTTTTGGAGTGTTGCCACTTGTCAATTATGAAGAAAAAATAATGAGGAAAAAGATGGAATGTTGCCACTTGTCAATTTGGAGTGTTTATTTGGAGTATACCATTGTGTACCAACATGAAGGAAATACTTCAAAATTAATTTTTTGAGTATGGTTTGAAGTAATTTGGAGTATAATTTTGAGTGTTGCCACTGTGGATGCTCTTATACTTTACTCAGAGAGTTTTGAGGCCAACTTTGTTTTCTATACTGCGTAATCCATCTTATATAGATAGCTGGTTTTACTTTAGCAAAGAAACTGCTTAAGCAGCCCCTTTGATTTGCTTTATTTGATCTTATATGTATATTACATTAAAATGGCTATCTTCTTTTTCAGGTTGTTTTCTGCCAACATTCAGCTACATTTCGACACAGAACAAGATATTCTGCTTTGGTCATATGTGACTTTACATTTCATCGTCAGAGTCTGAGAGAACTGGATTGTCTGTATGAAAATTATTGGAATCTTGAAAAATGTACATTTAATTTGAAGGTAACTAGACCTTTCCTTATATATTATCCATATTTTGCATTATCAGTCGATATCGATCCGATACAGTCGATGCTGATATGGTTTGGCATGTCCCAATCCGATACCGACCGATATCGATACTGGCTAATGCCAACATTGGGGGTCACTTTTTCCATCAATTCAGAGGAAAAAATTGAACGAAAAAGACCAATCAACAATGATGTAAAAGCATAGTAAGGTCGTGTAAAAGTATGTAAAAGAAGAAAAAAAAAAGTATTGAAGGTAAAACAATCGGCAATGATGATTACTATTTCATTCAACTCCAAAATTACTAAGAAACAATATAGAAAATACTTAAAATTATGACTAGATGTATAAAATATATTTTTTTATAAAATTTTAATAATTTATTAATAATTATTTGATTTTCGATACCAAAAAATCCGATAGGCCGATCCCAAACCACCATTATTGTCGATACCGCCGATCCCGATCTCGATCCCGATACTCATAGGAAGGGTCCGATACTGATTCAGATACCGACAGTGCGTATCTTGATATTGTCTTGTAATTTTACCTGATGGTCTGTTGGCCTGATGTAGGTCAACTTATCAATAATTCTCTTGATTCTAGAATCTAGAGATGAACTAGTTCAGATGCAAGGCTCATCCTGTTGTCAAAAATAATCCTGTTGTCATGTCTAAGAGCATTAATAGTAAGGCTCATCCTGTTGTCAAAAATAATCCTTTTCTGTTAACATGTAAATAAAATTAAAACAAAGTTTAGTATTACCGACCTGGAGAAGTCGTGCATGACGCACCGTTCTAAAAGTTGATTCGATGTCTATGTGCAGATTGTTCTGTTCTCGAATGCTTTTGGTGGTAAAATCTCCGTGCTACAGGCTTCTCGTCGTCGTACACAACTTGGAGAGAATGATCCGAACTTAGCGTTGTCCAGAAAACACAAAAGAAAAAGAACTTGTGGAGATTGATTGCTTTGGAATCAAAATGAGAGTATGAGAAAGAGTGGAGTATATTTTTTCAAGTGAAGATTGTTCCTTTATATAGCATCAAGCATATGCTAAAAATAGACTATACAACCGGTTACGGAGAAAAGCCTATTCTCCAACGTTAACATAACCAAGGGAGTAGGAGCTAGGAGCTGACTTGGTTTTTTTGCTACCAAGTCCACACACATCCCAATTTCTAGACTTCTACCGTAGGAGTCCATTTTGTAGAATAGTAATGTTCAATTGGAATCATGATGGTCCCGTTCCAGCCACAAGAGCTATCGCTTGGGCCTCAGAATTTATACATTCAGAATGTAGGAACTCAATTTTTATAATAGTAAGCTCAATTTGGAGTCCCAATTTCTATATTTTATATTATTTTTTGAAAAATAAAGGAAAATTGACACATAGGTCTTTATCTATTCATCTTATTTTGGCCTCAAGATTTATTTGTTGGCTATACTCATACAAATATAACCCATTCTACATATATACTTTTTTTTATTACAAATTTGGGCATGTATTTTTGAGGCACAACTATAAAACAAAGAGGCCTTTTATTTCCTTCATGATAAACCAATTTTGGTACATAGTTAACCAGCTTTTGGCTTATAACCCGGAAGATCTTTATTTCTCCTGTGCGTTGAGTGGATGCAAATGAACTATTTTGTGAGATGGAATCTACGTTGATGAAGGAAAACCCAGAAGAAAGTACTGTGAAACCTTTGATCAAAACCCAGAGAATAACCCAGATGGAATATTTATTTATTTTTACATTTTGTTAGGAGCATTGGAACCAAAATAGTCAAAACCGAATAAATCGAACTTCTAAAAATTCGTCCAGCACTTGTAGCTCATGAGGAAAGCAGCACGAAAATCAGACGGGACCGGCAAGATTCGAGTCCCCCAATCGTAAGGACGTGTAAGGTGTGTGTGAGTTGTAATAAAAAATAACTTCTAAAAATTCAAAATTGTTGTGATTTGGATAAACCCAAATGTGGATGCCCTTATCCATATCCACAACAACTTCTATCTCATTGCCTCTATATATGTTACCAATGAGAAAAGCTACATATATAGTTTTCTGGCTACCAATTCCTTCTCCTTCTTTCTTATTTTTACAACACGTTATCAGCACGAACGCTCTGAAGTTATAAGTTGTCGGAGCTAAAGTTGCCGATTTATCGAGAAGATTAGTGGATTCCCTTCAATTTCAAAATCAGGTAGCAATATTCCATTAGTCATACCAAAGAGGTACAAAGCAATTTAACTTTCATCTACAAAAATATTATTTTTTGGTTATCGATGATAGTGTGACATTTCCAACATGCTATATTGTGACATTTATTTGGTATACTAAATACACTATCGTCTTAATTTGTCCGTCAATTCGAGACTGCAAATATATTTTAATAAACGGTTTTAATGCAAATGTTTTTTGGATTTAGAGATGGATATGTAAAGATCTTGGAGCATTTTTTTTATTGTTGTTGTTGATTGGATGTGGTAATTTCGAAAAAAAAAAACTAGATTACCAAATATTTGAATGATATAATCCGAAGTACTTAATTGAGGCTGAACAAAGATGTTATGGTCACGTGAGTGGATTGCTATTGATGTTTTTATGTAGAAGCATGTCCTTGATAGTTATTTTAACTCTATATCGAGTGATAAAATATGGATTTTTAGGCTGTGCTCCTGTTTGATAGTCTATATCATCTTTCATGATCCCAGTTTAAATATATTATGTGGATTAATTTGTCAACTTTTTATTTAGTTGTGTGTTGCTGCATGCTTGCATTTTGTGCTCTACCAAGCTTATAAACCTGAAATGCCCTCTTTTGATAATTTTTAGAACATTACATTGCTAACGTACGCACCCTATATAAAGGAGGCTAAGATAATTTCGACTTGATATATATTTTTCAATGTGTTCACTAATTTCTGGTAACTGTTACTTTTATTGTTCTGGTGATCATGAATTAAAATTCATGTTTCTATTGGATCGCCTTGATCATTATAGAAGTTCTAGAAGTTATTCAGGGTTTGTTCTATTTGTAGTTGGATATTTGAAACATACTCAAGATCCTTAAATATTGTGATATTATCCGTCTATAAAGGCAAGCCAGGTGGATCCTCTAATGAGTAATATTTTGCTCTTAGATGTTACGTCTTGATGGTTATTAGTGTTTGGAGTAAATTTCTTTGCTTATGAGACTGATTAGATGTCGAGACCTTTGATGGTTATTTTTGGACTATAGACAATAATGAGGTTGCATGCATATTGTTTGGAAGGTCCATTCTTTATTGACATACAAAGGTCTGAGCAACTTGATGATTTTTGTATGTTTAATCTTGATCATGGTAGGAACGACAAACTGCCCCAAAGTGTAACGCCCCAGTCCAAAAAATAGAAGGACTAGAACGTAATCATGTCAGCTGTATACATACGAAGTATATGGACCATCGTATGTATACATAAGCTGTAAAATGTAGTAACCAAGGCACTAAATCTCATCGACAAAAATAAATAATGATATAAAAGCAACTTTGAGTTTGTCATGTATACAATAGTTGGGCGGAGACAAATCCACTACCAACTAAATAAAATATGAAAAAAATATACAAAGAAAGAATTGGTCGAGCGAGAGCAAGTGACGAGTCCAAGAGCAATCATCACGGAGAAAGGAAGACATGGCCTTAGCTAGAGCACCTGCAAGAAATCACGAAACATACACACCTGGAGAGATCACCAGGTCCTCAGAGAGACGTAGCAAGATACAGGAAGAACATACCACGTAACTGCATAAGTAAAATACTATAAACTACAACACAACATGGTACCTAACCATCTATGTGATATGCACTTTGAGGACAACGTTCTACGCAGGGGCTGTAACGGATTCACGCAAGCAAGTAATAAAGAGTGGCCGTCAAGTAGCGCTCATCCGAGACACTATCGGTCGGACAGCAAGTAGCGCTCATCTGAGACACTATCACCCATAAATGTGTAAAAAGTAAATGTAGCTCCTACGCTAGTAGCTGTCCCCTCCCCCCAATGATACTGTACATGCATCGTAACCACGACACACCAACACGTGTCGTTTCCACAACACGATTTTATAATAGATAATTGTCAAGTCTTCTAACATGCATCTATTGACAGTTATTCCTATGCATGCGCACGGGTGATCAGCCAACACGCAAGTGACCACTACATGATACTCACAACTCACACACAACTCGTGATACAATCGTGACAAAGTTAATGACATGCACTCTATTGACGGAAGTCTCTTAACTATAGGTCCACAAGCAAGAAAAAAATAATAAACGAGAAATATAGATACAATAACTGAAATAAAATGCAGCTAAATGTAAGCAGTAAATATGGCAAGGTATCTTTCCTGGTGTGTCGCCTGGTGTGGTGCAATGATCCAACAAGTCATGTTCTGTCCAATTGCCAGGGCCAGTATGTAGGGGTTCGAAGTCACGAGAAAATAGGAATATAATCAGTCATAATCAAGATAGGTAGATAGTGAGAATTTGAGAAATAAATATTTATACTATTTTTAGAAATTATTTATAATACCTAAAAATATATTTTGGTCGTTAAATAGTTTTAGAAAAAAAATTTAAAGCTAAAATTTATTTTTAGGCTAAAACTAAGTTTACCAAACTAAAATTTATAGTCAGCGAAACTATATTTTATTAGTACAACAATTTAGATAAATAACTTGAAAATATTTAGGACTATATTCTTATGAATCAAAATAGTTCTAGATACATATTAATAATATAGAAATTTATTTAGGGTTTTAAAACCTTATTTTGAAAATAATAGGCTAAGCCAAATATATTATTTTATATGTAAATGCATGTATATATTTTGACAAGGTAGTTTTTGGAAGAATTTATTATATCTAATAATAACCATGGTAAAATAAATAAAAACAATAATATAATCTAAATACAAATAAATATCAATAGCATTGATACTAATTGTCATAATATACACTAAAATAATAATAGTAAATAATAAATTTAGCTTAGTCAACTGTTATATTAATTCTACTAATATCAATAATAATAATAATAATAATAATAATAATAATAATAAGTAATATTTAATAATAATCCTAAACAACACAGTGTTGATCCATAAAGAAAGGAAGGGAAAAAGGGGGTTGAGAGAGAGAATTGGGAAAGTAGAGAGAATTGAACGGAGGAAAGAGTGGAGGCTCACCGGAGTCGAGAGTTGCGGCCTTGGGTGCGCGCCTGCGACGGTGCATCTGGGGCACGGCGGAGCAAGCCGGAGGGGACCCGACGCTGTGGCTGCGCCAAGCGCGACGGGGGCGCGCGAGGTCTCGCAGCGGTCGACGCGGCCCGGGGACACCAGGCGACGGCGGATCTGGTCACCAGCAGGCTGGTGCCGGGGCGGCGACCTCGCGGCGGAGACACGGCAGTCTTGGCACTGGAGGAAGGGGAGGGAGTGGTCGATGGCGCCGCGCGGAAGGGGCGGTCGCGCGCGGGGACGGAGCGGCTGGGCGTTGGGTCGCGGCGGCGGTGACTGGCTATGCTACTCGCGGCGGTGGCGAGCAGACGGAGCACGGGGGTCGGTCCTCGCCGGCGGCATCGAGGTGAGGGTTTGGATTTGTGGTTTTTATTTTCTTCTGTTGATGGTGTTGGTCGGATACTGGGTTGTCGGTGGTGGTTGGGGCGGTGATGATGACGGAGATGGTGGTTGGGTTTGGGTAGTTTGTCGTTGGCAGTGGTGGCCGTGGCGTGGTCGGGTCCATGGCCGGGTTGACGGTGGTGAGGTGTGCTGAGTTTGGACGGCAGCTACGGGTTGTCGGGAGGGCTGTTGTGGCAGTGGCCGCGGTGGTGGCGTTGGTGGTAGGGAGATGTTGACGGTCGTTAGGGGACAACGGCAGGAGGGGATGACGGGGATCATATTGGAACAAGGAGAAAAATATTTTACTTGTACTCGAAATTTTTATTGGAGAGTAATGCGACACAGACACGATGCACGGCACCATTGTGGATGGTGGAGGAATTTGTTATGTGGAAAAATATGGAAAGAGAACACTACTAAAATAACCCATTTTAGCGACGTCAGGAGACGTCGCTAAATAAGGAAAATACGTCGCTAAAACCAATTTGCGACGTATTTAGCGGCGAAAATCGGACGTCGCTTATAGGCAAGTCGCAGATGTCACTTTCGTCGCCGAACGTCGCTATTCGCGACGCGAAGTTCATTGTCGCTAGACGTCGCAAAATTAGCGACATATAGCGACGTATCACTACGTCGCCAATATTGCGACGTAAAGCGACCACTTGCGATGCTGTAAACTTTATATATGATGACATGGCATGGCAGCCACGTGGGTAACTTAGCGACGCCTACCGACAGATTTAGCGACGTACACCCTCAGCCCACGTCAGCATATTAGTGACGTCTAGCGACGTTACGTCGCTATTTAGCGACGTATAGCGACGTCTACGTTCTGTCGCAGTACGTCGCAGAACGTCGCTATACGTCGCAGATATTATAAAAAAAATTTAAAAAAATATAATTGATATTTTTGTTATGCTGTGTGTCTGTATTTACAGTGTGTGTGAAGTGCAGTGTTCGAACCATCGACAGTTTCACTTACTGTTCTATGTTTTATCTTGGATAGAAAGAGCAACAGTTCAGGGTGCACTTCTCAGAGCTTCCTCTTCACGTCCTTCACCTTCTCGGGAACCTTTACGATGTCCCGAGAAAGTGAAGGACGTGAAAATGAACCTCTCAGAAGTGCACCCTGAACTGTTGCTATTTCTATCCAAGATAACACATACAACAGTAATCGAAACTATCGATGGTTCCGAACACTGTATTTCACATTCACTGTAAACACAGACACACATCATAACAAAAATACACAATATATTTTTTTAAAATTTTGGCAGCACCTCCTTTGTATATCAGATCATCGCTTATAACCCAGCGTAGGTATATTTGTCATCCCCGTCGCAGATATCACAAAGTAAATATCACAATAAAAATAGGAGGCAGTGCAAAGTAAATATCACAGACACACATCCTCACAAACATCCAATAGAGTCAAATAAAAATGGAAGATGATGAAAAGTCTCCCACCAAGTGTATAAACAACAGTGTATGAATAAACAATTTGCCCATAGGGCCAATACATACAAGTCATAAAAAAACCCAATAAAATCACTGCGGACCCCTGCCGCGCAACTGGGATAGAATGTAGTCATACTGCTCCTGGGTGAGCTGTACCGTAGGGGCAGTAGGAGGCAGTGCAATGTCTGGAGTCGGCGCCGGAGGCAGTGCAGTGTCTGGAGTCGGCGCCGTCGATGGACCGGGAGGACGTATCTGCTCCAGCTCTCGCAGTCGCTCACCATGCGCAGCAAGGGTACTCACCACCCTCTCAGTATACTAAGCGAGTGAGGCAGACATGCTCCTCTGCGATCCCTCCAGCTCGACCTGTCTACGCTCTGTGCGCTGTATAGACTCGGTGAGCGTCTGCAAGCTGGCAGCTGTAGCCTGATGCAGACTCATCAGCTCCTGTATACTGCTCTCGACCGCATCAAATCGTCCAGTGACGATCGGAGGGTCGGATCGTCGCTCGATCGCATCAGAAATCTGCTGCTGTAACTCGCGATGCAGCTCCTCGATCTGACGATGAACATCCTCAGCTCATGACGACGCCTGCGTAGCCGGAGACTGCGCACTGACAGAGGGGGCCCGGGATGACTCCGAAGCCAAATATGCGCCGTAGGATCCCGTACCGTAGTACGTACCCTTCTGAAGACCGCCAACGGCGGTCATCCAGAGCTCGTCCGGCGATGGATCTGTAGGCAGCTGGGAGGAAGTACCGGCCCCTCCCTCTGCTTGCGTACTAGCAGCAGCAGCAGCAGCAGCCGCCTCCTTCTGTAGCCGAACAAACTCGGCCTAGAACATGTTTGCTAACGTGTAAGTGTTTGCTAAAGTCTATATTGATATCTATTTTCCTGTTTTCTAAATTATAGTAAATTAATATAAAGAATAGAACGTACATATGCCTGCGTCGCCTTCTCGTCAATGAACTCCCCAGCCCTCCGATGGGTGACCAGGAAGACGGTCACCATGTTCGGGTCCTCACCCTTTTTTATCTGTTAAAATATATTATCTATTATTAGTATTAAACATTCTATCGAACTATATATAAATTAATGTCCATCATAGGAAACGTACCAGACGACAAAAATGCTCCGTCATCGGAATGGAGCCACCACACCACTTACCGGCGCTCGACCGCGCCACCTTGGCCTTCTCAGACTGCTCCTGGTAACTGTGCTCGCTAAATCTAGCCTTCATCGCAGTCCACTGCTCTGGCGTAATCTAACCCTGGATCGGCCCTCCGGAACGATCACGACGCTTCTGGTCGTCGATCGCATCACGGATGAGCTTGGCTGCGACGGCAGAAAATTGGCCCTCGATCCTCGTCGCCCGGTGTGGTGGATAGAAATAGGTCCTCTACAAGAAGTAAAATACAAAAGTTGTATAATATGCACAAATGATTATTAAAATTTAAAAATAAATAAATTTTTTACCTTGAAGTGGGCGAACCAAAAGGTCTTCCTATCTGCGGGAGCATCTGAGTAGTTAATCCAAGCCCCACCATAGTTCTGCCTCAGAAATGTCCCCGGCTATCTCTGTACTGCAGAAGGCCGATATCTATACAATAATAATTTTTCATGAACATATATATACATATAATCATTTGAGAAATATATATTAATTAATTAACTTACTTCATAGGCCCGTCCGTCCAAATCTCCATAAGTGTCTCGTCCGGGGGAGCGCATGGAGGGTCGCTCTCACCTCCTGCCTGGGCAGGATCAGTCTGATCGTCGTCCTCCATATGCTCGGCGTCGGCTTCCCCCCATAGAGCCGTCGACAGGAGGAATGCTGGACGGGAGATCAGGGATGCTGGACGCGGGATCAGGAAGACTGGACGACGAGGGAGGAGTCGACAACCTACTGGAACTGCCCTGTCCCGATAATGGATCGGGAACAGAATGGTACAATGGCGTACTCGAAGATGAGGATGAGGGTACGGAACTGCCCTCTCCATCCCCACGCCGAGGCTGACGGGACTGGCTAATGTAAAATCCTCCGTGTCGTCCAGATGGTCTAGTCATACCTGATAATAATATATGATAATAAAACAAAAATACATATTTATATGATAGACATCACAGATTTTTGAAAAATATCATGGTCACAGATAAAAGTGTCACTAAAGTGTCACAGATTTATTATTACAAAAATACATATTTATATGATAGACATCACAGATTTTAATCCTCTTCTGAAAATTTATCTAGTTCGTTTAGCTCATCTTCTTCTTCTTCTTCTTCTTCTTCTTCTTCTTCTTCTTCTTCTTCCTCCTCTACATCTTCACTTTCATCTGCATCTTTCTCTTCAGATAATTCTACTTCTTCTACACAATTAGATGTGTAATGAGGAACTTCCGTCGTGTCCACTTCTATAATATTTGTTACAAGAGGTAGTTCATCCTGCTGATAAGCTATATCGTCAACCTCAAAGGTATTTCTAGCTTTGGTCTTGCATACTGCCCACTAGTCCGACCTTGTTGTTCCCCGTTTAGGATAACTTGTGAAGTACACGAGCTGAGCCTGACTTGATAGGACAAATGGTTCATAGGCTTGATATCGACGCCGATAGTTTATATCAACAAGACCGTACTTGTCTACTTTCCAAGCTCCACGATCTCCCGTAGCACGCCATTGAAATCGTTGCCCGCATCAACATCTTTGTAGTTCGAAGATCTGATACACAAACAGCTGTTTTTGGTGGAGTCGAGATCCACAAAGTTGTCTCTGATCGGGCAAGTTGTTGACTTGAACCTAAATCCATTAACACAGTAGCTTGGCCATATTTTTGTAGCATAAATTGGTCCCTTAGCTAGCGTTCTAATAGACTCATTCTCAAGTCTTGCGTATGGACGATCGACCTAAATACCACGAAAGAAGCAATTAAGCTCATTCTCAATCAAGTGCATATACAGAAAGGTAATTACAGAGTTCTCAAGTCTTACATATGCACTCAACCATGATAGAAAATAACGCCTCATTTCTTGTTCTAGTTCTTCTTCTGTTATGTGTGGCCTACCTGACCTCACATCATCATTAAATATACTGAAAACAATATCGTGCAATTAATGTAATAGTATCATTCTCAACACTATTAGAATAATGCAGACGTATTATTTACTTACCCCTCCAGTTTTTCTACTTCCTCCTCATCGCAGTTGAGTAATACATACACCTGAGCAGCCCTTAGCTCATCATCGTTCAGATATCTCTTCTTCATCTTACCCGATAGCTTTCCTGGAGCATTGAATACCTTCAGTATTGTATCATTACTTTCATAATCTCCATCGTCGTTTCTGGAAGCTCTCGTTCTATTAGTTGCAACATGAGGCTTGAAATATATCGAACAAAAGTTTGTAATCTCTTCGAGAACATAGGCTTCACAAATAGAACCCTCGACACGTGCCTTATTTTTCACCTTTCTTTTTAGGTGATTCAAATGTCGCTCGAACGGGTACATCCATCGATATTCGACGGGTCCACCAACACGTGCCTCATAGGAAGATGAATCGGCAAATGCTCCATAGAGTCGAAGAATCCAGGAGGAAACACCCTCTCTAGCTTGCATAGTGTTACCGTAATGTCCTTCTCTTGCTTTTCTAGATGATCAACGAGCAATTTCTTAGAACAAAGATCCCTGAAGAATATGCTAAGCTCCGTCAATGGATCCCAAACTGCCTGCGGTAAGAATTCCTGAAATGCAATCGGAATTAACCTCTCCATGAATACGTGACAATCGTGGCTCTTCATATCCGTCAATTTGTTTTTCTTCGGATCGACACATCTTCTCAGATTTGACACATATCCGTCTGGAAATTTTAGGCCCTGGATCCACCGACAAAGTCTCACTTTATCCTCCTTGTCCAGCGAGAAAATTGACTTCGGCAGGAACTGTTTTCCATTCTGTTGTATCAAATGCAACGCAGAACGTTTGCATATTTCTTCTAAGTCCAACCTGGCCTTGGAATTGTCTTTCAATTTTCCATTTACGTCCATCACAGTATTAATTATGTTATCAAACACATTCTTCTTAATATGCATGACATCAAGATTATGTCTGATCAGATTGGTACTCCAGTATGGCAGATCCCAGAATATGCTCCTCTTTGTCCAGTTATGATCTCTACCAAATCCATCGCACTTGTACCCAGTTGTAGGATCTTCGATAGCACTTGGAAAATCTTTAACCTCCTTCTATATCGTGGCTCCGTACCACCTTAGCGGTGGATCACCCTTCTCTACAACGCCGGTACGGAATGCATTCCTGTTCCTTCTGAACGGATGATCTTTTGGCAGAAATTGCCGATGACAATCAAAGAAGCATGGTTTTCCTCCGTGTTTCAAGCGGAAAGCCTTACTACGGTCCATACAATACGGACATGAGAGACGACCATGAGTGCTCCATCCAGATAACATTCCATAGGCCGGAAAGTCGTTGATGGTCTACATAAGGGTTGCCTTCATCTGAAAATTCTGCTTCCTGGAAACATCGTACGTGTTAGCGCCTACTTCTCATAACTGATTCAACTCATCTATCAAAGGCTATAAGTACACGTCAATGTTCCTCTTGGGATTTTTTGGACCAGGAATTATAACGGTTAGAAACATGTACTGAGTCTTCATGCACATCCAAGGCGGTAGGTTATACGGAGTGACAATCACAGGCCAGCACGAATACTGGGATCCCGAAAGACCAAAAGGAGTAAAACCGTCAGAAGATAGTCCCAACCTGATATTACGCGGATCTGAAGCAAAATCGGGATACACTCGATCAAAGTGCTTCCACGCTTCTCCATCGGATGGGTGATCCAACACTCCTTCAATCTGTTCTCGTATGTGCCAACTCATATTTTTGGCCGTCTCTTTCACCATAAATAATCTTTGCAACCGCAGCGTTAAAGGCAAGTAGTGCATTGAATCGGTCGGTCTTCTCGCACCGGTAGACCTTCCTGTACTAGTTGTCTTATAGCGATCAGCACCACAAAATCTGCACACATCTGCGTCCTTGTCGTCTTTGTAGTACAGCATGCACCCATTGCGACAGGAATCGATTTTCTCGTATCCCATCCAGAGCGATCTCACCATCCTCTTAGACCGGTAGAAGTCTTTAGGCAACTTAGCACCCGCCGGCAAGATCTCTATAATCAACTCCAACACTTGGTTGTAGCATTCTTGCGACATGTTAGAATCTGACTTAATGCTCAACAGTCTTATAACCACCTCCAACGGTGAATGATCCTCACAACCAGGATACAATGGAGTCCTTGCATTCTCCAGCAACTCCATGAACTATGCAGCATCGGCGTTCGGTGCCTCCTCAGGTGCATCATGAACGAAACTAGGCCCCGCAGCGTCAAAAATCATATTCATGCACCCGTCGTCGTATGCATGATTATCTGAAACAAAATTAGGTCCCGCATGCATATATGGCTCAACATAAGGCTCCGGCTCTGATGCTAAAGACACAAGTTCTCCGTGTGCGGTCCACTGATAGTAATTAGGCGTGAAACCCCTCGAGTACAAATGATATGTCACTTCCACTTCTGGATAATATTTCACGTTATGATATTTCACACATGGACACTTAATTTTGGTGCCGTCCATGTACTGAGGGAACGCCTTAGCAAACTGCAGGAACTGCTCTACTCCCGCTATGTATTCATCCTGTACACCACACACATCATCAGGACGATGATTGTACATCCATGAACGATTCTGCAAGTAGTAATTCATATCTATTTGGAAATAATTCTGCAAAGATGGACACACATTATCCAACAGGCACAAATTCATATATTGTCTTATTAGGGACACACATTAGTAGCAGACAGTTACTAATATCAATAATATGCAATCTAGGTCAAACTAGGTTGTACTAAGTCAAACAAAGTCAAACAAGGTCAACCTAAGTCAAACAAAGTCAAACAAGGTCAAAGTAGGTCAAGGGTTGACCTATAGTTGACTTTGTCAACTCTTAGTCCAATCTAAGTCAAATATCCTATTTCTAGTCATTACCTACCAAGGTACTGTTTACCTTATCGCTATTGGTATTCCAATACCAATACCTTAAGTTGGTACCCTTTACCTTATCGCTATTGGTACCCTTTACCTTATCGTTATTGGTACCCTTTACCTTATCGTTATTGATTAATAGTCAATTCGATTTCAGTTATTCAAGGGAATCAGTTGACACATTCAGTAGATTTATCTCAGGAATAGGAAAACCAATCTCAGTCCTATTTACAGTTTAAGGAAAATGAAATCTACAAGGACTGTTACTCAAATAGACCACCTGCTGACTGATACAAGAATACCTATCATCAAAAGCCCCAAACTCGAGCCACACTCCAAACACTGACCCATTTTTGAAAATAGGACTGAACCTGTGTGGCATGGACTGATGCATGGTAGGTAGGTGACTAGACACTTGATGTTAGGGACTGATACTCAAGTATTTAGTCAAGTGACCTCAGGAACTGAACTCATATTCAATAGGGGACTGAACTAACCAATAAGCAATTTGGGGGCTGAATAATTGATTCAAAACTGATTTAAGGACAGGCTGGACATCTAAGTTGATAACTAATATCGATGTGCAAGGGTGGAATGAACTAAAAAGATAATCCTTCAACCAAACAATACCTAATCTATATGTCAGTCATGGGACTGAACAACTGAATACAAGACAAATAATAGGACTGGAACTAAATAAATGTCTGGACTGATATGAAGAGATAATATGGACTGCAATATTCCAAGCAAGACTGATACACATAGTTGATACCAAATGGATATGGGACTGAACATTACACTGTGGTAATCCCCCAAATTGGACTGTACAGTGGTAAATGCTAACATATGGATCAAATATGGACTGTTCAAAGCTCACTGACTGAACAAAGCTAAGGGATTGAATCGATATAAAGGCAATGGACTGACCTACTAAGAGACTAACAATGTATACATTCACACTTACAAACTTGAGTCTATATATATATATATACAACGACTGGACAGTCATACATGGTTGATCACATATGGAATAAACAGCCCACATAAATACACACCCACAGTCCACTTAAACCACAAATCCCCCAATCAATATAACTACTTCTATTATACTCTTGTATGCTAGATTATCATACCAATGCTAAAGCTATAGCAAAGCACTCCTAAACTAAAGGTTAAAATTTGAATTTAGAGCATTGATGCTCTTTGAGTCATTTTGACAAACACTTGGCGTGCATATCAATGTATGTGTGTGTGTGTGTGTGTGTGTGTGTGTGTGTGTGTGTGTGTGTGTGTGTGTATGTGTGTCCGTGTGTGTCCGTGTCTCTGTGTGTGTGTGTGTGTGTGCGTGTATGTCTGTGTCCGTGTGTGTCCGTGTGTGTGTGTGTCTGTGGGAGAGGAGGAGGAGGAAGGAGAGGAGTTAGGTTAGGGTTTACCTGAGGAAGAGGAGGAGGAGGTCGGATTGGGGGAGGAGGAGCTCGAGGAGGAGGATCTCGAGGAGGAGGAGCTCGCCGGAGGGAGAGGGAGTCGCCGGGGGGGAGGGGGTCGCCGGGGGGGGAGGGCACTGACAGAGGGGGAGGGAGTCGCCGGGGGGGTGGGATTGGGGGGGAAATTAAAATTTTTGGGGGTTTTCGAGTGAGAGTGAGGGGAAAAGAAGGCAGCGGCGTGCCCTAAGTAAAATAACTTAGCGACGTCATGTGTTGACGTCGCTAAACGTCGCAACCATGGCGACATATACTTATAATATATAGCTGAACATCGCTATTCAGCGACGTATTGTACTCTTGTCGCAGAACATCGCTAGCCAGCGACGTTTTGTGACGTGTTTATAAAGAAGTCGCTTCTGGCGACGTAATTTCTTGCCTTCGCTATATTACGTCGCTATTTGATGATATTTTAGTAGTGGAAAACAATGGGGGTTCTCCCTATATAGGAGGTTGAGGACTCAGTTGGATAAATACTAGGATTGCATAAATCCCCAATTAGATATTAACCTATTTAATTTAAAAAGTAATTGGGTCAAATCCAATCCAATATAGCTTCATACTATATCAAAAATCCATTTAAAAGGAAGTCAATGAAATCTTTCCAAATATAATTTATCATAATTAATTAAATTTAAACCAAAACACTATTTTAAAAATACTTTTTCGAATATTAAATATTAATATTAAATAAATTTCAAAAATAGCATTATATATGATTAATAAAAAAATTGCTCCTCATAAGTAATAAATATTTGCATAAAACATGGTTTTCAAATTACTATTTATATAACCTTTTTATGATGTAAAATAGGTTTTGGAAATTCCAAATGCGACGCATTTTACAACTTTAAGTAATCAAAAATATTTATTATTTATTATTTGAAAAACCAAGCTTTTTAAAATAAAATGTTTTTACAAAAATATGTACCTCGCACATATTCGCACTCGATGAGACATACGAAAATGCGAACTCATACGCGACGTCCCATACGACAAATTCGTACGCGACGTATAATACGACTATGCGACGTACAAATACCAAGTAAAAAAAATTTAATACTCAATTTATATAAAAAATTTAGAGTAGAAATTTAGGGGGTTTACATCCTACCCAACTTAAAAGAATTTCGTCCTCGAAATTTAGGAATAGGTATGGTAGAAAATTTTGAAGTTAGGAAAAGTTCATCGATACCGAATATGATTTAGATTCTTGAATGAGGAGAAGAAGCGATGTTCAATACAAACATGCATTAGAAAGTTGTGAATTTGTTATATACGAAAGTACATCATGGTCAAGGGATTGCATAAGGTTTGCTAGTTACCCTAATAAAATGAGAAAGATTATGGGTTACAGTTAATCATGATAAGACATAAAATAGAAAGGTAAGGGATCGACTAGATTATTGGCAAGTAATTTGAGAGAACATAGTCGTCTAGGGTTAGATTTGAATCATTCTCAAGTTTCAAGTAGGTCATGAAAATGAGTCTAGGGTCGAAGAAAAGATCGAGTAACTCAAGGCGGGGATATAGTCCCATTGGTCGGTCAGTAGTTAACTATCCCCTTAGTATATACAAATATATGAGAATGGTTTGGTCTATCTATCAATCACAAGCTTTGTCTAGAATAGTTAAAAGGCGAAAGCCGACAAGAGTCCAAATAAGATATTTTCGAATGCCAATATGTGCTTCAAGGGCTGTTGTAAAATGCTAAGAGAATTGCCAAGGCAGTTGCGAAGGAGACTTTAGGGGGCAAATTTAGCTACGTCTCCATCGGCGTAGAATGATTGGTGTAAGCGAACCAAAATGTACTCGGTTGATCAGACCATCATGTACTGGTTCTGATTAGACAATATGTTAGTGGGTGCACCCAATAAAATATGTCATGAACAAGCTCGATAAAGGAATAAGCTTGTAAAATTAAAGCTAAATTAGCAGCACAATAGAGAGAAATATGTAAGTAAGGGAGGTAGTGATGAAGGAAATCAATTATTCCAAGGTCCTCAAATTAGTAGTATAAATGAACTCATCTATATGGTTCACCAGGAAAATGTTTGTTAGGTAGTGAGGTATTCTACCCAACTTACAAGAATTGAACTAGTGGTGTAAAGGGGTCAATAGGTCAAGCAATCAAGGTAAAGCACAAGTCAAGCATTTTAAGGAGTCAGATATAACACAATCACACATCGGGTGGAAAGAATTAGTCAAGGTTGAGTCTTATCCGCAGCTAGAAAATATATTAGTTTAATGGTAAAGATTTGAGTTTAGTCCTTTTGACTCGAAAGTCGTATCAAGCAAATAGAGCACAAAGGGACGTATTTTAGTGGGACATGATATACCTACATGAAGGTGAGCTTGTCTAGGTCTTGCATATGAAATTTGTTGGATGGAAAAGTCTAGTGTTATGCTTTAAATATCCAAGTCACGGTAAAGGACAAAAAATTTAAAATAGAAAGTGGGAGTTCATAAGGTAATGAATAACGCACAAAATAAATGACCAAGTTAAAACATGAAATAGAGATAATTCAGATTCTAGTAGATTAAGGTAAAATAGGTTAGGAATACAGTTTCTAGAGATATGATAGCCACTTGATGGGGTATGATCACGGAACAATCCAATTATTTTCCAAGTTTCAAATGGTTAGAAGTTCACGATAAAATCTAGATTTGAGAAAATGTCGAGTGAGTCAAGATTGAGATATCTTCACATAGTTTGACAGATGACTTAACTACACTCGAGTATAGTACGACTATCATGGCAATTAATGAGGAATACTTGTATCCCGTTAGGGTGACTTGCTTGCTTCTTGGTCCTCTACCAATATATGATCTAATTTCAAATTTCAAGTTCCTCAACAGTTTTGAAATACTATCTCAAGATACTCCATCAAATATTTAATCATAACTTAAAGTTTAATTTCCTTTAAATAATTTCCAAATACCCTTCATCATATCTAATGCAGCACAACTAAACTTTCATAATAAGCCATCACTTGTAAAATTTCCAATTCTCAAATGTACCTCGAGATAAACTCTTAGCCTATTTCATTAATCGCAAATCATGTAACTCAAATTAAATCTTTTTTTACCAAAATTTAAATATCCATAATCAAGGCTTTAAACTTGAAATCTAATTAACTTTATAAATCATATATCATATGACAACTTAAAATTTAAATTTTTCCTTCAAAGTCGCTTTCATATTCTCCAAATATTTAAACAATTTTTTTTACCATAAACTCAAAATTAAATAAACTTATAATTCGTATGACTCAATTTAAAACCTCAAGCTCTCTCAAACTAAACTTTCGTCTTCTCTAGTTGTTTAAAAATCATAATTAAAACTCCTTAAATAATCTCGAGATAAACTTTATAATATTACAATCCAAACCTTTAAAGTTAACCGTAAATCATGCAGTCATAATTTAAAAACTTAAGTTATTTCTCAATCGATTTTATATCCCTAATAAATCATAACTATTTCACCATTTCAAAAAAAAATCGTAAATCAAAAATTTGTTTTTTTCGATCTAGCTATCCTCTTGTGTATACCACCTTGTAATAACAAAATAATATTCTAACTATCCTTTGAAGGTGGTAATATGCTACTATCCAACTTGGAATTAACTAATCCTTAAGATCATATTTCTAGGAAAATAATACCTTCATGACTCAATTAAAATCTCAATGCATATTAATGGTCAATATAACCTTCTAGCCATGTGTTTAACCTATGGGCATACACTAGTGTAGTCATCTTAGTAAGCACTAAAGCTAAGAATTTACGGTAGAAGGAGTCAAGCAAGATGCAAATCAAGGAGGATGAACGAGAGTTCGAAATTTGAAGTCAAAAAAGGACGTCAAGTAGGTGGATGAGATTCTAGACTCTAATCCTATATTGCAGGCCCGTTCGGTACAGTCATGTAACCGAAACGACAAACTTGACCTGCATGGGCCACCACAAAAATATGTAACGCCCCAGTCCCAAAAATAGAAGGACTAGAACGTAATCATGCCAGCTGTATACATACGAAGTATATGGACCATCGTATGTATACATAAGCTGTAAAATATAGTAACTGTCACTACCATATTTCTAGTTTGAGGGTATTTTTGTCATTTTTGGGGTTATTTGAATTTATTAGAATTTATTTGAATTTATGGAATTTTTAGAATTTATTTTGGAATTGTTTGAATGAGGGTTGACTAGGTTGACTTTGACTAGCAATGACCTTGGTAGACTAACCTAGGAGCTAACCCTAGTTGAGTTTGGACTTGGTTAGGTCATGCAACCCTAGTTAGACTAGAGTTGACCTATGGCTTAGTTATTTGACTCAAGTTAGAATATTTAGTCACAAGCCATGACTTATGGTTGAACCTTGATTAACAACTTAGCCATAGAAGCCCAAAGCCCATTAGCTAATGCCTAACCCTAACCCTAACAATTCTTGGCCGGCCATATACACCCACATTGGGAATCCCCCTATAAATATTCTCCTCCATTTAGGGCTAGCCTCTTTAGGAAAGAACAAGTTTAGAAAGAGGTATTTTTCCAACTTCATAAATCCCTAGAAAATCTATTTTAACTCCTTTTTAATCCAAACAAATTGCAATAGGTTCTAATTAATATTTTCTTGCTGTTGGAACTTGTTAATCTCAGTTTCCTATCAATTTGAAGGAGTTTGGTGGCTTTTGGGGATCCTCATTGAAGGAGCTTTTGTGTTGAAGAACACACATAGGTTTTTCTAATCCACCCATTAAAATTAGGTTTTAATTGCATGAATACCTAGCCCTAAGTGTCCTGGTCCTGTAGGAATAGGGTTTGTGGATTTTCGTGTCCTGTACGTGTCCGTATCGGACACGTATCAGTGATGTGTGCAAGTGTTTGACGAAATGCCCCAATGGGCATTTCGATTTGTTTTTGCGGAAGTTTTTGAATAGAAAATGTCGATTTGATGTGGCTTACATGATTCTAGTGCTCTGAGTTTGATTCAGTGTCGTGTCGAGTCGTTTTGACACATGTGCACACGCAGTTGGTCACGCGCGAGCGGCCTGGGCGCATCCCCTGCTACTCGGGGCTCCTGTAGGACACGATACAGGTTCATTCGACACGAAATTTGGTGGACACGAGGGGGCATGCACTGACATCATGCCCCCAAAGTTTTATTGGGTCTCGTGTAGTGGTTAGGAGAAATTCGTCGTGCACGGGAATTGTACTGTTCTGCACACAGTTTAATTAGGATACTGATACGGCTTTTAATATTGGACACGGCGACACGTGGACCAAATTTATGGTGACACACACCTAGCTGGACCCTAGGTGAACCACCCTGCACGAGGACACGACCCCATTCATGTCGTGTCGGGTGCACGACACGCGTGCACCTGTGCATGAGACAGTGCACTGTGCAGTGTCTGTGTGCCCGATTTGTGTTTGTTTGTATGTGGACACGTCGTGTCATATTGTGGTGGACACGAAACACTCCCTAAGACATGTGAACAAGTTATATTTACTTTACCAACCAATTATTGTACATTTTAACATATTTTTATCTATCAAATTCCATTTCCTTAAATTTTCTGATACATGTTTATATTCACTGATTTTTCCCAGTTTTTAATATGAATTTTGCCATACATTTTGGTTAGTTTAATACTGTTAAGTCACATGTTTAAGTCCCTAACATTATTCTCTTATATGTAATCTGCTTGTATGCATATTTGGGAGTTGTTTGGTTGAGTTTGGGTTTCGAAAACAGGTTTTGAATGGAAGGGACTGTTTCAAAAGTCTGAAAAAACCTGAAATAGTGTAGGATTGAATTGAATTGATTTTTCCTTCCTTTATCTAAGATATAGAACCTGTAATGAATTGATTTCCTTTTCTTTTAACTGAGTTATGAACTGAAATCCTCTTCTTTTAACTAAGAGTCATTTTTTATATAAAACCTGAGGTTTGGTTGAACTGGTAATAGGCTAAAAACCTGAGATTAATTTGGGGTTCCCTTCCCAGTTTCAGAAAAACTGAAACTGATTTCTAGTTAACTTGTTTCATTTTTTTGAACTGAAATTGTTTCCTTTCCCTTCCTTTCTAACTCATTGTCACTCACATTCTCTCACTCTCACACACACCATTACACACACACAGTTTTCAATTCCCTCACACTCTATGCCATTCATTCACACACAAGCAATCACACACACACACACAAGCTTTCCTGTCACACAGGAACAGTCCCCCTCTCTCACTTACAGTTCACTCATGTTCACACACTCACTCTCTATATCCTATTTTCCTAATGTAGGTATATGTATAATGTAATGTATACAATATATAATATGTGTATCTATATAAATAATATAAGTATGTGTAATATATATGTATCTAATATAGATACTTGCAATGGATGTATAGATTATGTATGTATATATATATATATATTTAAGTATCATATAATATGTGTATATGTGTGTACTATATATATGTATTATATATATACATGTGTTATGTATTAGATTATGTAAATATATCAAGAGTGTATCATGTTTAGATATAAATATTGTCATGTATTATGGGTTGGCTTATAGGCATGATATAGCCTATGGCCTGTGTGTTCCTACTTGACTAGTGAGTCTAGATTAGACTTGTTTAGACTAGTTTGGGCTAGTTAGACCTAGAATGACTTGTTTGACCTAGTTTGGACTTGTTAGACCTAGTTTGACCATAGTTGACCTAGTTTGACTTCTAGGGTTGACCAGAGTTGACCAAGAGTTGACTTTGGCCTAGATTGACCTAGATTCATGTATAATGCATTATAGTGCTTATTTTACCATTCTGGACTTGTTGTGACTTGTGCTGTTCTAAATAGGAGCCAGACACCACTCCTCGGACAGTACTTTCATCTTGGACACTCAGATACCAGGCGAGTACATTCTCTGATCATTTCATATCCTGTTTAGAATTATTTTTCTGCTTTAAATTACTTTACTTGATACTGTCACGTTGGTCACACGGATTAGTACTATATGGATCCTTTCTTGAGATGCTATCCCCTCAGGGAGCATCGTATACTACATGTTCTGTGCGTTTCACTTACATGGTGTATCACTATGCTTCACGGTTCATTGATCACTTGTGACATGTACTCTCATGATCATAGAGTCTTCCTTGAATCACCCCATTTATGGGCATTCCTAGAATCACCCATTTATGGGCATCCATGTATCACCCCTTGTAGGCCTTTGTATGGAACCATAACATAACCTGGCTGGATCCTTGTGTATTGATTGGGGGTACGGGGGAGTAGAAGTAGACATGTGAATAATATCCAAGTAGTATCTCACCTGATCACCTCCTTAGTGTCTTATCAGAATCTCCTATGCCATTCACATGTTTATATTGTACTCTGACTCACTAGCCACTGATAGCTCTCTATTTACAGTATATATATTTCCATTACAGCTTTCTCTGTTTACATCCTGTATCTTCTTTCAGTTCCTATATCTTACTTTACTGCATGATTATATTTTCTAACCTGCTATGAACTGTTGAGATGTATTGTGCTCGCTCCTGTCCTGACTGGACCTGTTGAAAATATTACAGAGGACGAGGAGGAGGCTGGTGTGGATACCTATTACGGTGCTACCTTAGATGAGATATTGGACCTGGACCAGCAGCAGGTCCTACTAGCTGTGGATGACACACCCTTAGACTAGGATGTTTTTATTTACAGTACTCTTGGATGATTGTATATATTTGATACTGGGGATATGTATTTATCTTAGACACTTAGACTCTCTGTTGTACTTGGGATTTCTTTTCTGTTCAGCAGTTTTATCTATCTATCTATCTGCTATCTTATCATCTGCCTTAGTTGTGATTGAGTTTACTTTATGCTATGTTACCCCCATTCGGGGAGTATAAACTATTTAGCTTTATATTGTTAGATGTTGTAACCTAGGACAACGTTCTACCGTCGACACTGCGGCGTAGGCTGGACGTACCCACTTTTCGTGCCCTTACTCTAGAGTACGGGTCGTGACATATGTTAGTAGTGGCCCATGCAGGTCTAGATTAGAAATGTAGCAGTATTCGAACTAGAATCTCACTGCAGCCAGCAGTAGAATTAGGGAATATTTGAAGGTACTTAATCACATTAGGAAAAACTCTTTATCAGATTTCGTATATCTAAATTTTGCTGATTATTGCCTTCCTTTGAATTTTAACTGTCCTCCTTTGATATTTTGACTCATTCTCAGTAATTGTTTCTTTTTGATCTGTGTCTCCAGGATGGTTGAGACGAGGTCGCATCGCCAGGGCTAGGGGGACGCCGATGAGAGGTCTGCCACCTCTCATACTCAGCAGCCAGCCCCTGGTACCGCAGCCCTAGTTATGCCAGCTGGGGTAGGCGTTTCAGCAGCTTTCGGAGGAGCCCCACCACCTGTGAGGCATGAGCCGAGTCCGGTGATTCTGGATGTGCTTCAGCAGCAGCAGCCACCTGCAGGGACAGTTGACGTCGTTCAGCTGTTAGCTTTCTTTCGACAGTACATGGAGGGTCAGCAGACCCAGCAGCAGAGGCACACTGCAGAGCTCACACGAGGCATTGAGCTGGCAGTGACCGCAGTAGAGAGAGTCATAGCTCAGCTAGTGGCAGCCCCGCAGCCGCACCAGCTGCGGGAGAAGGGCATCCAAGATTTCCAGAAGATGCACCCGAGGGACTTCCGAGGGACAGAGGGGATCTTGTATGCCGACGAGTGGATCGAGCACATGGAGGAGATATTTTGGTTGGCTGAGATTTCGACGAGGCTCCAGATTGAGGCAGCGGCCAGCATGATACTGGATCTGGCCCGTACATGGTACTAGACCGACCCGAGGGTTGGTACAGCAGGACAGACTTGGGCAGCATTCAAGAAGCTATTCAAGAAGAAGTTCTTTCCAGACGCAGCGCTGGGAGCCCTCGAGACCCAGTTCGAGGCCCTAGTCCAGGGGAGCCAGTCCGTGGAGGAGTACGCAGGAGAGTTCTACCGCCTGAGCAGATTTATGGAGGACTTGTCGGAGACGACGAAGGCCCGGAGGTTCCGAAAGGGCTTGGTAAAGGAGGTCAAGTCCTACACCAAGAATGCCCGCAGCACTACATTTGAGGAGATCCTGGTGGACGCACTAGCTACAGAGGATGATCTTGAGCCTAGGCTCAAGAGGGGACGAGACTTCCTGGGAGGCAGCAGTAGCGGAGGACCAGCCAAGAGGCCGCACTTTCAGCAGCAGCAGCACCACCACCACCACTAGCAGAGGTTCCAGTCGCAATAGTTTCAGCAGCCGAGGCACCAGCCAGTACAGCATCAGCAGCAGAGGGTGCAGCAGCAGGCCACCACCTGTGCTTATTGCAAGAAGCCAGGGCACGGGTGGAACAAGTGTAGGAAGAGACTGGGCAAGTGCCTGGTATGTGGCTTAGGAGACCATCAGATGAGGGAGTGTCTCGTAGCATGAGCAGCTCAGGAAGGAGGAGCCAGAGCTCCAGCAAGCCAGCAGAGGGGACCAGCCCGGCCGACCCAGCAGTAGAGATTTGTTCAGCATCAGTAGCAGGCCACGGGAGGCCAGCAGGAGCGAGCTTTCGCCATGGCAGCTGAGGACACAGAGGTGGTAGGAGATCTGATCGCAGGTTCGATTCTCCTCGACTCCAGTCCAGCTTTTGCATTATTCGATTCCGGTGCTTTGCATAGTTTTATATCTGTATCTTTTGTGATTAGACACGGAATCATAGCTGAATCGTTGCCTAGGACTTACAAGATCACGACCGGGGGTGGCATTATCCTTGTACGTGATGTTTGTAAGGGTTGAAGAGTTGTTTTGGAAGGCCGTGAGTTGGAGGTGAGCCTTCTCGTAATGTCATTGTCGAACTACGATAAGTGCTCGGTATGGATTGGTTGAGCAGGCACCACGTCAGCATCGATTGCAGAGGGGGTAGAGTTCTCTTCAGAGCGCCGGAGGAGCCACAGTTTGAGTACTCCAGACGTCAGGTAGAGTAGAGCATCGGAGTTTTCTGCGGAGTCTCGGTTGAGGAACAGGCGATTCCACACCCCTTGATAGCAGAGTATATGGATGTTTTCTCAGAGGAGTTGTCAGGATTGCCTCCAGACAGAGACATAGAGTTCTCGATAGACTTGGTTCCAGGAGCGAAACCCATCTCTCAGCATGTCTATCGAGTGAACAATAGTGAGCTGGTAGAGCTTAAGAAGCAAGTGGATGAGCTGCAGGACAAGGGCTTCATCCGCTCGAGTTCGTCGCCTTGGGGTGCACCAGTGTTGTTTGTGTCGAAGAAGGATGGGTCAGTATGGATGTGTATTGACTATAGGGCACTCAACAACCTCACGATCAAGAACAAATACCCACTACCGTGGATCGACGATCTTTTTGACCAGTTGAGCGGAGCTCGAGTATTTTTCAAGATTGATCTAAGGTCGGAATATCACCAGGTGAAGGTGAAGAGGGAGGATATTCCTAAGACCGCTTTCAGGACGCGGTACGGGCAGTTTGAGTTTTTGGTTGTGCCGTTTGGGCTAACCAATGCACCAGCAGTGTTTATGAACCTTATGAACAAGGTGTTCCACCAGTACCTGGATCAGTTTGTGGTGGTGTTCATTGACGACATATTGATATATTCCAAGATTTAGGAGGAGCACGAGGAGCATTTGAGGATAGTACTGGAGACTCTCAGGAAGGAGCAGCTTTACGGGAAGCTCTCTAAGTGTGAGTTCTTCTTGGACCGGGTAGACTTTTTGGGGCATATGGTGACTGGAGATGGTATCTCAGTTGACCCCAAGAAGATTGTAGCAGTTGAGGCATGGGCAGCGCCGACTTCAGTGGCAGAGATCAGGAGTTTCCTGGGGCTGGCAGGATATTATCGAAGATTTGTGCAGGATTTCTTCCGGGTTGCAGAGCCATTGACTCGGTTGACCCGAAAGGATGCTGAGTTCGTTTGGTCAGAGGAGTGTCAGACAGCTTTTGATGAGTTGAAGAAGCTGCTTACGACAGCTCCGATTCTGACATTGTCTTCAGGATCAGGGGGATTTACTATTTATAGTGATGCTTCAGGGAAGGGGCTGGGTTGCATCTTGCAGCAGCATGGGAAGGTGATTGCCTATGCTTCCAGGCAATTACGTCCCCATGAGAAGAACTACCCTACCCATGACCTGGAGCTGGCAGCGGTGATATTTGCTCTAAAGTTGTGGAAGCATTATCTGTATGGAGAGAGGGTGGAGATCTTCACAGATCACAAGAGCTTAAAGTATGTGTTCACTCAGAAGGAGTTGAACATGAGGCAGCACAGATGGTTAGAGTTGATGAAGGACTTTGACATCTACTTCAGTATCACCCAGGAAAGGCCAACGTGGTTGCCGATGCCTTGAGTAGGTATCCGACAGCCATGTGTTTGACCATGGATCGGCACTTGCTTGCAGATTTAGAGAGCCTTGGGATTGAGGTGATCGTGCTCGGAGTGCAGATGCAGATGTGGAGCATGCAGATTCAGTCAGACTTGGTGGAGAGGATCAAGGCGACTCAGTTTGAGGACGTTGCTCTGCGGTGTCTCCGAGAGCAGGTTCGAGCAGGATTGGTGGACGGTGAGTTTTCTCTTGCAGATGATGGTGCCTTGATACACGGTTCCAGATTATGTGTGCCCCGCAGAGAGCTCAGGGAGAAGGTTTTGCAGGAGGCCCACAGATCTCAGTACTCTATACACCCTGGTACCAACAAGATGTACCGAGATCTGAGGGAGCATGTTTGGTGGTCCGGGATGAAGCGGGAGGTGGCTCGCTTCGTAGCTAGGTGCTTGGTCTGTCAGCAGGTCAAGGCGGAGAGGCAGAGGCCTGGTGGATTATTGCAGCCGCTGTCCATTCCCGAGTGGAAATGGGAGCATATCACTATGGACTTCATATCAGGATTACCGCGTACACCAGGAGGAAAAGACACAATTTGGGTCATCATTGACAGGTTGACCAAATCGGCCCACTTCTTGCCATTCAAGGTGGGTACGTCTACAGAGAGGCTTGCGGAGATGTATATGCGGCAGATAGTCAGGATTCATGGGGTTCCGGTCAGCATCATCTCAGATCGGGATAGTCGCTTTACTTCTCATTTCTGGAGGAGTCTGCAGACTAGCTTGGGCACTCAGCTCAAGTTTAGTACGGCATACCACCCCCAGACGGACGGACAGTCGGAGAGGACTATTCAGACACTTGAGGATATGTTGCGGACGTGCATCTTGGACTTTGGAGGTTCCTGGGAGGATCATCTTTATTTGGTGGAGTTTGCTTACAACAACAGTTTCCAGGCCAGCATCGAGATGTCACGTTTCGAGGCTCTGTACGGGCGTAGATGCCGTACATCCTTATCTTGGGATGATGTTGGTGAGCGAGCTTTACTGGGGCCAGAGATGGTTGTTGATGCAGCCGAGAAGGTGAATCTCATCAGGGACAGACTTCGCGTGGCGCAGGACAGACATCGGTACTGGGCCGATAGCCACCGGAGGCCCTTGGAGTTTGAGGTACAGATTAGATTTAGGTTTGATTGTTTATGTTTTATTAATCATGTTTGTTTATCATAATTAATTGAGACCTTGCTTGTGATTAGGTCGAAGACCATGTTTTCTTGAGGATATCTCCGACTCGTGGTACGATACGTTTTGGTGGAGGCGGAAAGCTTAGCCCGCGCTTCATCGGCCCTTTCGTTATCAGCGGGAGAGTCGGTGACGTGGCATACAGGCTAGACTTGCCACCTACACTTGTGGGGGTCCACAACGTATTCCATGTATCACAGTTGAGACGGTACGTGGCTGACCCGAGCCATGTGCTTGATCATTCAGAGATTGAGGTTGGGCCTTCTCTCAGCTATCCAGAGCAGCCAGTGGAGATATTGTATCGACGGAAGAAGGTTCTGAGGAACCAGGTGATACCTTTGGTACGCGTCGCATGGAGGCATCATTCTCCAGGAGAGTCTACCTGGGAGCGGGAGGATGAGATACACGAGCGTTACCCATATCTTTTTGGACCGTGAGGTATACTTTTTATCCTTCTCATCAGTTGCATTTCGTCTTTCAATTTCGAAGACGAAATTCTTTTAAGGAGGGTAGATTTGTCACTACCACATTTCTAGTTTGAGGGTATTTTTGTCATTTTTGGGGTTATTTGAATTTATTAGAATTTATTTAAATTTATGAGAATTTTGAGAATTTATTTTGGAATTGTTTGAATGAGGGTTGACTAGGTTGACTTTGACTAGCAATGACCTTGGTAGACTAACCTAGGAGCTAACCCTAGTTGAGTTTGGACTTGGTTAGGTCATGCAACCCTAGTTAGACTAGAGTTGACCTATGGTTTAGTTATTTGACTCAAGTTAGAATATTTAGTCACAAGCCATGACTTATTGTTGAACCTTGATTAACAACTTAGCCATAGAAGCCCGAAGCCCATTAGCTAATGCCTAACCCTAACCCTAACAATTCTTGGCCGGCCACATACACCCACATTGGGAATCCCCCCTATAAATATTCTCCACCATTTAGGGCTAGCCTCTTTAGGAAAGAACAAGTTTAGAAAGAGGTATTTTCCCAACTTCATAAATCCCTAAAAAATCTATTTTAACTCCTTTTTAATCCAAACAAATTGCAATAGGTTCTAATTAATGTTTTCTTGCTGTTGGAACTTGTTAATCTCAGTTTCCTATTAATTTGAAGGAGTTTGTGGCTTTTGGGGATCCTCATTGAAGGAGCTTTTGTGTTGAAGAACACACATAGGTATTTTCCAATCCATCCATTAAAATTAGGTTTTAATTACATGAATACCTAGCCCTAAGTGTCCTGGTCTTGTAGGAATAGGGTTTGTGGTTTTTCGTGTCCTGTACGTGTCTGTATCGGACACGTATCAGTGATGTGTGCAAGTGTTTGACGAAATTCCCCAATGGGCATTTCGATTTGTTTTTGTGGAAGTTTTTGAATAAGAAATGTCGATTTGATGTGGCTTACACGATTCTAGTGCTCTGAGTTTGATTCAGTGTCGTGTCGAGTCGTTTTGACACATGTGCACACGCGGTTGGACACGCGCGCGCGGCCTGGGCGCATCCCCTGCTACTCGGGGCTCCTGTAGGACACGATACGGGTTCATTCGACACGAAATTTGGTGGACACGAGGGGGCATGCACTGACATCATGCCCCCAAAGTTTTATTGGGTCTCGTGTAGTGGTTAGGGAGAAATTTGTCGTGCACGGGAATTGTACTATTCTGCGCACAGTTTAATTAGGACACTGATACGGCTTTTAATATTGGACACGGCGACACGTGGACCAAATTCAGGGTGACACACACCTAGCTGGACCCTAGGCGAACCACCCTGCACGAGGATACGACCCCATTCGTGTCGTGTCGGGTGCACGACACGCGTGCACCTGTGCACGAGACAGTGCACTGTGCAGTGTCTGTGTACCCGATTTGTGTTTGTTTGTATGTGGACACGTCGTGTCACATTGTGGTGGACATGAAGCACTCCCTAAGACACGTGCCCAAGTTATATTTACTTTACCAACCAATTATTGTATATTTTAACATATTTTTTCTATCAAATTCCATTTCTTTAAATTTTCTGATACATGTTTATATTCACTAATTTTTTCCAGTTTTTAATATAGATTTTGCCATACATTTTGGTTAGTTTAATACTGTTAAGTCACATGTTTAAGTCCCTAACATTGTTCTCTTATATGTAATCTGCTTGTATGCATATTTGGGAGATGTTTGGTTGAGTTTGGGTTTCGAAAACAGGTTTTGAATGGAAGGGACTGTTTCAAAAGTCTGAAAAAACCTGAGATAGTGTAGGATTGAATTGAATTGATTTTTCCTTCCTTTATCTGAGATATAGAACCTGTAATGAATTGATTTCCTTTTCTTTTAACTGAGTTATGAACTGAAATCCTCTTCTTTTAACTGAGAGTCATTTTTGATATAAAACCTGAGGTTTGGTTGAACTGGTAGTAGGCTAAAAACCTGAGATTGAATTTGGGGTTCCCTTCCGAGTTTCAGAAAAACTGAAACTGATTTCTAGTTAACTTGTTTCATTTTTTTTTGAACTAAAATTGTTTCCTTCCCCTTCCGTCCTAACTCACTGTCACTCACATTCTCTCACTCTCACACACACCATTACACACACACACAGTTTTCAATTCCCTCACACTCTATGCCATTCATTCACACACAAGCAATCACACACACACACAAGCTTTCATGTCACACAGGAA
Source organism: Iris pallida (assembly GCA_029216955.1). Classification (NCBI taxonomy): domain Eukaryota; kingdom Viridiplantae; phylum Streptophyta; class Magnoliopsida; order Asparagales; family Iridaceae; genus Iris; species Iris pallida. The sequence continues at coordinate 3,500,938 of JANAVB010002998.1, forward strand.
CAGTCCCCCTCTCTCACTCACAGTTCACTCATGTTCACACACTCACTCTCTATATCCTATTTTCCTAATGTAGGTATATGTATAATATAATGTATACAATATATAATATGTGTATCTATATAAATAATATAAGTATATGTAATATATACGAATCTAATATAGATACTTGCAATGGATGTATAGATTATGTATGTATATATATATTTAAGTATCATATAATATGTGTATGTGTGTGTACTATATATATGTATTATATATATACATGTGTTATGTAATAGATTATGTAAATATATCAAGAGTGTATCATGTTTAGATATAAATATTGTCATGTATTATGGGTTGGCTTATAGGCATGATATAGCCTATGGCCTGTGTGTGCCTGCTTGACTAATGAGTCTAGATTAGACTTGTTTAGACTAGTTTGGGCTAGTTAGACCTAGAATGACTTGTTTGACCTAGTTTGGACTTGTTAGACCTAGTTTGACCATAGTTGACCTAGTTTGACTTTTAGGGTTGACCAGAGTTGACCAAGAGTTGACTTTGGCCTAGATTGACCTAGATTCATGTAGAATGCATTGTAGTGCTTCATTTTACCATTCTGGACTTGTTCTGACTTGTGCTGTTCTAAATAGGAGCCAGACACCACTCATCGGACAGTACTTTCATCTTGGACACTCAGATACCAGGCGAGTACATTCTCTGATCATTTTATATCCTGTTTAGAATTATTTTCCTGTTTTAAATTACTTGATACTGTCACGTTGGTCACACGGATTAGTACTATATGGATCCTTTCTTGAGATGTTATCCCCTCAGGGAGCATCGTATACTACATGTTCTGTGCGTTTCACTTATATGGTGTATCACTATGCTTCTCGGTTCATTGATCACTTGTGACATGTACTCACATGATCACCGAGTCTTCCTTGAATCACCCCATTTACGGGCATTCCTAGAATCACCCATTTATGGGCATCCATGTATCACCCCTTGTGGGCCTTTGCATGGAACCATAACATAACCTGGCTGGATCCTTGTGTATTGATTGGGGGTACGGGGGAGTAGAAGTAGACATGTGAATAATATCCAAGTAGTATCTCACATGATCACCTCCTTAGTGTCTCATCAGAATCTCCTATGCCATTCACATGTTTATATTGTACTCTGGCTCACTAGCCACTGATAGCTCTCTATTTAAAGTATATATATTTCCATTACAGCTTTCTCTGTTTACATCCTGTATCTTCTTTCAGTTCCTGTATCTTACTTTACTGCATGATTATATTTTCTAACCTGCTATGAACTGTTGAGATGTATTGTGCTCGCTCCTGTCCTGACTGGACCTGTTGAAAATATTACAGAGGACGAGGAGGAGGCTGGTGTGGATACCTATTACGGTGCTACCTTAGATGAGATGTTGGACCTGGACCAGCAGCAGGTCCCACAAGTTGTGGATGACACACCCTTAGACTAGGATGTTTTCATTTACAGTACTCTTGGATGATTGTATATATTTGATACGGGGGATATGTATTTATCTTAGACACTTAAACTCTCTGTTGTACTTGGGATTTCCTTTCTGTTTAGCAGTTTTATCTATCTATCTATCTGCTATCTTATCATCTGTCTTAGTTGTGATTGAGTTTACTTTCTGCTATGTCACCCCCATTCGGGGAGTATAAATTGTTTAGCTTTATATTGGTAGATGTTGTGACCTAGGACAGCGTTCTACCGCCGACACTGCGGCGTAGGCTAGACGTACCCACTTCTCGTGCCCTTACTCTGGGGTGCGAGTCGTGACAGTAACCAAGGCACTAAATCTCATCCACAAAAATAAATAATGATATAGAAGCAACTTTGAGTTTGTCATGTATACAATAGTTGGGCGGAGACAAATCCACTACCAACTAAATTAAATATAGACAAATATACAAAAAAAGAATTGGTCGAGCGAGAGTGACGAGTCCAAGAGCAATCATCACGGAGAAAGGAAGACATAGCCTTAGCTAGAGCACCTGCAAGAAATCACGAAACACACACACCTGGAGAGATCACCAGGTCCTCAGAGGGACGTAGCAAGATACAGGAAGAACATGCCACGTAACTGCATAAGTAAAATACTATAAACTAACAACAGGGTACCTAACCATCTATGTGATATGCACTTTGAGGACAACGTTCTACGCAGGGGCTGTAACGGATTCACGTAAGCAAGTAATAAAGAGTGGCCGTCAAGTAGCGCTCATCCGAGACACTATTGGCCGGACAGCAAGTAGCGCTCATCCGAGACACTATCACCCATAAATGTATAAAAAGTAAATGTAGCCCCTACGCTAGTAGCTGTCCCCTACCCCCAATGATACTGTACATGTATCGTAACCACAACACACCAACACGTGTCGTTTCCACAACACGGTTTTATAATAGATAACTGTCAAGTCTTCTAACATGCATCTATTGACAATTATTCCTACGCATGCGCACGGGTGATCAGCCAACACGCAAGTGACCACTACATGATACTCACAACTCACACACAACTCATGATACAATTGTGACAAAGTTAATGACATACACTCTATTGACGGAAGTCTCTTAACTCTAGGTCCACAAGCAAGAAAAAAAATAAGAAATATAGATACAATAGCTGAAATAAAATACAGCTAAATTTAAGCAGTAAATATGGCAAGGTATCTTGCCTGGTGTGTCGCCTAGTGTGGTGCAATGATCCAACAAGTCCTGTTTTGTCCAATTGCTAAGGCCAGTATGTAAGGGTTCGAAGTCACGAGAAAATAGGAATATAATTAGTCATGATCAAGATAGGTAGATAGTGAGAATTTAAGAAATAAATATCTATACTATTTTTAGAAATTATTTATAATACCTAAAAATATATTTTGGTCGTTAAATTGTTTTAGAAAAATTTCTTTAAAGCTAAAATTTATTTTTAGGCTAAAACTAAGTTTACTAAACTAAAATTTATAGTCAGGGAAACTATATTTTATTAGTACAACAATTTAGATAAATATCTTGAAAATATTTAGGACTATATTCTTATGAATCAAAATAGTTCCAGATACATATTAATAATGTAGAAATTTATTTAGGGTTTTAAAACCTTATTTTGAAAATAATAGGCTAAGCCAAATATATTATTTTATATGTAAATGCATGTATATATTTTGACAAGGTAGTTTTTGGAAGAATTTATTATATCTAATAATAACCATGGTAAAATAAATAAAAACAATAATATAATCTAAATACAAATAAAATATCAATAGCATTGATATTAATTGTCATAATATACACTAAAATAATAATAGTAAATAATAAATTTAGCTTAGTCAACTGTTATATTAATTCTACTAATATCAATAATATAACAGTAATAATAATAATAATAATAATAATAATAATAAAAAGAATAATAATAATAATAAGTAATGTTTAATAATAATCCTAAAGAGCACAGTGCTGATCCATAAAGAAAGGAAGGGAAAAAAGGGGTTGAGAGAGAGAATTGGGAAAGTATAGAGAGTTGAACGGAGGGAAGAGTGGAGGCTCACCGGAGTCGGGATTTGCGGCCTGGGGCGCGCGCCTGCGACGGTGCATCTGGGGCGCGGCGGAGCAAGCCGAAGGGGACCCGGCGCTGTGGCTGTGCCGAGCGCGATGGGGGTGTGCGAGGTCACGCAGCGGTCGGCGCGACTCGGGGACACCAGGCGACTGCGGATCTGGTCGCCAGCAGGCTGGCGCCGGGGCGGCGACCTCGCGGCGGAGATGCGGCGGTCTTGGCACTGGAGAAAGGAGAGGGAGCGGTCGACGGCGCCGCACGGAAGGGGCGGTCGCGTGCGGGGGCGGAGCGGTTGGGCGCTGGGTCGCGGCGGCGGTGACTGGTTGTGCTACTCGCGGCGGTGGCGAGCGGGAGAAGCACGGGGGTCGGTCCTCGCCGGCGGCATCGAGGTGAGTGTTTGGATTTGTGGTTTTTGTTTTCTTCTGTTGATGGTGTTGGTCGAATACTGGGTTGTCGGTAGTGGTTGGGGCGGTGATGATGATGGAGATGGTGGTTGGGTTTGGGTAGTTTGTCGTTGGCAGTGGTGGCCGTGGCGTGGTCGGGTCCATGGCCGGGTTGATGGTGGTGAGGTGTGCTGAGTTTGGACGGTAGCTGTGGGTTGTCGGGAGGGCTGTTGTGGCAGTGGCCGCGGTGGTGGCGTTGGTGGTAGGGAGATGTTGATGGTCGGCAGGGGACAACGGCAGGAGGGGGATGACGGGGATCGTATTAGTACAAAGAGAAAAATATTGTACTTGTACTCGAAATTTTTATTAGAGAGTAATGCGACACGGACACGATGCACGGCACCGTTGTGGATGGTGGAGGAATTTGTTATGTGGAAAAATATGGAAAGAGAAAACAATGGGGGTTCTCCTTATAAAGGAGGTTGATGACTCAGTTGGATAAATACTAGGATTGCATAAATCCCCAATTAGATATTAACCTATTTAATTTAAAAAGTAATTGGGTCAAATCTAATCAAATATAGCTTCATACTATATCAAAAATCCATTTAAAAGGAAGTCAATGAAATCTTTCCAAATATAATTTATCATAATTAATTAAATTTAAACCAAAACACTATTTTAAAAATACTTTTTCGAATATTAAATAAATTTCGAAAATAGCATTATATATGATTAATAAAAAATTTGCTCCTCATATGTAATAAATATTTGAATAAAACATGTGTTCAAATTACTATTTATATAACCTTTTTATGATGTAAAATAGGTTTTGGAAATTCCAAATGCGACACATTTTACAACTTTAAGTAATCAAAAATATTTATTATTTATTATTTGAAAAACCAAGCTTTTTAAAATAAAATGTTTTTACAAAAATATGTACCTCGCACATATTCATACTCGACGAGACATACGAAAATACGAACTCATACGCGACGTCCCATACGACAAATTCGTCCGCGACGTATAATATGACTATGCGACGTACAAATACCAAGTAAAAAAATTTTAAATATTCAATTTATATAAAAAAAATTTAAGTAGAAATTTAGGAGGTTTACACAAAGTATGATATTTGTTAAGCAAAAATAAAACTGCATAACTTTGAATATATGCCAACTAGGATGAGCTATTTTTAGAACCGTTATAAGTTCATTCAGACATTTAAAGGTGAAATTAGGAGAATTTATTTTGATCTGATCGAGCCACATAGTTTAGAGTTTGTTTGCTATGGACATGTCTTGTTTAAATTTCACATGGAGCTCAAGGCAGGTAGATGACATTTCAACTTTAGTAGTCTTAGTTATGATTCACTTGCATAAGTGGCTCTTGTGGGTTCTCATGCACATCCTTATGCCATTGCAAGCTCAACAATTTGAAACATCATATCTAACATATAAGAGCACAAGCTTTATAGGTCTGCCAGAGAACACATCATATTTGTTCACCCTAAGTTAATAATCACCTAAATTGAAGAGTATATCCAAGTTCTGGGCTTCTTTCTTCAACTATTATACTTGGATCCAAGACCTTTGCAGTTGGGTAATAGCTACGTGCTGTAGAAGCATGAAAATTTTCAGTAAATGAAGCCCCATGCGCCCAAAGCCAGTAAAAGTCCTATGCGCCCAGTCAGTGGAGCTCCATGCGCCCAGCCAGTAAAGCTTCATGCGCCCAGTCAATGAAGCTCCATGCGCCCAGCCAGTAAAGCTTCATGCGCCCAAGACTAGCTCCTCCGAAATGGGGGAGCATAGCCTGAGACATGGCTATGCGCCCAAGCCTGACCCAGTCAAAGCCATGATCAAAACGTGCACCGAAGTACACGGCCATGTCAGTCTCCACGAGCGGTCGTGCACCGAAGCATACGGCCACGTCAACACCACGACCAACCATCGATCTCACAGCTTGTATGCGCCTATACCCTATGTGCCCAAAGCAGGGTTATGCGCCCACATGAAAACTAGTGCGTCTTCTTCATGTGGGCGCATAACATCATTCCAGCTCAGAAACTACTATAAAAAGGGGTCTTATCCCTCATCCAAACAGGAGAACGGAGAGCATTTTCAAGAGCCAGATTGTTGCACTTCTTGCCAGTGAGCCGAGTGTTAGCAATTTTCTTAGGTTTTCTCTCACTTTTGTAATCGGAGTGTCAACGGAGTAAAAGAGCAACTGTCGCTCGATCTCCATCATCCCATTTCCCATAATTCTTTTTTTGTACTCGGGGATCCTCAGCGCAGGATCTCTCAGGCGTACTCGATATGTGGTGCCTTGCGCCAATAAAGAAAAGGCAGCGTTTCTTCTTTTTGTGTGTGTCCACAAAAATGGTAACTCTGTTGGGGACTACCTTTTTCTCTGACGAGAAGGTGGTGACGCAATCCGATATCCACAAAGTAGGGAGCAGTCAGAAGATGCAGATCGTAAAATTCGATCAGCAGGCGTTCGAAGAGATGCTCTCGAGGGATAGCTCTACTCCCTCAAAATCAGCAAAGCCAAACAAGTCTCGCAAGACTTGGCTTCCGAAGGCTCGCTGCGCATATCCTGCTAGTGTCATAGCAGATATGCCGCTGAAGGACTCTGTCACATGGGTGCATGACTCTGCCACAGAAGTTCTCCAAATGGAGAAGGCTCACACCGTTCCGGGATCTACTAGCCTATTGGCTTCTTCCCTCTATAACCAACAACAGAGTGTTCGACACTCGAGACTTGGCAGAGGAAAATACTACGATGCAAAGAATCGAGGTGTGCGACACTCTGGCCAAACCCGGCGAGGCTCACAAATGAAGGAGGCAAAACTAGGAGAAAATAGCGCTGCTCCACTGAGCATACGCCCAAAGCCATGCGCCCAAGGGAGTGTTTGGGTGCATAGCCCCAGCCAGAACACTTCTATTTTTAGCAGGCTGGCCATTCAGAGTCATGCACCCAAGGCTATGCGCCCAGGCTCTCTGGATCTATACTATGCGCCCACATCCAGGCGACTCAAACATGTTGTCAAGAAGCATGCGCCCAAGCCCAGTCTCCAAGGCCTATGCGCCCACAGCAAAAAGACAGGCCCCAACGTGTATAGCACGGGGCTGTCTTCAAGGACATCACAGAACTTAGGTGTGGGCGTTGTCCCTGTACATGAACTAAGTCTGGATGCGCCTACTCTCCTTACGAACCCGCATGCAAATCTCAGCGATGCATGCAACATGGGTTGTAAGGCACAAATCCCTTCAGCTGACTTACGCGACATGATGAATCATAAGCATAAAGCGAGGGAGGACATAACAATCCATAATGCACACCCGTGCACCAATATTGTTATCAACTATTGTGGTTCCAAAGCAACAATAGTGCCTCAGAGAAAATCCGTGTTTCGACGGCTGCATTTCTCTGACGACGAGAAGCCATAATGTGTTTCATCCAACATGGCTTCATGGGTCCTCCTTATAGGAGCCCCAATCAAAGGCGGTGTGTCACGCCCCAAAACCAGAATACTGGAGAGCGGGGGCAGACACAGCCAGCTACGTATATTTAAGTACAATCCACCTCGCTATACAGTCATGACTGTCTAGATACATGAAGGTTTAACTACAAGCCATCAGTCTTTTATGGTCATGAACAAGCCTATTGTCTCAATCTCAGGCAAGTAATAACAGTTACAACATGTGAGAGCACCAAATATACAATAGTAAGGCGTCCCATACATTACATATTTGGATGATCATGAAGCTAGTCATACAAAATACGAAGACTAGCAAGAGTTTCAGTCATACATGATCAACCCTAGGATTTGTTAATCATGCTACAGCCCGTAAGCAGACAGTAAGTAAAGTGCAATAGAACTAATACGTGCTTGTCGGCTAAACGCCTCAAAAGAATATTTTATAATAGAGTGGAAGAACAAAACAAAACCCACTCGTTGCGAGAGTTACGCCTGGGGGTCACCATCTGGCTGGAAGGTAGGGAGATCCTCTGGAGCTGCTCCGGTATCTGGCCATACAAAACCAGCTGGGTCAGATCCCAGAAAGAGCAAGTGCCACAAAGGAGGCTTCACTTAAGAACTAAAACCAGCATATTAGAACATATAATAAGAAAGATAATAATAAGACATGAAATATAAATAGGGTAATAAATGTCAAGAGGATGAGAAATTATACTGATCAGTTATTGAGAAAATAAGAATAAGCAATCATATTCCGAAGTGGCCAGGTACTGGAACAAGACAAGGCTTAGACTGGTTAGACTCTACATCCAACATTCACAGCCAACCAATAAGTATGGCTTGATACTTTAACTAACTAGGGTTATCACAGGCCTAGTTACTAGCAAGATGCAATAAGATGTTCTAACAGCCACAAGCCCTGTAGACCATCCAGGTTATCCAGGCGAAAATGGGGGTTAAGTTTATTTGGTTACATCGTCCAAGAAATGCATGTACCCTTAAGTAGCTTGGTAGGTGCAACACATGACAGTGTGCTGGAAATATGCCCTACTCGACGACAGGCTACAAATCCCATGATGGGGAGCCCAGATAACGGGATTGCCAGTAGCTGGAAATCTCTTCATGACTACTGGATTATTCTAGTTATTAGCCTTAGTCAGTTTCAATAGGTTCTCCTGACCGTGGTACTCAGGGATCCATGCCCTTGACATGATGCAAGACTATACTGGTTTATTTGTACAAACACAATCATCTACGGTGTCCAGGCCATTCATTCTTGTCATGGCATGCTAGCCGTCGCAACAGCATTCAATAGTTCCTATCATGCTTACTTGTCATATCATGTCATGTCATGTTATGTCAGTTTACTTGTTATACCATACCGTGTACAATTATTATTCCAATCATATTAATCATGTCGTAATTATCAAGCTCATGACAAAAGACGTAAGAATATAAAGGCAAACAGGGTCAGCTAAGGGCTCAAGGTCCCCATGCATGCAAAACTACGCTAGGTCATAGAGGCCCCGAGCGTAAAATGGCTTTACGCGGGCAAGACTAAGGAAAGGCAGCATCTACGTGAGCAAGACTGCACGCGAGCAGGATTCTACGCGAGCGAGAGAATCTACGAGAGCGGGAGAGTCTACGCGAGCGGGACTGCACGCGAGCGAGATTCTACGCGAGCGGAAGAATCTACGCGAGCGGGAGCAGTCCCTACGTAGAGTCCGTATCAGCTATGCGTAGAACAGATTGCGCAGACACGTGAACGTGTGCGTAAAGGAGAAATACTACACGGGCACGCAAAACGTGTGCGTAAAGGGAAATTACTACGCTGGCACGTAAGAACGTGTGCGTAAAAGCTTCATCTTCTCCCCAAGGCCGAGACAAGCAGGCGTAAAGTTTCAAGAACTCAAGAAACCCTATCTCGGCCAAGACTCGATGAAATCCAACCATTCAAAAGCCAAACTTGCGTAAAATCGAAATGCTTACTACATGGAACTCTTAGTTTTCGAAAACAACCCAGTTTAGCAAATCAAAACCATAAAGATAGAAAAATGCTAAAACCTAGATCTACAAAAAATTCATGCATCAAAATAAAAATTTTTAAGTTCTAAAGTAGTTTAGAAATATGCTAGGAAGCCATTGGAACCATCAAAAATAGGTTCTCAAGTGAAAGCAAGTTGCACTTGCCTACGATGGGTGTTCTGTAGAGAAGAAAATGAGGAAGAAGAAGAGGAGTAAATAAAAACATGAATGAGGAGAGAGAAGGGTTGTTGGGTTAATAAATGAGGGATGGTGGTAGGTAGGGGTTTGCATATCAACCCAAACCGAGCCAAACCAAGCCGAATCTAACCGAACCCGATGCATGCCAAAGCCAAAATAGACCACACGAACCATGAAATGCTGACTAACCCATGCCAATACAAAAACCTAAGGCTAGCCAATCAGGACAAGTCGAAGTATGGGTCTGAGGTACGTACACGTATACCAAAATACGTATAACGAAATCCGAGGGTGACAACTCTACCTACCTTAAAAGAATTTCATCCTCGAAATTTAATCAAGAGGCTAGAGTTGTCGAGCAAGCTATACTAATCACAGGCAAGTTATAACTAACACTACCAAAATTTATCGTTTTAGCGACGGCCCCATCCGTCGCTAAACCGACGGTAATTACTATTAGCGACCGATAACCGACGAATTTTGGCCAAAAAAATCCGTCGGCAATCAGCTCGTCGCTAATAACGGTCCGTCGCTAAGTTGTCGTCACATGACGGAATAGCGACGGATTGTCGACGTCACAATACGAAGCATTAGCGACGTATTTCCGACGGACTGTCGTCCATTTCAACTATTAAGTACTGAACTGTGTAGACAATAGCGACGTAAAATTCCGTCGGTAACCCGTCGTAACAGCGTATCAGATCGTATCGTTCCGTCGCTAATCCGTCGGTATTCGTCGGTAACGAACGACGGATTAGCGACGGCGTGCTGACAGACTATCCGTCGATCAGGTTCTGGAAATGCTTGGCATTTCTAGCACCATGGCGACGGAAGAGTAGTCGCTAATCCGTCGCTACCACGTCGCCACAGCGACGGATTACTGACTAATTATCCGTCGCCATGATTCTGGAAATGTCATGCATTTCCAGAACCATGTCGACGGATTGTCCATCGCTAAGCAGTCGCTAGATCGAGCGACTGCTTAGCGGCTGATTATCAGTCGCCTTGGCGACGGATAGGCCGTCGCTATTCCGTCGAAGTTTATACCACCAGAACCTTGCCGACGGATAATCCGTCGATCATCCGTCGCTACCTGGAACACTTTAAAAACTCCAGATAGCGACGGCTAATCTGTCGACAAACCGTCGGCAACTGGGATTATCCGTCGCTAAACGGTCACTAGTCCGTCGCTAACTGAGTTTTTTGGGAAAAAAATTGCAGCACTTTCCCTGTTCACAAATATATGCATAAACCAAACCAATATATAATGCACACCAATTATCCAACAATCACACAGACCAAATATATAATACACACCAATTATCCAAGAATCACATAGACCAAATATGCACATACGAATTTAATACACACCAATTATCCAAGAATCACAGATCAAACCAAATTAATAGAAAATAAATATCAATTATCCTAAAGAGTAACATAATATCCGGTGCTATAAGCCGATTATAGCACAATTAGTTCAAAGCTCTCACAAATAATCCAAATTTTCTTAATACAATATTTTAAGAAGGAGGAGGTCGATTGTCCGTTGGTGGTAATCCCGTATGCGACCGACAAATATACTCCTCCATAAGGTACGGAGGCAAGCCGTCGTAGACACTGCTCAGAAGTCGGCGTAGCTGCTCTGCGGACATGAGATCCAGGAGTGCCGTCACAGTCGTAGGCGGTACCATAAGGGCATCAGGGTTGAAAGAAAGATGGCCCACGGAAGACGGACCGACACCTGCAGTCGACGGACCAGTAGAAGACGGACGAGCACCATCAGCAGACGTACCGACAGCAGCAGACGGACCGACAGCAGCAGACGCAGGCGAAAAGTACGTGGCAAATTGCTCCCGCAAGGACGACACCACCTCGTGCAGCTGCGTAAGCTGTGACCTAACATCATCGTCTGCCCGGGCCACGGGAGGAGGCGGTGTCGGTGGAAATCTCTGCGTCGCCATATGCAATGGCCCTAGGGAGCCGACTCCGTACAGGAACCCTTTCTTAAAGCCGTCGACGGTATCTACGAATAAGTCGTTCCGAGCGGCCAAAGAAGAGGGCGTCCGGAAGGGCATCATTTCACCGACATCCTCGGTGTCAGTTAACTGAGCTCGACTAAGGGCCTCACGATACACAGCCTATCAAATGAATGTGTTTATATTATAAGATTTACCTAAGTTGTAATCTAAATCCTATGTTTCACTAAGTTAAGTGTGAATCCTAAGTTTACCTAAGTTATAGTCCGAATACTTTTAGTTCTAACGTTAATCTCATAAACATAAGTACTTACATCAGTCTCCTTGGCCCTCTCATCGACGAAGCTCTCGTCCTTCCGTCTTTTGTGCGTATGCTGGAACACGTCGTGCATGGTGACCGATTCTGGCGCCCTTCCCTCCTTCATCGCCCGTTGGGCCTGCATACGAAATTTTCGTAGAAACTAATTAACTCCTTTAATTAATAATACCTAATTCGATAGTGAAATAAATTTACGGTTGCTCACCAGATCTGCAAGTGTCGCTGCGTGGGACCTTGATCCCCCCGTATGAAGGCCCGCGGCAGATCGGTTCACCTTCGCCTTTTCCGATTTCTCCTTGTACGCAGGGGTATCCATCATGCCTAAGAGGTCCTCATAATAGTCCTGCCGGATCCAATTCGGCCTCGTATGCCCCATTTTTAGGTCATGAATCATATCCCGTATCTTCTTCGAGCAAGCGCTTCTGTAGGTCCTGCGGATCCCCTCCTCGCGATGGGGGGGCCACCAGTACGTTGTCTAACACAGAAAATCAATTATCACGTAATTTAAAAAATGGTTGATTAAAGAATCACATAGACTTAACCAAAAGATATAGATATATACCCTCAACTCGTCGAACCAGACGTACTTCACGTTTGGGGGCACCGACGAAAAGTTGAGGTAGGGACCGTGGAAGTTAGCCCTGATAATTTCTCCAAGGGCCCTGCCAACATTAAACGGAAAAAACCTACAAAGAAGAAACAGCTGGATTATTAACTTGAATAAATAAAAGAAATTTAATAAATTAACTTAAATTTACTTACGAGGTCCCCACGGGCTATAGCTCTCGTCGGAACTCGCCTCTCGGCCTCTCTGGTGCCGTCGGAGGATCCGCGGGTCCGCGTATGTACTCCCCAGTAACCGGATGGAACCGAGTATGGGGGTACTCCGGGGCCCACTGTACAGTAACTGGGGCATCCCCTGGTGGATCCGCTGCTGGTGGTTCCGATAGCGGATCGGATCCGCTAGCAGATCCGGACTCATGCCTCGATGAAGTGGTCGATCGAGGACGGGATGCGTCTGTGCCCGGGGTACTCTCCGGGTTGGGCTCGCTCGATGGGATTACATCCCGGGAACTTTGAATGCGACCACGACCACTAGCACCAGTACGACCACGACCACGACCCGCACCACCACCACCACCACCACCACGACCAGCACCACGACCACGGCCAGCCATCATGACCTATAAATAGAACACATAAACATAATTAACAATATAAAAGTGTAAATGGATATAAAAAACTAAACTAAAATATACATACCACCAGTAGGGAGACGAGTGCCGCCGCGACGAAAAAGACTAGGAGTGCCATCTGCAATAAGTAAATAATCGAAACTAAATAATTGCTTTTATGAGGTCAAACTTAATTCATGTAATTGGAAGTATTTTTAATATACAACAATATTTAACCTAATCATCATCTTTGTTCTCATCCTCGGCCTCGTCTTCATCATCATCATCCTCATCCTCATCCTCATCATTATCTTCATCGTCGATTTCATCTGTATCCTCATCCCCATCAAATTCTTCTTCTTCTTCTTCTTCTTCTTCTTCTTCTTCTTCTTCTTCTTCTGCCTCAAAATTTGGGATAAGACGCCTCTTTCTCCCCTGGTTGACAGCTAAGTCTTGTGTTTCAACCTCTTCCTCCCCTCTATTTTCCTCAACAATATCTTCAACATCCATTGTATCTGAGTGTTATCCCAAGTATTGCTGGGTCTCCAACGTTGAATGTATTTCTAGATTTAATCTTGTATACTGCCCACCAGTCAAATCGATCTCTACGACGCCTTGGGTAGCTTGTATAGTAGACTTGAACAGCCGGATTTGCTATCGCAAATGTATCGGACCCTCTGTACCTCCTGCGATGATTTATATCGACGAATCTAAATTATTTATCGATTCTCCAACCGATATTTGGTGTCGTATCAAACCACTCACATTTGAACATCACAATATGCATATCATATAGGCCAGTATATTATAAATCTACAATATCCCGAAGCACTCCATAATAGTCAAAGTCCGGCTCGTCGTCATAAACGGTGCCTCTTATGCAAACACCGGAATCCTTGGTATTGATGCCGTCATTGATAAATTCGACATTTATAGCATTCTGAGTTGACTTAAACCTGAAGCCATTAACGACATAGCCTGGCCAAGTCTTTATTTGCTTCTTCGGTCCCAGTGCCAGATAACGAACACTCTCATGAGTGAGTGTTATTTCAGGCAATAAAACCTGTAAACAAATATTTATAATTTAAATGTTTCAGATTATATATTAATAATCTCAATTATAATTACAGTTACTTACGTATTTGTGAAACCATGACGGAAATGTACAATCAACCTCTCTTTGAAGTCCCTCATCGGTAATATCGGGTCTCCTCATTTTGACTTCATCTCTAAATACACTATTAGAGAAAATAAGAATATATAAGTGTAGTCACTTACTTCATCAAATTCGAGATTATAACGAGTGCAAGTGTACTGACTTACTTCTCCAAATCTCTCACTTCTTGTATGTCACAGTTTAACAAGACATATCGGTGAGCGGCATCATACTCGTCGTCTGTCAACCACCGTCTTTTACTAGCCCCAACAGGCTTGTCCCTTACATTGAATCTTCCTCCATCCTCAACGTCCTCGTCATTCCTTTGAGGTCTATTTCGATTTGTTTTAACATGAGTATCGAAATAAATGGAGCAGAAGTTTGACACCTCTTCGATAAGATATGCTTCGCATATCGAAGCCTCTATATGAGCTTTGTTGCCAACTTTCTTCTTTAGATGGTGTAGGTATCTAGAGAGACAAATTATCTTGAGAATTAAGAAAGAATTTTAAAACCCACTGAAATTCAGCTTAAATTATATCGATATTTATGTACCTTTCAAATGGGTACATCCATCGATAATGAACAGATGCACTGACACGGGCTTCGTATGCTAGATGAATCGGTAGATGCTCCATGCTGTCGAAGAAGCCAGGAGGAAATATTTTCTCCAACTTGCAAATTGTTAAGATAATCTTCTCCTCAAGTTCAACCATGTGTTGCACAGTTAACTTAGTTGAACAAATATCCCTATAAAATATTGATAGTTCGGCCAACGGAACCCATACAGCAGAAGGTAACAACTCTTTTAAAGCAATGGGCAGTAATCTTTCCATAAATACGTGGCAGTCATGACTCTTCATTCCCGTTAGCTTGCGTTCATTGAGGTCAACGCATCTAGACAAATTCGATACATAACCGTCGGAAAATCTTAAAGTAGATACCCACTTGCAGATTATTAATCTATCTTCCTTGCTCAATGTGTATTGTGCTATCGGCTTACTTAATTGTCCAGCAGCTCCCCTTTGTATCAAGTTCAGATAAGGACGCTTGCATATCTCGGCAATGTCTTGTCTTGCTTTTGGATTGTCCTTCGTCTTTCCTTTAATGTCCATGACGGTATTGAAGACATTATCGAACACATTCTTTCGATATGCATAACATCAAGATTATGCCTTATAAGATTATCTTTCCAATAAGGCAAGTCCCAGAAGATACTCCGTTTGGTCCAGTTATGGGTTTGTCCGAACCCATCGACACGATTGTTCGATGGATCTTCCATTACAGTGGGGAAATCCTTTACATCTTCCCAAATATCGTATCCCGACAATCTGGCAGGCGGATGAGAAAATTCTTGTTTTCCAGCTCTGAATGCGTCCTTGTTCTTTCTCCAAGGATGACTCGCGGGCAGAAATTGACGATGACAATCAAAAAAAGAAGTTTTTCTTCCATGCTTAAGTCGAAACGCCTTACTATTTTGCATGCATATCGGACAAGACAGGGTGCCGTGAGTACTCCATCCCGACAGCATACCGTTTGCGGGAAAATTATTGATTGTCCACATCAGTGAAGCTCTCATCTGAAAGTTCTGTTTCCTGGAAATATCATACGTCGTGACGCCGATCTCCCACAGTTGTTTTAGCTCATCCACCAACGGCTGTAAATATATATCAATATTCTTCGTCAGATTTTTGGGACCCGGTATGATAGCTGTCAAAAACATATAAGGAGTCTTCATACACATCCATGGTGGCAGATTGTAAGGGGTCAGAATGACCGGCCAGCAGGAGTATTGAGATCCCGACTGCCCGAAAGGGGCGAATCCATCAGAACATAGCCCCATGCGTACATTTCTGGGCTCTGTAGCAAAATCTGGATGGCGAAAATCAAAATATTTCTATGCCTCTCCATCCGAAGGATGTGACAATTCTCCATCGTCCTTTGTGCGTTCTTCATTGTGCCACGTCATGTGTTCTGCTGTATTCTGAGACATATACATCCTCTGCAAGCGCTTCGTGATCGACAAGTAATGCATATACTTGTAAGGACATCGTTTTCTAGTTGACTTTCCTTTTCCCCTAACTTCCTTGTAACGATCCGCATTACAGAAGCGGCAACTTTCTACATCCTCATTCTCCTTGTAGTACAACATGCATCCGTTGCGAAAATAATTTATCTTGTCGTACCCCAGTCCCAGTTGTCGGACCATCATCTTCGACTTGTAGAAGTTTTTTGGAAGCTCTTTTGATTCCTTCGGTAACACCTCCTTCATTAGTTGTGTAATCCGATCATAGCAAGTTTGTGGCAAGTTAAAATCGGACTTTATGTTCAACAACCGCATCGTCACTGACAGTACGGAATGTGGATCACAACCAGGATATAAAGAAGTTTCAGCATCCTGAAACATATCATAGAACTCCTTCGCCTCGGGATTAAGATCCTCCGGATCAAAATTAGGCCCTGCCGCGTCGTACACCATATCTCGTGCAAGGTTCTGCATGTCTCCATAATCAACGGAGCATTCGTCGTCATCGACGACAAAATCCGCTGCAGCATTATCATCAAAAGCATAAGTAGCAGCATTCGCAACCTGTCTTTCGGCATATAGTTCACCTTGCGATGACCACAGGCCGTAATCACGTACGAAACCCTTACGGGTCAAATGATCTCTTACACTCACCACTTCTTCGTAACGTCTATTGATACAATTATGACATAGACACTTGATTTTGTTACCGTCCATAAACTGAGCTTTGCTCATGGCATACTTAAGAAACACTTCCACGACTGCCTGAAAATCGTCACTCACACCTATTCTGCTCTCGTGTTGTCGTTTGTACATCCATGTACGATCAACGAAATAACGATCCATCACAGATTAGATGTAAAAATCTGTATAGTAAGACAAACTAAACAGAATTAGTATATAATCATGTAACTGGTGGATCCGCTAGTTTTCTAGCTCGAGAAGAGAAAAATCTAAATACATTTGTTACTAATAGTTCGATACCGATAGTGCGATACTGATACCGATACCGATAGTGCGATACCGATACCAATAGTTCGATACCGATAGTACGATACTGATACCGATAGTGCGATACCGATACCGATACCGATAGTTCGATACCGATAGCATGGTTTAAAGTATCGGCCGATACCGATCCGATACGGCCGATACCGATACGGTTTGGCATGTTCCGATTCGATACCGACCGATACCAAATATTGACCGATACCGACTATGGGGGTCTTTGTTCCGGTCAATTCGACAAAACCAATCGGCAAGGGTGACTACTATTTCATATAATTTCAAAACTACTAAGAAATAACGCTGAAATACTTAAAATTATACCTAAATGTATAAAATATATGTTTTTAAATGTAAATAATTTATTAATAATTATTTGTTTTCCGATACCAAAGTCCGATACTCCGATACGATACCGTCGATACTACCGATATCGCCGATACCAATACTCATAGGAATAGTCCGAAACCGATTCCGATACCGATATTGTGAACCTTGACCGATAGTGCGATACCGATACCGATACCGATAGTGCGATACCGATACCAAACTGAGTCAATCTATCTATTTCTAAATTGCAAGAGTCCACTTCTAGGATATGGGAGCTATATCCTAAATATCTAGTCTAAAATTAACTTGGTTAGGATACTAGAGTGTCCTTATTATCTAGCAAGCACTACCTTAGTCTAGTCACACTAGCATTAATTACCTATAATTCCTACCATGTCTACAATCATACATTACACCCCAAGCCATCCTGCATGCTAATAGGCATGGTAGGCCTGCCTTTCATTCCTCACTCTCTAAAGCACACATACACATATATATGTATATCACAGTTAGATGTATAGACCATGAACCCAAACACTGACTTATGCAGATGAAGAACTCACACTGTCCTTGACACAGTGAACATATACACCATGAACCCAAACTCCATATTCACATTTACTAATCCAAACACCACCAAACTAATGGATAACACCCAATATAGATAACACATTGTTTAGCCAATATATAAACTCAGATGAATTTGATAAGCAAAGCCCCCCGCCGCCCCCGACCAAAGCCCGCCGCCCCAAGCCCGCCGTCCAGCCCCCGACGCCCCCACCCCAAGCCCGCCGACCAGCCCCCGACGCCCCCGCCCCAAGCCCGCCGCCCAGCCCCCGACGCCCCCGCCCCAAGCCCGCCGCCCAGCCCCCGACGCCCCCGTCCTAAGCCCGTCGCCCAGGCCCCGACGCCCCCGCCCCAAGCCAGCCGTCCAGCCCCCGACGCCCCCGCCCCAAGCCCACCGCCCAGCCCCCGACGCCCCCGCCCCAAGCCCGAATGTCCCCAAGCCCGCCGCCCCCGCTGCCCCTACATCGATACCGCGACACAGAGAGAGAAAGAGAGAGAGGGGATTACCTTTGGGAGAGAGAGAGGAGAGGACGTCGACGCCGTTCACCGAAGCCGCGCACAAGAGAGAGAGAGAGAAGAGAGATTGAATTTGGGGGGAATGCTAAAAGTTCCCTCCGCCTTTTTATTTAAGTTTGGAACGTAAATTTAGCGACAGAATAGCGACTGCTCATAATCCGTCGCCAAGTAGTCGCTATTATTGATTATCCGACTGAATATCCGTCGCTACGTAGTCGAAGATATGTCCCGCCAATTCTCTACACAATTCCCTCCAAATAATCGACTACGTAGCGACGACTGGGGATCCGTCGCTATAACACCGACAGTCTAGCGACGGATGTACGACCTTTCCTCCCCCTAAAATTAAAATAAAAATGGCAAAAGGCGTGTAGTCGGTAATCAGTCGCTGAGCGGCCACGAAACCGTCGCTAACACCGACGGAAAAATTCTGTCGCTAAATATCCGTCGCTAATTGAGTGTATTTTGGTAGTGTAAGCAATCAATCAAGCAATCATTCATGCAAGCAATGAAGCTGAAGGCATAAGGCATAAGAAGATATTATACCTTACGAGTCAAACAGGTCAGAATATCTCGATCGGATATCATCCTCACGCTCCCATGTTGACTCACCCAAAGAGTGATGACCCCAAGCAACACTGACTAACTTGATAGTCTTGTTCTTGAGTATCTTCTCTCTTCAGTCCAATATGGATATGAGTCTCTCCTCATACGAAAGGTTGGTACCAACAACCAATTCCGAATGATCAAGGACATGACTCAGATCCGGGATATACCATAGCAATTGGGATACATGGAAGACATCATATACCTCACATAACGACGACAGAAAAGGGAGACGATAGGACACATCTCCTACTCGCTCTAGAATGTCGAACGGCCCTATATACCTAGGACTAAGCTTTCCCCATACGTCGAAACGAATGACGCCATGGGTAGGCGAGATCCTAAGAAATACATGGTCGTCGACAGAAAATTTAAGGGGACGTCGATGGGAATCGGTCCAATAACGTTGGAAATCTTGTGCAATTCGAAGATGATCTCTGACTTGTCTGACCACCTCGATAGTCCGTGTCACCATCTCTGGACCAAGCATCTGTCTCTCGTCGATATCATCCTAAGCTAAAGGAGATCTGCACTTCCTGTCGTACAAGGCTTCAAAGGGTGTCGTCTGGATACTGGCCTAAAAACTGTTGTTACAGGAGAACTCCACAAGATGCAGGTGATCTTCCCACGAACCACCGAAGTCGAGTGTACATGACCGCAACATATCTTCAAGAGTCTGGATCGTGCGTTCTGACTGACCATCTGTCTGCGGATGATAAGCTGAACTGAATTGGAGACGAGTCCCCAAACTTTTCTGAAGACTCCGCCAAAAGTGCGATATGAATCTTGAATCTCTGTCGGATACAACACTGACTGGTACTCCATGCAACCTGACTATCTGCCTGAGATACATCTCTACAAGCTGATCCGTTGATTGACCAACCCTAAAAGGAAGAAAATGAGCTACCTTGGTGAGTCTGTCGACTATAACCCAGATAGTATCTCTTCCAGCTAGGGATCTAGGTAATCCCGTTACAAAATCCATGGTAAGGTGCTCCCATTTCTATTCAGGGATCGATAAAGGTTGAAGAAGTCTAGCCGGTCTCTGATGTTCAGCTTTAACTTGTTGGCAAACTAAACATCGAGAGACAAACCGGGCTATCTCTCTTCATGCCATTCCACCAAAAATGTTGCTGGATATCACGATACATCTTCGTACCGCCCGGATGAATCGAATACTGAGAATTGTGAGATTCTGCCATTATTTCCTGTCTGATATCACCACTAGGTACACAAGGACGCCTCCCATGTCGAAGTGTACCATCCTCATGGATACATAACTCTTGTCTTCGTCCTGCTACATATTCTACCCTAAACCGCTGAAGCTTAGAATCCGCTGACTGAGCTAACTTGATCCTCTCAACTATACTGGACTGAACTTGCATACTGGCTATCAATGCCACATTGGAAGGAAGGATAACTTCTATACCCATCTTCTGAAGATCTGCTAACAACTCTGGTTGTGCTGTTAGAAAATAAACTCCGGCTCTCCTGCTCAATGCATCTGCAACAATGTTGGCCTTCCCATGATGATACTGCAGGTTGATGTCATAATCCACAAGTAGCTCTAGCCATCTCCTCTGACGCATGTTAAGATCCTTCTGGGTGAAAACATACTTCAGGCTCTTGTGGTCGGTGAAAATCTCCACCCTATCTCCATACAAGTAATGCCTCCACAGCTTAAGTGCAAATACTACTGCTGCCAACTCCAAGTCATTGGTCTGGTAATTCCTCTCATGATCACGAAGTTACGCATAAGCTATTACCTTCCCATGCTGTATCAAAATATATCCTAAACCTCTGCCTAAAGCATCACAATACACTGAGAATCCCCCGGTCCCATCTGGAAGCGTGAGAATGGGTGCCATCATCAAGCCTCGCTTCAACTTCTTAAAAGAATCCTGACATTCTGCTGTCCAAGCAAACTGCACATCCTTGTGGGTCAACTGGGTCATAGGTGCTGAAATCCGTGTAAAGTCTGAAATAAATTGTCGGTAGTAGCCGGCCAAACCAAGAAAACTGCGAACTTCTGCAACGGTGCTGGGTACTGGCCACGTCTCAATAGCCATGATCTTCTGGGGATCCACTTCTACTCCACCTCTAGTGAAGATGTGACCCAAGTATGAAATACGATCGAGCCAGAACTCGCATTTACTGAACTTGGCATACAACTGGTGCTCTTTGAGAATCTGAAGAACCACACGGAGATGCTGCTCATGCTCTGCCTCACTCTTGCTATAGACCAGGATGTCATCAATGAACACAATTACGAACTGGATCCAAATAAGGCATGAAGATACGATTTATGAGATCTATGAATACAGCCGGTACATTGGTCGCTCCAAATGACATAACAAGGAACTCTCAATGCCCATTTCTGGATCTAAATGCCGTCTTCGGGATGTCATGCTCTCTGACTCTGATCTGGTGGTATCCTGACCGCAAGTCAATCTTCGAAAATATGATCGCCCCTTTGAGTTGATCAAACAAGTCATCTATCCTCAGGAGAGGATATCTGTTCTTGATTGTCACTGAGTTCAAGGTACGATAGTCAACACATAATCTGGACGTACCATCCTTCTTTTTCACAAGAAGCATCGGGGCTCCCCAAGGCGATCCACTGGCACGGATGAATCCCTTGGTCCTGAGTTCTTCAATCATCTTATACAAGATCTCCAATTCTGACGGTGCCATCTGGTAGACTCTCTCTGACACTGGTGCTGCTCCGGGGATTAAGTCTATGGTGAACTTGATCTCTCTCTCTGGTGGCATACCTGGAAGCTCCTCGGAGAAAACATCGGGAAACTCTTCTACAACTTTGGGAAATCGAACTGCCGTTGCAACTGCCATCCGAAATGCTGGAGGGGAGGGTTCTACTCTGTCTCTGAAAAATTAAAACTCTGGCTCACCAGAAATACTAAAAATAATCTTGCCGATATGGCAATCTATTCTAGCATAGTGGTCCCTCAACCAATCCATCCCGAAGACCACATCATAATCGGCCATCAGGAATTCTATCAACCTAGCGAAAAACTCTCTACCGCTAACTACGATCCGACACGAGGAAAATACTCTATATACTCCCACAAGTCTGTTACCAATAAGTATATTGAGCCTTACTGATAATGACTCGGGCTCCAGTCCTATCCGTATTGCGAATCGTACATACATAAATGAATGCGATGCACCAGAATTAAATAACGCTGATGCTGGAAAGGAGTTAACGAGAATAGTACCTGCCACCACCTCACCTGATGCTAACTCCTCCTCCACGGTCAAAGCCATCACTTGACCGTACCCTCTGGGTGCTGGTCCCCTCTGTTGGAAACCTCTCTAGCGGTTCTGGATCTGAGCTTGGACTTGTGTATGCTGCTGGGGGTTCTGCTGCTGAAATACCTGGGCCTGAGGCGGCAAGGGCCTCGAAAACGGGTACTATTGCTACTGCTGGACTGGTACTGGGGCTGGCCCCCTAATCGAAGGACTAGAAAAGGTTGAAGAAGATGAACTCCCCCTATTCGGGCAGTTCCTAACCCTGTGGTCTGGTGCACCACAAACCAAGTACAAACCCTGTGCTCTGAGACATTCTGACACCACGTGCCCTGGCTTCGCACAATGAGTGAAATCCATTACGGAAGGCTGCTTCTGCTGCTGCTGGAGATATGCTGGGGTCGAATGCTGAATCGATGTGACGGAAGCCGCCCGCCTCGGAGCTCCAATGATCAAAGCCCGAGCTGCCAGGGCTGGTGCTGAAGACTGGTTCATTTGGCCGTGAGACCGCTTCCGACTTTCGGTCCACAATCCTTTGGGAGGTATACTCATACCTCCTAGCTGCTCTCAATACTGCATCGAAAGTCTGATGCTCAAACTGCTCCACCGCCAGTAAAATCTCCAGGTGGAGTCCCTACTGGAACTGCTGAGCTCTGTAGAACTCTGTTGCCACCAAGGTAGGAGCAAACCGACTAAGTCTGGAAAACTCGACCGCATATCGATCGACCGTCCTGCCCATCTGCTTTAAATTAGTGAACCTCGTCTGTAGATCATACCGAGCTACAGCATCAAAGTACTTGGTCCAGAATCTCTTACGGAATACTATCCAGGCAATAGGTGCCACTAATCCAATGGCCTACACCGCCCACCAGCTACGGGTTAGATCCAATAACTGCAGGCGCACCACGGCTACCTTCTCGTCTTTTGGGGTCCTGGCTGCTTCTAGAATAACCTCAGTATCCTACAGCCAAGCGTCTGCGGCAATAGCATCTTCGCTGACATCGAAGAAGGGAGGGTTCAAGCGCTTGAAGCCGTTGGTCGCACTGTTACCCTGATGACCTCCTCTGCTCAAAGCATCGTGTACTGTCCGGTGCAATGCATCACCTCGACGATCCTGTGATGCAAGCAACTCCCTGATGAGTCCAACCAAGACTTCATCATCCTGCCTTGCAGGCTGGGCTGGCTGTACTGGGGGTTCTGGACCTCCGAAAAACATGACTCGAGAAGCTGCTCCTGAGTGCTGAGCTTGATCTTCTTGTTGCAGGGATACTCGTTGAGCTTCTTCCGGCTGATTGGCAGGACCAGGAACAATATCGCTGAAGAAGACGACATAGGGAACAATAAGGAAGGACCAGGACAGATCAAAGATACAAGCATTGTGATCAAGTCAAGATTTCAGGAATTTTAGAGGATACGAGCAAAGATCAAGGACGAGTGCTGATTGAGACATCTATTCGGTAAAGCCTCACATATCTTGATTCACAAGACTACATGGGCTACCACTTAAACTGTATCACGTCCTAGAACCAGAATACTGGAGAGCGGGGGCAGACACAGCCAGCTACGTATATTGAAGTGCAACCCACCTCGCTATACGGTCACGGCTGTCTAGATACATGAGGGTTTAACTACAAGCCATCAGTCTCTTATGGTCATGAACAAGCCTATTGTCTCAATCTCAGGCAAGTAATAACATTTACAAGATGTCAGAGCACCAAATATACAATAGTAAGGCATCCCATTCATTACATATTTGGATGATCATTAAGCTAGTCATACAAAATACGAAGACTAGCAAGAGTTTCAGTCATACATGATCAACTTTAGGATTTGTTAATCATGCTACAGCCCGTAGGCAGACAGTAAGTAAACTGCAATCGAGCTAACACGTGCTCGTTGGCTAAACGCCTCAAAAGAATATTTTACAATAGAGTGGAAGAACAAAATAAAACCCACTCGTTGCCAGGGTTACGCCTGGTGGTCACCATCTGGCTGGAAGGTAGGGAGATCCTCTGGAGCTGCTCCGGTATCTGGCCATGCAAAACCAGCTAGCTCAGATCCCAGAAAGAGTAAGTGCCACAAAGGAGACTTCACTTAAGAACTAAAACCAGCATATTAGAACATATAATAAGAAAGATAATAATAAGACATGAAATATAAATAGGGTAATAAATGTCAAGAGGATGAGAAATTATACCGATCAGTTATTGATAAAATAAGCATAAGCAATCATATTCCGTAGTGGCCAGGTACTGGAACAAGACAAGGCTTAGACTGGTTAGACTCTACATCCAACATTCACGGCCAAGCAATAATACGGCTTGATACTTTAACTAACTAGGGTTATCACTGTAACAGTATACTCAAAGCATAACCAATTGATGGAACTGGGAATTCCCAGGACCCTTTCTTTGGTGTACGTATTGATCGATAGAAAGTTAAAAAGATCTAATACGTGTTCTAACCCTTCGTAGGCGGAAACTAGGGTTCACGAATTATACCTGCGGCAGAAAGGAGACAAGTAATTCCTGGCAATCTTGAGCGGACGACCCCAAGATCTTCTGTACGTATTCCTTTCTCGAGTTGGACGTCGTATGGGCGACGATCTCCCAACCTTTTCTTCTCCTTGGCAGCCCTCTCTTTCTCTCCTTATGTGAATCACGAATTTAGAGAAAGTATTTGATTTCTAATCAGTAATCTGGTGGCCAGAGAATAGAGGATATATATAGGCTACGGCAGGGACCATAAGGAGAAATTGGGGTTAGGCCTCCTAACGGATCTGGATATCCCGTGTTCAGCCCGAACACACAATCCAGGCCCATTAACAATAGCTCGGTCTACTAATGAGCTATTGTTGTACTACCTCCCTAATCCCAAATTATGTTTGTGGGCTCCTTTTATTATATGCTCGTGTGGCTCCCCATGCTAAGATATCGTATGTCCGTCGATCAAATTAAGTTACTGACAACTATATTGATTCGACATCTTTTATCCTTAAGTAGTACCGCTCAACTTTATTTGTCATGTCGGATATGATCCACCTGCAGGGTTTACATAACAATCCTTATGAGCTCCTTAAGGGGACATCATCAACCCGATGTATCGGGACATGGATTTCATTTATAATCAACAGCCCATCATACATACAATGTTATTACCCAATTCATAGAGGTTGTTGATCCATAATGAATCTCACTCTTTTATGAGTCAAAGTAATACACACTGTATATACATGTCTGTTATTATATTCGGATTAAGAGCACAAGCATCCATAATAATAAAGGTGTTTGTTCTCTTATGTAGTCAGTACAAAGAGAACAACCTCAAGTGGTCCTGTTCAATACACACAAAGTGTACTAGTGTAAACCTATAGTCAAGATAGACTAATACTAGATTACACTACAACCTTTCCAATAGATTGTCCAAGTCCATCTAGGTTGTGAACTATTTATATACTCCATAGGGAACTGATAATATGATCTTCTGTGTGACACCACACACCATATTATCTACAATATAGAATATCAGACATTTACATTAACACTTGCAACAAATACAATATGCAAACATTTGCCCATATGATTCTCATTCAAAATTTAAGGAAATAAGGTTACTACAAAAGTGATGGTTTTAGTATATAACCCTAACAATCTCCCACTTATACTCAAAGCATTGCTTTTCAGTATACTGTTACAAATCTCTCACTTATACTTAAAGCCATGCTGCTACACATCTGACTCTCATTCCCTCAACATGACTATCAAAAGTCTTAGCTGGTAAGCTCTTTATAAAGGGATCAACTAGGTTGTCGGCTGATGCTATCTTGATCACAGCAACTTTTACTTTCTTTATGAAATCTCGTATTAGATGGTACTTGCGCTCAATGTGTTTGCCTGTCTTATGGGCTCGTGGCTCCTTCGAGTTTGCAACTGCACCACTATTATCACAATAAAGTGTAATAGACTTAGGCAAACTAGGTACCACATCCAAGTCCAACAGAAAGTTTTTGAGCCAAACTGCTTCTTTGGCTGCCTTAGAGGCTGCCACATACTCGGCTTCTATGGTGGAATCAGCAATACATTTTTGCTTGATACTCCTCCACACAATGGCTCCACCTCCCAAAGTAAACACATAACCTGAGGTAGATTTTCTGGAATCTCTATCTGACTGAAAATCTAAGTCTGTATACCCCAAGGGAACTAAACTATCTGCCTGGTAAACTAGCATATACTCTTTATTCCTTTTCAGGTACTTCAAAATATGCTTTACGGCAGTCCAGTGCTCTTGTCCTAGGTTAGACTGATATCTGCTGACCATGCCTATGGCAAAGCAGATGTCTGGTCTCGTACATAGCATTGCATACATTAAGCTTCCTAGTACTGAAGCATAAGGAACTGCCTTCATGTTCGCTATCTCTTTAGGTGTCCTCGAACACTACTCCTTTGATAGAGCAATTCAATGTCTAAAAGGTAAGAAACCTTTATTAGAATTTTGTATACTAAAACGAGTTAGTACAATATCGATATAGGAAGCTTGGGATAAGCCCAACATCCTTTTTTTGCGATCTCGAAGAACTTTGATCCCAAGGATGTGACCTACTTCTCCCAAGTCCTTCATATCAAACTGTTTGGATAACCATACCCTTACATCAGATAACACCTTCACATTATTTCCAATGAGCAAGATGTCATCCACATAAAGTACTAGGAACACCACCACGTTTCCGTCACACTTTTGTATACATATGATTCATCCAGACATTGATCAAATCCATCGAATTTTATCACCTGATCAAAACATATGTTCCAAGATCTGGAAGCTTGCTTAAGTCCATAAATGGACTTCTTAAGCTTATAAACAAGATGCTCTTGGCCCTTTTCAATGAACCCGTCTGGTTGCTTCATATAGATGTCTTCCTCAAGACTTCCATTAAGGAAAGCTGTCTTGACATCCATTTGCCAAATCTCATAATCGAGATGAGCTGCAATAGATAAAAGAATTCGGATAGACTTAAGCATGGCTACAGGAGAAAAGGTTTCCTCATAATCGATACCCTCTATTTGAGTAAAACCTTTTGCTACAAGCCGAGTTTTAAAGGTTTCAACCTTACCGTCTGATCCTCTTTTTCTCTTGTAGACCCACTTACATCCAATGGCTTTTACACCAACGGGTGGTTCTACAAGCTCCCAGACCTGATTAGAATCCATAGATTCTATTTCAGATATCATTGCTTTTTGCCAAGACTCTGCATCTTTATCTTGGAGTGCTTCATTGTAGGTACAGGGATCATAATCTTGTTCCTCATGGACGAAGTCTGACGACTCTCCCAAGAACATATATCGATCAGGTTGTATCACAACCCTCCCACTACGACGAGGCACTATCAGTTGTGGTGTAACATTTGTGAGACGTTGTACAGTTATTTGTGGTTCATTCTCTTGTACTGTTGGTACTGAAGTACTTGGTGTCTCATGTCTCAGTTCTTCTAGAACAACTCTACTTGTGGGTTTACGGTTCATCACGTAGTCTTCCTCTAAGAATCGGACATTGGTGCTAACAATGACCTTCTGATCCTTAGGACTATAAAATAAACCTCCTTTCGTTCCTCTTGGATAGCCTACAAACAAGCGTACTTCTGTACGAGATTCCAACTTATCTGTTTTTCCATTCAGCACATGTGCTGGACTACCCCAAATGCGAACATGTTTCAGACTAGGCTTACGCCCAATCCACAGCTCTGTGGGAGTAAGAGGTACTGACTTAGAAGGAACCAAGTTCAAAATATAACCTGCAGTCTCTAAGGCATATCCCCAAAACGAATCTGGCAAATCTGAATAACTCATTATTGATCTAACCATCTCCATAAGAGTTCTATTCCTTCTTTCGGCTACACCATTCTGCTGGGGCGTTCCAGGTGCAGTCAATTGGGATGCAATCCCAGCCTCTGATAAATAATCCCTAAACTCTTCAAAGAGGTACTCGCCACCACGATCTGATCGTAATGACTTGATACATTTTCTATGACGTTTCTCCGTTTCAGCCTTGTACTCTTTGAATTTCTCAAAGCACTCAGACTTACGGCGCATCAAATAAATGTATCCATACCTTGAATAATCATCAATAAATGTGACAAAATATTCAAAGCCACCTCTAGCTTGGATAGTCATGGGTCCACATAAATCAGAATGAACCAATTCCAACACATCTTTGGCCCTATACCCCTTCGCCGTAAAAGACCTTTTGGTCATTTTACCTTCCAAGCAGGATTCACAGACTGGTAGTGCCTCCACTTCCAATGAAATCAGAGGTCCATCTTCAACCAGTTTTTGAATCCTTCTTAGGTTAATATGCCCCAATCGCAAGTGCCAAAGATATTTTTGGTTCATACAAGAAGGTTCTTTTCTCTTATTTAAGTTAGATGACATATTATTCATTTCCATAAGTTGCATTGTGGGCGAAATAGGATTAATGACATACAGATTATCAACCAATGCACCAGAACAGATAAAATATTTATTCTTTCTAATAACAATATTGTCATTAAAATAAACTGAATATCCATCCTTAACTAACATAGAAACAGAAACTAAATTCCTTCTAAGTGAAGGTGCATAAAGACAATCTCTCAATGTCAAAGACTTATTTCTACCAAAAGATAAAGTAACATCTCCTAATGCAACGACCGATACTTTTGTAGCATCACCCATGAACAAGCATATCTCTCCATCACTGAGCCGTCTGGTTTCCTGGAACCCCTGCAATGTATTGCAGACATGATTAGTGGCTCATGTATCTACACATCAGGTGCCGGTAGATAACACCGCTAAATATGTTTCAACTACTAGTAAATGAGATATACTTTCTTTGTTCCTTTGTTTGAGAAGTGGACAATCATTCTTCCAATGTCCTGACCCTTTGCACTTGAAACATTTGCCTTTCGGCTTTTTCACCGCGCCTTGAGGTCCCATGCCCTTCTTTGCTGAGTTTGTCTGTTCCTGAATGTTATTCTTCTTACCGCCTTTTGGCTTAGAAGTAGAAGCCTTTTCAGAAACAAAAACATGACCACTCTGCCTAAAGAGAGATTCAGCATCCTGTAGCTCTTTTGCAAGTTCTGCCAAACTATACAACCTTTTGTTCATGTTGTAATTAAGGCAGAAATTGTCAAAACTTTTAGGCAGAGTTCCGAGAATGATATCGACCTGGGATTCTCCATCGATTTCAGCTCCAAGGATCTCCATCTCATTCAGATGACCCATCATCTTGAGAACATGATCCCTTACTGGTGTACCCTCAGCCATTTTTGTATTCATCAAACATTTTATAGCAAACTGCCTAGCTGCTCTACTCTGATGTCCGAAGAGTTCCTTGAGGTTATACATCATGTCATAAGCTGTGGCTATGGCCTGATGCTGATGTTGCAGTACATTTGACATAGATGCCAGAATGTAACACCGCGCCATCTCATCTGCCTTTTTCTACTTCTTATAAGCCTCTTTGACCTCTTTATCAGAGTTAGCATCAGGCTTAGGTGGGCATTCCTCAACAAGTACATATTTGTACTCCTCAGCAGTCAGAACAATATCTAAATTACGTTTCCAGTCAATATAACTTGGTCCAGTAAGTTTGTTTTCTTTAAGAATCACCATAAGTGGACTGAAAGAACCCATTTTTGAAATCCTGAGAATCACATAAATAAAATTATGTAGGGCAAAAAAACTTTTTGAATTAACTAAATATTGATTCCCTCAAAACAATAATAAGAAATTCACCAACACCTTGAACACCATGAATTTAGCATGCCACGATAGTGTGGACGTATACAAATTTAACTTTGTTCAAGTAGGTTTTTTTATTAATTTTACTATCAAGTCAACATAACTTTATGACAAATAAAATTAATATGCTGGTCTTGCTCTGGTCATACAAATAATAGCAGTGACTCCGATGGGGAGGATACCATTATTTGTATCTAAGTGTATACCATTACTTAATACTAAGTCCATTACCATGTAATGAGTTCTTTCAGATGGAGAAGTGAACACATACTAGGTAACTTTCTACAATTATCCCTAAGGAAGTTTGTACTGGTAATCGATAATTATACTCATCCGATATGGAGGAAAGCACTAAAGCCAATGCGCAAGTATAATTACATCACCTACAAACCAGTAATGGAGACCATAGGATTTATACTAAATAAATATCCTCTCCCACTTAGTTATTTAACAATGAGGGTTTTTCTACTAGTTGATATTATGTCCATGTTGTCCATTATTAATGTAGGCTTAGTTTTTCAAAAAAAAAACATCCACACAATAATAAACATACATAATCAGAAAAAAGTAAAATGACAAAAATAAGAGAAAATATTCAACTATTATGGTCATCGTTGCTGCTCCGTCCTCAACTATCCGAATCCAAAATCTGGCGCTACGCAGATCTATTCGGAATTTTTATTGGAGAGTAATGCGACACGAACACGATGCACGGCACCGTTATGGATGGTGGAGGAATTTGTTATGTGAAAAAATATGGAAAGAGAAAGCAATGGGGGTTCTCCTTATATAGGAGGTTGAGGACTCAGTTGGATAAATACTAGGATTGCATAAATCCCCAATTAGATATTAATCTATTTAATTTAAAAAGTAATTGGGCCAAATCCAATCCAATATAGCTTCATACTATATCAAAAATCCATTTAAAAGGAAGTCAATGAAATCTTTCCAAATATAATTTATCATAATTAATTAAATTTAAACCAAAACACTATTTTAAAAATACTTTTTCGAATATTAAATATTAATATTAAATAAATTTCGAAAATAGCATTATATATGATTAATAAAAAAATTGCTCCTCATATGTAATAAATATTTGCATAAAACATGGTTTTCAAATTACTATTTATATAACCTTTTTATGATGTAAAATAGGTTTTGGAAATTCTAAATGCGACGCATTTTACAACTTTAAGTAATCGAAAATATTTATTATTTATTATTTGAAAAACCAAGCTTTTTAAAATAAAATGTTTTTACAAAAATATGTACCTCGCACATATTCGCACTCGACGAGACATATGAAAATGCGAACTCATACGCGACGTCCCATACGACAAATTCGTACGTGACGTATAATACGACAATGCGACGTACAAATACCAAGTAAAAAAAATTTAAATACTCAATTTATATAAAAAAATTTAAAGTAAAAATTTAGGGGGTTTACACAAAGTATGATATTTGTTAAGCAAAAATAAAACTGCATAACTTTGAATATATGCCAACTAGGATAAGCTACTTTTAGAACCGTTATAAGTTCATTCAGACATTTAAAGGTGAAATTAGGAGAATTTATTTTGATCTGATCGAGCCACATAGTTTAGAGTTTGTTTGCTATGGACATGTCTTGTTTAAATTTCACATGGAGCTCAAGGCAGGTAGATGACATTTCAACTTTAGTAGTCTTAGTTATGATTCACTTGCATAAGTGGCTCTTGTGGGTTCTCATGCACATCCTTATGCCATTGCAAGCTCAACAATTTGAAACATCATATCTAACATATAAGAGCACAAGCTTTATAGGTCTGCCAGAGAACACATCATATTTGTTCACCCTAAGTTAATAATCACCTAAATTGAAGAGTATATCCAAGTTCTGGGCTTCTTTCTTCAACTATTATACTTGGATCCAAGACCTTTGCAGTTGGGTAATAGCTACGTGCTGTAGAAGCATGAAAATTTTCAGTAAATGAAGCCCCATGCGCTCAAAGCCCGTAAAAGTCCCATGCGCCCAGTCAGTGGAGCTCCATGCGCCCAACCAGTAAAGCTTCATGCGCCCAGTCAATGAAGCTCCATGCGTCCAGCCAGTAAAGCTTCATGCGCCAAAGACTAACTCCCCCGAAAGGGGGGCGCATAGCCTGAGACATGGCTATGCGCCCAAGCCTGACCCAGTCAAAGCCATGATCAAAACGTGCACAGAAGTACACGGCCACGTCAGTCTCCACGAGCAGTCTACACTGAAGCATGCGGCCACGTCAACACCATGACCAACCCACGATGTCACAGCTTGTATGCGCCTACACCCTATGTGCCCAAAGCAGGGTTATGCGTCCACATGAAAACTAGTGTGTCTCCTTCATGTGGGCGTATAACATCCTTCCAGCTCAGAAACTACTATAAAAAGGGGTCTTATCCCTCTTCAAAACAGGAGAACGGAGAGCATTTTCAAGAGCCAGATTGCTGCACTTCTTGCCAGTGAGCCGAGAGTTAGCAATTTTCTTAGGTTTTCTCTCACTTTTGTAATCGGAGTGTCAACGGAGTAAAAGAGCAACTGTCGCTCGATCTCCATCGTCCCATTCCCCAGAATTCTTTTTTTGTACTCGGGGATCCTCAGCGCAGGATCTCTCAGACGTACTCGATATGTGGTGCATTGTGCCAATAAAGAAAAGACAACGTTTCTTTTTCTTTTTGTGTGTGTCCACAAAAATGACGACTCTGCTGGGGACTACCTTTTCTTCTGACGAGAAGGTGGTGACGCAATCCGATACCCACAAAGTGGGGAGCAGTCAGAAGATGCAGATCGTAAAATTCGATCAGCAGGCGTTCGAAGAGATGCTCTCGAGGGATAGCTCTACTCCCTCAAAATTAGCGAAGCCAAACAAGTCTCGCAAGACTTGGCTTCCGAAGGCTCGCTGCGCATATCCTGCTAGTGTCATAGCAGATATGCCGCTGGAGGACTCTGTCACATGGGCGCATGACTCTGCCACAGAAGTTCCCCAAATGGAGAAGGCTCACACCGTTCCGGGCTCTACTAGCCTATTGGCTTCTTCCCTTCACAACCAACAACAGAGTGTTCGACATTCGAGACTTGGCAGAGGAAAATATTACGATGCCAAGAATCGAGGTGTGCGGCACTCTGGCCAAACCCGACGAGGCTCACAAATGAAGGAGGCAAAACTGGAAGAAAATAGCGCTGCTCCACTGAGCATGCGCCCAAAGCCATGCGCCCAAGGGAGTGTTTGGGCGCATAGTCCCAACCAGAACACTTCTGTTTTTAGCAGGCTGGCCATTCAGAGTCATGCGCCCAAGGCTATGCGCCCAGGCTCTCTGGATCCATACTATACGCCCAAATCTAGGCAACTCAAACATGTTGTCAAGAAGCATGCGCCCAAGCCCAGTCTCCAAGGCTTATGCGCCCACAGCAAAAAGACAGGCCCCAACGTGTATAGCATGGGGCTGTCTTCAAGGACATCACAGAACTTAGGTGTGGGGGTTGCCCCTGCACGTGAATTAAGTCAGGATGTGCCTACTCTCCTTACGAACCCGCATGCAAAGCTCAGCGATGCATGCAACATGGGTTGTAAGGCACAACTCCCTTCAGCTAACTTACGCGACATGATAAATCATAAGCGTAAAGCGAGGGAGGACATAACAATCCATAATGCACACCCGTGCACCAATATTGTTATCAACTGTTGTTGTTCCAAAGCAACAATAGTGCCTCAAAGAAAATCTGTATTTCGACGGCTGCATTTCTCTGATGACGAGAAGCCACAATGTGTTTCATCCAACATGGCTTCATGGGGTCCTCCTTACGGGAGCCCCAATCAAAGGCGGTATGTCACGCCCCAGAACCAGAATACTGGAGAGCGGAGGCAGACACAGCCAACTACGTATATTGAAGTGCAACCCACCTCGCTATACGGTCACGACTGTCTAGATACATGAAGGTTTAACTACAAGCCATCAGTCTCTTATGATCATGAACAAGCCTATTGTCTCAATCTCAGGCAAGTAATAACAGTTACAACATGTCTGAGCACCAAATATACAATAGTAAGGCGTCCCATACATTACATATTTGGATGATCATGAAGCTAGTCATACAAAATACGAAGACTAGCAAGAGTTTCAGTCATACATGATCAACCCTAGGATTTGTTAATCATGCTATAGCCCGTAAGCAGACAGTAAGTAAAGTGCAATAGAACTAACACGTGCTCGTCGGCTAAACGCCTCAAAAGAATATTTTACAATAGAGTGGGAGAATAAAACAAAACCCACTCGTTGCCAGGGTTACGTCTGGTGGTCACCATCTGGCTGGAAGGTAGGGAGATCCTCTGGAGCTGCTCCGGTATCTGGCCATGCAAAACCAGCTGGGTCAGATCACAGAAAGAGCAAGTGCCACAAAGGAGGCTTCACTTAAGAACTAAAACCAGCATATTAGAACATATAATAAGAAAGATAATAATAAGACATGAAATATAAATAGGGTAATAAATGTTAAGAGGATGAGAAATTATACCGATCAGTTATTGATAAAATAAGAATAAGCAATCATGTTCTGAAGTGGCCAGGTACTGGAACAAGACAAGGCTTAGACTGGTTAGACTCTACATCCAACATTCACAGCCAAGCAATAAGTACGGCTTGATACTTTAACTAACTAGGGTTATCACAGGCCTAGTTACTAGCAAGATGCAATGAGATGTTTCAACAGCCACAAGCCCTGTAGACCATCCAGGTTATCCAGACGAAAATGGGGGTTAAGTTCATGTGGGTACATTGTCCAAGAAATATATGTACCCTTAAGTAGCTTGGTGGGTGCAACACATAACAGTGTGCTGAAAATGTGCCCTACTCGACGACAGGCTACAAATCCCATGATGGGGTGCCCAGATAATGGGATTGCCTGTAGCTGAAAATCTCTTCATGACTACTGGATTATTCTAGTTATTAGCCTTAGTCAGTTTCAATAGGTACCCCTGACCGTGGTACTCTGGGGTCCATGTCCTAGACATGATACAAGACAATACTGGTTTATTTGTACAAACACAATCATCTACGATGTCCAGGCTATTCATTCTTGTCATGTCGTGCTAGCCGTCGCAACAGCATTCAATAGTTCCCATCATGCTTACTTGTCATATCATGTCATGTTATATTATGTCAGTTTACTTGTTATACCATGCCGTGTATAATTATTATTCCAATCATATTAATTATTTCGTGATTATCAAGATCATGACAAAAGACGTAAGAACATAAAGGCAAACAAGGTACGCTAAGGGCTCAAGGTCCCCATGCATGCAAAACTACGCTAGGTCATAGAGGCCCCGAGCGTAAAATGGCTTTACGCGGACAAGACTAAGGAAAGGCAGCATCTACGCGAGCAAGACTACACGCGAGCAGGACTCTACGCGAGTGAGAGAATCTACGCGAGCGGGAGAGTCTACGCGAGCGGGACTGCACGAGAGCGAGACTCTACGCGAGTGGAAGAATCTACGCGAGCGGGAGCAGTCCCTGCGTAGAGTCTGCATCAACTCTGCGTAGAACAGATTACGCGGGCACGTGAAAACGTGTTTGTAAAGGTAAAATACTACGCGGGCATATAAAACGTGTGCGTAAAGGGAAATTACTACGCTGGCACGTAAGAACGTGTGCATAAAAGCTTCATCTTCTCCCCAAGGTCGAGACAAGCAGGCGTAAAGTTTCAAGAACTCAAGAAACCCCATCTCGGCCAAGACTCGATGAAATCTAACCATTCAAAAGCCAAACTTGCGTAAAATCGAAATGCTTACTACATGGAACTCTTAGTTTTCGAAAACAACCCAGTTTAGCAAATCAAAACCATAAAGATAGAAAAATACTAAAACCAAGATCTACAAAAATTCATGCATCAAAATGAAAATTTTCAAGTTCTAAAGTAGTTTAGAAACATGCTAGGAAGCTATTGGAACCATCAAAAATAGGTTCTCAAGTGAAAGTAAGTTGCACTTGCCTACGATGGGTGTTCGGTGGAGAAGAAAATGAGGAAGAAGAAGAGGAGTAAATGAAAACATGAATGAGGAGAGAGAAGGGTTGTTGGGTTAATAAATGAGGGATGGTGGTAGGTAGGGGTTTGCATATCAACCCAAACTGAGCCAAACCAAGCCGAATCCAACCGAACTTGATGCATGCCAAAGCAAAAATAGACCACACGAACCATGAAATGCTAACTAACCCATGCCAATATAAAAACCCAAGACTAGCCAATCAGGACAAGTCGAAATTCGGGTCCGAGATACGTACATGCATACCAAAATATGTATAACGAAATCCGAGGGTGACACAGTAGACCGCAAACCCAACCTTCTCTCTCAGTTCCACGAGAAGACGAAGTCTACCAACAGATGGCCAACAGGCTGTCACATCTGAAGGAGTCAATATGGGCACCAGGTCGAGGGCGAGATGTCGTACAGAAGACGAAGAATCCCAAGCTGGGGGTAGTATTCCCTCAGGGTCTGAAGCAGATGACCCCCACACTGGGGGTAGCCTTCAAGAGGACGATGATCTCTCTGAATCTGAGGGCGACTACCTACCTCCTCTACATGAAGACGAGGGACTTACCCACTCAGAGACGGACAGTATCAGCACCAGTTGTACTGTTTCCTCTGTTCATCCACGCATGTTATCTACATACGTAGCAGATGGAGAAAGACCTAAAGAAGCTAGCGATCAAACCAGCAAACAGTTAGAGGGTCTTGAAATAGCATTCGCCAAGATCACCGATATGCTTACCAGTATCATGGCGGTTCAAGCTGTTGGGGCTGTTCCTCCACCTCAACAAAATG
This sequence comes from Iris pallida, assembly GCA_029216955.1. Lineage (NCBI taxonomy): Eukaryota > Viridiplantae > Streptophyta > Magnoliopsida > Asparagales > Iridaceae > Iris > Iris pallida. Next base: position 3,538,162 of record JANAVB010002998.1, read on the forward strand.
TCTCCGCTCATGCTAGTCCGGCACATAACAACAACCCCCCTTCCCTACAGAAGGAGTATCATTCCGTTGTGTCTCCTCCAAATCTCGCAAATGCTGGGGGTGGTCCTTCGCCAACAACACCTGATAACTGTTCAGCAGCTGTTTTCTAACACCTGCTCAATCAACAGAATGCAATTGATTCCCTGGTCGCTCGTCTCGACACCATCTCACACAAAGACGAGCTGCAAAAGATACGGATATCTCAACCTTATCCCCCTGAGTGGGAGAATGCTACTTGCCCTCCTAACTACAAGCCGCTGATGCTGAATTCATTCGACGGGTTGACTTCTCCTCGTCAACACATGACGTACTTCAATACGCAGACTCTATACCTATCCAGAGACGACCCGTTTTTGTCGAAACTGTTCATTAGCACCTTGCAAGGGGTAGCTTTCGAATGGTTCTGCAGTCTGCCTGACGGATGTATCAATTCATTCAAAGACTTGGAGAGGTTGTTCCTCAATAGGTTTTACGAGAGTGGCATGCATGTCAGTATGTCCACTCTCATCGAGACCAAGCAAAGGAGGACTGAGTCCATCATCGCCTTCATCGAACGCTTCAGGCGGCTAGCACTGAAGATGCCCTTCGGCATACCAGACTCAAAACTTATGGACACCTGTCGACATAACTTCCTTTCTACGGTAAAGTTTTGTCTGGGCATACATAAGTATGATACATGGCCCGCTTTCATTGGGGCCGCTGATGCTGCCGAAAATGACGTTCCTAACTTGGAACTACTGGGGTTGAAAACACCCAAATCCGAAGACAAGGGCAAGCATCCTCAAACTATCCCTGTCCGTGGGGGTAAAAGGAAAGAAGTCCTGAAGGTCGACACATCCAAAGGAGCCTCCAATTCCCACGTCGCCTCCGACAAGCCTAAGGAGACCTTCTCCTTTGACGAAGACGATGTCATTACTATCTTTCATACACTGACGAAGGGTAATAAGCTGACATTGCCTCCACCACGATATCCTGCAGAGGCGAGCCAGCTCAACGATCCCAAGTACTGTCTCTACCATCAGTACATGCATCACTCCACCAAGGACTGCATTGTCTTGAAGAAGAAGATACAACAGCTTATCGACAGCCAAGTGATCAATCTCGAAGCTGAAGACAAGGTCGTATCTTCTAACATGATCTCTCTCCAGTTTGGTGACTTTCCTCCTACAGAAGTCCCGGACGGTGTGGTCCCGATTCCCAAAACAATAATGAAAGTCGTCAACCTACCGCCAGCTCGCAACTCAACCTTAGTGTCACTTACAACTGAACGTGGTGAGTGGGTCCATCCAGACCTTGTGTAAGAAGTGATACAGGGGGTGGTTCCTCATAAAGCAAAAAGGGGAAAGAAATACAAGTCATGCCATATGACATCCTCTTCCATCTACGAGGTTTTATCTGGCGAGACGCGATCGGGGAAAACTTATCTTCGGACATACGACCCCGCACAAGAAGAAGCAGTACCCTCTCAACCTCCTGCTGCCCCCACAAGCTCAGAAGCCGGCCCGTCTAAGCCTTCAACTTCGGACAAAGCCAAGCAGAAAGAGACGCGGTTTGACAAGTCTCTGAAGGTGCCAACTCCCGAAGGCATGGATCGGCCCTACAACTTTGACATACTAGCACAGCTAGCCAATACACCTGCCAGGTTGTCTTTGTTCGATCTGCTGCGACTCTCCAAAGAAACGTGGAAGGCTTTAAGCGAAGCTTTACTGCATGGGGACTCTATCTCGCTGAAGTAAAAGCCCCCGCTGAAGACCCTGTCTCCTGTCCTCACTGCCACAGTAAGTGGTGCCCAACATCACCTTTTCACAAGAGGACATGCTACTAAAAAATAATCGTCATGATAGACCCCTGTACTATACAGGGTATATCGGGGCGATCAAGGTGGACCGCATGCACATCGATCCAGGTTCCTCCCTCAGCATCATCCCTAGAAGTTTGCTTCAAATTTTGGGAATCCCTCTGCACAAGCTATCTGCAACCAACACGACCATCATGGCTTTCAATGCTGGTCGAAGCCATCCACTGGGCAAGATTCGTCTCAAATGCCAGATCGGTGATCTCCGAACTGAGGTTTCCTGCTATGTGATTGATACCAACGTATCCTACAACGTCTTGTTGGGACGTCCATGGATACACGAGAACATGATCGTTCCTTTCATACTTCACCAGTGATTCAAGTACGTCAACAGCGATGGTGTCGTGAAGACAGAGTTTGCTAATGTCGATCCTTTTAAGGGCATCGAAGCTTACTATAGGGATTCGGTACTTTACCAATCTCAGCCCCCCAAGGATGACGGCAACGAAGCTGACAATGAAGCTGAAGCAAGTCCCTCCTCTAATGATGGTCCCCTAATTATCTGAGTCAAAGGACGTACTACTCCAAAAAGTACTCCGAAGCCTCTCACAATCTGGGTGAAAAAGAAGAACCCTGACAAGGTCAAACCATTGACCATCACTCTCAACAAAACACCCTGGAAGAAACCTACTGATGCTCATCCTCCCAACCCGAAAGAATTACCCTACGTGGTGAATTCGGCCAAGACTGTGGCTCTTCTTCTAGATGATGATCCCCTCAATGAGTGTATCAGTACTCGTAATAATGTACCTTCAGCGGATGATGTTATCCCTGAAGAAGAACTTTCGTATTTCCTTAGTAAAGGTTTATCTTTGAATTACTTCGATGTCTATCAATCTGTAAACTACTATATAGATACGATATACGCTCTAGAGAACGGCATAGGACCACACCTCTGTATGTCGGTCACGACGTCTCACCTACAAAAAAAGATTATCCAGAAGACATCCACTACTTCATCGTTCTGGCCAGAAAGAAGGATGAAGAACTAATCATCTTCGATCGAATAATTGACGAGAGAAAGTTCGTTCCAGACTCTACTTCTCCCAAGCACAACACAGAAGCCGACTATGACTCCAGAAAAATGCAACTTTTCCGATATAGTTGGCAGGCCAAGAACATCATCCAGAACATGGGATGTGACATCAAAAGCGACCAGGAGCTAAATTATGGCCGGGGACGACGATTGCCAATACGATACTTTGCTTCTCCCAGTAAACCTGAGAACTACTATCAATAGAACGGTGCTGGTTTGGGCTATGTCACTCCTCCAACAACTCCCGAAGGATCAGATGATGAAGCAGATCGTTGTTCTCATTCTTCTGACTCCTCCCTCTGGGACTCAGACTCCAGCATTGGCGACATATTGAAGACAACTCTGTCCGTCAACATGGTTTCGGTCGACCAAATTACAGACGATGACCAATCAATCGAGCTTGAACAATAGGCTCAAAAGATGGATACTAGGTGGGAGCTGTGCTTTGAACAATGTGAACCACCTACCGAAGACGAAGTCATCCAAGTCAATCTAGGAGACGAAGCATCTTTCAAACCAATCTTCATCAGCAAAAGTCTATCTGACGAGGAACGCCAATCTCTTATACAGCTTATAAGAGAATACATCGATGTCTTCGCATGGAGCTATGAAGACATGCTAGGCTTGGACCCTAAAGTCGCTATGCACCGCCTGAATATTTCGTCTAAAGCTAAGCCAGTGAAGCAGCAACAACGAAGATTCTGTCCAGACGTCATGGAAGCCATCGAGAATGAAGTCAAGAAGCTCATTGCCAGTGGATTCATTCGCGAAGAACAACACCCAGACTGGGTTGCCAACATCGTCCCAGTCATGAAAAAGAACGGTAAAGTTCGAGTTTGTATCGATTATCGTGATTTGAACTATGCATGCCTGAAGGACGAGTTTTCTCTACCGATTACCGACGTAATGATCGACAATACCTGTGGCTTCGAACGGATGTCCTTCTTCGATGGGTTCTCAGGCTACAACCAGATCAAGATGTTCCTCGACGACGAGAAGCACACATCTTTTTGAACACCGTTGGGGGTATACTGCTATACGATGATGCCCTTCGGATTGAAGAATGCAGGGGCGACATACCAGCGAGTCATAAACACAATTTTTTGTGATCATTTGCACAAAATAACGGAGTGCTACGTAGACGATATCGCAGTTAAAAGTCGTCTCAAGGGTAACCACCTCCAAGACTTGAGAACGGTATTCGAACTAATGCGTGCACACCAACTCAAGATGAATCCAACCAAGTCTTTTCTGGGAGTCTCCAGCGACAAGTTCCTTGGTTTTGTCATCACTTCAAAGGGTATACATCTGGACCCGGAGAAAATGAAGGTTATCCTCGATATGCATCCTCTAAGAAACCTCAAAGAGCTACGCGGACTACAAGGAAGGCTAGTCTACATCAGACGATTCATTTTGAACCTCTCTAGAAGGTGTCAACCATTCACCCAGCTCATGAAGAAAGGCGTATCTTTCGTCTGGACTGAACAATGTCAACGCACATTCGACGACATCAAGGCGTATCTTACAAGCCCTACAGTATTGGTAGCTCCAATAATGGAAAAGCCCTTCTTATTATATGTCCGTGCTATGGACCATTCTCTTAGCGCCCTATTAGCTCAGAAGAATGAAGGCGACCATGAACAGGCAATCTACTATCTTAGCCGTACAATGGTGGATGCCGAGCACAGATACACACCTGTGGAGAAGGAATGCCTTGCACTAGTATTTGCCATCCAAAAGACACGCCATTACATGTCTGGGCAGACTATCCACATCATATCTAAAGTCAACCCTCTCAGAATACTCATGACTAAACCAGGTTCTCTCAATTTCTGTTTAGCTACATGGGCTATGCTGTTGACTCCATACGATATGATCTTCGTCCCTCAGAAGGCGATAAAAGGCCAAGTATTAGCTGATTTCCTAGCAACACATCCGGTGCCAGAATCGTCCAAACTCTACGATGAAATCCTCGACGAAGTGGTGGAATCTAACATTGCAACTGAAGAAATCCCCATTTGGCGAATGTTCTTCGACGGCGCATCAAGAACAGGACCCAAAGGAAATATCATGGCTGGAGTGGGTGTCGTGCTCGTGTCACCTGATCATCTGGTTATACACCGTACATATTCTCTCGTGAAACTATGCACCAACAACGTGGCCAAATATAATACTCTATTAATCGGCCTACAACTGGCGAAGCAACTGGGAGTTGACTATCTAGAAGCTTACGGCGATTCCAAGCTAATAGTTAGTCAGGTCCGAAGGGATTATGAAGTTCGCCACAAAGATCTCATCCCCTACCACAGAGCAACAATTGAGTTGGCATCTACTTTCGCTGGATTCTTCATCGAGCACGTACCTCGACTACAGAATATAGAAGCAGATGCTCTAGCCGGTCTCGCTGCTTCCTTGACCGTTCCTACCAATACCCAGCAGACGATCACAGTGTCTGGTCGAAAACTTTTCTGTTTGAAAGATGCCTTGCATATTCATCACAGTTACGTAGCGGAAACAAACGTCGATGCTAAAGACTGGAGATTTCCCTTCATAGACTATGCTGTCTATGGAATCCTCCTTGAGGACCCGAAGGAGGCAGTAACCATCCAAAGGCGATCCCTTAGATTTTACTACGATACAGCCACCAAGATGTTGTACCGATGCTCTTACGACGAGCTACTGCAACGATGCTTATCAGACATAGAAGCTAAATATGCACTCCGGAAGGCGCACGATGGAGTTTGTGGTGCACATCAACCAGGCCCCAAATTACAAGATCGCCTCAAAAGAATGGATTATTACTGGCCCACAATGATAGCAGATGCTGTTGAATATGCAAAGAAGTGTAGAGCTTGTTAGTTCCACGTTGATTTCATTCATCAACCTTCGGAGTTTCTACATCTGACGGCAGCATCTGGCCGTTTGAAGCCTGGGGCATGGACGTCATAGGACCAATCAGCCCGCCATCCTCCAAAGGACATCGGTTCATCCTAGCCATAACCGATTACTTCTCCAAATGGGCGAAAGCTATACCGCTCACTGAAGTGAAGGCATCGAACGTGATTAGTTTCATTAAACATCGCATCATCTACCGCTTTGACCTACCTCGCAGGATCATCTATGATAATGGTCCACAGTTTGCAAGCCATGTATTCTATCGATTCTGCGATAGGAATTGAATCCAGAACATAGTCTCTACTGCCTACAATCCAGCGGCTAACGGGCTAGCAGAAGCCTTCAACAAAACCATCATAAAACTTCTCAAGAAGTTCGTGTCTTCAAACAAGTGCGATTGGAATGAGAAGCTTGGTGAATGTCTATGGTCCTATCGTACAATGGTCCGGACTCCAACAGGCAGTACTCCATTCTCTCTGGTTTATGGGAGCGAAGCAGTTCCTAGAAATCCAGATTCCTTCTCTTCGAGTAGCCTTAGCCAGCGAGTTGACTACCGAAGAAAGTTACCATCTGCGACTCCAGGAGCTCGAAGCGCTAGACAAAAAATGCATGTTAGCTCAGCAGTGCATTGAGCTATACCAAGCACGTCTTTTCAGAGCCTTCAACAAAAGGGTGAAGGAAAGAATCTTCCAAGTCGGTGATCTAGTCTTAGCAGTGAGAAGACCAATGGTCATGACGCACAAAACAAAAAGAAAATTCCAGCCTAAATGGAAAGGTCCTTTCATCATAGAATCAGTGTATTCTAATGGTGCATACCGACTAACCAAACCTGATGGTGACTTGCTCATGATGCCTATCAACGGCAAGTTCCTGAAGAAATACTATGTGTAACCTTTTCTGTTCACATATGTTCAGTCATGTAAATGTACAGTGCAATGTTTATGTGATTCGAAAAATCATCCAACTATTATCCGTATTTCAAGAGTCTTGAATACGCCCTGGATAATAGGTCCTCTAAAAATTTCCCTAGTGGAATCATTTCCGTTTTTGACTCCGTCCAAAACTCGGTTTGACAAAAACAAATCACGTCCATATTACCTCTGAATTGTTTTCCGATAATTATTTTTCCAGTGATATTATTATGTTTTGCCATGTCCATATAACCTCTGAGCAAAGCATTCATTAAGGATAAATCACGTCCTTATTACCTCTGAATTATCCACCCCCACCTAATGTTATATATTTTTCCATGTCCATATTACCTCTGGTCAGATATAGAACAATATTCTGCTATTACGTCCATATCACCTCTACTAGCAGCTTCGTTCAACTTATTATCTATATTCGAATCATTCGAATATAAAACGGATAATAGGTCCACATCAAAAAATTTCCCAGCGGAATATCTACCAGAAATATCGTTACTACGTCCACATTACCTCTAGCATCGATATTTCACAAAACCACATTCACTTCTGAAAAGATTCTTTATTTTGAACTTAAACGTCTATCAAAAGACGGGAAAAATGGTATAAGAGCCGTGACGGCAAAAAAAAAAGAAGTACAAAATCTACGGGATACCCTTTACACAAACGCTGTATTATTGGCTCTCTAATACAAGCACCACAGATACCACAGGCAAAGAAGGGAGTGAATGCATTTTGTTTATTCAAAATCAGTTACATTCACAGGACTACATCTCATGAGCAAAAACAAAAAGTTCTTCATCTCTTCATCTGGATAAGAAGTAAAAGATTACATTGATGTCCAAAAGAAGGGAAAATCTGCTACTCATCAGCAACACATAGCTTGGTTAGCTTGGTAGCACCACGATTTCGTCGAAAAGTAGTTTTGTGGCCCTCGAAGGAGGTCATGTTTTACTGCTGAGCAAGCAAACAAGGCTGTTGAACCTTCGAAAAGCTACACAGAGGAGGGCAAATATAGCATGCTAAAACATCTACAAATGGTGATCCTCTCTCCTCCATGTTGCGGACGTCGTGGGCCCATTTCTCCAAGGGACCATACCTTCAAAACAACATCTCTAGTGTTGCTTTTGCCTACTTGAAGAACCGTGAAAGTAGGACTGTCACGATGACGTCCAACTACCGTCCGACTCTTTGATGTATAAAGGTTCTTTCTACCATCTGAGGAAAACCCTTCCAAAACACGAAGAGTTCTGAGCTCTCTGATGTGTGCGACCAGTGTTGCATCTTTACCATGCCCAGAATCGTCGATACCGATCCTGGAGAAATTTGCTAGCCAGATCCCTACAGAACATGAAAAGAGGCAGAAAGAAAGTCAGACTCAGGGAACTTCAAAAAAAACTAAGTCCTGAAGACTCCTATGCGCCCAAAGGGATGTGCGCCCAAACAAGACATATGGGCCCATAACACTCGGACAGTACGTGGGCGCATAATATATCACTGCTTAGAGGGCGCATAACATGACAACACATGGGTGCATAGCACACCACAGTGTTGGCGCGTGACTTCTGTGGGCGCATAATGATACTCGCAGAAGTATGTTGCTTTACGCGCAAGCGCCCGGACAGAAGAAAAGTCTGAGCGTCGCAAATTAACACTCGAGACATTATTTTTTGAAGCATGCCATCACCCAGAATCGAGTCCTAGACTGCCGAGGATGCTGCCGCAGGAGGAGAGAAATTCGGCGCAGCCCCTTGCTCCTCGCGGATCTCTTGGCGACCTTGGGAGACATGGTTCTCAAAGAAAGAAGATGAAGAGTTTTCTGAAAAAATTCAAAGAGAAGGGAATAATGAACTTTCTCTCTCCTTCAGGGCCTATTTATAGGCACAGGCCACTTCCTATGCGCCCACTTGCTGTATGCGCCCATTACGTTGTATGCGCCCACAATGGCCTATGCGCCCACTTGCTGTATGCGCCCATTGCGTTGTATGCGCCCACAATGGCCTATGCGCCCACGTGAAGGTTTAGCTTCCTGCACACTATGCGACTGTCACTTGCTGACGTGGACGACGCATGAAGGATGGACCGCTTCAAATTCTGCTCCGATGAATATGTCAGTTCGGATTTCGAGGAAGATCTCAACAGTCGTATCTCTCTGACAGGCTGGTCAAACACCATGCGCCCAAGGAGAGAAGCCATACTATGCGCCCATTGCATCATAGGAAGATAGTTCATGCTTCTTTCAAAGTATTTCGAACTTGTTCAAATATCGAAAACATTGAAGGGGGTCCTGTAGAAGCATGAAAATTTTCAGCAAATGAAGTCCCATGCGCCCAAAGCCAGTAAAAGCCCTATGCGCCCAGTCAGTAGAGCTCCATGCGCCCAGCCAGTAAAGCTTCAAGCATCCAGTCAATGAAGCTCCAGGCGCCCAGCCAGTAACGCTTCATGCGCCTAAAACTAGCTCTCCCGAAAAGGGACACATAGCCTGAGACATGGCTATGCGCCCAAGCTTGACCCAGTCAAAGCCATGATCAAACGTGTACCGAAGCACACGGCCACGTCAGTCTCCACGAGCAGTCGTGCACCGAAACATGCGGCTACGTCAACACCGCGACCAACCCACGATCTCACAGCTAGTATGCGCCTACACCCTATGCGCCCAAAGTAGGGTTATACGCCCACATGAAGACCAGTGCGTCTCCTTCATGTGGGCGTATAACATCATTCCAGCTCAGAAACTACTATAAAAAGGGGTCTTATCCCTCTTCAAAACAGGAGAACGGAGAGCATTTTCAAGAGCCAAATTGCTGCACTTCTTGCCAGTGAGCTGAGAGTTAGCAATTTTCTTAGGTTTTCTCCCACTTTTGTAATCGGAGTGTCATCGGAGTAAAGGAGCAACTGTCGCTCGATCTCCATCGTCCCATTCCCCAGAATTCTTTTTTTTTACTCGGGGATCCTCAGCACAGGATCTCTCAGGCGTACTCGATTTGTGGTGCCTTACGCCAATAAAGAAAAGACAACATTTCTTCTTCTTTTTGTGTGTGTCGACACGTGCCTCATAGTTTAACTGCTGAATTTTATATTTAATGACATACTTACCTTCTTAGCATGACCATAATTGGTTATATTAAGCCATGCATGAACCAATATTATTATTGTGCTTTCTATTATTTTGTTTCATATTCTTGGAAGGTCATTTACTTTTTCCAAGATATAATACAAATTGCACATGAAAAAAATGTAATACAATCATGTCATTTCGTTTTTGTGGTTTTATTTGTACAGTGATACAAATTGCTCGTTTGAGTTTTATACCACCCCAAATGGGTGCATGCATGACAGGTGTTGCGTAACATGTCCGGGGGAATCCAGTCATCCGTAAATTATTTTTGCAGGTCGCAACGGATGGCTGGCCCCCGAAAGGCCATAAATTTAGTGTTGGTATTATAAGCTATCATAGACCTGGAGTTCTATGTTTAGAATAAATTTCAATGAGCTATGAGCATCCATATTTTTATTATTGATTTCATTGGACACAAAAACACAAACTTCTGAAGGTGAACTATTGTTATCCACTATTTTATTATCACAAGTCCTGAAGGATATTTGTGGAATGCTTTAAGAGATAAAATCTAGTACATGGAAAAACAAGTTGGTGCCATAAGAGATATTACGGATGCATTATTGTCCTAGTAACCATCATAGACCCGAAGTTCTATATTTATAATTATTATTATTGATTAATAATGACTATATTTGCATCTATTTGAAGATATTGGCATATCTAGAAACTTGAAACCATGGGAAAACTAGATAGCGATACTACCAACACCATTCTTAAGAATAGGAATTTTTCCTCCAACAAGAATACTAGTGTGAAAGTAGTATCCATGATAGCTGGTCTTGCTCACATTAATTAAAGGCTCCGACAAAGCATATTTTATCCAACAGATACATAATGTGTCGTACTCTCACAATTCCAGAAGAATATATTTGAAAGAACCAGAAGTTCATCTTAGAGAGCAAGAATTTCGTCCTACAGAACCAGAAGTTCATCCTAGAGAGATTATCCAGTTATTCACTAAAGATATGCGTTATTGACATTATGGTTGTCAAGTCACATACTATGTTGGGCCAGAAGCTCAATCCTACGGGTCTATTGTGAGCCAGAAGCTGAATGATCCTATAACTTTTTTTTTGACGATCGATAAGACACCCAAAACGGTGATGATGATAATTATGAAAAATAATTCGTATGATTATCTCTTACCAAATTGCAGCATACACCCTTGATCTCAAGGATTAGTTTGTTTCTAAACCATCAATCTTGAATATTGTATCTAAATAACTAGTAGCATAGCTTCGAATTTAATTAGATGGCTTATGTTGGTATTATTTGAAACCATAATATTGGCATCTATGTTGTTGTGAATTATTATGTTTATCTCCTTAGATTATTATGTCTTCAAGACATAAGATTTTTTTAATATGCCTCGTTAATAAGACAGAATTCTCGACGTTAGGGGGAGATAGGAAGAAGATACATATCGTTCTAGAAAAACGTCGTGAATTATCGTTCTAGAAGAACGTCGTAAAGTATCGTTCTAGAAGAACGGCTTGAATCATCGTTCTAGAAGAACGTTCTAAATCATCATTCCAGAAGAACATATCATGACAATACCTCTACATCTTGACTAAACTAGGAGAAATTATTTCTTGTATTTTATTACAAATAAATTGTTAGATGTTTACTCGATTATGCTGCATAAAATAGTTATACCAACTATGTATTTATAAGAATCAGATATAGGCCAAATAAGGTTCTAAAGATTCAGCTCTCCAGAAGAGGATACCAAATAATATACACACCCTAATGCTCTTGAAGAAGCAGCTCCCGAAGAAGCATCTTTCGTAGAGAAAAAGTTTATGACGGTCCGGAAGATGTCATGAACCAAAGATCAAATTTCTCAAAGTATATCGCTCCAGTAGAGGATATACCTCAGAATCTAGAAAAGACTGAGAAAGAGGTACCGGTACCCATAAAATCTATGTTTTATACATAGTTAAGAGAAATTTGGAATCAAGAAGTTTGTCATAAATGACATTATCAAACAAGAATAAGAAGGATGATAAAATTAAAGGATAACTCTAAATCATGAATAATCTAATGGAAAGATGCGATCTCTCTCGCAAGACGTGGAATGTTCAGTCCTACAGTACAAAACCCAAAAAGGAATAAACCCGGTAGATTTTAAATGGGTGTCTGTAACAAATAAGAGATCCAAATGTATTGAGCAATTTTAGCTCGAGGAATCCTGAAGGATCTACAAATTAACCATATATGGATTAAACCATCCAGAAGAATGTGATATGCTTATTGACTTTTTAAAGAAATCCCTGAACGAATTCTTTAAATGGTCATCTATAGAGTACCTCCTGAAGAGAAGATCTTCTGAAGAGATAGAAGATATGATAATATCTTCCGAAGAGATCATAATCTCCCGAAAAGACCGGATCTCTCCCAAAGAGATCGGATATCTCCCGAAGAGATTGGAATCTCCCGAAAAGATCGGATATCTCCCTAAGTGATTTGAATCTCCAGAAGAGATGAAGATAAATCTCCTGAAGAGATCTCATATAATCTCATAAAAACATGAATCTCTGGAAGAGATATACTATAATCTCCTATAGAGAGGATATTAATCTTCGGAAGAGATAATATTAATATAATGTCATTAAGGGATAAGATAATATAAATCCCCTGAAGAGATAAGATAATATTGATCTCCTGTAGAGATTTAACATAAATAATATCCCTATAATGGTCAGGTCAATAGGATCCATTACGACCAAAAGAACATGTTCTGGGTCCTGGAGCACCCTAGTTAAAATAGAATTTATTTATTGTCATTCACTCTGCAAAATACTTTATGTGAATCTGCTGATATGCATATATACACACATATACTGGAATGACATAATTCATATTAATTATTCTTGATTAATGTTTTTTCATCTAATGAGATATACATATGAATGATATTTATCTGGTACTCATTAAGGGGATACCACAAGCAATGTATGTTTTAAAAATAACATTGCAGCTATCTTAGGAAGAATAAATCAAATCATCACGACAATTTCATCAAAACGAACAGAGAATGTGCATGGCTATGTTTTCAACAGTTCAACACATCAGGGGAAGCTACAAGCTTTCAGGAATCACAAATAAAGCCTGCAACCTCTTCATAAGGATACGAGTATAAATGTATAGACAAATAAAGTGTTGGGGTGATATGTAATATTTAAATTGTATTGGGGGTTGATTTTTTATTTTGAATTGATGTAAGAACAATAATGTAATATTTTTTAGGGTGAGCATCCTGTAGATGCAAGTATCCTGAAGATGCTAATGAAGACATCTTGAAGTATGTCTTTGCGCATTGTACTCTTTTCCTTTGTTGATATTTTTTTCCACTGGGTTTTTTTCGGAAGGTTTTTAACGAGGCAGTGTAAGCCTCACCCACATGAATTCCTGAAGAATTATATTCCTGAAGAATATTATTGTACTCTTTTCTTTTCTATGGTTTTTTTTCCCAAAAGATGGGTTTTTCCTTAGTAAAGTTTTTAACGAGGCAATAATTAGAGTGGGCATCCAAGGGGGGGTGTTGTGATTTGGATAAACCCAAATGTGGATGCCCTTATCCATATCCTCAACAACTTCTATCACATTTCCTCTATATATGTTATCAATGAGAAAAGCTACATATATAGTTTTCTGGCTACCAATTCCTTCTCCTTTTTTCTTATTTTCACAACAAAAATTAAAACTAGCTATAAGCGAAACCGATAATTGATTCGTTTTGTACGGTTTGCTCGGTTGGACTATTTTTGTTGTTCAATGGGTCGGATCCAAAGTTTAAATTATTTTTAAATATAATTCTTATATATAGGTTTGTTGTGTTTCAAAATTGGGTTCAAAGTCAGACTATTTATTAAATTAACAAAGTTGGACTTTAAAACACATTCATAGAATTATTATTTTTAGAATATACATAAATAGATTCCATTTTTGTTCACCCACCAAAACTAGGTGGGATGTTCACCTTCCACTAAACAAATGACACGTGGCATTTTCATCCCAGACAAACCACTTTGGAAGTGATTTTCTTCACCCATCAAGTTTTGTGCCACGTGTCATTTGTTTAGTGGGAGGTGAACATCCCATCCAGTTTTTGCGGGTGAACAAAAATAAACTCTACATAAATACATACACCGTTTTAATCATTAAATATGGTAATTATATAATGAAATAAATATTATCCAGTTTTCGGTTTGTACCGAAACACTTTGAAACATAATAAAAAGAAATAATATTTTTCAAAGTCGAAACTAAATCGAATTTTTTATTTGGTCTGTTCGGTTCTGGATTTAATATCGAATAATGTTCATCCCCATGTCTTATCTTTTTAGAAACATTGGAACCTTTTAGATTTTTTTGTTTTTTTGACAGCCTCTGTAATTTCTATACGTACTTCAAGAACATCGTAATACTCGATGATAATTTTTATTTACAATATTGTGTTCATGTGGAGACCTAACAAAATAGTTTAGCAAGTGGACACATCGTGTCGAACCTGAGTGACTCTTGTGACCAGTGGTAAAAGTCTGGCAGAGTAACAAAAAATCGGTGGATCCAGTTACGAAAGGGTGACACATCACAATGTCCAAACAATTTTCTTTTGAGAATTTTCGACTTGATCCCACTTTGTTTACCCGAATTAAGGGTGCATCCCACTGTTTTGCATTAATGTACATCACCTTCTATATTGGACGGATTCCGCCAAAAATATTATTTTGGGACCAAAATGTCCTTGTCTTCTTCCTCCCCCCCCCCCCGCGGCCGCGGCCACCGCCGCCGCTCCCCGCCTCCGCTCCCTCCCCCTCCGCCCCGCCTCCGCTCCCCCCCCTCCGCCACCGCCCGCCTCTGCGCCTCCGCTCCCCCCCTCCGTCACCGCCCCCTCCTCCTCCCCCTCCCCCCATCCCCACCTCCGCTCCCCCCTCCGCCACTGCCCCCTCCCTCCACTCCCCCTTCCCTTCCCGCAGCAGTAGCACTAGCAGCGACAGCAGCAGCAGCCGCGGCGGTAGCAACAGCGACGGCGGTGGCAGCAGCGACGGCGGCGACGGCAGCAGCAGCGGCGGGGGCGATAGCAACGGCAAGCGATGGAGGCGGCGGTGCGGGGGTGGTGGCCGCGGGGTGCGGTGGCCGCCGGGGGAGGGAGAAGAAAAGAGGAAGAAGAAAATAGGAGGGACATTTTGGTCCAAAATTTTTGGTCAAAACGTTTGATCGTTAATTTTTGACGGAATCCGTCAAATGTGGGGGATGATGTACATTAATACAAAACAGTGGAATGCACCCTTAATTTGGACAAACAAATTGGGGGGCAAGTCAATTTTTTTTTTTTTTAATGTCGAAACAAACAATATCCTATGATTCCTATCCCATCCTCTGGGTGGTCCCCACGTCCCCAACACCGGGGCCCACCATCGCAAAAGGTAGTAGAGACAACCGCGTCACGTGCTCGGCACACTCGTTTCCCTCATCCCAATCTACACGGACGTCCTCCTTCCTCCGGATTTCTCGAGCGAGAGAGAGAGAGGGACAGATGGATCAATGGAAAGAAGGCTTCTTCCAAGCGACGGCTCCTTCCGATCTCTGCCAACCTTCCAATTCCAGGTCCCGATTTGATATTCTCAATTGAATTCTAGGGTGGTTTTTTTTCATTTCTGTTGTTGTCGTTGGGAAAACCCTAATTTTTGTTTCAGTTAAGAATTGCAGGCATTTGAGTTCATTGATCCTAAAAATCTGCTCTCTTTTTTACTTCTTCTTCCGTAATTTGAGTAGAAATGACTCAATCGAGCTTCTGTAGCTTCAAGAGGAATTTGGCTGAGTAGGAACGAGGAAAGCTCCCAATTTTATGTCTTTGGAGTTGTTTTTTTAGGGATATTCGTTGATTTGGGCCACTGGGAAACCCTAATTTTGTTTCAAAAATGAGTTTTACGCGGACTAGAGCTACAAGTAGTTGATTTGATAGTTTTCACCGAAGGAAGAAGGAAAATAGGGGACCTCTCGACATGAATTCAGGTTCAGTCGGTGCCCAAAATGGCTTCTTATTTTTTGGCGGTTTCAATAGGAACAACTTAATCTAGCTCCTAAGGATTCAAGAGGAAATTTGGCGGAGTAGGAACTAGGAAGGCTCCCAATTTTTTGTCTTTGGAGTTGTTTTTAGGGATTTTCGTTGATTTGGGCTACTGGGAAACCCTAGTTTTGTTTCACTAGTGAGTTTGACGCGGAATAGGGGAGCTTTCGACATGAGTTTAGGTTCAGTGCCCAAAATGGCTTGTAGGAACAACTTAATCTAGCTCCCAGGGATTCAAGAGGAAATTGACCGGCGTAAGAAAGCTCCCATATTATAGGTAGTTATGGACATGCACATGCACATGAGGGTCGGCTTCGTATCCAGAAAGATAGATGGGGTTCATTATCTGGTCATGGGTCCCAATTAATGGAAATAATAGGTTCTATTGTTTTGTGTTTGTGCTGGTGGTTATTGCACAAGTTGGATTATATATTGTTGGCCCACTACCTAAAGGTTCCAACTTTGTGGCATAGTGGTTGTCTGACATGGTATTAAGGATCGGGGGTTTGATAGGTCCTAAGTTTGAAGTTTATTTTGGGCGACTTATATCATTCCCAATTATCCTATCATCCCCAGTTGTCCTCTCTGCCCACATCTAATGGTGATAAATTTGAGGGGGATATCAAGTTGGCTTAATTACATTGTCGGTCTCTTACCTATTAACAACTTGAGTTTTAAAATTGTCTCCCTCATAGAATTGAGAACCAAGGATAGCAGATTTGACGGATTTATCCAGATTTCAGTCGTGAGGCTCAAATCGACGATTTGGCATGGTTTCAACATTTAACTGGGGATATAGGAAAATTGTCTATCAGAAAGGATTGAAACCTAGAACTAAGGGCTCGTTTGGATCAAGTTTTTGGATTCCTAGGAATAGATTTTCAATTCCTTTCCCATGGGAAAGGAATACAACATTCCCATACCCATGTTTGGTTAGGTTGAGAATAGGTAGTTCAAAATTTAAAAAAAAATTATTTTCATGTTTGGTTCACACATGGATATGAATCTTAATTTATTTAGTTTTACTTTAATACCCTTTCACTAATTTCATGATGATTCACATGTTTGGGATAGGAGTTGAAAATTTGAAAATAAAGAGAGGGTATAACCGTCCAAACAAAATAGTCAAATATCATTCCTAGGAAAGCAAATTTATTCCCAAGGGGGGGGGGGCTTGGGAATAGCTTTTCCACATCCATGGGAATAGCTTTCCCACATAACCCCCTCCTATTCCCTCCTCATTCCCAATCCTAAGCATACCAAACATGGGTAAGGAATTCAAATCCCATTCCCAAGCCTCAAAAACTTGAACCAAACGCCCCCTAAGGATAGCGGGTTTGAGAGGTCCTAAGTTTGAAGTTTATTGTGGGCAACTTATATCATTCCCAATTATCCTATCATTTCCAGTTATCATGTCTGTGCACATCTGATGGTGATAAATTTGAGAGGGATATCAAGTTGGCTTAATTACATTGTCGGTCTCTTACATATTAACAATTTGAGTTTTAAAATTGTCTATCTGATATGATTGAAACCTAGAACTAAGGATAGCAGATTTGATAGATTCAGATTTCAATCATGAGGCTCAAATCGGCAATTTGACATAGTTTCAGCCTTTAACTGGGGATGATAGGAAAATTGTCTATCTGATAGGATTGAAACCTAGAACTAAGGATATCGGGTTTGAGAGGTCCTAAGTTTGAAGTTTATTGTAGGCGACTTATATCATTCCCAATTATCCTATCATCCCTATTTATCTTGTCTGCCCACATCTGATGGTGATAAATTTGAAGGGATATCAAGTTGGCTTAATTACATTGTCGGTCTCTTGCCTATTAACAACTTGAGTTTTAAAATTGTCTGTCTGGTAGGATTGAAACCTAGAAAGGATAGCGGATTTGACGGATTTATCCAGATTCTAGTCATGAGGCTCAAATCGGATTTGGCATGGTTTCAACATTTAACTGTGGATGATAGGAAAATTGTCTATCTGATAGGATTGAAACCTAGAACTAAGGATAGCGGGTTTGAGAGGTCCAAGTTTGAAGTTTATTGTGGGCGACTTATATCGGTCCCAATTATCCTATCATCCCCTAGTTATCCTGTTTGCCCACATCTGATGGTGATAAATTTGAAGGGGATATCAAGTTGGCTTAATAATATTGTCGTTCTCTTACCTATTAACAACTTGATTTTTAAAATTGTCTATCTGATAGGATTGAAACTTAGAACTAAGGATAGCGGATTTGACGAATTTATCCAAATTCCAGTCATGAGGCTCAAATCGATGATTTGGCATAGTAGAAGGGTTGCTTTGGGTGGTCAACTTAAATAGATAAATCTAGCAATGGCTGCTAACATCTCATGGCTATGAAATTTGTACTACTAGCTGAACTCGAATGTTGCATCAAATATCCTTTGAAGTTCTATTCAGAACTTTAGTTTATGATTGTAGTCTTCTCTTGAGTTCCACATTCCAACTAGTGTATAAAAGAATCTCCTAATGACCAACACACTTCAGCATTTGATATGTTATCTATGACATTAATCGATCATGGTATACGAATATATGTGCCTCTCGTTTTGGGTAATTGGTTTTCAGTTCACATGTTTAGAATTGTATGTTGAAGGTTGAGGTTGAGAAGTGAAGATGCCAAGGGAAAAGACTGCGATAAGATAAAGTAAACAGAAGAAAAGAAGTATGGTGAATAGAACTATCTTGTGATCATCTTCATGACTCTTGTTGACAATTTGTGATCTTTATTAGAGAAAAGATGATTCGCGAAAGAGCTGATTCCTCTAGTTGAGATCTTATTCTCTGGAAAGTTTTTTGATACTTAGCTCTCAACGTCTTTGGATCTGTTGCTAGACAGTTTACAGGGATAGAACATCAACAAAACCATTTCCAGAATTATCCGGTCATGGATCCCTATTAATGGAAATAATAGGTTCTATTGTTTTGTGTTCGTGCTGGTGGTTATTGCGCAAGTTGGATTATGTATTGTTGGCTCACTACCTAAAGGTTCCAACTTTGTGGCTTAGTGGTTGTCTGACATGGTATCAAGTATTGGGAGTTTGATAGGTCCTGCGTTTGAAGTTTATTGTTGGCGACTTATATCATTCCCAATTATCCTATCATCACCAGTTATCCTGTCTGCCTACATCTTATGGTGATAAATTGAGGGGGATGTCAAGTTGGCTTAATTACATTGTCGGTCTCTTACCTATTAACAACTTGTGTTTTAAAATTGTCTATCTGATAGGATTGAAACCTAGAACTAAGGATAACAGATTTATCCATATTCCAGTCATGAGGCTCAAATCGGCGATTTGGCTTGATTTCAACCTTTAACTAGGGATGATAGAAAAATTGCCTATCTGATAGGATTGAAACCTAGAACCAGGGCCGGTCCTGAATTTTTCAGGACCCAGGGCAAAAGTAAAAAATTAGGCCCCTATATATATTTAAACTTAGTGATAAATCCACTCTTATTTTTCAACCAAGTTCTAACATGTCCAAATTAACTAAAAAAATTAACATTCAATCCAAATAAATTGTATCGATTCAAACTTCAATATATTAAAATTTAGAATAAAATGCTACAATATATAAATAAGATAAATACTTATAACAATTCAATAAGTTCTTTTTCATTCGGCAAAATAAGTTCTTTTCCATCTATCAACAAGCAACCAACATTTTTTTTCTCTACATGCTGAATAGCCTAAGCAAAACAATATCAATCTATTTGAAATTCTTTTGCATCCTTCGCAACCAGCAAAACAAAAATGTCTTTACAACCCTAATAGCCAAAGCAAAGTGCAGCAGCCTACTTGAATCTCTTTGCATCCTCAGCAACCAGCAAAACAAAATTGTATTTTCTTCCTCAATAGCCAAAGCAAACAACAACAGCCTACTTGAAATTCCTTTGCATCCTCAGCAAACAGCAAAATATTAACATCACCACCTGCAAGATAAGGTGAAAAACATCAAAATCACAACTAAAAAGGTATTATTTAAATGATTTTCTTCTTGCATTTTGAGAAGCAAAATCCTCAATGATGCTTTCAAATTCAAGCTTTTCTAACATCTCCTTTTCAATGGATAAGATTGCTAGCCCATTTAGCCTTTCTTGTGACATGGTAGACCTCAAGTAAGATTTTAATAATTTTAATTTAGAAAAGCTTCTTTCTGCAGATGCTACAGTAACATGTATAGTCAATAGTATTCTATAGGCAATCAAAACATTTGGAAAACAGTCCATATCTTTTACAAACTCTACAATTTCAAGTGTTGTGTTTACTCCTGATGGTAAAAGATATTGCAGCACCTGTAACTCTGAAAATAAATCACTTGCATCAATATCAGAAGACTCACCATTTCTTAAAGTAGTTTCAAGTTTCACACAACAGTTTTTCAATTCCTCATCACCCGATGAAGTTAACTTCTTTAAATTAAACAAGAAACAAAAATAACATCATATGTTTGCATTTGTTCAAATCTACTCCTTAATGAAGAAACAGCCATATCCACTACACAGATGAAATAATTGACTCTAAATGATTCCTCAACTGATTGTAATGTCTCATTATTGGCATTCTCGTCAAATTGTTTCTTTCTATGACTTTGACGTTTTTTAGGAAATTCGGGTTCAATTCCCATATCACAAGAAATAGTTTTAGCTTCAATCATAGCAGATGCAAATCCATTTTCTCTATAATTCTCAAAAAAAGAAATGAGCCCCTCCAAATTTTTTAAAGCAACATCAATGCACATATCTATAGATTGTAACTTCTTGCTAACTAAGTTAATTTTCAACAAAATATCATGCCAAATAACCATGCCTAATAAAAACTCAAAATTTTCCAGTTCATGTGTTGCTAAACTTTCAGCTTCACTTTTTGCTTTAGCATCTTCACTAGTTTCTGCTACTTTAAATAAAGCTTCTTTTATTTGAGCAGTTTGGTATCTTATTGCTTTAACACTCTCTACACGACTTTCCCAACGTGTAGTTGACAATGTTTTGAGAGTTAAACCATGTACATGATCTTGTAAAATCTTCCAACGCTTTGTAGAATTAGCAAAAACACAATAAATGCGTCGAACCACCCCAAAAAAGGATTTCGCTTTTACACAACAGTTGCCATATCACATAGTGTTAAATTAAGAGAATGACAACTACATGGCATGAACAAAGCTCTAGGATTTATTTCAAGTAATCTTCTTTGTACACCTTGATGTTTTCCTTTCATATTTGAGCCATTATCATAACCCTGTCCTCTAACATTATCAATTTTAAGACCAAGGGACTCTAGGACAGATTGCAATTCATTAAAAAGTCCTAATCCTGATGTATCTTTCACAATAAAAAACTCTAAAAAGTACTCTTCTATTTTCACTGGACTCCTTGACACATCCACACACCGTATTATCAAAGTCATTTGTTCCTTGTGACTTGAATCAGGAGTGCAATCAAGTATCACTGAAAAATATTTTGCTTGTTTGATTTTCCCAATGATTGCACTTCTGACTTTTGAAGCCAGCAAAGCTATCAGCTCATTTTGAATCTTATGGCTTAGATAATGATAGTGAATCTCATCATTTTGAATTCGTCGAAAATGTTCTCGCATTATTGGATCAAATTCTGCAACCATTTTCAATATACCTAAAAAATTACCATTATTTTCTTCATAAATTCTCTCTTTTGTTCCACGGAATGCAATATTATTTTTAGCAAGACATTTGACAACAGAAATTATTCTTACCAAAACATGTTTCCAGTGTTCCTTCTCTCATAATTTGTTCTTGTATGCCTTTATCAATTGTTTCATTTTTTTTCAATTTGTTATGTAATTCAATCCAAGAACTCATGTTAGTTATGTGCTCAATGCTGTTTTCATGTTGTTTAAGCCTCTCACTAAGATGTTTCCAATCTCTAAATCCTTCGTTTGCTAATTGGCTTCTACAACACATTGTCTTCAACAACTTACAGCAAAAACAAAATATCTTATCCAATTCCTTTGAGTATACTAGCCATTTTCTATCATGAGTCTCTCCATTTGGTAACTTTCTCATGTAATAAGTCGAGGAAAAAGGTCTAAAGTTTTCATCCTTGGGAAATTTGATATTATTATCTCTTGCAGGAATTTTTTCCACTAGTAAAGCTCTCATTTTTTCATCTAGATTATCCCAAATTCTAGGATCAAAAATGTTTAAGGAAAAAGTTGGTTCTACACCCACAAGTTCAGTGTCTTCATTATTACAAAGATAATCAAAATCTTCATTCTCAACATGTTCATCTTCACCTAAGTCACCTACCTGTGCATTAAAATCATTCTTAGTTCCTACTAATTCTTCCACATGATTTTGTTGTTCAGATTCATTGACTAAATCATTATCAATTCCTACAAATTCTTCAACATGATTTTGCTGCTCAGATTCATTGACTAAATCTTCAGTTGAGTTATCAAGTGAACTATTTGTTTTGTTTTGAAAAAAATTATCCAGAGCTCCCTTTTGAGATTGAGTTAATTCTTCTATCTGTCTTTTTCTTTTTCTTTTTTGACTTCCAGATGGATGTTTCTTAGGGAACATTGTTACTTGAAAACAGAAATAATACAAGGAAAGCCGATGCAATTTTAATCTTCAAAGAATAAACAAAAAACAATATAACCTGGAATTTGAGAAACGAAACCCCCTTCGAGAAATCCCCCTCAACAGAAACAAATTTGATATTTCCGAATTTGCAATCAATTAGAACTTAAAGGAATTCCTGCAAAGAAAATGTGTAATTGCATGAGTTCACAAATCTTAAAAAAAAAAAAAAAATCCTTTTCATTTGATATCAAAATCATAAAAAATTACCTCCAATTGATTTCTACAAGGACCAGTTTTGCACTGACACTTTGGATTTTGGAATCTCCAATCTACCAACAAAAAAATTATTTTAGAAATTCATAACTATGTAGATGAGATGAGATGGGATGAAGGGGATTCAAAACTCTATAAAGAAGAGGAAGAATAAAAAGAAGAATACCTCCTGCCTCCTGGATACCTCCTGGATTCAGAACTCTATAAAGAAGACTAAGAAGAGGAAGAATAAAAAGAAGAAGAAGAATACCTCCTGCCTTCTGGAGTCTGGAGAAGTGGAAGCGTTTTTTTTAAACGGCATGATGTATTGATGTGCCGCAAGGGAAGCCTTGAGGAGCGGAACAGTTAATGCCGCATGGGAAGCCGAAGCGTTGAGGAGCAGATTCAGCGGAAATTGCATCTCAAAAAAAAAAGAGAGCAGAACATGCGGACTCTAATAATGCTGCACATATATTTGACTATTTGTTAGCTGCCAGCGTTGTCAATATACCTAATACTACATATAAATTTTTTTTTTGGGCCCTTGTAAATAGTGGGCCCAGGGCGGTCGCACTGTTTGCCCCTGGGCAGGGCCGGGCCTGCCTAGAACTAAGGATAGCGGGTTTGAGAGGTCCTAAGTTTGAAGTTTATTGTGGGCGACTTATATCATTCCTAATCATCCTATCATCCCCAGTTATCCTGTCTGTCCGCATCTGATGGTGATAAATTTGAGAGGGATATCAAGTTGGCTTAATTACATTGTTTACCTATTAACAACTTGAGTTTTAATATTGTCTATCTGATAGGATTGAAACCTAGAACTAGCGGATTTGACGGATTTATCCATATTCCGTTCATGAGGCGCAAATCGGCGATTTGGCATGATAAAAGGGTTGCTTTGGGTGGTTAACTTAAATAGATAAATCTAGAATGACCGCTAAGGCGCTAACATCTCATGGCTATGAAATTTGTACTACTAGCTGAACTCGGATGTTGCATCAAATATCCTTTGAAGTTCTATTCAGAACTTTAGTTAATGATTGTAGTCTTCTCTTGAGTGCCAAATTCGAACTAGTGTAGAAAAGATCTCCTAATGACCAACACACTTCCTCATTTGATATGTTATTTATGAGATTAATCGATCATGGTATACGAATATATGTGCCTCTCGTTTTGGGTAACTGGTTTTCAATTCTCATGTTTAGAATTGTATGTTAAAGGTTGAGGTTGAGAAGTGAAGGTGCCAAGAGAAAAGGCTGCGATAAGATAAAGTAAACAGAAGAAAAGGAGTATGGTGAATAGAACTATCTTGTTATCATCTTCATGACTCTTGTTGACAATTTGTGATCTTTATAGAGAAAAAGATGATTCGCGAAAGGGCTGATTCCTCTAGTTGAGATCTTATTCTCTGGAAAGTTTTTTTTGATACTGAGCTCTCAACGTCTTTGCATCTGTTGCTGGACAGTTTACAGGGATAGAACATCAACAAAACCATTTCCTGAATTATCCGATCATGGGTCCCAATTAATGGAAATAATAGGTTCTATTGTTTTGTGTTTGTGCTGGTGGTTATTGCGCAAGTTGGATTATATATTGTTGGCCCACTACCCAAAGGTTCCAACTTTGTGGCATAGTGGTTGTTTGACATGGTATCAAGGATCGGGAGTTTGATAGGTCCTACGTTTGAAGTTTATTGTTGGTGACTTATAACATTCCCAATTATCCTATCATCCCCGGTTATCCTGTCTGCCCACATCTGATGGGGATAAATTTGAGGGGGATATCAAGTTGGCTTAATTACATTGTCGGTCTCATACCTATTAACAACTTGAGTTTTAAAATTGTCTATATGATAGGATTGAAACCTAGAACTAAGGATAGCGGATTTATCCATATTCCAGCCATGAGGCTCAAATCGGCGATTTGGCTTGATTTCAACCTTTAACTGGGGATGATAGAAAAATCGTCTATCTGATAGGATTGAAACCTAGAACTAAGGATAGCGGGTTTGAGATGTCCTAAGTTTGAAGTTTATTGTGAGCGACTTATATCATTCCCAATTATCCTATCATCCCCAGTTATCATGTCTGCCCACATATGATGGTGATAAATTTGAGGGGGATATCAAGTTGGCTTAATTACATTGTCGGTCTCTTACCTATTAACAACTTGAGTTTTAATATTGTCTATCTGATAGGATTGAAACCTAGAACTAGCGGATTTGATGGATTTATCCATATTCCAGTCATGAGGCTCAAATCGGCGATTTGGCATGGTAGAAGGGTTGCTTTGGGTGGTCACTTAAATAGATAAATCTAGAATGGCCGCTAAGGCGCTAACATCTCATGGCTATGAAATTTGTACTACTAGCTGAACTCTAATGTTGCATCAAATATCCTTTGAAGTTCTATTCAGAACTTTAGTTTATGATTGTAGTCTTCTCTTGAGTTCCAAATTCGAACTAGTGTAGAAAAGAATCTCCTAATGACCAACACACTTCAGCGTTAGATATGTTATCTATGAGATTAATCGATCATGGTATATGAATATATGTGCCTCTCGTTTTGGGTAACTGGTTTTCAATTCACACGTTTAGAATTGTATGTTAAAGGTTGAGGTTGAGTAGTGAAGATGCCAAGAGAAAATACTGTGATAAAGTAAACAGAAGAAATGGAGTATGGTGAATAGAACTATCTTGTTATCATCTTCATGACTCTGGTTGACAATTTGTGATTTTTATAGAGAAAAAGATGATTCGCGAAAGAGCTGATTCCTCTAGTTGAGATCTTATTCTCTGGAAAGTTTTTTGATACTGAGCTCTCAACGTCTTTGGATGATTTACTGGACAGTTTACAGGGATAGAACATCAACAAAACCATTTCCAGAATTTTAGTTTTATTCGGATAACATCATAAATGTTATCTGATCCATCATCCATCATTATGCCTATTGTGTGGCAGGCAATATTGGAGCAGCACTAGTTCAGCTAATTAAGATGGTTGCTTGGTTAAAATAGTACAACAACAACAACAAGGCTTCATACCAAATTTTTGGGCTCAGCAACTTGAATCTTTGTTTCGTTTTTGTGAAGGGCTACATTTGTTGTAATGGTAGTGAACACTGTATCCTTTCTTAGTGTAACAATCCAAGCTCATTTATGTCTATCTGTAGTTCCAGCAGCTCTTTTAACTCATACCTTATCGCTCCTTCTGACTGGTCATCTACTAGTCTACTTTGTAAATAGCTTAAACAATTTACCCTTTTCTTTTTCTAAATTGGTGCCACCTCCAACTTTCCACTAATGTGTTCATTTCATCATTTCTTTCAATGTAGTGCTACTCATCTATCTTTGCATTTCTCATTTCATCTAAGCCCTTCGTTTGGAAATGTTTTTATTTGCTTAATACATTGATTTATAGAACATGACCGGTCTATAGTGTCATATAGAACTCCCCTTTCAATGGTGTCTTGTGGTCACGAAGGACTCTAGAAAAACTCTACCATTTTAACTATCTTGTTTTAATTCTTTCAAGGAAGTCTTTCTAAATATCTTCATCGTGATAAATGATAGATCATAAATACCGAAAGCTATCGCTCCTGGCTATCTCTTGCCATCAATATATACTCTTCCCTCATTTCTCTTTGGCCTTTTGTTGAAGTTACATTTGATATACTCTTTTTCATCCTACTAATTTTATAATCTAAAAGACTTCAAGGTTTCTCTCCACACTTCTATTTCAGAGTCCAACCCTTATATAGTCACATCAACTAACACAATATAACACAATATCATCAACAAACAACATACACAATGGATATCTATGTTGTCACAGGCGACGCCTAGGCGTCCTAGGCGTGCAGGTCGGAGAGGGCTCGCCTCGACCTGGGGGAAACTTCCATGTGTGAGGCGATGCTCGCCTAGGTGCGCCTAGGCTCCCGCCTTGGGTCGACTGAGGAAAAAGAAAGGCGCCTAGGCGCCTTGCATAATGTATATTGCTTAATGCTTATTGCTTATTATTATACTACATATTTATTGTATACATAATTATTGTATATAGTAAATATTAGTTAAACTTTGTCTTGCTTGATGCTTATTACTTATTAATTATATTATATATCTATTGTATACATACTTGTAGAATTTTTTGCAAAAGAGCAGGCAGATCCTGGGCGGGCGCCTAGGCGGTGCCTAGGCGCGCCCAGGCGAGGCGGGTGGGCTGTCGTGTCGCCTCGTCTCGCCTAGTGCCCAGTACAACATAGATGGATATCTTGAATATTCCTAGTAATTTTATCTGTAACTAGCACAAACATGGGTTGACTTATGAGAAGTTTGGGAGTTACATTTATAATGGATTTAGAGGGAGTTACATTTATGAGAAGTTTGGGAGTTACATTTATAATGGATTTAGAGGGATAAAAGCATGTCTGCCATTCCAATCTGTGCTACTATCAAAGAAGGTATTTTTCTTTTGGTTGAAGTTTGTTGTCTTACAACTTTGACCTCAAAGTTTCAGAGTATCATAGCTATGTATATTTTGCTAATGTAACATCTACTTTAACATGCTACACTCTTGCATGAATAGGGGTAGTAGGCATACAATAGAAGCAAGATCTAACTTTGGTTTATGCTTGAACACTATGTCAGTTATGTCATATGACCGCCTTTTCCAAAATGCTTAGGTTTTTAGGTAGTAGGCCAACAATGCCTATCAGTCAAGAGGGTTGCAGTCCTCAAGAGTGGTAATTTTACAAGTTTTGGGTGGAAGAACTAAGAAGAGATTAATCTACCTCCATTTTAGGCCTTGATTCCATTGGAGAATCATTAAGAACCTCCATTAGCTTTATATTATTGTCTTTTGGAGATCGCAAATTCTTTGCTATTTGGGACGTTGCTGCTAATACTCTTCTATTTATGCTTGTAACGTAGAACATCTCTTAGTAGGTGAAAAGTAGATATAAACTTTGCGGCACAAATGTCATTACCGTTAGTTCATTCTAGACTTATTATTAGCTGAAGGATTCTGTTCTTCCGGTAGTTGATGAATATAGACCATGGTTTCCTGCAAAGTGTGAGTCTGGCATGCGGAACATGAACAGGAACACGATATATAAGTTTTCCAAAAGTGCATATGAAACAGGAGCACGATACACACAACTTATAACGAAAACGTGCATCTTGAAACACAATTCACCGTCTAGGTAGTGTATTCTGTTATATGCTGATGTAGGCATGGATTCATACCAGGACATTATGTTGAAGCCTTCATGCCAAGACATGATGTTGAAGCCATTAGTCCCTTCCGAACAATCTATTACTGAAAGGATCTCTTTCTCTATGCAGAAGATCCAGCATGAAGGGCCTTTAAACTCCGTGTGAGGCAAAAGACTAATGCAAAATACTACATTGTAGGAACTTAAAGGGAAGAGGTTTTCGAGAATTTCATTAGATTTATATTTCCACTAATTCTTGCTGTGTTCAAACCTTTCTGTACCTCAATGAAGGGCATTGTCATTAGGCCTAATTTTTGTTTGTATATATGGGGTAGATTCTCAAATATAGAAAGGCAATCTCATGAGGCTCAATTTCCTCTCTCCCCCCACCTGTAAAATCACATTTTTATGATTTGGGGATAAATACCTTTGATTACCTCAGCAAAATTTGTGTATCTGGACGTCTTTCTCATAAAGTGTTCACCTTCCAAGGATGGTGGGCCTGCAAAATCAGGACTTTTATGCATATGAAGTTGCAGGAAGAGTCTAAGGAATTTGAAATCAAAGGATCATAGAAGTTGGTCTTGAAGGATCTAAGAGTATTGGAGAGGACAAATGTGCCTTCATTTTGAGGAAATATGTTTTTGAGTTGTACACTTGGTACTTATTTTCTATTTGGAAACAGTTTGTAAAATAATTTCTTGTGTGCCTTCCCTTGGTTTTGAGGCCTAAAGTAAATCAGCAATATTTTCAAGCTATGTTGCAGGGATACAGGAGAATATGTTTTTGTTCATATTCATACAACATAGGGGAGTACTTATTATATCTATATGAAAATATCTGTATCCTGTATGTGTCTCGTATACTTATCCACATCCGTATCTGTGCAACATAGCTTTCAAAATAACTGATCAAAATGCATGGTAGTTGAATGAATGTTTGTGCACATATACACATATTAATATTCTCTTCTGAAGTTTCCAACAGCTATTATATGTGGAAGTTAAATAGGCTTTTCAAGTTGTATAGACAAACATGTGGCTTCCTAAATGATCTTGAAAAGCTTATGCAGATGATTTTGACCATTTTCTTCAGTTGCCCAAACTTATTGGGGAATAGATGAGCAAACCTTTCTTGATTCTATCTTGGAGTTACAGTCTAGCAACATGTGGTAGGGGCATCAATGCAGGACTGGTTTTACTCCGTACAATCTTAATGTTACTAAGGAATTTGCAAAAATAAACTACTTTTAGTACTTCATAGGTACCTCTTGATGTTTTCTTAGGGATATGTAGGGCTGCAAATGAGCCAAGCTGTTCACGAGCTGCTCGAAGCTCGGCTCGATAAAAGCTCGTTTGAGCTCGGTTCGTTTATTAAATAAGCTGAGCTCAAGCTTCATTTTTGAGCTCGTTTAATATATGAGCCAAGCTCAAGCTTAGAAGTACTCGGCTCGTTTGAGCTCGCAAGCTGGCTCGTTTATGAGCTTGCGAGCTGGATCGTTTAGGAGCTTGTTTAGTAGCTCGTTTGTTCTTTGTTGAATTCAAATTATATATATATATATATATATATATATATATATATATATATATATATATATATATATATATATTTGTGTGCGTTACTTATATATTTATATGTCCTTAATAATTGATATAAGAAACTTTTTTAATTAAATTTGTATAAATAAATTGTTAATATTACAGGTACATGAATTCAAACATAGCTAAATTGAAATCGAGCTCGTTAAGCTTGAAATCAAGCTTAATAATCTTGAAATAAAGTTGAGCGAGCTTGAAATCAAGCTTAACGAGGTTGAATTTGAGCTTATCAAGCTTGCTTATCAAGCCAAGCTTGAACTCAAACCAAGCCAAGCTCAAGCTTAATATAAACAAGCTCGAGCCAAGCTCAAGCTCTCAAATAAAAAAATTATCAAGCTCGAGCTTGAGCTCGATTAATTCAAGTCAAGCCAAGCTCCAGCTTACAAAAGCTTGGCTCGTTTGCAGCCCTAGGGATATGTGATGTTTAAGTGTGGTTCATCTCAATGAAGTTTTTCGTGTTCATCAAGAGAATGACCTCTGTCAACCATTTTATTTGAGTTGAGTTCATAGGTACATCTTTTCCAATGATCTTTTGTTAAGGATACCCTTAATGTTCAAATGCAGATTGTCTCAACAAATTCGTGGATTTCTTGGAGATTGACCACTGCCTGTGTATGGTTCTGTGACAATCTAACTTTTGTTAGTATTTGTCTTTGAAGGAGGGTTTTCGGCTTCTTGATACATATTGGAGGCAAAGTCTGGTTTTGTCGCGTTCATCAATATTTTCATTATTGTAGTTGGGTGAACTATGTTGCCCGAGTATGGCCATGGATACGGATAAGGACACTATACGGATATGTGGTACGGGCATTTTCAAATATGTATAGTGTAATCGCCTATGTTGCACGAATACGGGTAGGATACTTGTACGGATACGACACCATTTTCCCGTGTCCGTGCAGCATACGTGTGGAATTTACTCAGGAGTGGAAACATATTTTATAGTCCGAGCCTCTGTGTATGTGAAGATTATGCATGAACTGAAAAAAAAAAGAGAGGGTTACTTGTCATTGTCTGTTGGGTTTTCATCTCATAGATGACATGAACAGCTCTGCTATCGTACAGAACTCCTTATATCTGGACAACTCCCCAAAAGCTGGCGACTGATTCAGCAAAAAAGCCTCTAAAAACATAATTTTAAAAAATATTTAAGCAAAAAAACCTCCAAAACACTGAAAGAGAACCAAGATGAATAGGAAGACAAGAGAATCTCGAAAAAGAATGAAGACAAGATACTTTAATGATGAAAACTTTAGCTTAATCACCCTGTAAATAACTAGTTACGAGATACACTATGCTTTGAGGATTTACATAAATAGTGTGCGCTCCATAAAAGTTCTTTCTTTGGTAATGTTATGTATATAAATGAGATTGAGAAGCCCAAAAAGACTAGGGGAAGAATGGTTCGAGCAAGAACACCTTTACTATCCCCTACTGCTTCAAGAAAAGTTTGCCTAGGGAGGAAATTCCCAGATTATTCAATTATATAACTTATATACTCTCAAATATTCTCTCTCTACTGCTTCAAGAAAAGTTGGCAAAGGGAGGAAATTACCAGATTATTCAATTATATAACTTCTATAGTCTCAAATATTCTCTCTCTAGTCAATCTCATGAGAAACTGCAGTCACATCAACAGATGTTGATTGAATACATTAGATACTCATGGATCCAGTCTTATATGGACTTGAATTTGGCTCGAGTAAGATGTAATTATAGCGACTAGCTTGTTAGGATCATAGGTCTATGGAATAGAGTATTAAATGGTTATAAAGAAAACTCCATGTCAAGTATCTTGCTAGTGGGGTTTCATTTTTTTTAAAAATATCACTAATCTATTTGCTTTCTTAAGAGCTTCTTGACCTATTATGACTACATGTGTGAAGATGAATGTGGCCAATAAGACGTTTCTATTAGGGAAAACTTTGTTTTGGTAGTCTCCTGATCACATACTTGTTAATTGATCTATACATAGATGGATATTGTTTGCAATATCTGTGTGTTTGTCGGATATGTTCACTTGTAGTCCGTGTTGTGACTTGTTCTCGCTCATATCTTGTTTCGATGCTGTAATACTAGTGGAGATTCACTGTATCACTTGCTCCTTTAATTTGATGGTATCGTAGACTCGAGACTTTTGGCTCAGGACTGTAGAAATTCTTGAGGATAGTTTATATGATTTTCGCAAAGGAATCAGCTAATCCTATTGAGTTGCACCACCATATCATTGCTATAAATCAACACCAATATGTTGGATAATCACAGTAACTGCTGCTAACATCTGGTGGTTTGTTGTGAGAGTTTCTTAGATCCTCCTTTCCATACCTTAATGGTCAATAATATCTTGGTGGAGTTTCTTAACCAAGGTTTGCAGAATCGGTATAGAAATCGGTATCAAAACCTTTCTATGAGCATTGGGGTCGACGGCATATGTAATGTTTAGGATTGGAGTATCGGATTTTTTGGTATTCGAAAACAAACAATTATAATAAATTATTAAAATTTTAGAGAAAAAATGTTTTATATATTTATGTATAATTTTAAGTATTTTTTATGTTGTTTCTTAGTAATTTTGGAATTAAATGAAATAGTAGTCACCCTTGCCGACTGTGATACATAAGTTTTCTTCTTTTACATGCTTTTACAACGTTACTATGCTTTTATACCCTTGCTGATTGGTCTTTTTCATTCAATTTTCTTTGCCAAAATAACTGAAAAGCAACTCCTGACGTCGGTATTGGTCGGTATCGAATTAGGACATGCCAAAGCGTATCGGATTGGTATCGGCCAATACTGCAAACTATATTATTAACTATGCATTTGGGAGAACAATGTTTTTTATAATGGTTTATCATCCCTTCTAGACGTTGCAAATTGCATCTTCTCCCTATAATGGTTTATCATCCCTTCTAGACATTGCAAATTGCATCTTCTCCCACCACTGCAATATTCATTAAGAACTTTGTCATATTCTTTTGGCAGTTCTAAAAAGGTCCAATGCGTCCTTTTATGTTAGTATCTGTGTCATTAGTTGATAACTTTGTTTGAGCACCTATCACTGATTCAACAAATTCGACTTAATTTATATGAGGGCAATCTCTGGACAGAAGTGATCTTTTCCTTGATTCTGAGGTTCCATAGTTGTTTCAAGCTGAATACTCATATTATGGTTTGAAAAAGCATTCTTCCACCATATGTCACTTCACTTCTTTAAAGGACATCTTTAGTTCTGTTCAAGGTCGCCAACATCCTTACTAGTATCTGGATGTCAATTTAGTTTACACCATACCCATGCATTCGTTTTGTATTCCTTGTACTCAAGTGGTCTTTCCGGTGTGGGTTTTTCCTGTTTTTAAAGGATGTGGTTCTCAACCCGTTAGTGCCATTGTTAACCAAATTGGTGATTGCTGTTTGCCTCTTTACATGGTAAAGTGAACCACTTGCTTTAATTAGCATGCACCTTTTTTTGGTTTTGGTTTTGGTTATAAGAATGTCTTTCTTTACTTCTACATTTGCAGTCAAAGGGGAGAACGTGATGGTAAGGATCCCATTGCTGCTCGGAAAGTTCAGAAAGCTGATCGTGAAAAATTAAGGAGGGATCGACTAAATGAGCAATTTACGGAGTTGGGAAATGCTATAGGTAAACTATATTTGAGGATACACTAATACATGTCAAAATAGTAGCTTCATGATCTGTCTTTTTCAAAGATTCAGCGCCCAACTTTCCTCGTCTTTCTTGATTAATCAGAATCAGTATGGGACTGTTTTGATAGTTGTCAGTAAGTACTATAAATATCCTTAAAAAATTCTAGTTCTATTTTGGATTTGAATGTAAGCATAATGATATGAACAATTTTTTGGGGGTGCACATTTTACTTTTTATTTATGTGACGGGAAGAAATCAAAATAAAATCATATTACCTATTACCATTCTGCTGAATTTTTCTGTGAGTGCCAAATAAACTTAGACCTAAGAGTTAGTATTTTAATTACGGAACTAACTTACCAAATATTTTGAGATTTTTAGTACACTTGCGTCTTTTGGGCCCCATTGGTTGAACTGAAGCGCTTTTTACGACTTTCTTCTATTTTTCATTGAATATATTAATCTTTCTTTGGCCATTCTTGTAATCTCCAAGACTTGGATGGCTCCTGCATGATTTATCTTGTATTGGAGGTGATCGCTAATTTATCTGTCCATTGACTATGACGCATTCAAATTTTAACACAAATTAGCTTCACTACTGTTGATGCTCAACTTGCAGATCCAGATAGGCCCAAGAATGACAAGGCAACCATTCTTGGTGATACAATTCAAATGCTAAATGATTTGACTGCTCAGGTGGATAGACTAAAAATGGAATATGCTTCTCTATCTGAGGAATCACGTGAGGTAACTTAATATGAGCTAAATAAGGAAGCCTACAAATGTCATCTTCATATTGCATGTTTTACATCCATTAATTTCTTTCAGTTGACACAAGAGAAGAATGAGCTCAGAGAAGAGAAAGCAACTTTGAAATCTGAAATAGATAATCTAAATGCTCAATACCAACAACGGGTTAGATGCATGTATCCTTGGGCCGCAGTTGACCCTTCGGTTATGATGGCCCCCCCTCCTCCATATCCATATCCAATGCCAGTTCCAATTCCCTCTGCCCAAATCCCGATCCATCCATCGCTACAGCCGTACCCCTTTTTTAGGACTCGAGCTCCTGGAGCCATTCCTAACCCTTCTTATGTGCCATATACTGCCCCCTGCAATCCTCAAGTTGAACAGCCATCTTCCCATAGAATTCCTCATCCGAGCAGTAGTCTCACACTGCCAGCAGGCAAGATTCCAGAAAATCCTCGGACCAACAACAACATAGCAGCACAGAAAGGAGCGAAGACTTTAGTGATGTTGTGACAGAGTTGGAGCTGAAGACCCCTGGATCTGCAGTCACATCTTCCAACTTAAAAACCGCAGAAGTCCAGGTACAACATCTTGACTACTTATTATTTATTTTGTTAGAAATATAGTTACTTAGAAATATATTTAATGATGTCCTGATTGTTTCTTCCAAAGGAAATCTAGAAATTCCGTGCTACTTGAGGTTGTTTTGCATCAGCTGACCAGGATAATTTACTGTTTCTGAAGGAGCTTATTAGCTCCATGAGCATGGTTCCGATTTCAAATAGTGTTTTCCTGTTTTTAAGTGTCCGTCTACCTTATATCTAGTAGTTCTCCCTGGAAATTAGTTTTTTCTGGTTTTCAATTTGTAGTTAGATTGTATGATTACAATTTATGTGTCATCCATATGAGCTGAAAGGTTGCATTTTCCCTCCCTCCTAATGCAGCAATAAAGATATCATTAAAAAAATTCCTAGTAGGAAACACGATTATTTCCTTGGTCTATGTTCATCCAATTTTTAGCAAACTAAATCGTCTAAAATTTTGAGAATGTCATTCCCTTCTACACTTTGCTTAATGTGTCATATTAATGAATAGTGCTCCTTGTTTCGTCAAGCTTTTAAACTGCATATTAGCCAAAATCTAGGTCTACCTATTGTCCAACTTGCCGTCTAGGTTCTTTGGCATGGCCCTCTCATGCTCATAGCTATCTGGCTAGGAATGTGGGTACCAACATAATGGGTTAACGCCAGGTTGACAGCCGTTCATAAAAGCTGTGTCGATTCTTTTATGGAGCATTCTTGTGCTCCATGGCCGACCCCATGCTGATGGGATAAGCCTTAAGAATTCTTAGCAGCCCTCCATTGTTTTGACAAATTTCTCTGTAAGAGCATGACAATACAAGACATTTTATCAAAAGAGCTCTCTTCTGCAGGAATTGTCAGAGGGGAGGAAAGGGAAGCAGTGGCCATCTCAGAGGAAGGGCAGTGGTAAGGCCGATGGGAGCAGTTCAAGCAGGGGTTCTTCTTCCTCCTCTTCTGCCTTGCCGGAGAGTTCTTCTAATAGTGTCGGAGACGGATCTATAGCCAACAATTAACTATGAGTTCCCGCCTCTGATATAATATAAGATAGCGATGCCGAGCTTCTGAGGGGTTTTTCCACTTCTCTTACAGCCTCCATGAATGAAGTTGGTTGTCAAGGAAGAGCAGCTACTGGCCATGACACGCATAATAGCCTTCTAAGCTGCAGAGGAACAAAATATGTTTAGCTATAGGTAAGTCTGTATAAACTTAGTAATGTTACCACTAATAACTTGTCATGTAAATAACAATGAAGAGTTTATTTCAACTACATGCTTCTGTCATAGTTAACTGGTCTCCGCTCATACCTGCTGTGCTGATGTTAAGTGCTTGTTTCGAGTCATGTTTGTTGTATTGATGGTAGATTCTTGCTTTGCGTGTTGGGACACTCTCCTAGCATTTCTGGATCCAATATGAAGATGTATGTTCCACTGAAACTTCCGTAATATACATGTATACTTTATTCCTAGACATGTCCGCAGGTAGGGGTGAGCATTATTCGATTTTGGACCGAAACTGAACTGAATGATCGGTTAGAAACAAATTCGGTTTGGTTTCGGTTTTCTTAGTTTCGGTTTTGACTTTCGGTTTAGGTCCAAAATCAAAAACCGAACAAGACTTGTGCAATTATTAAATTTTCTCAATTTTATGCATATTTTATGATTAAAAATATGTATATTTTGAAGAAAAAAAAATTATGTATGTGTTTTAAAGTCCAATTTTGATAATTAATAACTAGTTCAATTTTAGGTTTAACTTTGAAACACAAAAAACATACGTATCAAAATTATAATTTTTAATATAATTTAGCTACAATTCTAACTTTGGTTCTGATCCATTAAACAATAAAAATAGACACACATCGAGCGAGCCGAATTGATTATCGGTTCGATTTCGGTTATAACTAATATTAGTTTAATTTCGGAATTTTTTACAATTTTGGTTAATTCGATTTTTAACTTTTTTTTGGTGCTTAAACCAAATAAATCAAACGCTCATCCTTATCCGCAGGTTGGATTTTGTCCAAGTGGTTGGTTCGCTTACCATTTGGTTAGGGGATCAATGTCTGGTGTACTCGAGTCTAGAATGGGTCTCCTATTGAATGCATTGTCTACTGCATGTACATGATTTGAAATTTAATTTTGAAGTGTTATGTTGGTGCATTTACAAAAACACACACACACACACACACACACACACACACATATATATATATATATATATATATATATATATATATAGAGAGAGAGAGAGAGAGTGGCAAAAAAAAAATGTTAAGGCATACTCCAATAATTATTCCTTTTTTTTTTCCTATCATATGTGTTAAGTCTCTCCAAGAAAGATTATATATCAACGTGACATTTTAAACTCAACTATACAAGAAATTCTCAAATGGTTGGCCTCCTCTCTATATTCATTTCCATCCTACGTGTCATTTTAAGAAGGCTTCTATTACGTGTCATTTTAAGAAGGCTTCTATGTGTCAACTATTGGCATAGAAAAACTCCATCAAGGGGTCTGTTTATTGTCGGATTACAAAGACCATAACAAATACGTAAAAAAAAAAAATACAAAGTACAACGATTACAAAAGGAAAATACAAGGTGCTGAAAATGAAAGCATTTGAAAATTCTAGCAACATTGTTGCTACAACAAGAAAGATGATGCAAAGAAGAACACTTCATAAAAAAAAAAAAAAATTACTGGGGTGATAAATATCACTATTGCTCAAAACAAGATTCGACCCTTTTCGTCGATCTGCATCCAGGAACCAGCAAGTTCGAAAAGATGAACTTCTGGAAAGCTGATTCGTAACCCTTGCACGGACAACACTTCGGAACGCACGCTCTGTTGGCCCAATGATTGTATCATATTTTTGAATATGGTTAATATGTTAAGTTTAACATTTTATTATCACTAATCTTCATACTATCGCTATAGCATTTCTACTTATACTTATATCTTTGGTGATATGTGCCTATTGGTTTACATATTAGTGATATGAGTCTATCTATCTTAAATTTAATCGGGTTGCCAAAATTGAAACTATGCTTTTGATTGTGGTCATTCAATTAAGTTTAATCATTATGATATCACTAACATTTATGCTATCACCTTAGCACTTATACTTAAACTCAGCATTGTCCTAATGTGCATTAAACTTATCATACTTGCTACTATGTATATTGCTTTGTTCGTCTAATATGTACATGCAGAAAAGCAATAAGCAAGATCAATGTGGACATATGCAATGAAGAAATCATGGTGGGCCAAAGACGACAGATCCCACAAGATTTCTCTGAACCACCCGACGACATCTCCGGAGCCACGCACTCGGGGGTTCCGCTGCCCGGTCAGCGGACGGGGGTCGAGGGGGCAGCGCCCCTCGTCGAGGGTTCGGGGGCGAAGCCCCCGAAAGGTATTCAGTTTTTACAAACTGGATATCTTTGGACAGTTGCCGCCAAGGAAAAAAGCCAGCACCTATCAAAGGAAGAAGCCAAGCCATGCCATCATCATTTCAAGACTCTGATGAAGCCTGAACCTGCTACAGTATATCTGGAGTCTGTAATGAGTCTTAGGAATAAATTGTAAACACAAGAAATGGATGGTAAAATCGAAAGCTATGATAGAAATTAGCCCATGATCATTTTCGGATGAAAATCGGCATACCGACGGTATACCGATCTATACAGACGGCATACCGATTTTGTTCACAGAATGTTTCTGTCTACAAAATCGGCATATCGATGGCATGCCGGTCCATACCGACGGTATATCGATTCAGTAACGTTTGAAATTCCAACGGTCGGATTTCGAGCATTTAATGATCCCAACGTCTATATTTTTAGCCGTTGCATTCCAGAACGGTATGCCGACGGCATGCTGGTCCATACCGACGGTATACCGGTTCGCTGACTGAAAAGTTGCCTTTGACTCTTTTCAATGCTTTGGTTATAAATAGCCTTGAATCCCTTCATTCAAGGTTGATGCTTTGAGCCTAAAAATTTCTAAACTACCAAGCCTATCCACAAACAACTCTACAAAGCTTTCATTTGCCATCCACAAATTGTGTTAGAGTTATTGAGTTGAAAAGTAAGATCTTCATCTTATTGTATAAGGAGATCAAAACCTATTGTGAAAGGATGAAGTTGGAGAGTCTTCGTATCCAAACTCTCGGTTGAAGTTGGAGAGTCTTCGTATCCAAACTCTCGGTTGAAGTCGGAGAGGCCTTCGGATTAAAGCTCTCGTGTAAGAAATTGGCGAGTTCTTCGGATCCAAACTCGTGTGTAACTATTTACTCAAATAGTAGATTAAAGCCGGAGAGAGTTCCGGGACTGGAGTGCCTCTTGGGAGGATACCAGGATATATCGTGTGTCGGTATTGTTATTGCTTCTTTTCTTGCACATATATTTTTAAATTGTCCATTAGCTTGTGCTAAGTGCTTGATTAGTTAGCTTGACCCTATTCTCCCCCCCTCTAGGGTTCCTACACGCTCTCCTCTCGTAGCATATAATAACTGTTGGTGTTTTACCTTAGAGACTAGAAAGATAGTCTCACATTGCCTAGGCAAAATTGATTGTATCTCTATATAAATCTTTGCTTGTGTTGAGAGATGCACTTGAGGTGTG
Organism: Iris pallida; assembly: GCA_029216955.1. Classification (NCBI taxonomy): domain Eukaryota; kingdom Viridiplantae; phylum Streptophyta; class Magnoliopsida; order Asparagales; family Iridaceae; genus Iris; species Iris pallida. Next base: position 3,577,371 of record JANAVB010002998.1, read on the forward strand.
GAGAGGCACATGGGTGCCTTGTGGGGGGTGTTTTTTTTTAGTGAAAAGAAGGCTAACTCCACAAAGAAAGTATTTATGCTTTTTGTCATGCTCATGTGATTATTTCCTTTGGAGCTAAGCCCCGAAGGGGCTTAGTGGCTCGGGCTCGGACTCCGAGTCAAGGGCGCTTTGTTGGCGCACTTTGCACTTTGCACGTTAGCATCGGTGCATGGCACTTTGTGTGCGAGTACACTCATCTTATGGGCGAGGCTCGCGGGTCCAGACGCAAAAGCTGGTGCGGATGCAGGCGCACGGGCATAGGCGCGGGCTAGGCGCGACTCTTCATGGTCGCGTGTGCTCGCGCGCCTATGCATCTGCGTGCATGTGCATCTGCGCGCCAGTGCGTCCGCGCGCCTATGCCGCTGTTGGCATTGAGTGAAAGATTCGGGCGGTTATGGAAAGATTGAGTCAAATTACAGGTCCGATTTTTGTGGGATTTGAATTTGATTCAGAAAAATATTTTCTTAATTCGTTCCTATCTTTTCACAGTCAGTGTACGGCTAGGATTAGAGTTAGAGTTTCAGCCCAACTTTATAAATACCCTCTTTGTGTCTCCTTTGACAACTTACTCAGAAAATTAGAGACAAAGAGAATTGAGAGGCCGCTGCCATTGGAGTCCAAGGAGGTCTGCGAGTTCAGTCAGGAGGTGACAGCGAGCGTTCCAGAAGTTCTCATTCGAACTTACTGGTTCCTGGGAGCAGATCGCAGTAGGACGAATCTTGCTTTGAACAACGGTGAACTTCATCACCCCAGCAGAGTTGCGTCTTCTTCTTCCTCCGTCTTCGAGACAGAGACTTCAGGACCTTTAGAGTAGTAAATTCTTTGCTATAAAATCTCTGAAGTTCCTCTTATACAGAGTGTGTGACCAAATTCGTTTGGAGAATCACACTGTCCACTCACGTTCTTTCATCTAAAATCTGTTTTGGAAATAACAATCTCAAAACAAGATTGATATTTGATGGAGAACAACCGTGTAAATCTTCTCGACACATATTTTAACAAACTTGAGAAGTTTAACGGTGAACATTACAACATTTGGAAGAGAAAGATCAGCCTTAATCTTCAACTCGTGAGCGTCGACTACGTGTTGACAGATCCTGAGCCTTTGATTCCAGAAGGTAAAAATGCTCGAAAGGTTGTTGAAGCCACTACTTTGCAGTCAAAGTAGAGAAGAGATAACAACCTCTTCAAGTTGTTGATCTTGAACTTTATGGAGGACTCTTTGGCGGAGTCATACAACAAGACGATCAATGAAGAGGACGTCTGGGAGTCTGTAGAGAATCTCTATAAGGCAGATAAAAACATGAACAAGATCCACGTGACTGAAAAGGTCTGGAGGATGCGATTTGAGGACGACAAGACAATATTGCCTCAAGTCAAAGAATTTTTCAAGTTACGTCAGAAACTTGAAGATGACAGCATGTCCTTAGTCGATGCTTTTATCGTCCGGGGTATTGTCGTCTGGCTCCCACCTGGGTGGAGCAACTTCATCGCGGACATGCACCGCAAGAAGATGGAGGTAGATCTTAAGCGCCTCTTGCACTAGATACATGTTGAAGACGAGTTGAGGGCTCAACTCAAAGTGGATGCCTTGTCCATGCAGATAGCTAAGGCGAACATGGTGCAAGGAGGTAACTCTAAAGGGAAACAAAAGGGTCCCTGCAATAAGAAGAAGAATATTCACCATATGAAGGTGAAGTCGGCTCAGTTCAAGCCCAAGTCAAAAGAACCTGGGACTTGTTTCAACTGTGGCAAGAAAGGCCACTGGAGAAGGGACTGGTGGATAGATACTGGGGCATCATGCCACATTTTCTCGAAGGAGTGGTTCACCACATACAAACATGTTGCTGATCAGAAGGTTATGGTGGCCAACCAGACACAAACTGAAGTTCTAGGGATCGGGACGGTGGTACTGAAATTGACTTCGGAGGAGTCGTTGATGCTTCAGGAGGTGAAGCATGTACCGGCTATAGCCAAGAACCTGTTCTCAGGAAGTCTGCTCTACAATGCAGGCTTCAGGATGGACACTAAAGCTGGTCAGGTGGTTATTGTTGGCCCATTTCTAAAATGGTCACACCTGATTTTGATAAATAACAATGACTTAAGTCAATACACAAAATATACAATACTGCTGCTAATATTTCAGGACAAGTGAAATCAATATCAAGAGTGTACTACAAAATTTGCAAGCATGTCAATCATCATTTCGAAGCGTTCATATATTAGAATCGGTCTGAGTCATTTTTATAATTTATTATATATTTTTATCTTTATTGAGTCTGGGATACAAATTGTAAAATCGACTGGATATTGCCGGCTTAGGTTATCCAGAGTCCACTTATCTAAAAAGCCTACCTATCCACCAAAATTCTTTATACCATCAATATTACATATCCTATACAAACAGAACTAGACCAAACATTCTTCTAAGTATTGGATGAACTTAGACAGAACTCTGGCCGAGTTCGGACCGAGTTCGGTCAGTTCAAATTCAAATGTTTGTTGCCTCCAAATCTGCATGCAACGTTCATTTGCAAAATCTTTGAATCTGAATCTGCCTGAACTTTGTCCGAGTTCGGTCCTCAAAAACACCTATAAATAGAAGAGAATTTCTCATTTCAAATCACTCATTAATTCATCTTCTCTTCTCTCTATTTATATCCAATAGTGTTTTTCATTGATATAAAATTTTTACACTCCACCTACACATCTCTTAGCCAAATCCAGTAAAATCTATTTGATTTAGAGTCTTTTGTTTTCAGAGTTGTAAAGGGGTTGTTCAAGTTCAAAACACATTTATGTTTTCAGAGCCGGTCGTGCGCTCGTCGTCAAGCACGGTGTTGTGAAGTTGGTCGTGCACTTGTCACCAAGTACGGTGTTGTAAAGAGACTGCAAGCTCTCAATTAGCTTGTAAATAGTGGATTAATAGCAGGAAAGAGTACCTGCGACTGGATTAGTCCTCCAAGAGGGAAACCAGTATATATCGCGGTGTCCACTAAGTTTGATTCTCTGATATCTTGCTAAATTTATTTATTGTCTCTTTATTCACTGCTATAGTTATCTGCTTTTAATTTTAATTGGTGATTATTTTTTCGTTGCACTCGCACCCACTCTATTCACCCCCCTCTAGAGGTGCTCAACGGTCCTACAGTTATGTCTTATAAAGGAACATACTTTGGGAAGGCTTATTGTACCAAAGGGATGTTCAAACTTCATCTTGTAACTTTTATTGAGATAATTATTACAATCTCTATTTCTGATTATTCTCTTGAGTTGTGGCATAATAGACTAGGACATGTTCATTGTAAAAGAATAAACAAGATGTCTAGTCTAGGGCTTTTCTCCAAATATGGGGGTAAGGAGTTGGAGAAGTGTGAGGTCTGTACGCAGACGAAGATCACAAGAAAATCGTTCAAACAGGTAAACCGAAGTACATATCTTCGGAAGTTAGTTCACTCAGATATCTGTGACTTTAAATAATTGTCCACTAAGGTCAGGATATAATATTTTATTACTTACATTGACGAATTCTCAAAGTACGTGTTCGTTTATCTGCTCAAGTTTAAAGATGAAGCATTTGAGAAATTTAAGGACTTCAAGGCTGAAGCCAAGCATCAAACTGGACAACAACTCAAAAGACTCAGAAGTGATCGAGGGGGAGAGTATAGGTTTCATGAATTCACATCATTCTACAGAGAGCATGGAATTATCAACGAGACGACTGCTCCGTACTCACCTCAATCAAACAATATTACAGAAAGGAAGAACAGAACGTTAACAGAGATGATGAACTCGATGCGGTTGACTATGGGTCTTCCAAATTGCTTCTGGGATGGAGCAGTGCTTGCGAAGACATTCATACTCAACAACGTGCCGTATGCACCTTCGAAAGTCACTCTTCATGAACTATGGTTCAATGTCAGACCCAACTTGAATTTTATTCGATTGTGGAGGTGTCTGGCATAGTGAAGCTTCCGAATTTGAAGATTCAGAAGCTGGAAACAAGGATTATAAAGACTATATTCCTGGGATATGCCGATAAGAGTGATGCTCAGAGGTTCCTTGATATTGAATCAAATTATATCATTAAAACTCGTGATGCTAAATTCTTTGAAGATAAATTTACAAGGCACAAGAACATTGTTCTTACAGACGTTTTGAAGAATAGTGTGAGTGCACATGACGCTCAAGCTCCTAATAAAGATTTAGAAGATGTAGTCCAAGAAGAGGTTGTTGTTGTTGCAGAAACAACAATTGAACCAGAACTCATAGAACCTATGTCCAAGCGAGTGAGAAGACAGAAGGACTTCGAAGAGGATTTTATCACCTATCATGTGGAAGCAGATCCGCTAACCTATGATGAGGTGATGAAAATTAGAGACGCTGTCTTCTGAAAGGAGGCTATTAATGATGAGTATGACTCAATAACCTCCAACAACACGTGGGTGTTGGTCGATCTGCCTGAAGGTACAAAACCAATCGTATGTAAATAGATCTTTAAGAATAAGATGAAGGCCGATGAAACTGTTTGTAAGATCAAGGCTAGGCTGGTAGCCAAAAGATTTTCTCAGAAGCAGGAGATTGATTATTTTGACACATATGCTCCAGTAGCACGGATGACGACCATCAGGACGTTGATTGCTCTAAGCACGACTCACAAACTAGTTATTCATCAGATGAATGTCAAAACTGCCTTCCTGAATGACGAGTTGACTGAAGAGATTTACATGCAATAGCCAGAAGGATTCGACGTCAAAGGACTCGAAGACAAAGTTTGCAAGTTGGTGAAGTCTCTGTATGGTCTGAAGCAAGCTCCCAAGATGTGGCATAAGAAGTTTGATAAAGTCATAAGATCAAACGGCTACAGGGTCAGCGAGACGGAAAAATGTGTATATACAAAATTTGCTGACGGGAGAGGAGTTATCGTTTGTCTATACGTAGAAGTTGATGAAAACTGGAGTTATCGTTTGTCACTAAGACAAAGAAGTTCATTTCGTCTAAGTTCAGCATGAAGGACTTAGGGGAAGCTGATGTTATCTTGGGGATAAAGATCATACGGATAAAAACTGGAGTGGCATTGTCACAGTCTCATTATATAGAGAAAATAATTACATGCTATGGTTATTAGGATCTTCCAGGGATCGATACTCCATATAGGTGTGACAAGAAGTTGAAGCCGAATTCAAGGAAAAGCATCAGACAACTGGAGTATTCGAGTGTCATCGAAAGTTTGGTGTATGCGACTACTGCCACAAGGCCTGACATAGCTTTCATCGTGAGGATGCTGAGTTAGTTCATGAGCAATCCAGATGTGGAACACTGGAAAGATGTGAAGAGGGTAATGAGATACCTAAAGAGGACTCAGAAGTATGCATTGCACTACTACAGAGATCCAAAAGTAGTAGAAGGCTTCAGTGATGCAAGCTGGTGCTCAGAAGTATAGAGTGAAAGGTCCACAAGAGGATATGTCTTCTCCATAGGTAGACCTGCTATATCGTGGAAGTCGAAGAAGCAGACAATGTTGTCACACTCTTCTATGAAATCTGAGTTCTATGTACTAGCGGCTGCAGCGGATGAAGCAGAATGGCTTCGGAAGTTCATGTATAATCTTCTAATGTTTGATGCGCAGATACCGATGGTACCGATATACTGCAACAATCAGGCGACTGTAGGTGTGAGCATCGGTTCAGTTTGGTTCAAACCGAATCAAAGTAATAAAAATTGATCATAAACCGAACCGATCAGTTTGAGACCGAACCGAACCGTTTTAAATGAGAACCGGACATGAATCGAACCGAAATAAATCGATTCAGTTGTCGGTTCAATCGGTTTATGGGCCTTGGGTTGATGGGCCGGCCTGTTACAAATTTAAATTATAAATTGTAGATAGACAACTCAAATTTGTATACCAACAGCCAGTTTCCAGGCCAAAATGCCCCATATTTCACAGTAAAAAATCAATTTCACAGTAAAAAATTATATGCATTCCACTTTCTAGGCAAACATAATAAATATCTCATTTGAAAAAAAAAACATAGCTCAATTTTGGCTGCAACAATTGATATATGTTCCACTTTCCAAGAAAACACAATAAATATCTCATCTAGAAAAAAGTTATAGCTCAATTTTGGCTACAATAATTGATATACATTCCACTTTCCAGGCAAACACAATAAATTATATACATTTCACATCCAGTTTCCAACCTACAGGTTCTGGCTGCAATAATTTTCCATCCATATATGATACACTCCAAGGCCCAAGCAAGCAAAGTCATAGCTCAATTTTCCCATCAGTTCCACCTTCCTACACAAAAAAACTGAAACCAAGAAGAAAAAAAGAATAATATGGATCAGATGGCTTATTTATGCATCATAGTATGATGCCATGTAGTATCAAATTACACTTTCTCAAGCCACATTTATCATTGCCACGTTCTAGTTTAATACGTTGGCAAAATTTTGAAAAAGAAACATTAAATAAACTAACAAGAATAAATGAACAATTCAAGCCACGCCAATGGCTGCAACAAGTGCCACGCCACTAGCTGCATCGAATGCAACACCACTGCTGGCTGCAACAAGTGCCACGCCACTAGTTGCATCGAATACAATATAATAAATCTAGTCAAAGGACTCAAGAGCAGACATGAGAATTACATGATTATCCACCATATAGCAGTATTTACAGACCAACATTAGTAATGCATGAAGGATGGACCTTGTATCACAGCATATAGAAGTAGAACATAGCAAAGGATTATACCACAATCAGTAGATTAGCAGGAACACGAGAGCATAGCTAATAGCTTCATAGTATTTAAATAACACAAAGCATAGCTTCAGAGTATTTGAAGAACACATCAGTAGATTAGCAGAGCAGCAAATAATACAAGTAAAAAAATGTGAGTCTCCAACACAGTAATAGATTAGCAGAGCAGCAAATAATATAAGTATTTAAAGAACACAACAATAGATTAGCCACGCCACTAGCAGGAACACATGTAAGTCTCCAACTATCCAAAATATAATAGAGCAGCAAATAATACGAGTATCACAAAAAAGTTTCAACAAAAGATGATCCAGCATATACGAGTATCACAAAAAAAGATTATCCAGCATAATCTAAAATGTATCCAGCAGCAGCAACAATAATACAATCATTGTTTCAAAAGTATTGTAATAGAAGTCAAAGTCAAACCTCGCTTGTTGATGTTGATCCCACATTAAACTTAGCCAAATATAATTAATAAGAAATCAGAAAAAACCAATGAACAGTTAAGACATAACTATTATAAAACTGAAAGAGTGTAATAGAAATTGAAAAAGGTATAAATTACCCATTTCAACTTTGTAGATTTCCTCAAAGTCCTCTTCAATAATGGATATAATAGGTTGATTGGAAGGCTCCCTAATCCAATCTTGACAACATATGAGTGATTGAGCAATTTTTGGAGTCAAAGAGCTCCTATAGGCATCAAGAACACGACCACCGATACTAAAAGTGGACTCCGAAGCCATGGTAGATATGGGAACAACCAAAATATCCCTAGCCATCTTTGATAGGATTGGAAACGAGGTGAATTAAGCTTCCTCCATTCCAATAGATTAAAATCATCAATTTCCTCATAATCATCTACGATACTCTCCTCTAGATAACGATCAAGCTCCGATTTAGTATCATCACCACCCAATTCCATCTTATGCTTCTTGAATTGTGCCTTCATAAACTTTTTCAATTGCAACGCCCCCCCCGGTTGATGTTCACTAGAAGATTGAAGTCTATCACATGTAGTACTAATGCCACCAATTTGAGAAGTGTTAATGTTTTGTACTCATTGAAAATAGAGTAAGCAACACTCTTCACTTTCTTTTTCATGGAATCGCTCTTCTCGGTACCATATAGTTGATCAAGAGCATATTCCATATACTCCAACATATGTCATGGATCAAGAATTGGTGCAATAAATATGACCACATTCATCTTTTCTATATTCTTCCAATACTTATCATATTTTTCTCTCATTTTATCGGCCATTAGACCCAAATCAAAGTCACTACTCTCTTTTGAAGCATGCAATAGAATATCAATTGAGGTGATTCATCAAAAAAGTTATTGCAAGTGACATACAAGGAGCCTGAGATACGCATTGTGAGGTCATAAAAATGCTCTAGAAAAGTGCATAATCTTCTTGCATTACTCCAATCTTCTTCAGTAGGATACCCACCATTCTCCGTTAGATCTACTTTGAACCACGGATCAATAGATGAGAATCTCTTAAAGGCACTTTCGAACCTTTGAGCCGTGTCTAACAACAAAAATGTAGAATTCCACCGGGTGCTCACATCAAGACACAATAACTTTTTTGCTTTGTATCTTTTCGGCTTCAACACACTCCTTAAAATTTTAGAATCTACTAGGAAAGTGTCTCACATATCTTATTGCATTTCTAAGACGAGCAACCGATGAAGACATCAATTTCAAACCGCCAACAACAATGAGTGACAATGTGTGCGATGCATCTCATGTGTAAATATTTGCAATTAAGAATGCTATTTTCCTAATTTTGGATCTTATTGCTCAAATAAGAGATAGCAACATCGTTAGAACTAGCATTATCAACTGTTATGGTGAATATTCTATCAATTCTCCAATCAAGCAAATATTTTTTCACTTTCTGTCACGACCCGATCCCAAATTATTAGGTCGAACCGGATCATGCCCAGCCTACACCGTTGTGAGACGGCGGCAGTAAGCTGTTCTATATGCAGGTATTCACAACAACATCTATACATTTGTCACAACCTTGAATATACGAAAATTTTAAAAACTTTTATTCAACAATTGAAAGTACAACTGGAAATAAAAGAACTGAAATAAAGTGCTGATTTCAAATCTACAAAACTCCAAAACAATAAAACTAGAAAAACTGGAAACGACTAGCTAAGCGGTCGGCTCATCGGCCTCAGGTCCTGCGTCCTCCAAGGGGGACTCTGGCAACACCATAGGGTACAAAACCGGGTCATAGTAGCTATTGTACAATAGCTCAGCATCCTCAATGTTACCTAAAAATGTTGTCTCCAGTCAGGAGGGAGCAAGTACGAATATGTATCTCATATTTCAAGTAATAATAGAAAAGTGCAGGCTAAACAGTTTAAACAATAATTTCCAGCAATTCAACAATTAAAAACAATATGATTTGAATGTGTAATCGTCTATGACCGGCTTGGGTTATACAATAGCATCCTAGCAACGCGATACTGCTTATCCCCGTGTGTGAGAGGGGTAAGCTCGCACAATATGCAATATGAGGGGTATTGGCCATAAACGTTACACTATTTCTCCAATCCCCACAATCAATATCAATCAATATTTGAACCCTAGGAGAGGGTTCCATGTAGCAATGTGGTTTAAACATGCAGCTTGACAATTACTAAATAAAATACAAGAAAATATAAACGTAACTTGCCTCTGTTAATTGACTGGATCGGAAATGTTGGTACCGAGGAGGAAGTCAAGTTCGTCTTCGAGATCCTACAGTTGAGAACCTTGGCTTAGAACCATAATGAAACCATTCTAGGTATGCTAGTTACAATCTCTAGAAGTAGACCCTAGTCAGGTTTTAAATTATTTAATTAATCCACCGAAAATATAGCATCGCAATCTACGTTCGTTATCATTTTTAATTGAATAAGTCGGTTACTGATTAATTGGAAAAAATAGCAATTACCGGTTAATTTGGCAAAGCTTTGTATTTTATATATATATATATATATATATATATAATTATATATATATATATATTATATATATATATATATATATATATATATATATATATATATATATATATATAAAATTAGGCTTTTTCTTTTAAATGAGAAAACAGGTGAATTACTAAGTTACTAGATTATTTATTATGAGAAAACTTTATTAATTTTCTTTATAAAATAAATATATACATTTTATAATCTACGCGTTTAACGACAAAAACAACCTTCCAGAAAAATAAAAAAAACTACGCTACACAATACAGGATCACAGAGAAATAAAGGAAAAACTGGACTTATGCCCTTACAAATTATTTACATAAATTAATTAATCCTAAGGCGAGCTCTGAGTGCCGCGAACGGTCCAAACAGTAGGCCGAGGCCCTGCACCATAAATACTAAAAGCAGTACCAGTTCTAAAAATAAATTATAATTAAAATTAAAATTAAAGAGTCTCAGACTTGGTCGTGCAACCTCATGTTGGTGGCTAACGCCTCAACGTACAGGAAACCCTGTAGCTTTTGCGTTTCGCCGAGGCTCATTCGACCTGATACGGTCGTCGCCTAACGGGGATACAAAACTCACAAAATCCGCATTTAAAATCGATAAAACCAATTTTGTAAATCGTTTTCAAGGACCGTATATGAAAATAGATTTTTATTTACCAATTTACTAAATACTTTTATTTTGAAAACCTTTCCGAAAATTTCGGCAGCACCTCCTTTGTAACTGGGACAACCCAAGCCTGGGAGGATGCCAAACTGCAACACAAATAAATATCCCAAACCAGGGATCACACATTTCCAACTCAAAATGAATATCCAACCCAAATCAACCACAGCACAAATATAACCAAAATAGAAAATATGCCGCGACGTAATCGATACTCTACATATCACCCAAAAGCAACCATATTCAAAATACCGAATCCCGGAACGGGATCGGGACCGCGTCATCATAGACTATCTACGGGAGGGACACGGGACACGAAGTTATACCTCAATTGCTCGGCTAGAACTCTCAGATGAAGTATAAGAAGAAAAGAATTTCACGGACAGCTGGAAACCAGCTCGAAAAAGTGCTGCGAAACTTGGGGCGGAGCCGACAGGGCTCGGTGTCACGTCGGGATGCGCTGGTCGGCGGAACAGCACGCATGGGGGTGCTGGGATCGGAGCACGAAAAGGTACTGCGCTGGATGGACGGGGCGGAGGCCGCCAGTGTGTTGGCCGAACGGGTCTCGGAGACCGCCGGGAGGTCGCGGGAGGACCTGGCCGGAGGAAGCGGCGCCGGGGGTGGCTAGGGCACGGCAGGAGGCGGGCCGGACGGGGCCTGGCCGGCGTGGAAGGCTGCACCGAGTTGGCCGGAGCTAGGCGCCGGCTGGAGTTGGCGCCGAGGAGGCCGGGTCGGGGCTAGGTCATTCGGGAGGGGCTGCTAGAGTTCGGGTAGAGTCTTTGGGAGGAGATGGGGAAAAGGGAAAAGTGAGATGGGAAGGAGAAAAATGAGCGTGAGTGAGGGAGAGAGCTGCTGGATGGGTTTTAATGGAAAGAGAGTGAGATGGAGAGGGGTGGGTGCTGGTTTTCTTTTAAGGGAAAGAGTGGGTGAGTAGTGTGGAGGAAAGGAAAAGTAGGAAGAGAATAGGGGGTGGCCTGGTCGTGGGGAGACCAGGCCAAGTCGTGGGGAAGGGATTTTAGTAATAGGTTTTTTTTTAATATATAATAATCAGAATTTAAAAAGGAGGAATAAGGATGGGTTCGGAACTGAGATCTGGTTCGAGTTCGGGGTCGGTGTCCGGATTCGAGGTCGGACTCCGGGCACGGGATCGGGGACAGGGCCACAAGCAAAATCCAATGATCATTTTAAAAATAATATTTTTCCTAATCCGACTAATAAATAATAATAATAATTATAATACTACGATTAAGATTACGCTACAAATCTAACAATTAAAGATTCTTAAAATTCGGGTTTCACAACCTTTCCTCCTTAAAAAATTTTGTCCTCAAAATTAAAGGGCAGGGTTAGGAGTTACCTCAAATCTCAAACAGATACGGATACTGCTCCCGCATCTTGTCTTCTCGCTCCCAGGTAGACTTGCCTGGTGAGTTGTGCCGTCACATAACTCTGACTATCGGCGTCACAGAATTCCTGGTTCTCTTTTCTCCTCTGTCCAAAATCGCCACTGGCTTCTCTGGCACTGTGAGGCTGGGTCCAATTTCCAGCTCCGAATGGTCCAAGATGTGGCTCAGGTCCGGGATGTAGCGTCTCAGCTGCGAAACGTGGAAGGCGTTCTGGACGCCTTCGAGACTTAGGGGTAGAGCCACCCGATATACCACTTCTCCAATCCTGTTAAGTACTTCAAAAGGACCAATATACCTGGGGCTTAGCTTTCCTGCTCTGCCGAAACGGATGGTTCCTCTGGTAGGGAAGATCTTCACGAACACACTGTCACCTTGTTCAAACTCCAACGGCCGTCGGCTGCTATCTGCCCAATGCTTTAGTCTGTCCTGGAAAATTCTGAGCTTGTCCCTAATCATCTTTACCTTCTCTACTGCATCTGTTACCATTTCAGGTCCAAGCAAAACCCTTTCTCCTACGTCGTCCCAAGCAAGTGGAGTGCGGCAACGACGTCCATAAAGTACCTCGAACGGGGTCATACCGATGCTAGCTTGGTAGCTGTTGTTGTAGGAGAACTTCACCAAGTGCAAATGGTCTTCCCAAGACCCTCCAAATTCTAAGACGCAAGATCTCAGCATGTCTTCTAGCGTCTGGATTGTTCTCTCCGATTGTCCGTCAGTCTGGGGATGGTAGGCGGTGCTGAACTTCAGTTGCGTTCCCAAACTGTCGTGCAAGCTCTTCCAGAAGTGAGAGGTGAATCTGGTATCCCTGTCAGATACGATACTTACCAGAACTCCAGGAATCCGGTAGATGTGCCGTATGTACAGTGCCACCAACTTCTCGGTGGATAGACCCACCTTGAAGGGAATAAAATGGGATGACTTCGTCAGTCGGTCCACGATAACCCAAATGGCATCCTTCCCTCCTTGGGATCGAGACAGTCCTGACACAAAGTCCATCGTTATGTGTTCCCATTTCTACTCCGGGATGTCTAGCGGCTGCAACAGTCCTGCTGGTCTATGTCTGCTAGCTTTCACTTGTTGACAAATTAAACATGTAGCTACATACCTGGATACGTCCTTCTTTATTCCGTACCACCACACTATAGTACGCATATCCCGATACATTTTGTTGGCTCCTGGATGTATGGAATACTGCGACTGGTGCGCTTCTTGCATCAGCTCGTTCCTCAGTTCGCCAGTTGGTACGCAAAGTCTCGTACCATGCTTCAGTGCTCCGTCGCTGGCGATTGAGAATCCTTCAAGTGTTCATGTCAGCACTTGATCTCTGAGTTTGCAAAGCGTCTCGTCTTGGAATTGTGTCTCCTTAACTCTGTCCATTAGACTCGAACGCACTTGCAACTGCATCATTGACGAATCAGCTCCTGGTACGATGGCTTCTTTTCCCAGTTTCTTTATTTTCTCTTCGGACAGTACAATCTCCAATCCAAGCTTTTCCATGTCCTCCAGCAAATGACGCTCCTTGGTCAAGAACATTGCCATCGGGTATCGACTAAGTACATCTGCAACAACATTAGCCTTACCCGGATGATACTGCAGGTTGATGTCGAAATCCTTCATCAGCTCCAATCATCGTCTCTGTCACATGTTCAGCTCCTTCTGAGTGAAAACATATTTAAGACTTTTGTGGTCTGTAAATATTTTCACTCTTTCTCCATAAAGGTAGTGCTTCCACAGCTTCAATGCAAATATAACCGCTGCCAGCTCCAAATCATACGTGGGATAGTTCTTCTCATGAGTCCGTAATTGTCTAGATGCGTAAGCAATTACTTTTTCGTATTGTTGAAAAATGCAGCCCAATCCCTTACCGGAAGCATCACTATAAATTGAAAAACCGCCGGTACCTGCGGGTAGCGCAAGTATCGGCGCTGTTGTAAGTCTCTTCTTCAGTTCCTCAAATGCTGACTGGCAAGCTTCAGACCAAATAAGTTATTCGTTCTTCCTAGTGAGCTTCGTCATCGGCTCAGCAATCCTGGAGAAATCCTTCACAAATTTTCGGTAGTATCCAGCTAAACCCAAAAAGCTTCTGATTTCTGCAACTGAACTTGGTGCAGTCCACTTCTCTATAGCAGCTATCTTCATTGGATCTACCGAAATTCCTTCTCAGGTGACAACATGGCCAAGAAAATCCACTTTGTCTAAAGAAGAATTCACATTTAGATAGCTTACCATAGAGCTTCTCCTTCCTTAAAGTTCCCAGAACTTTCCTCAGGTGCTCTTTATGCTCTTCTTCAGTCTTCGAGTAGATCAAAATGTCATCGATAAAGACAACAACAAACTGATCCAGGTATTCATGGAAGACCTTGTTCATATGGTTCATGAATACTGCAGGGGCATTCGTCAGTCCAAACGGCATGATAAAAAATTCATACTGTCCATATTTGGTGTTGAATGCCGTCTTTGGAATATCCTTCTTCCTGACCTTGATTTGATGGTAGCCAGACCTGAGATCTATCTTCGAAAATACCTTAGCTCCACTCAGTTGATCAAACAGGTCATCGATCCGGGGCAGAGGGTACTTGTTCTTGATGGTGATGTTGTTCAGCGCCCGGTAATCAATAAACATCCGTACGGTTCCATCCTTCTTGGGCACAAACAAAACTGGTGCTCCCCAGGGTGAAGCCCCATCTCTGATAAATCCCTGGGCCTCCAGTTCGTCAATCTGGTCCTTCATCTCCTTTGCCTCCTTGGGTTGACTCTGTAGCATCCCCGAGAAATAGGGAAAGAGCCGGGAACTAGGTCGATGGTGAATTCTATACCTCGATCTGGCGACAATCCTGGAAGACTATCTGGAAAGACGTCCATGAATTCCGCTATGATAGGGTGAGGAGGCCCGGGTTCTTCGGTGATAGAGGAGTAGGTAACACTCTTCATGTCTTCCGGAGCTCGAGATATTTCAAACTTCGGTTCTCCTGGTGGGCTGAAGATTACACATCCTCTGTGACAATCTATCAGCACATGCTGCTCACTTAACCAATCCATCCCTAGGACTATATCATAGTTGGGCAAGGGCATCACAAGTAAGGGTGTTAAGAATTTATGGCCTGAGATAGTTATGGGACAGTTACAAGTCTCGGTGATGGGTATGGGTCCACCACCGGTCATAACTCTACTAATCATCTTGCTAAGTCCCGTATCTAGGTGATGTGCAAAAATGAACTTTGATGATATGAAACTGTGTGATGCACCCGAATCAAATAATACTAGAGCAGGATGTGAAAACACATAAATGGAACCTGTGATGACATCAGCGGTGGGTTCCTGCTCTGGTTCTTGCTCGTTTGCTGCTAGGGCAAAAGCTTGCCCGATCTTTTGCTGATGTTGCCCAAATCGTTGTTGCTGAGTGGGTAGAGGAGCTCTTTGCTGAGTTGCTCCGGTCCGGTTGAATGCTGTGGGGCAGTCCCTCACTTGGTGGGTGGCAGACCCACAAACTAGGCAGTGTCCCAGTTTCTTCCTGCAGATGTTCGCCTGATGTCCTGGCCTATTGCAGTAGTCGCAGACAGGGATCTGCTTCTGAGGCATTCTGTCACTGGTCCTTGCCTGATGGTGCTGCTGGTGGTGCGAAGGCCTGTTGTTGTTGTTGTTGGGCCTCTTCTGGTTACCCTGGAAGTTGCTAGTTCTAGGATACTCTCTTTTTTAACGAGAAGGCTGGCTCTTCTCCATGTCCTGAGCTCATATCAGAATCTTTTCGTATGTCATGGCGCCGCCTGCGATCACAGGCATGCGAATTTTTTCTCTTAGTCCATACCTGAATCTCTCAGCACGATCCGCGGGGTCAGCAACCAAGTTCTTGGCAAAGCGGCTAAGTCGGCCGAACTCTGCAGTATACTCTCCAACCGTCATGTTCTCTTGCTTCAAGTTCTGGAACTGTCTTTCCATCTTCCGCAACTCTGATGTTGGGAAGAACTTCCTGCGGAACAACCTCTTGAAGGTGTCCCAATCAAGCTGCTTGTCCTGGAGTCGGGGTTCATTCCGATACCAGGTGCTTGCTACATCTCGCAGCTGGAGTCCGACTGCTTCGACATGAAGGTCGTCGGGTAGTCGGGCGACGCTGAGAAGATGCTCCATGCTGTCGAGCCATTCATCGGCATAGATGATTCCTTCGGTTCCCTTGAAGGGTCGAGGGTCCTGCTTCTTAAAGTTCTCGATAGTGCCGACATTCACATAATATTATCTCTTATCAAATTGAATGGCCTTAGTGATACATAAATTAACCCTTAGATTTATGCTTACCTTAGGAGGCCTTAGGTCCGATTGAGCTGTTTCTCCTCTTTCGAGGGCAGCCATAGCCACGTTGTGGGCATTCTCCATGCCGTCTCTTATGATCGCGGTCTGCTCGCGATGGGCTTCAGCTTGGGCTACGGTCTGTTCATGATGAGCTTTAGCTTGGGCTCTCTGGGCCTCCAGTACTCCTCGTAGCAGGCCTACGAGCTCGGTGGGGTCCACCGGTACTGGCGGGGCAACTGGTGCGAGTACTACCGCAGGGGACTGCGGCTCAGTCCGAGAAAGTGTAGGTTCTGTCGTTTGCGCTGTAGTAGCGTAAACGGGGCGTGGTGCTGGTGTAGCGTGGGGACGGTCAGTCAGCTGCAAGGGAGGAGGGTCCCGGCGTGCTTGAGGAGGTGGGATGTGAATGGTAGATGACACCTCATCTTCAGCAGGGCCGGAACTGGTGGTCTTTCCTTTGGCCATACTCTGGAAGATTTAGGATGCAATACATAAGCAAGGTATCCTACCAGTCTATAATCAAACAAAAATATTTATATATATATATATATAATTCGGACCTATGTTGTGACAAATCAATGTTCTAGTGTTCTAATTGTTTCTAGGTATGTTTTCCTAAGTTGTTGTTTCGGACCTGCATGGGCCACCACTAAAACATGTCACGACCCGATCCCAAATTATTGGGTCGAATCGGATCATGCCCAGCCTGCACCGTTGTTAGACGGCGACAGTAAGCTGTTCTATATACAGGTATTCACAACAACATCTATACATTTGTCACAACTTTGAATATACAAAAATTTTAAAAACTTTTATTCAACAATTGAAAGTACAACTGGAAATGAAAGAACTGAAATAAAGTGATGATTTCAAATCTACAAAACTCCAAAATAATAAAACTAAAAAGACTGGAAACGACTAGCTAAGCGGTCGGCTTGTCGGCCTCATGTCCTGCGTCCTCCAAGGGGGACTCCGGCAACACCACATGGTATAAAACTGGGTCATAGTAGCTATTGTACAATAGCTCAGCATCCTCAATTTCACCTAAAAATGTTGTCTCCAGTTAGGAGGGAGCAAGTACGAATATGTATCTCATATTTCAAGTAATAATGGAAAAGTGCAGGCTAAACAGTTGAAACAATATTTTCCAGCAATTTAACAATTAAAAACAATGTGATTTGAATGGGTAATCGTCTATGATCGGCTTGGGTTATACAATAGCATCCTAGCGACGCGATACAGCTTATCCCCGTGTGTAAGAGGGGTAAGCTCGCACAATATGCAATATGAGGGGTATTGGCCATAAATGTTACACTATTCCCCTAATCTCCACAATCAATATCAATCAATATTTGAACCCTAGGAGAGGGTTCCATGTAGCAATATGGTTTAAACATGCAGCTTAACAATTACTAAATAAAATACAAGAAAACATAAACGTAACTTGCCTCTGTTAATTAACTGGATCGGGAATGTTGGTACCGAGGAGGAAGTCAAGTTCGTCTCCGAGATCCTACAATTGAGAATCTTGGCTTAGAACCATAATGTAACCATTCTAGGTGTGCTAGTTACAATCTCTAGAAGTAGACCCTAGTCAGGTTTTAAATTATTTAATTAACCTACCGGAAATCTAGCGTCGCAATCTACGTTCGTTATCATTTTTAATTGAATAAGTCGGTTACTGATTAATTGGGAAAAATAGCAATTACCGGTTAATTTGGCAAAACTTTGTATTTTAAATATATATATATATATATAACTAGGCTTTTTCTTTTAAATGAGAAAACAGGTGAATTGCTAAGTTACTAGATTATTTATTATGAGAAAACTTTATTAATTTTCTTTATAAAATAAATATATACATTTTATAATCTACGCGCTTAACGGCAAAAACAACCTTCCAAAAAAATAAGAAAAACTACGCTACACAATACATGGTCACAGAGAAATAAAGAAAAAAAACTGGGCTTATGCCCTTACAAATTATTTACATAAATTAAATAATCCTAAGGCGAGCTCTGAGTGCCGCGAACGGTCCAAACAGTAGGCCGATGCCCTGCACCATAAATACTAAAAGCAGTACCAGTTCTAAAAATAAATTATAATTAAAATTAAAGAGTCTCAGACTTGGTCGTGCAATCTCATTGTCACTACCATATTTCTAGCTTGAGGGTATTTTGGTCATTTTTTTAAATTTTGGGAATTATTTAGAATTATTTAGTATTAATTATAATTATTGGAATTTTAAGTAATTTTTAGTATAATTGTTTTAGTGCTATCTAGACTTTGACTAGTGCTGACTTTGGATCCTAACCTAGAAGCTAACCCTAACTAAGGTGACTTGGTTTAGTATGTAACCTTAGTCTAACCTAGATCAACCCATGATTTGGTCATTTAGACTCAAGTTAGAATAGAAGGTTTTTAGTCGTAAGCCATGACTTATGGTTTTGAAACCAATGATTATCAACTTAAGCCATAGAGACCCAAAGCCCAAAGCCCATTACTAGAAACCCTAACCCTAATCATCACGGCTGGCCACCTAGGGATCATCCCCCTATTTATACTCTCTTCCATTAGGTTAGCCCCCTTTAGAAATTCACAAGTTGGAAAGAGGTAAATCCTATCTTTAGAAATTCATAGAAAATCCATTTTAATTCTTTTTTAATCCAAACAAGTTGCATTAGATCCTAATTCATCTATACTTGCTGTTATTTGAGGATTATTCCAGCTTGGGATCAATTTGGGGAAGTTTGCTAACAAGAAGGAAGATCTAGAAGAGGGCTTTTGCTTGAGGAGTTCTTCAATAGGTAATTGATACTAAAACCTATTAAATTCCAGTTTTCTTACATATTTGGACAGCCCTAGGAGTCCCCTAACTGTATAAATTAGTTTCGTGTCTTGGTGGACTCATTTTCGTGTCGTATCGGACACGTATCCAATAGGATACCTAAGTGTTTGTAGAAATGCCTCTAAGGAATTTATTGTGTTGTTTTAGAAATCTGTTTGAATAGGATTGTAGATCTAGGGTTGCTCTGTGATTTTTGTGTGGATACTTGGGTGTTTTCGTGTCATGTCGTGTCGTGTCCACACGAGGGACACGAACACGCTGGATCTGGACTGTTTCAGTCCCCTGCTACTCGTGGCCTTGTGCTCACTGCACAGGCCACGTGGCGAGCTGAGTTTGGACGAGGGGGTGGGGGCAACATCTGCGAGTCTTCCCCCCAAGTCCTAAGTCTTCTCGTGTCGTGTCAGACACGAGATTCACTCTGCACAGGTTTTACACTGTCGGTTCAGTCTGTATTTTTGGGTTCAGACACGGCTTTGTAAGTCGGACACGGCGACACTTGGGTGCGACTCAGGGTGTGTCAGACCTAGACTAACCCTAGGCGTACCCACTGACACGAGCACGTGTCCTAGCTCGTGTCGTGTCGTGTACACGACACGCGTGTATATGTGCACTGCACAGTGTTTTAAACGTGTACGGTAAGTGCTCGATTCATGTTCTGTGTCTTGGACACGAGAACACTCTCTGGACACGAGTATACATGCCATGTTTATTACCAACCTTTGTTTTGTAAATTTAATGATTAATTTGAGTTCGAATTTCTGAAATTCCTAATATGTCTGATACTTCACTGATACGATGTCTGAATTGAATTTTCCTGAGTTGATTTATTGTTTACCTGTTTATTACGATGTTAGATAGATTCCTACATGATATATGCTAATGTGTGATTGGTTTTAGTTAGTCATTGCTTTCGAGCCTGTTGGAAATTAGAACAGGAGGTGGTTGTGGTTCAGAACAGTACATGCATAAATGCATTATGCACTTAATTGAGCTCGTGTGCTCTTTTAGCTATAGTTATTTATTTCCAGTTATTACCATGTGTTCATATTTCATAGATGCATGAATGCCCTCTTAGTTAGCTTTTGCTCTCTGTTTTCCTGTGGTGATTCACACACACACATGGTTTATACATTAACACACACACACCCCCTATAAACTGCTATGGGTATCACACATACTTGATGTTCCCTGTCACACTAATCATAATCTCACACAAACACACATTGCCTACACACACATGACATACACACATATATGTTTCACACACACACATTACACTACACCCTAAAATCTGAGATACCCTTGTATAACCCCTGTAATGCACATCATACATGCCACATTACACCCTAAAGTCTGAACACACTTGTACACTATAACCCCTTCTTGAATATGTGAATCTAGATAATGCAAACACTTGTATTAGCACTTACACATTGGTCTTAATGCTGATTTAGTTTCACATGATGTATCACATGCACACTTAACACTATCACACTCTATCTCTTAGCATCTTAATACATGACTTGTTGTATGCTATATATTGACTTATTATAGCCTAATATCTATAGATGCCTTAACCTATTTTTGGATGTATATATATATATATATATATATATATATATATATATATATATATGATAAATATATATAGATGGTTATGAGTGATGGCTTGTTTAGCCTTGTGTTTGTTGTGTGCTTGCTAGGATAGACTGGTTAGGCTTAGTGAGACTTGCTGGGATTAGGCTTGACCTAGTTTGACTAGTATCGAGGACCAGAGTTGACCAAGAGTTGACTTTGGTCAAGATTGACCCAATTGACATGTAGAATGCATTATAATGTTTCTTATTACCATTCTGGACATGTTGTGACTTGTACTGTTCTATAGGAGACAGACACCACTCCTCGGACAGTAGATATTCTTCAGATACTCAGGATACAGGCGAGTATATTTTCTGATCATTTTATATCCTGTTAGAATTATTCTTTTGCTTTAAATTACTTTACTTGAAGCTGTCACGTTGGTCACACGGATCAGTACTATATGGATCCTTTCTTGAGATGTTATCCCCTCATGGAGCATCAGATACTATATGTTCTATGCGTTTCGCTTACATTGTGTATCACCATGCTTCATGGTTCATTAAATCACTTGTGACATGTACTTTCATGATCACAGAGTCTTCCTTGAATCACCCATTTATGGGCATTCCTAGAATCCCTATTTATGGGACTATTATGTACCATCCTTCAGGGGCCATTACATGAATCATAACATAACCTGGCTGGATCCTTGTGTATTGATTGGGGGTACGGGGGAGTAGAAGTGGACATGTGAATAATATCCAAGTAGTGTAGCATCAGAATCATTCCGTAGTGTAGCATCAGAATCATCCTATGCCATTCACATGTCTATATTGTACTCTGACTCACTAGCCACTGTTAGTTCTCTATTTATAGTAGATATTTCTATTACACCTATCTCCTTTACATTCTATACTTTCTTTCAGTTTCTTGTATCTTACTTTACTACATGGTTATATTTTCTAACCTGCCATGATCTGTTGAGATGTATTGTGCTCGCTCCGTCCTAATTGGGCACCGTTGATATGTTTACAGAGGACGAGGATGAGGCTGGTGTTGACACTTTTTATGGGACAACTCTAGATGACACATGTGATCCAGATTTCCAGCCGGATCCACTAGCTATAGAGACCGAGGCTTCCTAGTCTAGGTTTTTATTATTTTTGTCATTTGAGATCTGGATTGTATATATTCTTTCATATTCTGTAGTTGAGACTTTGTATTTCTGGATGTTTACTGAGTTGTTATCTTAGACACTTAGACTCTTCTGATCATCTGTATTTCATTTTGAGTTCTATATCATATCGTGCTTCTTCTTCCTTAGTTGTGATTGAGTTTACATTCTGCTATGTCACCCCCATTCGGGGAGTATAAACTGCTTAGCATTATACTGTTAGATGCATGAGACCCAGGATAGCGTTCTACCATCGATACTGCGGCGTAGGCTGGACGTACCCACGTCTCGTGCCCTTACAATAGGGTGCGGGTCATGACACATTTTTAGTGGTGGCCCATGCAGGTCAAGACTAGAAATGTAGTGGTATTCGAACCAGAGTATCACTACAGCCTGCAGTAGGATATAGGATATTAGTTTTTAAGGTACTCAATCACATTAGAAAAAACTCTATTCTTTCCATCTAAATCCTTACTGTCAATTGATTTCTTTTGAATTTTAACTGTCCGTCTTTCTTATATCGCTTCTTTCTCAGCAATTGATACCCTGGTTTGATTTGTCTTCAGGATGGTGGAGACACGGTTACAGCGTACCATTCATAGGGATACTGTAGAGGGGACTGCTACCTCTCAGCCAGTTCAGCAGGGTCAGGAGGCTGCAGCTCCTGCCATCTCTGCTCATATTGGGACTTCAGCAGCAGCAACATGGGATATGCCTCCACCAGTTCGGAGGCAGGACCCAGTCATCATAGAGGTGCCTTTCCAGCAGCCGCCGCCTACAAGATACGTGGACGCGGCACAAATGTTCGCCTACTTTCAGCAGTTTATGGAGGCGCAGTAGGCCCGGTAGGCCAGGAGCATGGAGTTGGCCCTTACGACAGTCGCAGCTTGACCAGCAGTCCAGCAGCCGAGGACACCTGGGTTAGAGCAATTCTAGAAGATGAGCCCAGAGACTTCCTGGGGACGGAGGAGATTTTATATGCTGACGAGTGGATCGAGCATATAGAGGAGATCTTTCACCTGGCCCGGATACCGGCAGATCTCCAGATAGAGGCAACAGCTAGCCGGATGCGAGATCTTGCTCGCACCTGGTATCAGTCAGACCCCAGGGTGGGGGTAACTGGATAGACCTAGGAGGAGTTTAAAGGCTTCTTCAAGAAGAAGTTCTTTCCAGATGCAGCGCTCCGAGCCTTGGAGTCGTAGTTTGAGAGCTTAGTTCAGGGAAGCCTGTCAGTAGAGGAGTAAGCTGGGGAGTTCGGTCGCCTCGACAGATTTGTAGAGGGCTTGAGCGAGACGGCGAAGGCCCAGAGGTTCCGAAAGGGTCTGGTCAAGGAAGTCAAGTCCTTGACCAAGGGCAACAGGGATGCCACTTTCGAGGAGATTTTGACGGGAGCTTTATTGGCTGAAGACGATCTTGAGCTGAAGCTTAAGAGAGGGCGAGACCCTGTTGGGGGCAGCAGCAGCGGAGGCCAGGCCAAGTGGCCTCACTTTCAGCACCAGCAGCTGAGGCAGTTCCAGCCGCAGCTGTTCTAGCAGAGACAACAGCAGTAGCCGAGACAGCAGCAGCAGGGCCAAAGACAGATTATCACTTGTGCTTACTGCAAGAAGCTCGGGCATGTCTCCAATGAGTGCCGAAAGAGGCTAGGCCAGTGCCTAGTGTGTGGTTCAGCATACCACCAGATGAGGGAGTGTCGCATGGCACGAGCAGCTCAGGAAGCAGTAGTTAGAGCTCCAGCAGGCCAGCAGAGGGGACCAACCTTGCCGATACAGCAGCAGGGGTTCGTTCAGCACCAGCAGCAGGCCAGAGGAGGCCAGCAGGGGCGAGCTTTCGCCATGGCGGCCGAGGATGCAGAGGCGATAGGAGAGCTGATCGCAGGTTCGGTTCTTCTCGACTCCAGTCCAGCTTTTGTATTATTCGAGTCCAGTGCTTCGCATAGTTTCGTATCAGTATCATTTGCGATTAGACACGGTATCATAGCTGAATTGTTGCTTAGGACTTACAAGATCACGACCGGGGGTGGCATTATCCTCGTGAGTGATGTTTGTAAGGGTCGAAGTGTTGTTTTGGGAGGCCGTGAGTTGGAGGTGAGCCTGCTTGTAATGCCATTGCCGAACTATGATATAGTACTCGGTATGGATTGGTTGAGCAGGCACCACGCCAGCATTAATTGCTGTCATGCCCCGATCCGGGAAATCGCTCGTCCTCGCTAGATTTTACCTGAATCATCGTCCTCGCTGGGACGTGATGCCGCACGAGCCTGAGTTGCGCTCATGCAAGGCAAGATAACGGTTTACATAGTGATCATCTCAAATTTGTAACATAAGCAGCGGTAGGAAACAAAGTATAACACAAGAATCTCTTTTATTAATAATGAACTGAAGATTACAAAGGCTCTGAATAGCCCAACATATATGCCAATTGGCTGTAACGCTCATGATCTCTCTAGCTCACAAAGGATTACATTGTTCCATACATTATGTCTCTTTATAGCCACCAAGTAGTCTTCGACCGGATATCTCCATGTCTCAAGTCCGAACGCCTATGCGGAAGCTCCTCTTGAACGCCAAGGACTCCATACCTCGGCACGTCCAAGCCAAGCTCCGCCCTGAGCCGATCATAACCTGAGCCTGCACATAAACTAGTAGGGGATTAGTGCTTTCATCCTCGTTTCACACTGATCAAGACCCGCTCGCATCCAAACCAAACACTTAATCATTTAGTGAGCATGCATCTTAGTTTGGTGATCTTTCTATTTAGCCTTAGGATCGATTTTATGGCAATACTTAAACATAGCACCATATCATAAATGTGTCAAATATCGTGTCCCTGTGGCAGATACAGTTAGACATAATATGACATAAACATAGTGATCGTGCTCATCTCCGTCCCATATTCCCTAGCCTGCAATAGTTAGCACTTAGCATATGAATTCATAAAACTCACGTAACCAACCGATCATAAACTTAGACAATGCATAAGGGTCGCAGGCCCTGCGCCTGCACCCAACTCTCATCTCAGCCCACCGGCCCTATCTATATGAAGGTTACGGTGTTTCGCACCATAATGGACTTGGCATCTCTTATGTGTAAGCCTACGATCGCTTCGATATGGGTTGCTTGCCCAATATCCGAAGGATCCCAAACTTACGGATATCATAGCTTATCACAGTACTGGACGGTCGCAATCCGTCCGAATGTTGTGCCCCATAAATACCACACATAATTCCCTCCTAGGTCGAACGGTCCCGGTGCCCCGGCGTAACCGTCCGAGGGAAGCCGCACCCGTGCACGGGCCATCCGAGTCCATTGACCATGCAATACGTGCCATAGCAAACACACATAACTTTCTAACCAAATCCTCCGTTGCATAAACATAGTCTCGTTCCATAAATGGTTTCCCGTACCATAAACATATTCGCGTCTCATAAACAAATCCACCATCCATATGGGGAGCTCCGTCGGCGTTATGCCCCAACACATCCATATTGATGAACGACGCCCAACGGCTTAGTCATCTCGTACTCATATTCACGCGTCCCGTTCATAATGTTATTCGTATAGCCTACCTCCGTATTTACTTAGTCATTTCCTAGCTTCCCTGCCGAGGGCACGCCCAACGCCATAATCAATGTTCTACGCCTAGTGTTCAATATTCTCGGAGCCGTGCATATGATGCACATCTCGATATTGTCTTTCAATGTTCTACCATCATGCCCTACCGCGACCCGTGCACTTGATGTACGTCACTTCAATTATTTGATTGTTCAATGTTCTATCTTAGTGTTCGACACATATTTAGACACTTACTCGCTGAGCCACGCTCGCTAACTCGATAACATATTATGCATACATTGATAGATTTTATTAGACGTGAAGGAATAGGGAGAGAGAGTCAAGAACCCGCCCACCTTTAAGTCGATATGCCTTGCCGTTTCGCTGAGTTGAAGCGGCTCGCTTCCATAACTCGATCGCATAGGTAACTCTCGGACTTAGCCATTCCTTTGAAATACTCGGTTGATTAGGCCTATCGTGCCCATGCCACAATCCGTTGCAAGGCCACAATTTGGTTTCGCGGACATTTTATTGCATAAGGCAAAATATCGACCTCTTATCGTCCAGCGTAAAAGCATAGCCTGCACACCAGATCAACTAAAATCAGCACTTTGCTCAATGTGACTTATCCTTTGCATCGATTCGATCCATAGATTCCAACTGACTCAAGCTTACCTTTGGCCAACGTAACACTCGCATCGATTTGCATCGATACCTCATCGGGTCAACGCAACTCTTCGAGTCAACGACTCATCGTAATGCACCGTGCGGAGCGGGACATTACAATTGTAAAGCGGGTAGAGTTCTCTTCAGAGTGCCGGGGGAGCTAGAGTTCGAGTACTCCAGACGTCAGGTGGAGCAGAGTAGCAGAGTTTTCTGCGGAGTCTCGGTTGAGGAGCAGACGATTCCACACCCCTTGATAGCAGAGTATATGGATGTTTTTCTAGAGGAGTTGCCTGGATTGCCACCAGATAGAGACATTGAGTTCTCGATAGACTTGGTTCTAGGAGCGGAACCCATGACAACAATAAGTTGGTAGAGCTAAAGAAGCAAGTGGATGAGTTGCAGGACACGGGCTTCATCCGTTCGAGTTCGTCACCATGGGGTGCACCGGTACTCTTTGTACCCAAGAAGGATGGGGCGGTACGAATGTGTATCGACTACAGGGCACTCAACAACCTGACGATCAAGAACAGATACCCACTGCCGCGGATCGATGATCTCTTTGATCAGTTGAGCGGAGCTCAGGTGTTCTCCAAGATTGATTTGAGGTCAGGTTATCACCAGGTGAGGGTGAAGGGAGAGGATATTCCCAAGATCGCTTTCAGGATGCGGTACGGGCAGTTTGAGTTTTTGGTTATGACGTTTGGGCTGATGAATGCACCAGCAGTATTTATGAACTTAATGAATAAGGTGTTCCACCAGTACTTGGACAAGTTCGTGGTGGTATTCATTGATGACAACTTGGTGTATTCGAAGACCGAGGAGGAGCACGAGGAGCATCTGAAGATAGTGCTAGAGACTCTCAGGAAGAAACAGCTTTATGGAAAGCTCTCCAAGTGTGAGTTCTTCTTGGACCGGGTTGACTTTTTGGGGCATGTGGTGACTGGAGATGGAATCTCAGTTGACCCGAAGAAGATCACAACAGTTGAGGCATGGGCAGCACCGACTTCAGTGGTAGAGATCAGGAGCTTCTTGGGGCTGGCAGGATACTACAGAAGGTTTGTGCAGGATTTTTCCCGGGTTGCAGAGCCGTTGACTCGGTTGACCCGGAAGGATGCTGAGTATGTTTGGTCAGAGGAGTGTCAGGCAGCTTTTGATGAGTTGAAGAAGCGGCTTACGACAGCTTCGATTCTGACATTGCCTTCAGGTTCAGGAGGTTTCACTATCTATAGTGACGCTTCAGGGAAGGGGCTGGGTTGTGTCTTGCACCAGCATGGAAAGGTGATTGCCTATGCTTCCAGGCAGTTACGTCCCCATGAGAAGAACTACCCTACCCACGACCTGGAGCTGGCAGCAGTGATTTTTGCTCTGAAGTTGTGGAAGCACTATCTGTATGGAGAGAGGGTGGAGATTTTTACAGATCATAAGAGCTTGAAGTATGTGTTTACACAGAAAGAGCTCAACATGAGGCATCGCAAATGGCTAGAGTTGATGAAGGACTTTGACATCCTACTTCAGTATCACCCAGGGAAGGCCAACGTGGTTGCCGATGCCTTGAGTAGGTATCCGACAGCCATGTGTTTGACCATGGATCGGTACTTGCTTGCAGACTTGGAGAGCCTTGGGATTGAGGTGATCGTGCCCGGAGTACAAATGCAGTTGTGGGGCCTTCAGATACAGTCGGACTTGGTGGAGAGGATCAAGGCGACGCAGTTTGAGGATGTTGCTCTGCGGTGTCTCCGAGAGCAGCTTCGAGCAGGATTGGTGGATGTCGAGTTTTCTCTTGCAGAGGATTGTG
This sequence comes from Iris pallida, assembly GCA_029216955.1. Taxonomy (NCBI): domain Eukaryota; kingdom Viridiplantae; phylum Streptophyta; class Magnoliopsida; order Asparagales; family Iridaceae; genus Iris; species Iris pallida. The sequence goes on from JANAVB010002998.1 coordinate 3,605,154, forward strand.
CCTTGCGGCACGGTTTCAGGTTATGTGTGCCCAGTGGGGAGCTCAGAGAGCAGATCATGCAAGAGGCTCACAGATCGCAGTACTCTATACATCCTGGTGCCAACAAGATGTACATGGATCTGCGAGAGCATGTCTGGTGGTACAGAATAAAGCGGGAGGTAGCCTACTTCGTAGCTAGATGCTTGGTCTGTCAGCAGGTCAAGGCAGAGAGGTAGAGGCCCGAAGGATTATTGCAGCCGTTGCCCATTCCCGAGTGGAAGTGGGAGCATATCACTATAGATTTCGTATCTGGATCACTGCGTACACCAGGAGGGAAAGACGCGATTTAGGTCATCATTGACAGGTTGACCAAATTGGCCCACTTCTTGCCATTCAAGATGGGTACATCTACAGAGAGGCTTGCGAAGATGTACATGCGGCAGATAGTCAGGATTTACGGGGTTCCGGTCAGCATCGTCTCGGATCGGGATAGTCGCTTTACTTCCCATTTCTGGAAGAGTCTGTAGACTAGTTTGGGCACTCAGCTCAAGTTTAGTACTGCATACCACCCCCAGACGGACGGACAGTCAGAGAGGACTATTCAGACGCTCGAGGATATGCTGCGGACGTGCGTCTTGGACTTTGGAGGTTCCTGGGAGGATCATCTACATTTGGTGGAGTTTGCCTACAACAACATTTTCAGGCCAGCATTGAGATGTCACCTTTCGAGGCTCGGTACGGGCGTAGGTGTCGTATACCCTTATCTTAGGATGATGTTGGTGAGCGAGCTTTACTGGGACCAGAGATGGTTGTTGACGAAGCCGAAAAGGTGAAGCTCATCAGGGACAGACTTTGCGTGGCGCAGGACAGACATCGGCACTGGGCCGATAGCCACCGGAGGCCGTTGGAGTTTCAGGTACAAATTAGAGATATGATTAGAAGTAGGTTGTTTGTTTTGTTTGATTTATCATGTTTGATTATTTAAGTAACATGAGACCTTGTTCGTGTTTAGATTGGAGACATAGTTTTTCGGTGGATATCTCCGACTCGTAGTACTATACGTTTTGGTGGAGGTGGGAAGCTTAGCCCGCGCTTCATCGGACCTTTCGTGATCAGCGGGAGAGTCGGTGACGTGGCATATAGGCTAGACTTGCCACCTGCACTAGTGGGTGTCCACAACGTATTCCATGTATCACAGTTGAGACGGTACGTGGCTGACCCTAGCCATGTACTTGATCATTCGGAGATTGAGGTTGGGCCTACTCTCAGTTATCCAGAGCAGCCTGTGGAGATTCTGGATCGCCGAAAGAAGGTGCTGAGAAACCAGGTGATACCCTTGGTTTGCGTTGCATGGAGGCATCATTCTCCAAAAGAGTCTACCTGGGAGCGGGAGGATGAGATGCGCGAGCGATACCCTTATCTTTTTGGACCTTGAGGTATACTTTCTATCCTTCTCATCAGTGCATTTCGCCTTTCAATTTCGAGGACGAAATTCTTTTAAGGAGGGTAGATTTGTCACTACCATATTTCTATCTTGAGGGTATTTTGGTCATTTTTTTAAAATTTTGGGAATTATTTGGAATTATTTAGTATTAATTATAATTATTGGAATTTTAAGTGATTTTTAGTATAATTGTTTTAGTGCTATCTCGACTTTGACTAGTACTGACTTTGGAGCCTAACCTAGAAGCTAACCCTAACTAAGGTGACTTGGTTTAGTATGTAACCTTAGTCTAACCTAGATCAAACCATGATTTGGTCATTTAGACTCAAGTTAGAATAGAAGGCTTTTAGTTATAAGCCATGACTTATGGTTTTGAAACCAATGATTATCAACTTAAGCCATAGAGGCCCAAAGCCCATAGCCCATTACTAGAAACCCTAACCCTAATCATCATGGCTAGCCACCTAGGGATCATCCCCCTATTTATACTCTCTTCCATTAGGTTAGCCCCCTTTAGAAATTCACAAGTTGGAAAGAGGTAAACCCCATCTTTAGAAATTCATAGAAAATCCATTTTAATTCCTTTTTAATCCAAACAAGTTGCATTAGATCCTAATTCATCTATACTTGCTGTTATTTAAGGATTATTCCAGCTTGGGATCAATTTGGGGAAGTTTGCTAACAAGGAGGAAGATCTAGAAGAGGGCTTTTGCTTGAGGAGTTCTTCAATAGGTAATTGATACTAAAACCTATTAAATTCCAGTTTTCTTGCATATTTGGACAGCCTTAGGAGTCCTCTAACTGTAGGAATTAGTTTCGCGTCTTGGTGGACTCATTTTCGTGTCGTATCGGACACATATCCAATAGGATACCTAAGTGTTTGTAGAAATGCCTATAAGGAATTTATTTTGTTGTTTTAGAAATTTGTTTGAATAGGATTGTAGATCTAGGGTTGCTCTATGATTTTTGTGCGGACACTTGGGTGTTTTCGGGTCATGTCGTGTCCACACGAGGGACACGAACACGCTAGATCTGGATTGTTTCAGTCCCCTGCTACTCGTGGCCTTGTGCTCACTGCACAGGCCACGTGGCGAGCTGAGTTTGGACGAGGGGGTGGGGGCAACGTCTGCGAGTCTTCCCCCCAAGTCCCAAGTCTTTTTGTGTCGTGTCGGACACGAGATTCACTCTGCACAGGTTTTACACTGTCGGTTCAGTCTGTATTTTTGGGTTCGGACACGGCTTTGTAAGTCGGACATGACGACACTTGGGTGCGATTCAGGGTGTGTCAGACCTAGACTAACCCTAGGCGTACCCACTGACACTAGCATGTGTCCTAGCTTATGTCGTGTCGTGTACACGCCATGCGTGTACATGTGCACTGCACAGTATTTTGAACGTGCACTGTAAGTGCTCGATTCATATTCTGTGTCTTGGACACGAGAACACTCTCTGGACACGAGTATACATGCCATGTTTATTACCAACCTTTGTTTTGTAAATTAAATGATTAATTTGAGTTCGAATTCCTGTAATTCCTAATATGTCTGATACTTCACTGATACGATATCTGAATTGAATTTTCCTGAGTTGATTTGTTGTTTACCTGTTTATTACGATGTTAGATAGATTCCTACATGATATATGCTAATGTGTGATTGGTTTTAGTTAGTCATTGCTTTCGAGCCTGTTGGGAATTAGAACATGAGGTGGTTGTGGTTCAGAACAGTACATGCATTGATGCATGATGCACACTTAGTTGAGCTCGTGTGCTCTTTTAGCTATAGTTCTTTGTTTCCAGTTATTACCATGTGTTCAGATTTCATAGATGCATGAATGCCCTCTTAGTTAGCTTTTGCTCTCTGTTTTCCTGTGGTGATTCACACACACACATGATTTATACATTAACACACACACACCCTACAAACTGCTATGGGTATCACACATACTTGATGTTCCCTGTCACACTAATCACAATCTCACACAAACACACATTGCCTACACACACATGACATACACACATATATGTATCACACACACACACACATTACACTACACCCTAAAATCTGAGATACCCTTGTATAACCCCTGTAATGCACATCATACATGCCATATTACACCCTAAAGTCTGAACACGCTTGTATACTATAACCCCTTCTTGAATATGTAAATCTAGATAATGCAAACACTTGTATTAGCACTTAAACATTGGTCTTAATGCTGATTTAGTTTCACATGATGTATCACATGCACACTTAACACTATCACACTCTATCTCTTAGCATCTTAATACATGACTTGTTGTATGCTATACATTGCCTTGTTGTAGCCTAATATCTATAGATGCCTTAACCTATTTTTGGATGTATATATATATGATAAATATATATAGATGGTTGTGAGTGATGGCTTATTTAGCCTTGTGTTTGTTGTGTGCTTGCTAGGATAGACTGGTTAGGCTTAGTGAGACTTGCTAGGATTAGGCTTGACCTAGTTGACCTAGTTTGACTAGTATCGAGGACCAGAGTTGACCAAGAGTTAACTTTGGTCAAGATTGACCCAATTGACATGTAGAATGCATTGTAATATTTCCTATTACCATTCTGGATATGTTGTGACTTGTACTATTCTATAGGAGACAGACACCACTCCTCGGACAGTAGATATTCTTCAGATACTCAGGATACAGGCGAGTACATTCTCTGATCATTTCATATCCTTTTAGAATTATTCTTCTGCTTTAAATTACTTTACTTGAAGCTGTCACGTTGGTCACACAGATTAGTACTATATGGATCCTTTCTTGAGATGTTATCCCCTCAGGGAGCATCGGATACTACATGTTCTGTGCGTTTCACTTATATTGTGTATCACTATGCTTCATGGTTCATTGAATCACTTGTGCCATGTACTCTCATGATCACAGAGTTTTCCTTGAATCACCTATTTATGGGCATTTCTAGAATCCCCATTTATGGGACTATCATGTACCACCCTTCGGGGGCCATTATATGAATCATAACATAACCTGGCTGGATCATTGTGTATTGATTGGGGGTACGGAAGAGTAGAAGTGGACATGTGAATAATATCCAAGTAGTGTTGTTTGCCATGAAATATAAAAGGACAGAACAATTATCGGAGGACTGGACTTTTACTTCACAATACAAACTCGCTTGTACAAAGAAAGCCTAGGGACGAAAATCTAGGTACAGCAGTCTAAGTACAATTGTTTATTTTAGATTCTGGGGGGTGACGATAGAGGCTCGGGAAAGCGACGGCCGCTCTGCCTTACTCCTTGGACGATCGGGTGCAGCTTTTGGACTCTGTAGAAGAACTGACGGGCGTTGATGAAGAAATGCTCTCTCTCTTCAGGCTCTCTGGCTCTCTATACGCGTCTGTCTCTGTATCTCTCTCTGTATCTGTCTCTGTGTATATGTGTCTCTTCGTATCTCTTTACAAGAGAATGGCACCCTGCTATTTATAAGAATGGGAGGCCTCATTAGGGTTTACAATGATTGCCCATTCTGGAAAGTCGACGGCTAAGGATCATTAAATCTGGGCCGTTCATCGAGATTTGAGCAATAAATGTGGTTGCAGCAAATCTTTTGTAGATAATTAATGCTGATTGACATAAATTCTCCTGATTTGTCATGCCAACCTCGGATTCCTCGACACGTGTCTTTACTTGGCTTATTTGCGAATGATCTGATTTGATCCTAATATTTTATTGGAATTTGTTGAGAGATTTCGATCAATCTGATGCCACATGCCCTGCTATCATGCCACGTGTCATAACAGCAGAAATCTGAGCCGCATAAAAGTTGGGCCGCATGGTGACGATTTGAGCCGCATGAGTATGAGTGAACCGCATGGAGATGGCCTTTGTGAGCCGCATGGGATGGTCTTCGTGAGCCGCATGGGGATGGTCTTCATGAGCCGCATGGGGCTGGCCTTCATGAGCCGCATGGAGCTAGTCTTCGTGAGCCGCATGGGGCTGTCCACGTGTCAAGGCCGCATGATAATTTCTGACTCTCGGAGGATTATCTCAGAGATTTTCTTCGCTTCCCAAGGAGTCCGTCATTATAAGAGAGTCATAATGATATCTTCGTGTCAGAACTGTCACTTCGTCAAAGCTGTCAGCCGTCAAGGCATTAAATGCAAAATGAGAGAGCTATTTGTAGGCCACGTGGCTCCTCTTTGAGCCGCATAGGACTTGTTTGAGCCGTATAGACGCTCGAGCTGCATGAACTCTCTGAGCCGCATGAACTTTCTGAGCCACAGGGGGCTCTCTGGCCGCATGGATCCTTCTTTATTCTTTTTCATGCTTCTACAAGACCCCCTTCAAAGTTTTCAATTTGCAAAATTGAAATACTTTGAATAAAAACCATGGCTATGTATTCTTCTGGCCGCATATGATGTCTCGGCCGCATGGATGTTTCGGCCGCATGGATGACTCGGTCGCATTGAGTCAATCAGTCGCAGGGACTTTAGGACCGCATAGCTCATTGCCACGTGTGCGCGTCATTAATTGCCTCGAATTCGTTTTAGTGTCGTCTTTAGGGGAGATCCCAAGGGTCGGCTCATTAAATCTTTTGGATTTTATGCTCTGGGTGAATCTCCTTTATGAGAGAGGGGACGAAATTCGAGGAGTCGGTTTCGTCTTTTCCGAGGTGGTTATCAATCTACGTGTTCCTCCCTCTCTTGTCTTCCTATAAATAGGAGGAGTTTGAGAGATAAAACTTCTTTACTTTCTCCTTCACTTCGAAATTTCCTTACTCCATTGTCATCCTCTTCTTTAATTGCCAATGGCTCCCAAGAAGACCGTTGTGGCTAAGGGCAAGAAGGCGGCATCTTCGTCGAAGAAGACTGCCTCTACTTCCACCGCGGCTGTTCCTCCGCCGGCCGTCGTGCCCGCAGCTCACCCTGATGTCCATCCTCCCATTGCTGGTAAGGACTTTATGTGGTTTTGAAGAACCCTAACTACTATGGCTACGTCGCATGCTTTATGCACGAGCCCTTATTTTCATGTGAATCGCATGTTCGTCCTATGGTCGATCCGCGAGCCGCATAAGAATAGCTACTGTGGCCGCATACACGCTTTGCCAACAAAGCCGCATAAGCTACACTGGGCCGCATAGATTCGCACACATATGTTTTTTTCACGTGGTCCGCACGAACTTATCCGATCCCTGCGGGCCTTATGAAAGTATCGCCGCATGACCCTTCGTTAAGTAGAGCCGCATGAATGTTCTACTTAGCTTGAGCTGCATGAGGCTTCTATATATTGGAGTCGCATAAGTGTTCCCCTGACCCGCATGAGGCTTCAGTGAGCTGGATCCACAAAAGTGTTCTCCTGAGCCCCATGAAGCTTTGTTAAGTTAGAGCCGCATGAGCTCGAAAGCACCATTTAGTTTCTTTTTTGCCCATCCTTCTAATTTATCTCTTTCTGTCTTCTCCTTAGTAAATTTGCCGGTTAATGCTGCTAGAGAGCTCCTGGTAGGCAGCGCCCAAGCTGCTCTGGGCTATAGGTACGACCATATAGTCCAATACATGGCTGACCAGTTTTCGAGTAACGAGCCTCCGACGAGATCAAATGCCCTCAAGAATCAGCCTTTCTATTTTCTTAATGCTATGATGAACTCTGGGAAATTAGAAGGGGAATACTTGAAGCCCGCATTCTTCTTTGGAGACGCCTTGACTGTGAAGAACAGTCAGATACTGGAGGTGTCAGAGAACTGGAGTTTTGTTTCTAACGGGATGGCGATCTGTATTCCCCAGATGGAGCGTCACTTCCCTTTATCCTGGTTCAATATGCTTCTGCTGGACCGAAAGATGGAAGATTCTTTAACTCCTACCCGAAGTGGGATGTTCGTGGGAGACATCCATTATAACAATAGCCTGAAATCGGTGTGTGCGGGCAAGGTGCACACCAGCTGTTCTATAATGGGGTTGGCCCCGGGTACGTTCTTGAATGTGCAGGGTCCTAATTTCACATTTTCTACAGCCGACACTTTTATAAACCAACTTGCTCGGAAGGGATCCTATCCCATTGGTCGGTTGATGCTTCCCAGCTGGATACATCTGATTCCCTCATGGACCAATCTGTCTGCGTAGATTTTGCAAAAGTATGAGGCCTTTCTGTGCGAGATTGGTCTTAACCATGCTATTCGGGGCACCAGCCATGGCTTGCCCATAAACAAAAGATTATTTATATCTCTGCTGGAGATGTATAACCACCGGACGGGGACCTTCTATACACCCGTGGGGGAGATGGGACTTGCGCTCCACGAAATGCACGCGGTCTCCAAGCTTCCTTGGGGGGACGAAGCTTTTGAGGCGTATACTCCTACGAACGAGGAGTTTGAAGATTTGAAAAGGCAGTATCCAGGCTTCGTGGCTCTTTACCAAGAGATATTGTGCCACTATAGCACATATCATCAGATAGCCAAAAAGAAAAGCAGCTCGGATGGGCATACTCCCCACACCAAGGACTGGGTGCGCTATCTCTTCTCGACAGATGCCTCAGGTCAAATTACTTTCCGACGTCCTCGGTCCCGGGAGGCGGTCAAAGCCTTAGTGTCGTCAGCTAAGAGGACGACTACCACTAGTGATACATTCGGGAGCAAGACCGACTCTTTTGGCTATTTTTATCATGACACCCAAGAGTTGTCGGAGAAGGCGCTCCTAGCGGGATTCTTAATGATATGGCTGCGAAACTGTGTAGTCTCGGGCGGAGCAGGTTCCATCGAGAGGATCAGTCGCAATTTTATCCTTCCGGCTGTGAAGTTAGTTTTGCGAGTCCGGCTAGCTCTCCTCCCGGCCATGGTGTACAGCATACACCATGGCCTTCGTACTTTCACATCCGAGATTATTGCTCGTGAGGTGACAAAAGATTTTGAATGGACCGAGCTTCCCTATCATTATTTGATGGGGTGGCTGTTGATGCATTATCCGTCTTTGATGAGACCGAGCTCTGAAGACGGCATTACTGATGATGACGCCTTTATCTTCCGCTATCGTAATGAGTCTTGGGAATTCGAGACCATGCGTGCTTGTCGGATGGCACTGGCGAGGGCAGACATGTACAACATTTTCGCGTCTGTCCTTCGTTTTACTGATAAGGAAGTGGCGGCTGTCCATCTTGACGGTATTGGACCCCCTCAACTTCTGGACGGCCAGATGCTTCTGTGGCTGCAAAGTATCCACCCCGCTCATCTGGTGTATCGCAACCGTAACACTGTCTTTCAGGAACCCTATCTGCCTAGCAGGTTCGCCCGACAATTTGGGTATAGTCAGCTTTTTCTAGACAGCCCCAGCTCTTGTCTGGGCTTTGAAGGTAGCCTTCTAGACGGCATCCGGGCCTGGCATTACTATGACACATTCCACACCCGTGCCATTTTCTCAGTTCCCGCTATCAAGGCATCAGTAGATATTTTGTATATGGCGGCTTTGTACCACGTCATCATGGCGAACAAGCCCCCTGTCGGTTTTAACCCATATACCAGTTTCATCCTTGGTACCGGCCTGGATGAGGGTTCCCAGGGGGCCAAGACAAGGAAGAGGAAGAACAGAGTCGAGGTGCCGGATTCAGACTCTGATGCTACAGATGACGAAGACGACGAGCCTGATGGAGATGACCCTTCCCTTCCGGCAGCAGATGTAGGGACGGATCAGCCACCTGTTTTGCCAGATGAGATAGTGGTTGATCAGTCATCCGTTGCACCCGGTCTTGCACAAAAGTGTAGCAGGCGACTTTCTCCTGTCGGCGGCATTCTTCGTTCTCGGAAACTGGCTGCAACCAAACACCGCGGGCTAACTGTAAAGGAAATAGGCGAAGAAATCGATGCCGCCTCAGAGGTAAATAAGTTACTACCGGTCCTTCCTTTCTTTTAGCTTTGATTTTAATCACCTTCCTTCCCTTTTATAGGCGTTAGAAGAAGAGGACTCTCGAGTGGCCGAGATCGTGACTCGTGATGACGGGGGCTCCGATGAGCCTGCCCCTGAAATTACTGAATTTTGTCCAGATGATGCTGATTAGGTTGCCTCTCTTTGAGGTGGCCGGGTTAGGAGAGCTGGCCAGATTTAATTTGGAGATCGCGGGTGAGGGGACCCTGCCAGCTGCGAACGAGCTGCAGCCTCAATGCTCCTCTCTCGGTAAGATAAGCCGAATCTTAACTTGCGAGGAGGCCTATCTGCTCTATGATCACATCCTTCGGGTCACATCGATTGATCATTGTCGTAGACATGCAGGTCCTGCCCCTTCTATGCCGAGGACGGACCTTATTGAGACAAGCTCTGTCGAAGGGGCACTGGCGGAGAGGGGCGTACCTCCTTCCCCTCCGACTTGTCTTGATGATTCTCTTGCGGGCTCGAGTTTGGCAAGTCCGATGATGGGACAATCAGGGCAGGAAACAATGGTCCTCGTGTCTTCCTCTCCTCGAGCGGCCCAGAGAGTCGACCTCTCCGCCCTGCCAAGCGTCTAGGCTCTTCGGGTGGCAGAGGAAGAGTTGGCCGCTATCCGTGTATCGTTCTATTCGGAAATCGCCCCCCTGGTGGCCAGTTCGAGCACCACTCCTTCGATGCTGCCGGCCACGCTCCCTCTGACGCCGTCCTCGACAGAGGTCCTGGACGAATCTTTACAGGACGTGGTCGATAGCTTTCATCGTCACCTGAAAAGGGGGATAGAAGCTACTGTGGATAGAGGGACCTTTTTTGTGTTGGCCCGACAATGCGCCCAGGGTCAAATCGATATCCTTAAGGCCCTTCCTGGTGGGGCAGGGATGGCTGCACTTCTGGAATCGAAATTGCTGGAGACTGATCAACTGGTGGCCCAGCTTCAGGTATTGCGGCAGGTTGATCTGTCTTCTGCTATTGATCAGGAGCGTGGCTCCCTCACAGCTGCTATAGAGACGGCGAAGACAGCTCAGGATAAAACTAGGCCAGCCATACTGAAGGATCTCCGTACTTTGTCTGATCGATATGATCAATTGAGCCATGAGAGTGAAGACGTTACGGCTCGGAAAGCAACTGCCCCTCGCGGGATTGCTAACACGCGGGAACAGATCCTTGAGCTTCAAAGGAAGTTAACTTTCTTTGAGTCTGAGCTCGAGGCTGCCCAGATCGACAGAGGGCTGATTATCCAGGAAGCTGATAATGTCAATAAAGCTTTGGCTGACTTGAAAGCGGCTCTGAAGAAGTTGGATGACGACTGTCGGGCACTCATGGACCTGGATAATGGGGAGCAGTTGTCTCAGGAGGCGGAGTGCCGAGCTAGACAGAGGCTTGAGGGAGGTACTGCCTTGGTGAAAAACCGCCTTTTGGAGTTGTGTAATGCCGAACTGTAGTCGGCCTTTTTCTGGTTTTGTTCCTGTTTTCTTTTTTCTTTTTTCTTTGAGAGGGACATGGTCCCAAAACATGTAACGCTTTTTTCGTCTTTCAAATAAAGAGTACTTTCCATTCTACCCTTCATTTGTATTGCTTGTTGTGCCTATTGTAGTAATGTTTGTCCCGCATAGGGGACTTGTTTATGGACCTGTTACCCATGGCATACCTTGGTTTTAGGTACAGGTAACAAGTTTGACTGGGGATACTTAGAACAGTTCCACGGCAAGGTGGTCGTAGATATTCCAAATATCGGGATATAGAATGCCATGGAGCAGCTGGGCTCCCGGGGCATGATGAGGAATGACGGGCCTGTACTGAAAAAGACTTAGCAAAGGACATTTGTGGGCCTATTACCCTTGGCATACCCCGTCTTAGGATACGGATAATAGGATGGAGGGGAACCAACACACTTACTCAGAGGTAATGAGGACATGGCAAGTATGAGGGCTTTACCATGGAGTCTTCCTGCTCAGAGGTAAAGAGGACATGGCGGGAGCGAACTCAGCGGAGAATATTTGTGGACCTATTATCCTTGGTGTACTCCGGTTGTGGGTACAGATAATAAGTCGAAAGGGAATCATCATACTTACTCAGAGGTAATGAGGACATGGCAAGTATGAAGGTTTCTTCGACGGAGCCTTCCCATTCAGAGGTAATGAAGACATGACAGGAGTGGGCTCAATGAAGGAGGGTACATAGAACGACTCAGAGGTAATGAGGACATGGACGTTCTATGCAAGGGGTGATTTGTTTTTGGCGGAAGTAAAACGACTCAAAGGTAATGAAGACATGGCCGTTTTGGTAATTTGTGGATCTGTTACCCTTTTTGTGCACTGGGAGTACGGGTAGTGGATCATGAGGGAGGATCTCTTTCAGAAAGAAAGTTCAGAGGTATGGTCATACATGACTTACTATCTGAAAGAGTTACCGGAATGTGAGTTCAGAGGCACCTGCGGGTACATAACTCGATAATCTGGAAGATTGTGAGTTCAGCGGTACGGGAGGGTACATGACTCAATAATCTAGAATATTGTGGGTGTGAGTTCAGCGTACCAGCGGGTACATAACTCAATGATCTGGAATGTTATGGATGTGAGTTCAGCGGCACCAGCGGGTACATAACTCAATGATCCGGTATGTTGTGGATGTGAGTTCAGCGGCACCAGCGGATACATAACTCAATGATCTGGAATATTGTGGATGTGAGTTCAGCGGCACCAGCGGGTACATAACTTAATGATCTGGAATGTGTCGTTTAGACATAATATTTCTTCAGGAACTTGCCGTTGACGGGCAACATAAGCAAGTCTCCATTTTATTTTGTGAGGCGATAAGCACCGTTGGAGAATACAGCCTCGATGATAAATGGACCTTCCCATTTTGGCTGGAACTTGCCGACGGTCTTGTGAGTCATGACCATCGGCCTCCGGACTGCCAGAACGAGATCGCCTACTTAGAATATTCTGATTTTAACCTTCTTGTTGAAGGCTCCAGAGATGCATGCTTGGTATAGCTCGATTATTTGCTGAGCCAGGAGGCACTTTTCATCTAAGGCCTCTAACTCTTGTAGTCGGCGTCGGTAGTTATCATCCGTCGTCAATTGATAAGTGAGGGCGACACGGAGTGAGGATATTTGAGTCTCCAATGGGAGAACTGCCTCACTCCCGTACACCAGGGAGAATGGTGTGTTCCTTGTGGCTGTTTGGACTGTGGTACGGTACGCCCAAAAGCATTCACCAAGCTTCTCGTTCCAGTCGCGTTTGTTGGACGATACGAACTTTTTGAGTAACTTGATGATGGTTTTGTTGAATGCTTTTGCCAGTCCATTTGCTGCTGGATTGTATGGCATCGAAGCAATATTCTGGATGCGGTGCTTGTTGCAGAACCGATAGAAGGCATGGCTTGCAAACTGTGGACCATTATCGTGGATGATCCTTCGGAGTAGTCCAAAGCGATAGATAATGTGGTGCTTAAGGAAGCTGATCACGTTTGAAGTCTTTACTTCTACAAGCGGGACAGCTTCTGTCCATTTGGAGAGGTAATCTGTGATTGCGAGTATGAAGCGATGTCCTCGGGAGGAAGGTGGAGTAATCGGATCGATGATATCCATTCTCCATGCTTCGAATGGCTAGGACGCCACTGTCGGATGTAGAAATTCGGATGGTTGGTGGATGAAGTCCGCGTGGACTTGGCAGGCTTTGCACTTTCTCACATAGTCTATCGCATCTGCCACCATCGTGGGCCAAAGTAGCCCATTCGGCAAAGACGGTCTTGCAATTTAGGGCCAGGCTGATGGGCCCAGCAGACCCCATCATGAGCTTCTCGTACGGCTTCTTTGGCTTCTGCGTTTGACAGACACCGAAGCAATAATCCATCATAGGATCGGCGATACAGTATTTTTGTCTCTGTATCGTAGAAGAATCTGAGAGAACACCGTCTGATGGAGGTGGCTTCCTTTGGGTTCTCGGGTAGGATGTCGTAGACGACGAAGTCAATGAATGGTTGTCTCCAATCTGGGACATCATCGATCGTCTGAGCGGAATAATACGCCACGTATTGAATATTGTTTTTGGGGCAGACCAGTTCGTGGCCTATCACATCTACCGATTGATGAGTATGATTTGGTGCTACTAGGGAAGCGGCCAGGCTTGCTAAGGCATCGGCCTCGATATTTCGGAGTCTGGGAACGTGCTCGATGAAGAACCCCTCAAACGATGAGATGATGTCGATCGCTATTTGGTGATAGGGGATCATGTCTTCGTGGCGGACTTCGTATGAGCCCCGGATCTGATTGACGATTAACTGAGAATCGCCGTATGCTTCAAGGTATTCTACCCCCAGCTCTCTTGCAAGTTGGAGGCCAATGACCAAAACATTGTACTCGGCCACATTGTTAGAACAGGGTTCTGTGAGAGAATAAGCACGGTTAATCACCAATCCAGAAGGAGAGACTAGCACCACCCTGACTCCGACGACAATGTTGCCCTTGGGTCCCGTTCTTGAAGCACCGTCGAAGAACATCCGTAATATATCATCGTGAGAGATTGCATGCGAGTCGGTGACCTCATCTGGGATCTCTTCATATATTCTGGACGACTCCGAGCCCGGGTGGGCTGCCAAAAAGTCTGCCAGGGCTTGACCTTTGACAGCCTTTTGCGGGATGAAGATCATATGATAAGGGGACATCAATATTGCCCATGTAGCGAGGCGAGAGCTGAGTGCCCCTGGTTTAGTCATGAGGACTCTGAGAGGGTTGACTCGTGAGATCACATGTATTATTTGTCCCGTGACATAGTGTCGCGTCTTCTGAATGGCGAACACCAGGGCGAGGCATTCCTTCTCCACGGCGGTGTATCGGTGCTCTGGCCCAATCATCATTCGACTAAGGTAATATATGGCCTGCTCATGGCCTGCATCATTGTTTTGTGCCAGCAGGGCTCCGAGGGAATGCTTCATTGCTCGTACATAGAGCAGGAATGGTTTTCCAGCAATCGGGGCCACCAGGACTGGAGGGTTCAACAAATATTCTTTGATGCTGTCGAAGGCACGCTGGCATTCTTCGTCCCATACGAACGAGACGCCTTTCTTCATGAGGTGGGTAAATGGTCGACATCGCTCGGAGAGGTTAGAAATGAACCTCCTGATGTAAGCTAGCCTCCCTTGAAGGCCTCTGAGTTCGCAGAGATTTCTCGGGGGACCCATCTCCATGATTGCCTTTGTCTTCTCAGGGTCTACGTGGATACCCTGGGCAGTAATGATGAAACCCAAGAACTTCCCGCTGGATACGCCCAGGAAGGACTTTGTAGGGTTCATTTTTAAATTGTGTGCTCGCATCAGATCGAATACCGTCCTCAGATCCTGCAGATGGTCTCCTTTACAGCGACTCTTGACGGCGATGTCATCAACATAGCACTCTACCGTCTTGCGTAAGTGGTCTCTGAAGATGATGCTCATGGCTCTTTGATATGTGGCGCCGATATTCTTCAAACCGAAAGGCATGACTGTGTAGCAGTATGTGCCAATCGGTGTTCGAAATGACGTATGCTTTTCATCATCAGGAGCCATCTTGATTTGGTTGTACTCCGAAAAACTATCCATGAATGACATACGTTCGAAGCCGCAGGTGTTGTCAATCATGATGTCCGTGATAGGGAGGGGGAATTCGTCCTTGGGACATGCCTCGTTCAGATTGCGAAAGTCGATGCAGATTCGAATCTTCCCGTTCTTCTTGAGGACGGGTACTATGTTGGCGACCCAGTCAGGATGTTGCTCCTCACGAATGAAGCCGCTGGCTATCAGTTTATTGACTTCGGCTTCGATCGCATCCATGATGCCCGGGCGGAAGCGTCGCTGTTGTTGCTTGACTGGCTTTGCATCCGGCCGGATGTTGAGTTTATGAAAAGCAATATCAGGATTTAACCTCGGCATGTCTTCATAACTCCAGGCGAATACATCAATATATTCTTTGAAAAGTTCCAGCAGCGATTCTCGCTCTTCGTCTGTTAGGCTTTTACAGACGAAGAACGGTTTTGGAGAAGATTTGCTGTCGAGATCCACTGGTATGACCTCATCTGCAGTAGGAGGTTCTCTCTGTTCGAACCGCTTTTCCTATTGTGTATCCAACTGTTGGGCCCACGGCTCTAACTCGAGGATTTCAGGGATGTCTTCATCTTCTTCATAAGCGTCGGCGAATACCATGTTGACTGATAGGACTTATCTGAATACATCTCCGATGCTGGTATCCGAATCAGAAGTTGGTGACCCGGTTAAATGTGAATGCCAGTCACATTCTTTATCTGAGCTTTTAGGGGTCATTGTAGGTGTAACATACCCTAATCCACATCGAGTCTTGCTATAGTAGTCCCGTGGTTTGCCAGCCGGGACCGGTGGCTTCAAAGGTAATCATCGTCCAGTACCATAGTTCAAGCGTGGCATCGTCTCCAGATCATACCCCTGTTTTTACATGAGATATTTGGATTGGGGGCTATAAAGATACAAAGGCAGTCTCCCGGCATCTGATCTAAGGTCGACTTCTTCTATGGTGAAGGGATGCGGATCGTCCTCCCGGCCGAAGATGATTGGATGGTCCCCTCCCTCGATTATGCGGTAAGCATTTTTTACTGGAGTAAGCTGGATTGCAGTGTACACATTTGTCACCTGTATGTGTAGGTGAGTGCCTATACCGTGTTCCATAGCATACATTGTACATAGCTTATTGAGCTCGAGGTAGTTCAAAGATAGCCCTTTATTGATGAAGTAAGGTATCTTTTCTAGGAAGATTACATCATCTGCGGAGGGAACATCAGTGTGGGCAGCCACATACTTGGCTAGCTCCGGTTCCTCTTCGGCTACCCCCTGTATAAACGAAGACTGAGAGGACGACCTGGGAAGCTTGATCGTCAGAGGTTCAGCTGGTGGAGCAGAGCATGGAGTTGCTGGCAGACTAACGACCCCCAGCTTGGTACTCGATGCTGGACGGGGAGTGGTTGGTTCGCTAGAAGTTCCAGACCTTGCATCGGGGTGAAGACTCTTCTTGGGAAGGCGTATCATCATTGGCTTGTTGGAGGGATTGAGTTTCTCCGTTTGCGGCTGGCCGACTCTCGGCAGCCTGATTGTCAGTGGCTCCGTTGTAGGTCTTGGCACTTGGCCAGACCTTTGCAGCCGAATTATTATTTGCTCTTCTTGCGCCGAGAGGCTGATTGCGTCCTTACACAGAGTGGCGGTGAGGGGTGCAGACTTGCCAGGTTTACGAGCTTGGATGTGGATCGTCAGAGGTTCTTCTGATCCTGTAGCTATCTCGGTACGAGCTTGCACATCTCCTTCATCAAGGTGCTTCTTCGACTTTTCGTATAGGCAGGAGTTTGAGTAGTAGGATTCGACCCCTTTGAAGGGATCAATGTCGACAAATTCCGTCCTCACGAAGCCGTGTTTGTCGACATATTTGAAGCACTGGTGCAGCGTGGAAGGCATGATCATATAATCGTGTATCCACGGGCGCCCCAAGAGGATGTTATAAGAAGTGTCTGCATCTATGACGTAGCAGGTGACTTTTGATTGGAGATCGCTAATTTGACACTTCAGACGAATCTTCCCAATTGGGTAGCTCCTACCCGAATTGAAACTGCTGATGGCGGTGCTTGTAGGCGTCAGGTGATGCATTGGGATGCGAAGATGATGTAGCAGACCCTTCGGGATAATGCTTATGGAAGAGCCAGGATCAATGTGCATCCGATCTACCTTTACGTCGCCGATGTATCCAGTGTAGTATAGTGGGCGATCGTGCAGGTTGGTTTTGATGAGCATGTCCTGCGAAGTAAAGACGATGTTGGGCATTGCTCCCGTGCAGGCACTGTCTTGGAGATCTGCAGGCGGGTTCTCTCCCGTGAGGTTGACCTGAGCCAGGTATGCGTCGGCATTTTGGAGTGCATCGCTCAAAGTCGCACGAACATCCTTTGAGAGTCTCAGAAGCTCGTACAATGACAACTTGGCCAGTGTGTTGGCCAATTGCGCTAAGATGTCGAAGTTGTAGGGCTTCTCCAGCCCTTGTGATGCCTCTTTTCGGAGGGATTTGTCAAAGCGAGTCTTCCTCGGCCTAGGCTTGTCGGTCGTCGGAGGCTGAGCCGGTCCCGGAGCGTCAGTTGTAGCAGGCTGATGATCTTCAGCTAGGTTGTCAGCCACAGGTTGGGATTGTTCCCCAGACCGCGTGACGACGGTTGTAGCTTCTTCGATATCTGCCGAGATTGTGCGGCATGACCTGACTTTTCTACTCTTCTTCTTATAGATGGAAGATGATGTGGGCCGAGTCACTTCCGATACCAAGTCTGGATGGATCCACATGACCTCCCCTTGTGATGTGGTAAGGGGCACTAAACCAGCAGCCTGATCTCGGGGAGGTAGAAGATTAGCAATCTCCATTGTTACCAGAGGGATGGGGACCACACCGTCTTGAGTTTCGTCGGGGGAAAGCTGTCGAATTGTACTGACACCATATTGGCTGCTACTGTTACCTCTTCGAAATCGATGGCCAGCGCGTTCGAATCGATGAGATTTTGGATGTACCGTTTTAGTTGGTAGCAGTCGTGTGTGGCATGGTGGACGTAGCGATGGTAATGGCAGTACTTTGGGTTCTCCATATCTGCCTGTCGCGGTTTTCGTCTTGGTGGAGGAAGCTAAATTCTGTCTCCTTGTATGAGCATGTCTAAGATGGGCTTGACGTGACCGTCTTCGAAGTAGTAAGTGATTTGCGGCCATTGTTTGTCTGCCGACTTTGGCTCAGGTTTCTGTGCTGTGTCGGCCACCATAGCCTGCTTACCCCTGCTGTCCCGATTGTTGGAGGGACTACCCCCATTGTCGTTGTTGGTATTAGGATGCTTGCCCTTGTTCTCTCCGTCCGAGATGTACAATCCCAATTGGTAAGCCTTCTTCAATCGTTCTTCGGCGCTTGTGGCACTGATGATGAACGTCTTTCAGTCCTTGAATTGACTTTCGCCCATCCAGAGACTGATTGTTGGGAGCAATCTCTTTTGGCAAATTTCAATCAAAGAGGAATCCGGATTTCCAGACGGCAGCTTCATTGCGGTTTGGCAAAATTGCTCGATATAGTTCCTTGTCAGTTCTTTCTCCCCTTGGACGACGTCCATGAGGGTGGACATTGTGATGTACTGCCCTACTTCGTAGAATCTCTCCAAGAACATGCACTTGAAGCCGACGAAGGAGTGGATGCAGTTGTCTGGCAGGTTGCGATACCAGTCGAAGGCGACCCCTTCCAATGCCCCGATGAATAATCGTGTGAGAATGGCATCATCATGGGGCAGATGGTCGGTGGTGACCTCGAAGTAAGTGATGTACCAACTTGCTAAGGTCTTGCCATCATAAGGATTGATATTGAACGGCTTATATCTTGGCGGGAAGGGAACATCCCTCCATGCAGCAGGGTACGGTTGCCGTATTATGAGGTTTGGAGAATTTTCTCGAGCGTAAAACATGGCTCGGAGCTCCTGGACCTCTCTTTTCACTTCGCGGGCCTCATCCACGGCGGTGGGGGCCGTTACTTCAGGAGGATTGTTGTCCGGGTTTGGTGCTGCTGAATTCGAGTCCGAATTGACCGCGGGACCCGCGCTTGTTTGGCCAGGCGTCCCTTCTTGCAGAGTTGGAAGGGCCGCTTTGATCTCGTCCACAGATTTGACCAAGGCAAGCAATATGGCTTCGAGCATGTCGATGCATTGGCGATCACTGGAACCACCTTGGCTGCTATCTGTCATGAATACCGTCTTTACATGAGAAGAGGTGGACGGAGCGGTGGAGGAAGCGCCCTCCGAATCATACCCTTGTAGTGAGAAGTCATCGGGGTATGTGGGTATGTTCTCTTCTGGTTCAGACTCAGAAGGAACAGTACCCCTAGTCTCCGAGTTTGCCTCGTCTTGGGAATTATGGACGTCCTCGGGGACGTCGGGGTTTGCTGCATCTGATGGGAGAGTTGTCTCCCCTGGCTCGTCTTCTTGGAACATCGGATTGTCGTAGAGGTTCGGAGGAGTGCTACCCCCAGTCCCAGCAACCTCCAGTGTTGTGGACGACGAATCTCCCACTGTAGCAGATTTTGTCTTAGAACGAGTACGTTGGAAAACTTCGGTGGTGGGCACCCGCTTAGACAACAGTCTTTTAGTCAAAGTGGTTGAAATCTTCGGGCTGGGAACATTTGTCTTCTTTCCTCTCCCATCGGCGAGGACTTTCTGAGCAGAGTTGCAGAAGACGACGGGAAGTGCCTCGTCTTCTGAAGATGGCTGTTGCATTCTTTGAAAGGCGAACTGTCGGTCTTTTCGTACCGTCGCGTTATTATAGCAGCAGTTGACAATGACTTGGGTGCAGTGACGTCCATGGGAGGACTCTTTGTACCCCGATACGTCTTCTCTTTCCTTGCGTTTGTGGAGGATGGCCTCACGCAAGTCAGATGGGTCTGGATCGACCATGTTCGTACCCTAGATTTTGGGAGACTTTTGCGAACCTCTCTGTCTGTTTGCCGCGGGGGCTGGACTCGAGTGGTTCTGTACAACTTCCCATCTGAAGCCCGCATAATGGTATACGGGACGCTCGGATGGTCAGAGACCGGATCAGCGGACCGAGCTTGCCAGGCTCGCGCTGCCCTAGACTTCTTCGCTCTAGTGCGTAAGGGCACATAGTAGGAAGAGTCTAGGTGATGCTGGAGAGAGTCAGACATATCTTCTTGGGAGCACAAGAGATCAGGACAATAAGATAGGCGGTCGAAGACAGAGCCACGAGAGGTAGGCGTTATGCGGCTATCATCAACAATCTTCATGCGACTGGCAGACGTAGCCGCATAGGCGTTCTTCATGCGGCTGGGAGTCTCAGCCGCATGAGTTTTCTTCATGCGGCTGGATGATCTGGCCGCATAGACTTTCTTCATGCGGCTGGCAGATTCATCCGCATGAGCCTCCTGCATGTGTTTGGCAGATTTGGCCACAGGAGTGTTCGGCTTCTTCTTGGGGCGCATAGAGTCGCTCTTTATCCCTGCAAGTCCAGCATCGTAGTGCTTTCCTCTGCCGTACTTGGGGACAACAGAGTGCTCTACGGCTCAAAATGGAGCCGTTTGAGAGTCGTCTTCGCCGTCTTGGGTAGCAGAGAGTATCCCGTCCAGAGCTTGTGGAGGAGCAAATAATTTTGGCCTCCACTCGCAGTGAGCTTTCTTTGTGCGGGTTTGCTTCTGGATCGGGCCAGCACTTCCTTCAGAGAGCATTTCTTCAAATGCCTGTTGGTCGAAACGGACGACCATCTTCTGTTACGTGGAGCCAAGCTTGGCTGCATCCGACTGCATCACCAACTCCTCAGCCGTGGAGAAGTTTGTCCCCAGCAGAGTCGCCATCGTGTTTGCCATGAAATATAAAAGGACAGAACAATTATCGGAGGACTGGACTTTTACTTCACAATACAAACTCGCTTGTACAAAGAAAGCCTAGGAACGAAAACCTAGGTATAGCAGTCTAAGTACAATTGTTTATTTTAGATTCTGGGGGGTGACGATAGAGGCTTGGGAAAGCGACGACCGCTCTGCCTTACTCCTTGGACGATCGGGTGCAGCTTTTGGACTCTGTAGAAGAACTGACGGGCGTTGATGAAGAAATGTTCTCTCTCTTCAGGCTCTCTGGATCTCTATGCGCGTCTGTCTCTGTATCTCTCTCTGTATCTGTCTCTGTGTATATGTGTCTCTCCGTATCTCTTTGCAAGGGAATGGCACCCTGCTATTTATAAGAATGGGGGGCCTCATTAGGGTTTACAATGATTGTCCATTCTGGAAAGTCGGCGGCTAAGGATCATTAAATTTGGGCCGTTCATCGAGATTTGAGCAATAAATATAGTTGCATCAAATCTTTTGTAGATAATTAATGCTGATTTACATAAATCCTCCTGATTTGTCATGCCAACCTCGGATTCCTCGACACGTGTCTTTACTTGGCTTATTTGCGAATAATCTGATTTGATCTCAATATTTATTAGGATTTATTGAGAAATTTCGATCAATCTGATGCCACGTGCCCTGCTATCATGCCACGTATCATAACAGCAGAAATCTGAGCCGCAGGAAAGTTGGGCCGTATGGTGACGATTTGAGCCGCATGAGTATGAGTGAACCGCATGGAGATGGCCTTTGTGAGCCGCATGGGGATGGTCTTCGTGAGCCGCATGGGGCTGGTCTTCATGAGCCGCATGGGGCTGGCCTTCATGAGCCGCATGGAGCTAGTCTTCGTGAGCCGCATGGGGCTGTCCACATGTCAAGGTCGCATGACAATTTCTGACTCTCGGAGGATTATGTCAGAGATTTTCTTCATTTCTCGAGGAGTCCGTCATTATGAGGGAGTCATAATGATATCTTCGTATCAGAACTGTCACTTCGTCAAAGCTGACAGCCGTCAAGGCATTAAATGCAAAATGAGAGAGCTATTTGTAGGCCACGTGGCTCCTCTTTGAGCCGCATAGGACTTGTTTGAGCCGCATAGACGCTCGAGCCGCATGAACTATCTGAGCCGCAGGGGGGCTCTCTGGCCGCATGGATCCTTCTTTATTCTTTTTCATGCTTCTACAAGTGTAGCATCAGAATTATTCCGTAGTGTAGCATCAGAATCATCCTATGCCATTCACATGTCTATATTGTACTCTGACTCACTAGCCACTGTTAGTTCTCTATTTATAGTAGACATTTCTATTACAGCTATCTCCTTTACATTCTGTACTTTCTTTCAGTTTCCTGTATCTTACTTTACTGCATGGTTATATTTTCTAACCTGCCATGATCTGTTGAGATGTATTGTGCTCGCTCCGTCCTGATTGGACACCGTTGATACGTTTACAGAGGACGAGGATGAGGCTGGTATTGACACTTTTTATGGGACAGCTCTAGATGACACCTGTGATCCGGATTTTCAGCCAGATCCACTAGCTATAGAGACTGAGGCTCCCTAGTCTAGGTTTTTATTATTTCTGTCATTTGAGATATGGATTGTATATATTCTTTATATTCTGTAGTTGAGACTTTGCATTTTTGGATGTTTGCTGAGTTGTTATCTTAGACACTTAGACTCTTCTGATCATCTGTATTTCATTTTGAGTTCTATATCATATCGTGCTTTTCTTCCTCAGTTGTGATTGAGTTTACATTCTGCTATGTCACCCCCATTCGGGAGTATAAACTGCTTAGCATTATACTGTTAGATGCATGAGACCTAGGACAGCGTTCTACCTCCGACACTGCGGCATAGGCTGGACGTACCCATGTCTCGTGTCCTTACTCTATGGTGCGGGTCGTGACACTCATGTTGCTGGCTAACGCCTCAACATACAGGAAACCCTGTAGCGTTTGCATTTCGCCGAGGCTCATTCGACCTGATACGGTCGTCGCCTAACGGGGATACGAAACTCATAAAATCCGCATTTAAAATCGACAAAACCAATTTTGTAAATCGTTTTCAAGGACCGTATTTGAAAATAGTTTTTTATTTACCAATTTACTAAATACTTTTATTTTGAAAACCTTTTCGAAAATTTTGGTAGCACCTCCTCTGTAACTGGGACAACCCAATCCTGGGAGGATGCCAAACCGCAACACAAATAAATATCCCAAACCAGGGATCACACATTTCCAACTCAAAATGAATATCCAACCCAAATCAACCACAGCACAAATATAACCAAAATAGAAAATATGCCGCGACGTAATCGATACTCTACGTATCACCCAAAAGTAACCATATTCAAAATACCGAATCCCAGAACGGGATCGGGACCGCGTCATCATAGACTATCTACGGGAGGGACATGAGACCTGAAGTTATACCTCAATTGCTTGGCTAGAGCTCTCAGATGAAGTATAAGAAGAAAAGAATTCCGCGGACAGCCGAAAACCAGCTCAAAAAAGCGCTGCGGAACTCGGGACGGAGCCGACAGGGCTCGATGTCACGTCGGGATGCGCTGGTCGGAGGAACAGCACGCAGGGGGGGTGCTGGCCGGACGAAAATAGGGTCGCCGGGGAAGACGGGCGCGGGAACGGTTCGTAGGGGGGTCGAGCGACCTTGGGAGGGTTGCCGGGCGCTGGAATCGGCGCACGAAAAGGCGCTGTGCTGGATGGACGGTGCGGAGGCCGTCGGTGTGTTGGCCGAACGGGTCTCGGAGACCGCCGGGAAGTCGCGGGTGGACCTGGCCGGAGGAAGCGGCGCCGGGGGTGGCTAGGACACGGCAGGAGGCGGGCCGGACGGGGCCTGGCCGGCGCGGAAGGCTACGCCGAGTTGGCCGGAGCTGGGCGCCAGCTAGAGTTGGCACCGAGGAGGCCAGGTCGGGGCTAGGCCACTCGGAAGGGGCTGTTGGAGTTCGGGTGGAGTCTTTGGGAGGAGATGGGGAAAAGGGAAAAGTGAGATGGGAAGGAGAAAAATGAGCGTGAGTGAGGGAGAGAGCTGCTGGATGGGTTTTAATGGAAAGAGAGTGAGATGGAGAATGGTGGGTGCTGGTTTTCTTTTAAGGGAAAGAGTGGGTGAGTAGTGTGGCGGAGAGGAAAAGTAGGAAGAGAATAGGGGGTAGCCTGGTCGTGGGGAGACCAGGCCAAGTCGTGGGGTAGGGATTTTAGTAATAGGTTTTTTTATAATATATAATAATCAGAATTTAAAAAGAAGGAATAAGGATGGGTTCAGAACTGAGATCTGGTTCGAGTTCGGGGTCGGTCTCCGGACTCGGGGTCGGACTCCAGGCACGGGATCGGGGACAGAGCCACAAGCAAAATCCAATGATCATTTTAAAAATAATATTTTTCCTAATCCGACTAATAAATAATAATAATAATAATAATAATAATAATAATAGTAATAACAATAATAATAATAATAATAATAATAATAATAATACTACTACTACTACGATTAAGATTACGCTACAAATCTAACAATTAAAGATTCTTAAAATTCGGGTTTTACACTTCCTTTCTGATGGCCTTACTTTTGTGACTAGAAATTAGACAAAAATTTATAATTTTCTTCTTTAATTCCCAATCTTCATTTATGTAATGTACCGTAAGACACATGTAATTTATCTCTTGTAATGATGTCCACGAATCCGTTGTTAGGAAAACTATTTGCTTCGACTCTTTCAAATATGCTTTGAACTTACTCTTTTAAATAGAGTAAAGTTCATAACAACCTCGTGACACGGTCCATCTTGATGGAATACGAAAGATGGGACATGCAACACTCATAAATTGTCGAAAACCTTCACATTCCACAAATCGAAATGGAAGTTCATCGACAATCACCATACGTGTCAGAGATTTTCTGACATCATCTTGATTAAACCTCCAACTAGTGAGTACTTTATCATTGCCCCTTGTATTTGGTTGGAAGTTGAGAATTGATTGATTAGATTCATTATTTTGATTTTTGGGATTGGAGGGCATAAATTCCAATGATTTCTCACACTAGTTGTCCCATTTAATTTGCTATGACAATGATACTCTCTTTTACAATGTTTGTAACTAGCTTTTGGACACCCTTCTGCATCCACGAATCTATTAAAATCAGTCCAAAACAGAGCCCATTTCTTCATAGGCTTTTACTAACCCGAAGACTTGAATTAGGATTGGAAATCGGCCATTTGTGGCTTCGGAACTAGTTGGTGGTTGAGGTGGATCACCTTTGTGCGACATCTAAAAAAATAAACGTGTATCTTAATATATGAACTATGAATATGAAATTTCGATAAAAATAAAGAAACACGCACATTGTATGAATATGAAACAGTTGCCATTGATTGGAGCTACCTAACAAATATCATATAATAATTTGGTGAGTAACCTTACCTAAGTTACCTAACCCTTACCTAAGGCCTTAATTAAATCTATCAGACGAATACAAATAATCATTCCTACATAAAAAATAAAGGTGACAAACGTACTGATTTGCCAAGAATACTACAAACTACAAAGTATCAGTATCAGAACATATAACAGATTCAACAAAATATAAGGCCTTTGGCAAACTGGCCAGCAACAACAATTAGGCATTTGTGCAACTTGTATTATAACATTATTTGCTTGCCCTGCATCAGAACAGTCAACGGACTCAACAAAATATAAGAATTTTGGCAAACTGCCCAGCATATTGGCATTTGTGCAATACATTATTTGCCCTGCAATGCAAACACATTTCATTCCCATTTCCAAACACACATTTCATTCCAATTTTAAGACATAGATTATAGATATATAGAGAGGGAAAGAGATTTTTACAGCGATTCAAGAATTACCAATCCAAACATAAGGTCCAACCCTAGTTTATCACTTCCCAGAATCCTAAATAGTTCAATAACTGCAAAATTAACATTAGGAAACTGTAAATAATATCCAAATTTTTGACATTAGGAAACTGCAAAATTATATAATAATAACAGATAATTCTTATAGAGACTATATATAATAACAAAAAAATTCTTACAGAGACTATATATATAATAATAGAAAAATCGTGTATAAATGTAACAGATTTATATAAATTGTGTATAAAAAATAATTCTTACAGAGACCATATATAATAACAAAAAAAATCATTTATAAAGTGTAACATATAAAAATAATTCTTACATATTTATAAAGTGTAACATATATATATATATATTATATATATATATATATATATATATATATATATTTTTATATATATAATATATATATATATATATATATATATATATATATATATATATATATATATAATATATATATATATATATATATATATATATATATATATATATATATATATATATATATATATATATATATAGTATATATATATATATATATATATATATATATATATATATATATATAATCGTGTTATAGCAATTACTGATTTATAAAATATAACAAATCTATATAAATTATAACATCTATATAAAATGTAACAGATCTATTATTTAAATAACAGATCTAGTATACTATGAGTGATGTTACAGATCTAGACTTCCCAAAAAAAATACAGATCTATTATTTAAAATTCACAAAATTATAACAAATTATACAGAGAGAGAGAGATCTAGTCTTCTACGAAGTAAAATTACTAAAATATACAGTATATACTTTCAGAGAGAGAGAGAGAGATCTAGTCTTCGACCGACGAATCTGAAGTCAGATCTAAAGTCGATCCGGTCGAGAATAGAGGGAACAGCGAGATCTGGAAGGGAAGGGGGTTAGGGAACAGACGGTTCTGAAGTCGGACCGGTCGAGAATAGAGGTAATAGCCGGATCTGGAAGGGAAGGGGGTTAGAGTTCTCCACTTCAGCCGGACATGGAAAGGAAGGGGGTTAGGGTTCTCCTTCGGAAGGGAATGAAAGGGAATAGGAGGAAAGGGAAGGGGTTAGGGTTCCAGAGCCGAGCGCAGTAGCCGAGCAGCGCCGCTCTAAAGTTTAGATGGGTTATAAGAAAAAGTGAGGAGAGAGAGAGAGAGTGAGAGAGAAGAGAGAGAGAAAGTATGTTATATATTTAGGGTTATGGGTGAGGGTAAAAAGGTAAAATCCAATAAACTAAATCGAACCGCTAAACCGACTTTGCCAAATTCTTGAACCGCCACCAACCAGAAATCTTTTTGAACTAAACCAAATGTCCAATTCGGTTCGGTTCGGTTCGATTTTCGGTCAAAACCATTAATGCTCACCCCTAGGCGACTGTAGCAGTGGCACTGAATGACCTCTTCAATAGCAAAAAGAGGACTATGCGTCTAAGGCACATGGCGATAAATGATCTTATTAAAAAATGAGTCATTATCGTAGTTAATGTTCGGAGCCAGGAGAATCTGGCAGATCCATTCACCAAAGGTCTTAAGCACCAGCTGGTCGAGGACACAACTTGTAAAATGGGGTTGAAGACACTCTGATATTATGTCCTTATAATTCTACTATAAAGTTTTATGTTATTAGTTCAAAGAGAAATATACTAGGCATCTAGCTTTTAATTCAAAGAAGGACCATTGACTGGAAGAATATCATGAGTAGTGCACAATCCTTTGGATATTGCGGGGTCTCGGATCCAGAACCACTGTTAGTGGGCAATCCTTTGGATATTGTGCGGTCTTGGACCTAGAACCACTGTTAGTGGGCGGTACTTTAGGATATTACGGGGTTCTAGAACCCAGAACCACTGTAAGTGGGAATCCTTTCGGAATACTATGGGGGTTATGAACCCATAACCACTATGATTTATTGTTTTTTTCTTTGTATAGAACAAAGTCATGTGAGAGGATGGCTTGGAAGCCTTAATGAGTTCTCGAGCATTTGGAATGTCTGACATGTTTTATGGGAAGCACGGCCGGTAGCACAGTCGGTAGCACAACACTACAAAGGAGCATAGTACTCTATGCTACAGTAGGGTAATAAGAGGTACCTATTGAGGATAAAGCCTCGACTTCGGCTAGGTCATAGTGGCGTAGCATCGCACATAGGCAAGTAGGCCTAACGCTGTATAATAAAGAGTGGTAAGCAACACTACAAAGAGGCTGGACCTCATGTTATAGTGGGTGACACCACATGAGGTACCTAAAAAGGTAAAGCCTCGACTTCGCGAGCCCCATGGCATGGTAGCGTAACACCGCAAGAAAGCAAAATGCTTCATGCTGGTTAGTTTGGCACTACAAAGAGACTAGGCCTCATGCTATAGTGTTATGACACCACATGAGGCATTGCCTCAGCTTTGGGCCTATCATAGTGGTATAGCAAAGCAAAAACAAAAGGCTTCATGCCAAGTCTTTTTAAAAGAAATCACCTAGAGTGTATGGATAGAGATGTAGGCCATTTCTTAAGAGAAACCTTGTAGACATCCAAGATACATACATCAAAACTAGGCTAGCATAAGGCCTTTAATGTGCAGCCAGAAGCACAGTTGATGTCATTATGTGAGTGAGAAGAATTGCAGTTATAGTGTAGAATTCAAGGTATAGTCCATTCTTGTATCATGCTGTTATTTAACTCATGCGGAAAGATTTAAGTCATAGCAACATCTATCCTAATGCATGATGGACAGTTACCGTGGGGAACGCTCAACCCATATATAGAGATATATGGAAGATTGTTGGTGTTTTGCCTTATAGACTAGAAAGATAGTCCCACATTGCCTAGGCCAAATGGATTGTATCTCTATATAAAACTTTGCTTGTGTTGAGAGATGCACATGAGGTATGGAGAGGCACATGGGTGCCATGTGGGGTATTTTTCTAGTGGAAAGAATGCTGACTCCACAAAGAAAGCATATGTGCTTTTTGTCATGCTCATGAGATTTATTTCTTTGGAGCTAAGCCCCGAAGGGGCTTAGCGACTCGGACTTGGGCTCAAGGACGTAAAGTGACGCTTTGTTGGCGCACTTTGCACTTAGCACGTTAGCATCGATGCATGGTGCTTTGTGCGCTGTTGTTGTGCTCGTGCGCTTGGTTTGGTTTGAGATATGAGAGGGTTGGTATATAAACCAACTTCTCTCTCTCTCTCTCTCTTCCATTATTATCATTAACTGCTCCACCTTCTTCTTCTTCATTTACTCCTTCCACCAACCCAAGGCAAGTACAACTTGCTCTATGGAGAACATAATGGATCTCTATTTTTGTTTGTTCTATTCTCTTCCTCGTATGATTCTAAGCATCTTTAGCACTTGAAGTTTTTGGTTTTGATGGTTATATTTTTGTAGATGTAAGTTTTAAGAATTTTCTTATTTTTTGGTTTTGATCTCTTAAAGGTTATTACTTCTAAATCTATTGGTTCTATGTTGTGAGGAATTTCATTCTACCCAATTTTGGCTTTTGAACCACTTGATTTCGAATTATTTTGTAGAAGTTATGGCATTTCTTGAGTTAATAGGTTCCCTATGTACTTAGGTGCTGATTTAGGAAAGATGAACAGCCTGCACCTACGCACTTGTATGCAACCTGCATACTTTTATGCACACTTGTGTGCAGCCTGCGCACTTGTGTGCAGCCTGCGCACTTGTGTGCAACATACGCATAGTTATTTGAAATAAAAAATTCTATTCTATTTATAGGTGTTTTTAGGGACCGAATTCGGGCAGAGTTCAGATGCGAAGATTTTGCAAATGAACATTGTATACAGATTTGAGGCAACTGATATTTGAATTTGAGTAGACTGAATTCGGACCAAACTCGGACGGGTTCTGTCAATTCAGAACATAGATATTGGGACAAAATTTGCATAGTATTTGTGGATTTTTGGATAAGTGGAGCTAAGACAAATGGGTAGGCTTTTTAGATAAGTGGACTGTAGATAACCTAAGCCAGTAATACCCGATTTTACATTCTGTCCTAGACTCAATAAAGAATAAAATACAAAATAAAATGTAAAATGACTCGATCTGATTCCGATTCATTTTGCTTTTGGATGACGATTTGAATGCTTGTTGTAGATGCAGTATGCTCTTCGATATTGATTTCACTTACCTGAAATGTTAGCAGTAGTTCGTATATTTTGTGTATCGACTTAAGTTATCGTTGATTATCAAAATCAGGTATGACCATTAGGTAATGGACCAACAATCTCTTCTATTTTGATAATTGACAAACTTGAGTCTATTTCAAAATATAGCTAATATATAAATTTGAAATAATATACCTGACTTGTTCTCATTAGAATTTTTAAAATTTTGGCATTTCTCTTCTCCCCCTTTGTCATGTACAAAATTTGTAGCTCCCCCGTAATGTATGAAGCCAACAATTTATAAAACTTCACAAACAAAGATAAAGAAATAGAGTAATAACCACAATATACAAGTCACAGCATAAGTAGAACTAGTAGCAGTGAACTAAAAGACTGATATATCACAAACTGAACTGAACTGAAGTACATCAAAAGTGCATAAAAAGTCATAACTATGAAAGTTTATGACTATGAAAAGAAACTAGATAAAGTCTAACTATAACAATTTAGACTGGTACAAAAAATACTACACAAATCATCTCTAGCAAAAAAAAACCTAAAAAGACTAAACGGAAGCGCATATCACATATGTGTGTCATCATCTTCAAGAGCAGTAGGTGGCTGAGGATCAAAGTAGGCAGTGGTAGGATCAAAGTGCTGGAAAGTAGTCGCATCATCAAACCTCGGTCTAGCAAAACTGGGATAGTGGATCATGTGAACTGGATGCGCAGGATCATGTGCCAAACTCCAGTGAAGATCAGCTATGATGGTCCATAACACCTGTGTCTGTGAGGTGTGTCGGAACTTTGCATCAACATAACTTTGACGTTATCCCGAGCGGGTGACAAACTCATCAAAGCGCTGATAACGTTGCTCAGAGAGAGCAATAAAGTCATCGAACCGCTGATAGAAGTACGGGTCAAAGCCTGGAGCAGGAGTAGCTAAGCAGGAGCATCTGGATCATCAGCAGAAGTAGAGCAGGCTCAGCACCGGGTGGAGTGGGTTAGGATAAGTCTTGGATCTAATCAGCTCAGAAGATATGAAAGAATAGGGACACAAGGCAAGATTGATTCCGAATCTTCTAAAGATAGCTGCTAGATGTATGGGGTATAAAAGGTTACGTCCCGTACACCTGAAACTGATCATCCAAGCTATAAAAGTCTTAGAACAGATAATAGAATACCGAAATGCATATGATACATCACGAACATCTCATAAAACGTGATCTCATCAGAAGATCCCATTTTGGGAAGCAAAACGCAAAAAAATAAAGCAATGTAATTCATAGAAATTTGATTAAGGTGATTTGAGTACAACCTACCACTGCGAGGAACATGTCTAGGGTGATACATGGTCGCCTTGAAAGAATCAAGGGTAACACCTATCGGGAATTGAATATGATGAATGTCAACCAAAGTCTCGCCAACATCCGGCATGTGAAAGTATTCACTAATCGGTTGAGTTAAATTCAATCTCATGACTGCTGACACAAGAATAAATGTTACCGTTTTCCTTAACTTGCATATTACAATAGAACATACGGACAACATTGTCATATATGTTGTCAGCGGTTTCAAAGAAGTCACTGAGAGAAAGTCTTTCAAAGATAGGAGCGTATTCCAAAAATATAGCAAAATTTATGTAGCATCCTGGACCAATGTCTCTACCATGAAAAGAGTCAAACCAACCAATTGAATATTCTACAGAAGGAAAGAATGCAGAATCATAATCCTCGTCGTCAGTAGGACGAGCGGGACTAAAATGCTAACAGGTTCATGCTCCGAAGTTGAAGATGAACCCGCTTAGGAAGCAAATTTATTCCTCTCGTGGAGCTTAGAAGCCATAGAAAATAAGAGAGGAAGAGAAGATAAATACCTCAAAAATTGTACAGAATAGGAGGAGGGAGTCATCTTCCGAGCTTCTTAGATCTAGGGTTGAAGGATGAGGAGATCTTGGAAGATGAAAAACTAGGTTTTTAAATTATTTTCGGTGGAGGAATGAAGAATAAGAAGGAGTATGGAGGTGTTTATAAAGGGCTAGGGTCGACTGCTGTTCTGGAAATCCGTACCGACGTTAATCGAACTCGGTCTGAGTTCTGTCCGAGTTCAGCCACTTGGATTTCATGTTCATTAATGCATAATGAATGATAATTGCACTTGATAACTTTTAAATTTATTCATTTAATAATGTTCATTACTTTGGGTTAGCTGTAGGGGCCGGATCCCAGCTAGCGGTAGTCCGAAGACTAGTACACCGTGTCGTTTCAGGCTATTTACACATGTATGACAGAAGGGCCATTTCGGCTTGTACCCAAAATAACTTCTTTTAATACATTTCAAACTTTTAAGTTAGAAGAGTTTTTATTAATCATAATGTATCATGAGTCCAAAAATTCAAGTATACCGAGCTCACGATGCAGATAGTTAAAGCGGTCTTCAGCCAGTAATTTTATGAAAATATATGCTAGTTGATGATGTATGTCAATAAACTCTAAACAAATATCCCCGTGTTGTTGGTGATCACGTAAAAAGTGATAACGAATTTATATGCTTTGTGCGTGAGTGACATACAAGGTTCTTAGTCAGGTTAATCGTGCTAGTGTTATCACAATAAATTGGAATCTTCGTGTAGTACATATTGTAGTCTTCTAGAGTTTGTTTCACCCACAAAATTTGAGCACAACAGTATCCTGCGATGATATACTCAGCCTCAGTCGTTGATAGTGCTACAAAATTTTATTTCTTGCTAAATCAGGAGACTAAAGCTTTACCTAGGAAATGACACGTATTGCTGGTACTTTTACGGTCTACTTTACATCCTGCAAAATCTGCATCTAAATAACCGATTAGGTCAAAAAATTGGTTTTGGGATACAAGCCGATTGTACAAGTTCCCTTAAGATATCGGAAGATACACTTAACGCATAAGTGTGATTACTTAGGATTAGCTTGATATCTAGCACAAATGCAAACACTAAACATACTATCAGGATGACTAGCAGTTAAATATAATAAACTACCAATCATACCTCGATACTTATGCTGGTCGATTGGTTTGCCACTTTTATCAATGTCAAGCTTGGTAGATGTAGCCATAGGAGTTCGATAGGCTTTACGTTGTCGAAGTCATACTTCTTCAGTAGATCCTTCGTATACTTAGCTTGGTTGATGAATGTTCCCTGTGAGTGTTGTTTGATCTGAAGTCATAGGAAGTAGTTCAGCTCTTCCATCATAATCATCTCAAATTCTCTGCATACACTTAGCAAATTCTTGACATAGTTTTTCGTTTGTAGAACAAAAAATGATGTCATCGACATATATTTGCACAAGTAGAATATCATCATCTAAAGACTTGATAAACAAAGTAGTATCAACTCTTCATTTTGAAAAACCATTTTCAAGTAGAAAGGCACTTAAGCGTTTATACCAAGCATGAGGGACTTGTTTGAGTCCATAGAGTGTTTTTCTAAGTTTAAAGACGTGATCAGGTTTTTGAAAATCTTCAAAACCAGGGGATTGTTTCACAAAAACTTCTTCTTTCAAGTATCCGTTTAAAAATGCACTTTTTATGTCCATTTGAAATAATTTAAAATTAAAAATATGCAAATGCACAAAATACGGATAGCTTCTAGTCTAGCAACAGGAGCATATGTCTCGTCATAATCAATATCTTCTTCTTGATTATAACCTTGTGCAACTAGACGTGCTTTGTTGCGTAGGACTTGCCCGTCCTCACTTAGTTTATTTTGGAACACCCATTTGGTACCAATTATCGATTGACTAATAGGTTTAGGGACGAGTTCCCAAACTTGGTTTCTCTCAAATTGATTAAGTTTCTCTTGTATGACATCAACCCAAAATTCATCAGCAAAAGCATCTGCTACAGTTTTAGGTTCTACTTGCGATATGAAAGCTATATTAGCTGCTATATCAGTATCTTTATTTGAAGAACGTGTACTTACACCCTTCGATACATCACCTATGATGAGCGTCTCTGGATGATCTGGCAAGAACTTCTATGATTTGAATCTTTTCTTCCATAAGACTCTCATTGGTAGCAGTATCTTTGGATGACTTGGATTTGACTTGTGAATCTTTATCATCACTGTCGCTATATCTGTGACTATTGAGCTCATCGAAAGTAACGTTAATGGATTATTCAACAATCATATACTTTTATTGAATACTCTATATTTTACTCTTAGCAGCATATCCGAAAAATATTCCTTCATCTGCTTTAGAGTCAAACTTTTCCAAGTTGTCCTTGTGTTCAGGATAAAACAGTGACATCCAAAAACTTTAAAATAAGAAATATTAGGAATCCTTCCAAACCAAAGTTCATATGGTATTTTTTTCAAGATAGATCAAATTAACACCCTATTCAAAATATGACAGACTATACTAACAACTTATACCCCAAAATATTTTGGAAGATTATGCTGATTCAGCATGACTCTAGCCATCTCGCTTAGCTTGATTCTTCCGCTCCACAACACCATTATGTTGGAGAGTTATAGTACAAGAAAACTCGTGGTAATATCCACTATCATCACAAAACGTTTTGAAATCAGAATTTACGAATTTGCCACCATGATCACTTAGATATGAGTAATCATGAAGCCTTTTTCATTTTGTACCTTTTTACAAAATATCTAAAATTCAAAAATAGCATCACTTTTATTGATAAAAATTAAACCCAAGTAAAACGAGAGAAGTCATCAACAATAACAAAAGCGTAGAGCTTACCGCCAATACTAGCGACTCTACTAGGGCCAAACAAATCCATATGAATTAACTACAAGGGTCTAGAAGTACTTACGAATTTAAAGGTTGACCTAATTGCCTTGTTCTTTTCACAATTAGCACATACTATATCTCTTTTAAATGTTATTTCGGGGAGTCCTTTTACCAACTTCTTGGTGCTAAGTCGTGAGATAGTATCCATATTAGCATGTCCTAGCCTCATGTACCATAGCCAACTTTATCCTAATTTACTACTAGGCACCTTCCTGTATTGTTAGTACTCTCTGGAAAGAAAACATAAATGTTGTCTTCTCTAATCCCTTCATATATGGGATTACCAGATGACAAATCATATATAGTACATTTGTCTTTTACAAAATTGATGCCAAAACCATTATCTGCCAAATGACTTATGCTAAGTAGGTTAAGTTTCAATTCTGTAACTAGACAAACATCTTTTATTACCGGGTAATGAGACATACCAACAGTGCCATTTCCAATTATATCATCTCTCAAGTTATTTTTGAAGGAAATGTATCCTTCTTTCTTCATTGATAGCGTAGCGAACAAAGATGTATCACTAGTCATGTGCTGCAAATATCCGCTATCGAGGATCCACTTGCTTCTAGCATGAGAGGGTTGAGGGTCCATCTACAAAACGAGTAGATGAATCCTTTGGTACCCATTTCTTGAAAGGTCCATATTGATTAGTCTTAGGTCTCCAAACAAGTGTTTGGTTGTCAACAAAATTTCTTGCTAGACAATACTGTGATATGTGCCCGTGTGTACCACAGTACGTGCAAGTAAGTTTTGAAAAAGTGTTATTTGTTTCTGTGTTGACATATAATTGTGTTTTTTTTGAAAACCTATACGTAAAAGCATGATGATGAGTGTGTTTCTTATGTGCTTTCTATGGTTGAGTCCTCATAGATGTATGCTTATTATTAGGACTAACATTAGGCTGTGTCACAGGGATGGCCTGCTTGCCTAACTTGATCTCTAACTTTTTAGAGACCGCACAAAACTCCTCATATCTAGCAGTCATATCAATGAGTCTTTGCTCTGTGAATAAGTGCCTCTTCTTCTCTATGTCATAAAGTTCTTCTACTTTGACATAGTTTTTTTTTCTTTCGATGGCGAGGATAGCCTTATGATAGTCAACTTTAAGTTTGGCTATCTCATCCGTGTTACCGATAGTAGATGTCTCTTTGATATCTTCGAGAAGATTAGACAATCTAGCTATTGCAGTTGTGACTCTTTACGAGATTGCTTATACTTATCTAGAATATTTATGTGATCTTCAAGCAGTTCGCTAAAGGCATATTCTAACTCATCGAAAGTAAAATCATCGTACAGAGGGTTAGAAGATACCTTATTGAAAGCTATGAGATAGACATTCATAGTGCTGTAGGGTCTATCCTCTTCCTCTGATTCACTGGCATCATTTTCGTGCTAGATGCTTGTATTTGCATACTTTCGACCAGTTGTGGCTTTTCTGTTTGATCTTGATCTTTCACATGGACTGCTTTTCCTTGATGTTGGACAGTCCTTCTTCATGTGCCCTGACTTCTTGCATCCAAAGCATATTGTTTCTTTTTGTTGCTTTTATAGACATCTCTCTTCCTTCTGTTTGAGCTCTCAAACTTTAGAAATTTCCTTAATTTCTTCACTAGTAGGGCTTGTTCATCACCACTGGATGATTCTTCATCAGAATTATTGCATGTAGTTCTTCTGGCTTGAGCTTTGAAGGCGATCAATTTTTTTTAGGGGTCGCTTCTTCAAATTCTTGTAGGTCCAGCTCATGGGTCATTAG
Organism: Iris pallida; assembly: GCA_029216955.1. NCBI lineage: Eukaryota > Viridiplantae > Streptophyta > Magnoliopsida > Asparagales > Iridaceae > Iris > Iris pallida. Next base: position 3,641,469 of record JANAVB010002998.1, read on the forward strand.
CTTGCCCATAAGTGTCTCCAAAGTCCTGGTGGTGAGATCGTTTCCTTTAATAATTGTTGTTGCCTTTGAGTTCCAATTCTTGGTTAGATCTCGTAGCACTTTTCTGATCTTCTCGTGATTACTGTAATCTTTACCAAGATATTGCAAAGGATTAGTGATATCTAGGAAACGAGTAAATATCTATGTAATTGACTCACCGAATTTTATTTTGAATGATTCATATTCCTGTGTTAGTCTGCTGATTTTGGATTATTTTACTTGGGAAGTCCCTTCGTGGATTACCTTAAAAAGTTTCCAAATATCATAAAACGTAGTACAGGTAGAAACTCGATTGAACTTCGTCTTGTCAATTGCACAGAATAGTACATTGATGGCACGTGCATCTAGACTAGCCTTTGACTTTTCTTTATTAGTGTATTTGTCATGTGGCCTGTCTATAAGTATGCCCTCAATCACTATACGTGCTGGTTTCTTATAACCGCCAACAACTATAGACCAAAGATCAAAGTCAAGAGACTTTCTAAAGAAAGTCATTCGTGTTTTCCAATAAGTATAGTTCGTTCCATCAAATAGTAGGGGTCTATTTGTGGATTGCCCTTCACCATTGAATATTGATTTCACGGCTGCCATATATACTCTCTAGGATTGTTATATTAGAACATAACATGCTTTGATACCAATTGTAGGACCATTAAGTACCTTTAGGGGGGGTGAATAGAGTATGTACGTGTACAGCGAAAATAATCACCAATTAAAAAATATTAATGTAGTTAATAAGTATGGCAGAAATAAAAAGACATAATTGAAAGTGCAGCAAGAGATAGAAAATCAAACTCAGTGAATGTCGCGATATATACTGGTTTTCCTCTGAGAGGACTAGTCTAGTCGCAGGTACTCTTGTCCGCTGTTAATTCACTATTCATAAGCTAATTGAGAGCTTGCAGTCTCTTTACAACACCGTACTTGGTGACAAGTGCACGACCGACTTCACAATACCGTGCTTGGTGACGAGCGTACGACTGGCTCCAAAAACTGAGATGTTTTCTGAACTTGAAAAATCTCTTTACAACTCTATAAACCAAAGACTCTAAATCGAACAGATGTTACTGGCTTTGGCTAAGAGATGTATAGGTGGAATGTGAAAGTTTTAGACCGCTAAAAAATACTTTAGAAATAGATAGAGAGAAGAGTAAATGAGTTATTTCAAATGAAAAATTCTCTTCCATTTATAGGTGTTTTTAGGGACCGAACTCGGGCAGCGTTCGGATGTAAAAATTTTGCAGACGAACGTTGTATGCAGATTTGGAGGCAACTGATATTTGAATTTGAGTAGACCGAATTCAGACCGAACTCGGACCGAGTTCTGTCTGAGTTCTGTCAATTCAAAACATAGATATTGGGACCAAATTTGCATAGTTTTTGTGGCTTTTTGGATAAGTGGAGCTAAGACAAATGGGTAGGCTTTTTAGATAAGTGGACTGTAGATAACCTAAGCCAGTAATACCTGATCAATTTTACATCTATGTCCTAGACTCAATAAAGAATAAAATGTAACATAACTAGATCTGATTTTGATTTATTTTATTTTTGGATGACGATTTGAATGCTTATTGTAGATGTAATACGCTCTTCGATATTGATTTCACTTGTCCAGAAATGTTACCAGTAGTTCGTATATTTTGTGTATTGACTTAAGTTATCATTGATTATCAAAATCAGGTGTGACCATTAGGCAATGGTCCAACACAGCCTGCATACTTACGTACAACCTACGCACTTGTCCGCAACCTGCGCACCTGCGCACTTGCGCACAACCTGCATACTTTCCTGTGCACAGCCTGTGTACCTATGCACTTGGATGCAGCCTGCGCACCTGCGCACTTGCGTTCAGCCTACGTACTTTTCTGCGTACAGCCTGTGCACCTACGCACTTGCGCGCAGCTTGCATACTTTACTGCGTACTAGCATGCAGCCTGCGTACTTTCTTCCGCGCCATCCCGTGCCATATATTATGCATATGTTGTGCGCCATGCACATCTCCTCCGTGCGCATATCCGTGTTAGTTCTCTGTAATTCTTAATGTAAACATTTTTTATCCTTGCATATGTCATGTACTTGGCCTAACTTGTGATGACCCGATTTGATAACTTGTTAATATTGAGCTAGTAACTTAAACTTGAACATGATAATAAGATCCCGTCTTGGTAATCTTGATAGTGGCCCGTCGAGGCGTACTCCTAACAAGTACTCATGACAAGTGACAAGTAAACCTGACATGATCGCTGTTGCAACAGCCAATCATGACTTGCTAAGTGTAACTCTTATCTCGACTCCGTAGTTGATTTTTCTGACTGTACCTGTACAAGCTGCCTATACTGTCTCATATAATGTCTAGGACATGGATTCCTGGTTACCACGGTCAGGGATTCATAATGAATCTGACTAGGTTAAGGACTAGATTAACCAAGTAATTCATATAAAGAGATTTTTCAGTTACAGGCGATCCCGTTATCCCGGTCAGACCTGTGGACTTGTAGCCTAACGTCAAGTAGGGCACATTTCTAGCACACTGTCTGTGTTGCACTCTAAGTTACCTAATAATTCTCTTGATTCTTGATAAACTCTTGTAACCTCGCCTGGATAACCTGGATAGTCTGCAGGGCTTGTGACTGCAGGAATATCTCAAGTGCCTCTTGTTAGTAACTAGGCCTGTGATACCCCTAGTTAGCTAATGATAGCAAGTCGTAGGACTCTTGATTGGCCGTTCCTGAATGATTATCTCATGATTAACATGGGAATTATATTTCATCTCTTGTTTTCCTAATGCAAGCTAGTGCGTTCTTTTAACTCTGTCTTTCATGTTATTTAATTATATTCTTTTATCAGTTCCTATATTCATTTCTATGCTGGTTTTGATTCATAATTGGAGTCCCCTTTTGGTACTTATTCTTTCTGGGTTCTGACCCAACTGGTTTTGTATGGCCAAATTTCAGAGTCATACCCGAGGTTCTAACTGCCTTCCAGCCTGATAGTGAACACCAAGTGTAACCGTAGCAACGAGTGAATTTCTTATTTTGCTCTCCCACTTTATGGTAAATTATTTTTTGAGGCATTTAGCCGGCGCACAAGTGTTAACTCGTGTTGCAACTTAATTTTTGTCTGCCTAAGGGTTGTAACATGATTAACAAATCCTAGGGTTGATCATGTATGACTTAACTCTTGCTAGTCTTCGCATTTTGTATGACTAGCTTCATGATCATTTGAATATATAATGTTTGTGATGCCTTACTTTGTATGTCTAATGATCTAACATCTTGTAACAATTATTTGCTTGCTTAAGATTGATACACTAGGCTTGTTCTTGACCATAAGAGACTGTTGGCTTGTAGATAAACCCTCATGTATCTAGACAGTCCTAACCGTATTGCGAGATGGGTTGCACTTCATTGTACATAGCTGGCTGTGTTTGTCCTTCACTCTCCAGTATTCTGGTTCTGGGACGTGACACGGTTTAAGTGGTGGCCCATGCAGGTCTTGTAAATCAAGATGTATGAGGGTTTTACTGAATTGATGTCTCAATCAGCATTCGTCCTTGATCTCTACTCGTGCTTTCTAATCTTCCAAACTCTTGATCCAATAATATGCTTCTATCCTTGATCTATCTTGGTCCTTTCTTATTATTTTCCATGTCATTTTTTTCAGTGGCATTGTTTTTGGTCCTACCCGTCAGCCAGGTAGAGCACAGCAAGTGACCCGCAACAACCTAGAGACCGAACCCAACACTCAGAGGCAGCTGTCACGCCCCGATCCCGCTAGGGTCGTCCGTTTTGCCTGGATCCCAGCGGGATCGACCGTCCTCGCTAAGGCGTGTTGCCGTGCAAGCCTAAGTTGCGCTTGCACAAGGCCATGTACCTGCACAAAACAACTAGTCAAGCAAAAACACACGCACGCACCCATTAGTTAAGAAAAACACACGTACGCACCCATTCATTGTAGAAAACCAAATATTAGACACAGAGATTTGAAATAAAAATACTTCTTTTATTGATAACTTGACAGGAATACAAGTACAAAGCTTTGCAAACTCAGAGTGCCTTATATTGGCTATATGATTCTCTTTGAAACTCTCTTTTGAAAATAGCCGCAATGCCCATACATGATATCCCTTTATTACAAGCTGGAATTGAAAGACACCTTCAAAAGGAAAAGAAACTTGAAACTTGACTGGAATGAAATTGAAACTTCGAGGCGATCCACGAGCTCTACTGGGCTAGACGAGCTACTGTGCCTCACTTGAAATCCTTCTGTCTCCTTTTGCTTTCTAAAAAGGATGCGCTTTTGAAATTAATTTTAAAGCTCATAAAGTATAATAATAATAATAGTAATTATAATATTAATAATAATAATAATAATAATAATAATAATATTTTACATGCAAAAACTAGTTTCACAATCTTCCCTCCTTAGAAAATTTCGTCCTCGAAATTAAAGGTAGGGTAGGAGAATCAAACAGGTACGGGTACTACGCCCGTAACTCAGGTCCAACAATAAGAATTTCCAAGGCAGTCGTGGATGAGACGGTTTAGGGACAAGTTTCATTTATGATATCATCCATGTAGAAAAATACAAAAGCGAACCAAGGTACACGAGGTTGATCAGACCATTATGCACCTGTCCTGATTAGACAATTTATTAGTTGGTGCACCCAATAAAATACTGTCATGATCAAGCTTGATAAAGAGATAGCTTGCAAAACTAGGCTGACTTAGCACCATCAGTCAAGTTTAGAACGAAAAGATAAGAAGTAGGAGTTTATGTGATGGCTCAAATTCTGATCTTCTTCTCACCTCTGACTACGCTTGCAACTGGTTTCTCTGGCACTGAAAGGTTGAGTCCAATCTTCAGCTCTGAATGTTCCAATATATGACTCGGATCTGGAATGTAGCGTCTGAGTTGTGATACGTAGAAGACGTTGCACACTCTCAAGATTAGCTGGTAGAGTTAACCGGTACGCTACTTCCAACTCGTCTTAAAACTTCAAATGGCCTTATGTACCTGGCCTCAATTTTCCCCAGCTCCGTCAAAACTGATTGTTCCTCTGGTAGGAGAAAACTTCACAGAAATGCTATCTCCTTCTTCAAACTCCACTGGTCGACGACTACTATCAACCCAATGCTTCTGTCTGTCTTGGGCAATTCTGAGCTTGTCTCTGATCATTCTCACCTTCTCTGCTGCATCGGTCACCTTCTCAGGTCCAAGCAACGCTCGTTCTTCTACGTCGTCCCAAGCAAGTGGAGTGCGGCAACGACGTCTATAGAGTACCTCGAACGGTGTCATACCAATGCTAGCTTGGTAGCTGTTGTTGTAAGAGAACTCTACCAAGTACAAATGGTCTTCCCAAGACCCTTAAAATTCCAAGACACAGGATCTCAACATGTCTTCTAGCGTCTGGGTTTGTTCTCTCTGATTGCCCGTCAGTCTGGGGATGGTAGGCGGTGCTGAACTTCAGTTGTGTTCCCAAACTGTCATGCAAACTCTTCCAAAAGTGAGAGGTAAATCTAGTATCTCTGTCAGACACAATACTTACGGAACTCCATGAATCCGGTAGATATGTCGCATGTACAGTGCTGCCAACTTCTCGGTGGATAGACCAACCTTGAAGGGGATAAAGTGAGCTGACTTCGTCAGTCGGTCCACATAACCCAAATGGCATCCTTTCCTCCTTGGGATTGAGGCAGTCCCGATACGAAATCTATTGTTATGTGCTCCCATTTTTATTCCGAGATGTCAAGCGGCTGCAATAGTCCTGCTGGTCTCTGTCTACTAGATTTTACTTGTTGACAAATTAAATATCTAGCAACATACCTGGCCACGTCTTTCTTCATTCCAAACCACCAAACAATGGTACGCATATTCCGATACATTTTCTTGGCTCCAGGATGTATGGAATACAGCGACTGGTCCGCTTCTTGCATCAGCTCGTTCCTCAGTTCACCAGTTGGTACACAAAGCCTCGTACCATTCTTCAGTGCTCCGTCACTGGCGATTGAGAATCCTTTAAGTGTTCCTGCCAGCACTTGATCTCTAAGTTTGTAAAGTGTCTCGTCTTGAAACTGCGTCTCCTTGATTTTGTCCATCAGACTCGAGCTCACTTGCAACTTCATCAATAATGAATCAGCATCCAGCTCCTTCCTTCCAGGCAGTATAATCTCCAGTCCAAGCTTCTCGATGTCCTTTAGCAGGTGCCGCTCCCTAGTCAAAACATCGCCATAGGGTATCTACTAAGTGCATCTGCGACCACCTTAGCTTTACCCGGGTGGTACTGTAGATCGATGCCAAAATCCTTTATCAGCTCAGCCATCTTCTTTGCCTCATGTTCAGCTCCTTCTGAGTGAAAACATACTTCAGACTTTTGTGATCTGTATATATTTCCACTCTCTTTCCATATAGATAATGCTTCCATAACTTCAATGCAAATATCACTGCTGCAAGCTCCAAATCATGTGTGGGATAGTTTTTCTCATGAGTCCGTAATTACCTAGATGCATAGCAATCACTTTTTCATGTTGTTGAAGAACGCAACCCAGTCCTTCACCTGAGGCATCACTGTAGATTGAGAAACCACCAGTTCCTGCGGGTAGCGCAAGGATTGGTGCAGTGGTAAGTCTCTTCTTCAGCTCCTCGAATGATGCCTGGCAATCTTCCGTCCAGATGAACTCTTCATTCTTCCGAGTGAGCTTCGTCATCGGCTCAGCAATTCTAGCAAAATCCTTCACGAACTTCCGGTAGTAGCCAGCCAAGCCCAAGAAACTCCTGATTTCAGCTATTGAGCTCGGGATAGACCACTTCTCAACAGCGGCTATCTACTTCGGATCCACCAAAATTCCTTCTCCTGTGACAATATGGCCAAGAAAATCCACCTTGTCTAGAAAGAATTCACATTTGGAAAGCTTACCATACAGCTTCTCCTTCCTCAAAGTTTCCAGAACTTTCCTGAGGTGCTCTTCGTGCTCCTCTTCCATCTTTGAATAGATCAGAATGTCATTGAAGAAGACAACGACAATTTGATCTAGATATTCATGGAAAACCTTGTTCATAAGGTTCATGAACACCGCAGGATCATTCGTCAGTCCAAACGGTATGACCAAGAATTCAAACTGCCCATACTTGGTGTTGAATGTCGTCTTGAAAATATCTTCCTTCCTGACCCTGATCTGATGGTAGCCAGATCTAAGATCAATCTTCGAAAACACCTTGGCTCCGCTCAATTGATCATATAGGTCATCGATTCGGGGCAAAGGGTACTTGTTCTTGATGGTGATATTGTTCAGCGCCCGGTAGTCAATGCACATCCGCACTGTTCCGTCCTTCTTGGGCACAAATAAGACAGACACTCCCTAGGATAAAGTTCCATCTTGGATAAATCCTAGAGTCTTCTTTGATCTGGTCCTTCATCTTCTTGGCCTCCTTCGGGTTGACTCTATAGCATCCCTTAGAAATAGGAAAGAGCCGGGGACTAGGTCAATAGTAAACTCTATGTCTAGATCTGGGGTAATCCGGGAAAACTATCAGGGAAAACATCTACCATAAAGGTGCAACTAAGAAATTTATTCATGTGGAGAATTACAGCAAAACTCTTATGATTGATCTAAGGACATCCTGTTACAACTTCTTATAACAATAGATAATGCTATTCAGCAGTCCTAGGTACTAATCTTCATGGTTCTGGCTCTTGTATGAGCAGTTTCCAACTGCTTTATCTTCTTCTATGATCCTCGAGTCTGCATCATGCCCTCTTGTAATGGGTGTAAGAGGCAAGGTCTGCTCGATAGGAAGAGAGTCCCTAGGTTGCGGCGTAGCAGGTATTGCTGGGATAGGTGCTCTGGTATAATGGGGAGATAAGAGGCAGTTCTTTACCCGATGTTCAGCAGATCCACATGTCAAACATTGTCCCAATCTCTTGCGACAACTAACGGCCTGATGACCAGGCCTCTTGCAGTAGTCACAAGCCAATAGCCTCTTACGACAAGACTGCCGGAAAGTAGAGTACTTGATGGGACCCAAATATCTTCTAGATTCAGGGGTACCCCTCCTAGGGTGAGGTTCCGTACCAACTTGATTGGAGATAGCTAAGGCTATATCATTAACGTTCTTCATGACTTCTCTCGTGATATCCATATGTTCCTGCTGGGCTTCTGCTTGAGCCTTCTGGGACTCCAGGATTTCTTGAAGTAGGGCAACCATTTGGGAGGTGTTTGCTGGTACTGGTGGAGCATCAGGAATGGGTACTTTACCAAGGAAATGCAGTTCAGTTTGAGAAGAGGTAGGATCTGCCGGTGTAGTAAAAACTTTACTGGATGCATTATGGGGACGGTCAATCAGCTGTGAGGGAATAAACCCTGGACTTGGCTGAGGAGATGGGGTATGATCAGGAGATGACATCTCATCGCCAGCAGGATTGGTCTTGTCAATGGCCATTCTCTGGAAGGTTTAGGATGCACACATAAGCAAGGTAGCCTACCAGTCTATAATCAAACAAAATATTTATTCATATATAATTTGGACCTATGTTGTGACAAATCAATGTTCTAGTATTCTAATTGTTTCTAGCTATGTTTTCCTAAGTTGTTGTCGTTGGACCTGCATGGGCCACCACTAAAAACATGTCACGACCCGATCCCAAATAATTGGGTCGAACCGGATCATGCCCAGCCTGTACCGTTGTTGAGACGGCAGCAGTAAGCTGTTCCATTAGCAGGTAACCACAACAACATCTATATTTGTGACAACTCAATCTTCGGGAATTCAAAACTTTATTAAACATTAAAATAAATACAACTGGAATTAAAAGAACTGAATTCAAATAACAGAATTTTAAATGAAACAATAAAACTGGAAAAGAAAATCTATCTAAGCATTCGGCACATCGGCCTCAGGTCCTGCGTCCTCCAATGGGGACTCTGGCAGCACCACGGGGTTCAGAACCGGGTCATATTAGCTGTTGTATAGTATAACAGCTCAGCATCCTCAATGTTCCCTAAAAATGTTATCTCCAGTCAGGAGGGAGCAAAATACAATTCATGCTAATTTGACAATTAAAATAATAATAGAATCACGCACTTTTAAACAATTTGAAGTAAACAGTTTTCTAGCAGTAAAACAGTATGATTTGAATAGGCAATGAATATGACTGGCTTGGGTTGTACAATTGTATACTATTGATACGATTCGGCTTATCCCCGTGTGTAAGAGGGGTATGCTAATACTGGCCTAATTTATTGTTTTGGATGTGGTTATAATCATTACACTACTCCCCCAGTCCCCAAACAGTTGCAGTAGTTACAGTCAGTGCTCTCAGAGGGAGTTTCGTGTTGCATCGTGGTTTAAACTTGCATTAAAATGATTACTAAATAATTATAAACTAACACAAAATATACTTGCCTCAAATGAACTGGACAGAAAAGTTGGAGACTTCGAGATGGGGATTTAGGAACGTCCTCGAATTCCTACATTCGAGAAATTGACTCCGAATCCAGGATTACCAATCTAACTACGCTAGTTGAAATCTCTATTTGTGTCCTAATCAATTTAATTCTTTATTAACAAAGCACGAACAAAAATGCGATTATTGGTGCGTTGAAATAATAACGAAGGAAAGATCGTTTTAAACTGGTATTTTGGAAAACTCGTCGATACCAAATTAATTTGATTAAAACTTTGTATTTTCGTAATTGTAATTATAAAACTAAATTTCTTATTTTAGTGAGAAATACATGATCGTTTGTTACATATTAAAACTTGAAGATTTTATTGTGAGAAATCTTTATTAATTTTCTATATGAAAATAACTATTATTAGATTTATGCGTATGCTACAAAAACTCGCAAAATCAGCAAATAACAAAAATCCTACACTACCAATTTACAAGCCACAAAACCAACAACCATCTGGGCTTATGTCCATTACAATTTATTTACATAAATTAAAATAAGACAAAATGGTTGTTAGTTCTAAAACTTTCTATAATTAATTATGAATAAATTAAATGATAAAAATAAATTAAATAATAACGAGTCTCAGATATGGTCAAATCGTCAACGAGGCTAATGCCTCAACGTCCGGGTGAGGCCGATTTCGTTTGCACTTAGCCGGGGCCCATTGACCAATACGGTCGTCGCCCAAAACCAAAATATTAATATTTTCCGAAATCTATTTTAAAAATCATTTTTAAGAATATATTTAAATTTACGGAAAAATCCGGCAGTATCTCCTCTGGTTTTGGTCAACCCAAAAATTGGAAAATATGCCAATATTTTTCCTGCAAATCCCGAACCAGGGAATCCCAAAAAATATATATAAATAACCACAAACATTCCACAGATTAATTCGGAACGACCTGAACCAAATTCGGGAGTCCGAAGCTAAACCAGAACATCACAGCACAATAATCGGAAAGATCCGAAAACTAAAGTATTTAGAAAACCATTTCCAAAATATTTCGGAAATAAAGAAAACCAAATAACAGAACTTCCCGACGTTCCTCGGAAATCCCGGGAACGACGTTTACCCCAAAATCGAATTTCCCAAAGGAAACTCGTGGACCAATTCATCATCGACACGGGGAGGGACGAACTACTGTGATTAACCAAGGATTACCCAAAACGACAAAATCCGAAGGGTTGCCTTGGACTCGGGACACGCAAATCTACAGTTCGGAGACGAAGTCCAGCGAAGAGCGCTGGACAGGAGCCGTCCAGAACAGCGGACACAATCTCAGGGTACGTCGGGGTGCTGGTCGGGCACGAGATGCCGGAAAGGACAGCGCTGGGGCACGGGAATCACGGGGGTCAGCGGCGGTCAGCGCCGCTGGGAGCGGCCGGGGTTGCGGGCGGCTGCCAGGAGGTGCACGCGGGGGCGGCCGAAAAGTCGCCGGGGCGCGGGCCGCGCTAGGAGGCCGGAGCGCGCGGGAGGCCGGGAGTCCGGGGCCGCACGGGAGGGGCTTGAGGGAGAAGGGTTGATGGGGTGGAGATGTATTTGATGGGGTGGAGAAGTTGCTGCTCTCTGTGAGGGGAGAAGAGAGGAGATGGTGGTAAGGATTAAAAGGAAGAGTGGAGGCGAAAATAAGGGTAAGGTTAAGGCTGTGAGAACGTGGGGAGGAAAGTACGGGGAGAGGGAGAAGAGTTGGTCCAATCGTGGACCAACTCAAGAGTGCTAAAGAAAAATATATTTTTTTATATAAATCAGAATTCAGAAGAAAAGGGGTTAGGTCCGGGTCTGGGTTTCGGGAATCGGGTCCGGTCAGCACTCAAAAGCCGTTACTAATTTTTGGAATTAATTTTAAAGATCATAAAGTATAATAATAATAATAGTAATTATAATATTAATATTAATAATAATAATAATATTTCACATACAAAAACTGGTTTCACATGGGTTAAATCTAAGACGTTGGATCGAGTAGTAGAAACCCGTCAACTCGTAATCCACACGATATCCTTCGATTAATCATGGCCGCATGATTTGAGAGTGAGAGCATTGAAACTGCTTGATCCTTTATTCTAGGGTCGATATAGATGGGAAATCAGAATTCAACTCGAATTTCATCCAATTTCTCTATTATATAAGCAGTAGAACCCAGAAACTTTGAATCCTTGTTTCAAAAAACCCTTTCCCATATTCTTCGAGTACCTTTGACGATATTTTGTCGTGTCTGACGCTTTCCCCAACTCCCAATCAACTTGAACTACCACTATCCTCTTTCCCTCTCATTTTCTACTAGTTAGCACCTTTCCTCAGTCGGCCATGACTTCCAGCAACCTACGAATCCAATTTTATGAACTTGGGACACGACACGATAGCACTATTCCTAATAGGAACTTCTAGTACTTACTATACGAAATTCGACCGTCGATTTGGTGATCCGACTTCACTGATGCTCTCGTAGCACGATCCTCTGCATACATGGAAGGATTCACGTGACCATGATGACGTTTAACGGATGAAAATTGATCATACTAGTGCAATACGTCGAATGTGTTTAGTAGCCCACGCGACTTCCAAAAGTCATATCTTCGCGCCATGACGTCCGATCGACCACAAACCAATACCAAAAGCATCATATTTCTGTCTAAGATTATCTAAACAATTAGATCATAGAATATTGGTTTATGCACCACGTGTGAGCCCCAAGATCATTGAGTATCCAGAATCAATCTTCTTACGATTAAAGAAGATTTGAATATTCAATCTTCGATCCGTTTCTCCATTGCGAAGGTGGTGAGTTTCTTCACCCTCTTATATATATTTTTTGTGCCAATCTGACATCGTTTACTAGGTACTTTCATCTGGTCTTTGATTTTATAACTAGATCATAGTGAGCCAGAATATCGAAATATGTGCATCAAAACGGAGATCCGCCAATTCCAGTGGACTCATGCTAGTGAAATCTATAATCTAACTATACAAATTGTCAAAATAAGATCATTAACCATGTGGTTTACAAACTTTTCTCAGTGTATGTGCCAAGTATCATGATGTATGAATTTTGAGGTACAACCATTATATTCTAGACTTAAATCAATAATCATAACTAGAACTAAATTAATATATTTTATATTGATAAAGTTTACATAATAGTTAGCTTGCTAGATAAGTAACTTAACCGAGATTACTTACTAAATAAGAAACTTGCCTAAATAGTAGCCTTATTTGACCTTGTTTATGAGATTCTCGTCCGTATTGGATGGTTGTGCTTTGAGAATGATTTTGGATTACTAACAATGACAGCCTTGATAGCCTAGTTGGGTTGGTCATCACCTTTCTGTCTAAAGGATTATGGAAGTACAAGCACTTAAACACTTATAGTTATAATTTTTCGTATATTGCCATGTTATTCATGATTCTTTAGAATATGATGTTTACCCTTTTACTACACCTTATATGCATGTTTCACACATGTAGCGAGATCCTTGTATAGCTGTCTTTTGATGTTATTGTATGTGTTGTCATGTAGGGATCATCATTTAGCCCGAAGTCTATCGATGCCCGAAAAGCCCGCCCGGATCGATGGGCCAAAGCCCGATAGATCGCAGTTATTAAGGTAGCTAGTCCGATCCGATCCATATTAGTGTAGGGTCGGGCTTGGGCTATGCATCCGTCCGCCCGAGCCCTGCCTGATACAAGCTTGGAATATGTGTCCTCCTGAGCCTGGCCCAAGGCCAAATGATGATCAGCAACTTAAACGTGTAGATAACAAAATTAATTATTAAGTATTTTAGACAAAGTCAAGCTCAGCTATTTGGCCGCAGCTTAGCTAGCAGTCGAAGTAGTAGACATCAGAGAATAGAGTTGGCTATCAATATTAATTGCAGTTTCCCTATGTGCAAGAGTACTTTCTTGGTGGCTTTGATCAGCTTCAGGTGGGTAAACTCTAATTTCTACAATGGAACTTGTAAACACGAACTTGAGTACATTCTTATTCTTTTTTTAACAAACTTCACAGATTTGTGGTGGAGGTTTGAAAACAAGAACTTCCAAGTTCAAAAGTCATGTTTCTATAATGGAACTTGTCTAACCCTTACTTTGGGATGATTTTTTTTTGTATTTTGAAAACGTAAAACATACAAAATATTAAATTTATAGAGCTAGCCTGCCCGATCCGACTTGGTCCAAAAAGTTTGAATCTTGTGGGCGGATTGGGCTTCATAAATAATAATTAAGCCCGACCCGAAATTTTTTTAGGGCCAAAAAAATCGGCCCATGCTCGACCCGAGCCCGTACTTTACGGGCTTGGGTGGCCCGACCTGGCCCAATGCTGATTCCTATTATCATGTTTGTGTATTTCATGCATCTTGTGATTTTTTTTGATCGTGTAGTGAGGTTGGGAATGGGGTAAATAGTTACTTATCACATGGATATTTGACGTGTTGCGATCTCATGTTAGTACATGAGTTCGGTGATATTTCCTTATTCTAGGAAATCCTAAGTCCGCCCGCATGACAGTAATGATTGCTAAAATACACATTATCATGCATCGTTTCATGATCCTTGTTGCACTATTACCATGATTTGACCTAGTACCACTTATTCATGCTAGCATTATTCTATCCATGTTAGTCTTAATATTCTTGCTATCTATTGGTTATATATATATAGTGCACAATTATCATGCATGCTAGCTATTCCCTTGACCTTCATACTATATATATATATATATATATATATATATATATATATATATATATATATAGCCCGTTGGGAACGGTGGAGCACCCCGGCGCAGTGGCGCGGGTTCGAGCCCCCTTGGAGGCAAGCCTCCAAGCACCATTAAGAAGTGGACACCCTCAAATATATTATATATATATATATATTATTTTTTTTAGAAACTCTCCATTTTATTCATAACATGGCGCAAAATGTCGTAGCCCTTACAAGTAAGCGCGAAATGCCAAAACCCTAAACAGGAAAAAAGAACATAAGAGCACCAGCCTGAGCGTATCGGGGTAGGAGAACAAAATAGTTGGAAGGATGAGGTGGTGGGGACCCACTCCTCGACGAAGAGGATCAGGAGAAGGACCTCACCAGAAAGAGTTATCTACGGCGGTTTCTGGGAGTTGGTTGCTATCATCTGACGAGCGGCTGCTATCTTCTTGGCTGCCAGATAAGCCTCTGGAGTGGAGTGGTCGCTGTTCTGGAGGCCCTGAGCCGCGTCGATAGCAAGCTCGACCCCCAACATCCTGGCAGGAAGCTCGGAGGCTGCTGTGGCTTTGCAAACATGGAGTTCCTGTATGGCGACCTCCAGAGAGTACGCCGCTGCGATCCGCTCAAAGTAATTCTTTAAGACAATCGGAGCTTCGCGAATCGCTTGTATCCCGACCGCGAGATGGCCATACACCGAAGGGGACAACAAGCTGGCGGCCTCTCCCGAGAAGGGGACGCCACACCCTGGTGAACCCGCAACAGCCTCCTCCCCGATGGAGTCCTGCAAGGTCGGCTCCGCCAAATCAACGACAGCCTCAGTGGTGTCTCCGACGTCCACCCTCCCGCAAGGCTCCCCTCCGCCAGTAGGAGGGTCCGAAGCCACCACTGGTTCCGTTGGGGCACTGTCGTCGGAAGCGGGCCCCGCGGACGGGCCAATAGTCACCCCGGCGGCCACCTCCAACTCCGTGAAAACTGCCGAAGGGTCGAAGAAAATGGTCGAAGGGCACGCCTAAACGAGACCCGGCAGAACGGGCTCGGCTGGAGAAACTGGATCCCCCATGGAGTGGACAGACAGCGAGACTGTCGCGGGCCCGGGGCACCTACTGCTCTCGTGACCGGGACGGATACAGATGCTGCACACTGCAGGTCGGTGCTCGATAACCAAGTCTTGCCAGAAGCTACATCCTCCAAGCAAGTTGATGAGAATCCTGGAGGGAGAAGGGCTGCACAAGTCGATGTCCACAAACACCCGAGCGCAACTGGGGCGAGATACGACTGAAGTGGCTCGATCCACCAATATTGGCGAGCCGACACACTACATAAGAAGGAAAATGGCAAGCCTTGGCGAAAAGAGCAACCGGTAACCCGGGCAGAGCCACCTAAAGCGGTACCACCGCTGGTGCCCGCTTCGGTTCAAAATTCGTCGACCATCTGGTCAACCCAACGGGGCCTGCACAAAGGAACATACCACCTTCGACCGTAGACGAAGATAATCCACCTCCAGAGAAGGTCGGAACAGTAGATGAGGCTCGCCAATGACGCCCACAGAAATCGGACCGAGGAAACCCATCTTCCTAATAATTTTGCGAACTACGGCGACTAGAGGCCTCGCACAGAGGAACTCCCTGACCAGGGCGAAGTGAAAAGGGACGGAGAGGGCGGACCACTCTTCCGCGGAGAAGAAAATAGCCGAAAAGCCTCCCGAGATGGCGAAAGGCCGAGGAGGAGGACCAGGGGCGGCGGGGACGCGGCGGCGGTCGCTTCAGCGAAGGAGCGGGCGGCCCGCTGCACGCCCGAACCGAGACCCCGCTCCGAATCGACGTGCACCGTAACAGAAACAGAAGGGGACTCCGTCGCAGGGGACATCGCCGGAGGGGCCGTCCCCACCGAAAGAGGTACAGATCCTCCAGGGAGTGGAGCAGATCCGCCATTGGGCTGCAGTCGGGGGCGCGGGTCGGTAGGGCGCCACCGTTCGAAAGTCCGCGGCCGAAAAAGAGCGCCGAGAGGGGCGAAGGGGGGAGCTCTCTCTGTGTAGATCTCTCTCTTCTTATTTTTTTATTCTTTTGTTGTCGACCTCTTTTTTTTACAAGGGAATGATGCTGGCTATTTATAAGAGTGGGGGGTGATCATTAGGGTTTGCTAATGATTATCTGTTTGGAATGTCGACGCTCCTTCATTCTATCTGAACCCTTGATCCTGATTATAGTGAATCTCGGCCATTAATGCGGATAGCATCGTATCTCATGAGCAATTAATGCTAGCTGCTTTAAATCCTCGTGATTGATTATGCCAATGTCTGATTGCTCGCCATGTGTCCCATTAGCTTGATGATAAATGATATGCCCTGATCTCAGTAATTATGACGATGATGTCAAATATATTGTTGAGATTCGGTTAAATCTCTTATTGATCCCATGCCACGTGTCTTAATTATGAGTCCTGTCAGAGCCGCATAGGATTGACGATCCTCGAACCGCAGAGAGATACTCTTTGTAAGCCGCATAGGACGATGCTTCATCGAGCCGCATATGCGTAATCTTTGTGAGCCGCATGAGCTGGCGTTGTATTGGGCCGTAGGGAATGTGTTCCCAGGGAGCCGCATGAGCTAGCGTTGTATCGAACCGTATGGAATGGGTTCTCAGGGAGCCGTATATGACTGATTGCCACGTGGCAATCTGGGACTTCTGACGGATTTGGTCAGAGATTTTCTTCTTTTCCCGAGGAGTCAGTCATTATGGCAAGGCCATTATGAAACTTTATGTCAGGGCCGCCACAGTGAATCGTGCTGGAGCAATAAATGAGGCCACTACTCAAACGACCAGCTGTAGGGAAGGATCACACATGGCGTCCATCGAGCCGCATATGCCTTACTGAACCACATACGCTCCCGAGCCGCATGCGATTGAGAGTCTTCTTTGAACCGCATAGGGCCGCTCCTGTGTGAGCCGCATAAGCTTCTTACTCAGAGCCGCATGGATCATTATTCTAATATTTTCCATGCTTCTACAGGACCCCTTCAAAGTTTTCAATTTGTAAAAATTGGAATACTTTGAACAAGAAGCATGGCCCCGTTCAAGTCGCATAGGATTTTTCTGTCTGCCTGAGCTTCCCAGCCGCATAAGTGCCTTAGCCGCATAAATTCATCTGGCCGCATAAACTTGTTGCTACGTGTCCTGAACACGTGTGCAAATCATTAAGTGCCTTTGATTTGATTTAACGCCGCCTTTTGGGGGAGGATCCCAAGAGTCGGTTTTGCCTTGACCGAAGCATTTTGCCTTTATTCTTTGGGGCGGCGCGTAATCCGAGGCGTACTCCGAGACGTCTGTTCGTTTCGTGGGTCTCTTTTGCCTATAAATAGGAGTCTTTTAGCCTCTTGGGGCTTTTCTTTACCTCTCTCTTTGCTCTGATTCTCTATTTGCCGTCTTTGCTCTTTGTCTTCTTCCTTTAGCAACCGACAATGGCTTCCAAGAAAGCTGCAGCATCGAAGGCCGCTTCATCTTCTGTGGCAGCGAAGGACAAGAAGCGCGTCTTCATCGACTGCGGCGGCGAACATGGCGGCTCCTCCGTTGACTGACGTGCCGCTTTTCACCCCGACGTCCACCCGCCTATCGCTGGTAATGGTCCCTTAATATGAACTGCCATGGCTACGCCGCATATTTATGCGTGAGCCTATATTCCAAAGCACACTGTGTGTCCGACTCATGATTGGGCCGCATGGGGTACGACCCAGGTTTGAGCCGCATGAAAGTGGTTGCGTAACTACTTCTTTAACAGGGCCGAATAAGCTCATCCTCGCTGGACTGCATAAGCTCATCCTTACAGGGCCGCATAAGCGTGTTTAGAG